>OY735226.1:37570017-37717765 GCA_963457665.1 Thysanoteuthis rhombus | reverse complement strand
CAAGGAAATTGAAGCCCTTTAGCACGGTAATGAAGTCCATCCTCAGTGTTGGGCTAGCACCCACAATTGCAACCAAAACAATAATCGGATCTCGATATATAGTTCGAAAAATGGAGACAAAATGATCGTTTCCAGAAATGTCGGATTAACCGTTTGCTTTGATTTTCTGAGTCCATAAGTCAAAGTGGTCTCGGTTCACATTACCCACCGAATAAAACACTTCTAATACACTTATTATACTATCAATGTCTTTCAAGTGCGTGCTGCCTTGGTTAGTGTCATAGAACTTTCCTATGCAGGCAATACTGGCTTTTTGAATGCATTGGTGAATCCTCGGCAAAAAGCAACCAGGGGGAAATATGGGAAAATATCTATTATCTTGGCTTTTCTCATAAGATGTGAAAAACTTTTCTGTTTATTCTTGTGTTCATACCAACTGGAAATATGTAAATACTTTATTCCAATATATTCAAGTCTGTCGGTCTGTCTGTCCGTCTTTCTCTGTTTCTCTGTCTCTGTCTCTGGCTCTCTCCCTCTCCCTCTCCCCCTCTCTCTCTCTCTCTCTCTCTCCCTCTCTCTCACTCTGTCTCCCTTCTGTTTTTATTCTCTGATATACTTGTTTACATGCCTGCGTTTATGAATGAGAGAGTGATTTTGGAAATGTTAACCTTGAATTGACTGACCTGCTTTAATCTAAAGTTATTGCTGGCCACGAGAGCCATGGAAAGAGAAATGAGTAACTCCAAGGAAATAGAAGAATCATCATAGATTGGGGCGAAAAATATTTCACAATCAATTAGACGGCAATGGGGCGAAGGATTAATCGACTGGCGCCCATATTCCAGCAAACGCATTAGGAAAAGACCTGACACTTGTTGAAAGGGCAGGATATATAAATATTCCGGTAAAATATGGCAGAGGTCAGCGCATGGGAGCAGACAGGAAAGTCTTTTCTTCAGCCGAATCATAATCGCTGCTGCTGCTGATGATGATGATGATGATGATGATGACGACGACAACGACGACGACGACGACTACGACGACGACGACGACGACGACGATGATGATAATGATGATGATGATATTTATGGGTTAACTCTTCAGCTGATGAGATTCCACTTGCTGAGTTCCTGGGGGATTCAATCCTCCCTTTCCCTGTTTGTATGTATGCCAGTGTGGTAACCTGGAAAAAAGAGGGGAGGAACTTAGTACTATTTATCTTAGTAACCATCATAGTGTTGGGATGTTCCTTGAGATTTGTAATGGATTTTATGCAATAAATCAAATTTCCTCATTCGGTGAGCTGAAAAAGAAGTAGATATTTAGTCGTTTCACATAAATCACTTTTTTCTGGTTCTGATCAATGTTGCCAACAATCGAAGACATTTGCAACCGATCAACTTCCTTCCTAATAATAAAACCATTCTAATGACATATCAATCTTATACACACACACACATATATATACATAAATATATATACATATATATATATATATATATGTACATAAATATATATACATATATATATATACATAAATATATATATATATGTACATAAATATATATATATATATATATATATATATATATATATATATATTAAAAATGGACTTTATGGTCTGAAAGAATGATTATGAATTGCGTTATATTATATAGAAACTTATTCGAAATGGTTTCCCGTCATTACACAGTTAATGTATCACTCACCCAAGACAATGTAAATAGAATAGACAATAACGTGCAGCAGCCCCATTTTCTTTAATTGTTTATTCTATTTACGTTGTCAAGGCGAGAGACATTAACTGTGTATCCACAGGAAATCATCTCAATAAGTTCCTACAAGATATACAATTTCTAATCATATATATATATATGTATAACCATGACATGAGTTGAGTCTGGTAAAGTACTGAACGGGGGAAATTGATAATAACTCAGTCAGTCATAAGGCCAGATTAAGAGAAATATACATGGGGATTGATTGCCGATAAATCTTCCATGTTTGAGAGGCCTGTCTGCATCGAAAATCTGCTGTTTGGATTTTAGCTTTGACCTGGGCTTGAACACCTATCGATGGCACCGGTCGAAAATATGCCAAAACTTGATACCAAATCTGGTTTTCTACACCTCTCTCCATCTACCCATCTATCTTTCTATTCACTTATCCATCAATCTATCATAGTCTGTTCAATCAATAGCTATATATATATATATATATATATATACGATTATTAAAATGATATTGATTCTACACAGAAAATATTTATTTTCAACATAATTTCTTTCCTTTTCATTGAACTGGACCAAACGTTACTTCATTAATTATATAGTTCAAACATTAAAGAGTGAAAAGTAAAGTGATATTGAAAAAAAAGGTCTTGGCTTAGCTTTGTGTAGTCTTAGTCAAGTTGACTCAGGATACGTCCTGAGATATCACGTCAAATGCTCTTATATTCGTGCAACAGTGGTTGCGAGGACCAAAGTTAAATTTTCTGAAGTGTTCCAACCCACACGTGCGTGCGTGTGGTATCCCCACATTAAAGCAACTTTATGTTGTATCCTGCTCTTGTGAGGATTCGATTAAATAGTGTCAAGCTCCGGATTTATTAATTCAATGACGTATGTGAGTGCGTGTTTGTATGCAGTTCAATCGGTGTCTACATTCAAGAAATACGTGTAATCTTATATGCATACAGTCTTAACCAGCACAAAGCCACGCATATATATATATATATATATATATATATATATATATATATATATATACGCTCACACTGTTGCTACGTAACTCATAAGTTATTGCAGTAATAACTGATTTCAGTAAACAGAGATTAAATCATGAATGTCACGAAAGTTATTGCATCTATCAACACGCACAGTCACACAAACACTCACACACACTCGCATATATATATATATATATATATATATATATATATATATATATATATATATATATATGAATAAAATCATTTTAAGTGCCCAGTTTCAATCAAGTGGCAAAGATGATCGTGGCTCATGTTAACTTTAACACAAGTTGATCCCCATCACATAAATGTACGGAAATACAGATGACAAGGTATCTGAAGCAGAGCGTCCTTTCAAAAGCCTTTCATGAAATTGCATGTCAGGCTGAGCCCCAGGAATTCGTGATTTTTACCTCACCCCTCGTTGAGCCAAAATAATAGAGCACCCAATGATGATGGAACACACGACACTACCGAATTGCTGTAAGAGATGTGATTGCTAACCAATGCTGTATAGTAGGCATTTAGTATAGTCTTACACAAAATCAGGGTTGTAAGGCACCCAATGCGTATCAAACTCATTACACAAGCAAAATCGTCTGAAGCAGGACGTCTGATCATTTGGTTTTTAGAAGATAATTTCTTGCCAGATAGACGCCAATGCGAGGCCCTTGGCATTGCCCTGTGTGGTCTGGACCCGACGGATCAGGGTTCACCCAGTGACCAAGTCATGATCTTATGTCTTAGCAACAATAGATGAATAATTATTCTACCCTCTATTCGCATATCGGTTCTGATAAATAGGAGCAAAGTATTATTGATGTATTTTGACTTGCTTTTGCCTCCACGGTAGTCCTTCTAATATAACAATATTTCTTTTTTCAAATTAATTCCTGAATGAAGTATTGCACACTATCATTTTTGACCAGGTTTATCTTTATCCTAACTTCCAGTTGCTTTTTTTTAATCAGACTTACAACGATTAACCAGCATAATCGGAAAATAAAAAGCAAGCCAACGTTGAGAATCAAGCCAATGACATTTAGCCAGAGGGGGTCTAGTATACGCCTGGTCACTTTTAACATTATAGCCGAAGACGCTTTATAGTTAAGCAGAAGCTAATTTTACGCCTTAAACCTGATTCCTCACAACCGATATTCCACGCTTATTGATGTTTAAAATGAAACATAGTTGCTTTCTTGATACAACGATATAATTTCAAATTTATTCTTCAATGAAGTATTTCAATGTTGATATTAATTTTGACTATCTTTCAACTTCATATTAGCTTTCTGTTGCTTCTTATGACAATTTTGTCAAAAAAACGAGATCGGTAACCATTGAGCTCGGTTAGGCAGCTGGCATTATATCAAACCCATAGAAAATCGAACAGTCAATACAAAGTAAGTTTAAGTACGCTTAAGCATTTCTGCCTGCCAACAGTATCGTTAGCTCAGTCGGTAGGGCTGTGTCAAGTTAAGACAGCTTCCTGGTGGACGTCGTCCTCTACAAGGGGCTCATTTTCTTTATTCATCTATGTGTCTAGCTGTTCTATTTGCTACTGGTAAACACCGGTGTCGGCCAAAATATATTCCCTAACCAAATGTCTTTGCAATTATTACATACGTATGAAACTATCGGATTTTGGCATTGTTTAGAGATATTGTCCGAATTTGTATGAATCTGGGAAGAAAATAGCTATTCGAACGCAAAAATGAGACCGAAGTTTATGGAAGAAAATAGACACATGAACAAACAATAGAGAATTATTGAGTATACAGAGAAAATGAAACTATGTCGCAGAACCCCTAGACGAGTTGTGTAGAGACCTGGAAACTGCTATTCTAGGGTTTTGATTTGCGAGATAGACTTGTTAACCATCACCATCCTATAAACGCCTAACATTCATTAGAATCCTTTTTATTTCCCGTTAATGACAGATTGCAATTCTTTCTTGTTTAAAGCTCAATTAACTCAAAACATTTTCAGTTTTCCTTCCTTTTCCTCCCTCCCATTCATTTAGGTATTTTCAGTGCTTGATTGATTCGTTTGCTCCCGGGGTGAGGGAAAGTCTTTCAAATGCACATGCGCGCTCTGTTGGCGAAAAGCAGAGGGGAGGTCACGAAGTGCATTCGATTTATTAAGATGGCTGTTCACGCACGTTCTCTGACATTTTGCCACAAAATCCACAAGGTCAGCGCTTTTGTTTTTGTTTTTTCGTTAAATACCGTCAACTAGAACTGTCACCAAAACATCGACATGAATTTCTTCAAGTTTCAAGTTAGTTTGGCTGACTGGCTCTAAACGTGTCGCACGTATAGGCAACATCAATGGAGCTGAAGGGCTGAAAAATAAAGTATTTACTCCTTATTATGTCTATAAAACTGTTTGTTTTGCTCTTTAAAAATTCCATAGGTTTTCCGTGGGGAGGGCAATTTACAATGTACGTTCATGCTAATTTGTCATCTTAGTTGGTGTTTAGCAGTGGTTGAGCCAATTCTTTTTCTGAAAATTTGTACTTTTTAGTGATCACCACCTGATAGAAGGTTAGGGAAATAACTAATGCATTGATCACTCCTTTTTCAAATTGCTTAACTGATCTCCCCAGGCAGAGATTGCTACAAAAAGACTGGTTAAGTGACGGTTTCAAATGACTGACTAATCAGACCGGTCATCGTTTTTTTGTTTTTTGGGGGTTTTTTTTTCTTCCGAATTATACAGAATTAACTGAGGAAGCTTCCAAAAGAGCAATTTGACTTGCGGATCTTACGAGCTCAAGTTGCCATCGCTATTTCAAAGGCATCCATCGTAATCAAGGTTACCATTTGGCATTTTTCAATCCAATTTAGGAAATTTTGGATTATTTTGAAGATTTTGAGGATAAGAATTTTTTTTCGAATTAATGGCTGAATCTAGGATCATTTTGAGATCATCAGAAAATGATGAACCGCCGATCCATGTTGGTAAAATTAACTCACAATCTTGTACACATGCAACAACAGCAGACAGGTCAGTGTTATACCTAGATCTAGTTTTGTAGTTGTGTTTAGATGTCAGAAGCCGTTTTCTATATAATTCTTAATTGAGTTAATGTTTGGTTGAATAATCAGTGCATATCCTATATTTACTTCACTAGTTTACAATTTTATATGGATATCTTTCATTTAATGTTACGATTTATTTTCAAGTAATGCAATACATTTTCATATCTCTATCAAGAAAGTAACATTTTTGATCTGATGATATTTCATAATGTGGAAGTAGCATTCGAAATATTTTATTGATCGATTATTTTTTTTTCTTCATAGGATCGATGAAATATGTATAATCCAGAATTTGACTACTTTTTTTCTGAACGCATTAGCTGCTAACTCTATTGTCTCTCAAAACTAAATTGAATTAATTTCACTAATAGTTACGATATGGGGTGGTGAATGTTAAAATTCCTGGAAATAACCCAAAATATAATCAATCTTTCTTCACTCATGGCCTTCTCTTCGGCATGAGTGAAGGAAAAGCGAGAAATCCATAGAAAAAATCGATTCCTGGATCTTCCCAAACTTAGAACCGATTCTTCCTTATCACAACCGCCATCCTCAACGAAAATTTCATTGGAAATCATTAAGAACATTCTATGATATTGTAAGGACAAATAGCTTTGATGCAGGGGAGATAAATGTGAAAAATTATCGATCCACCCGAAAAATCTAATCACTTCTTCCATTTTGCATTTCCTACCCTTCTGCAAAATCTTAGTTTTATTGGTTATGGATACGATCTAAAGGGAGTAACGGTATATCGAGCCGACCCCAAATTCAAATACTTCTTCTGTAACCTTTTTCAGTGATGGTTAAAAGAAATAAATTGTAAGGAGCATAAACCAGTAGAAAAAAATAATCCCCTGCTGACAACATTGGGTGATTAATTTGTTAGTATTCACTTTGGCACAGGGACCAAAGCATAATCGGACGACACTGAACGGAATCTGTTTAAAGACTATGGAAGAACTATAATCAAAATGGTAAAAGGTTCTATCTTTTTTTCATACATATATGTGTCCGTCTGTTTGCTTACGACTTTGTATGTTCCAGCGCTTCTGGCCATACCTTGTTGTCTACAGACATGAAAATAGCAACCGTACTCCAAAAGATGAGAGAAGTAACTTGTTCATTTATCTTCCGATGTTTCAGTTGATTACCCCAAACACGGCATGCTGCCTAAAGACATTGATCATATGACATTTTCTATTGAGTGACTAATTTCATCCTGTCTTCTACTACGAGGTATCATGAAGGAGTTGGGAACGGTGGACAGTCGATTGATGGGTCCCCTCTGTGACCAAAGACCATGAAACTTTAGTATTTCTGCAATGAACCTCGATTCAACACCAGTGAGCTTACCCTTTTGCCTGTACGTCTGATCTTCTGATATTGTTGGCAGAACGGCTAGTTGCTAGTTATCATTCTAATCAGGTGCCTTAACCATTCCATTCTTTGGCAATGGATGAATTAAATAGATTTCTTCAGTTTTCAAGCGGACCGAAGATGTAAATATTTACCCCTTCTTATATCTAGAAAACATTTTATTGTTTGATTTTTTTTATTTCACCCTGTAAACAGGTTTTTAGTGGGGCTTTCAATTTACAATGCAAGTTTATACAGTCTAGCGTCATTCATACTTGTTTTTTGAAAACTTGGATTTTTTTAGTGATCACTGTCCAACAATTATTAGAGAAGTAACTTATTCTTTGATCATTTTTTCCAATTTTCAGTTGATCACCTCCAACACAGCATGCTGTCAAAGACGTTGGTCACATGACGGTTTCTGTTGAGTAACTAACCAGATCTGTTTCAATGCAAATTGAGTCCCTCCTCGGCTGACCTGCTGATTGACTTAGGCACCTCAACTCACTTATTTACTGCGACTCAAAATTCTATTTTTATCAGAAATATTTTCTTCTGCTGGTATAATGTACCCCAGAACGACATGTCGGATCTTACAACAAGAGATGAGCGGTGCAAACTCACTGCATTGCTTATTAAAATGTCATGTTAATCGACGATCCACTAGATCAAGGGTTGTCAATAGATGGGGCTGCTGTCCACACCTGGGCCGCTAAAGGGTTTTCCGTGGGCCTCGGGCCTTTTTATGATAAAAGAATCAAATGTTATGTATTCGTGGGCCATTGATCAGTTAATGGCTTTTCCATTGTCCTTTGTGCCACTGTTTGTTTAATTGTTGCTTATATAAGCATTACTTAGGATAATTTGTGGACTATAGGTATGAGAGCCCCCTTTCTTCATATTGAGGCTTGTTTCTAAAAGGATCATTAAGTAACTGGTATTAAACTGATTATACATAAATAAATAGATATAAACACTCACATACGCATTTTATGTTACTTTTTGCAATAGGCCACAAGTGCAAATTTTTATGTGTAAGTTATATAATATACATTTTGGCCGTGGGTAAAACTAAAAAATCAAAAGTCAGCCATTATAAAGAGAAGTATCTTATTCTTGTACCAGATCATGGAATAATTGCTTTTAAACTCTAAGAAATGCCTAAAGGAATTAGTATTGGACCCTGACGATCTATAATGTCATGAAATTATTTGATATTACGCTAAAGAAAAGCCATATTAGACGTAGTATAGATGGTAGGCAAAAGAAACGAAAACAATAACACTGTGAGATTGATGAATAGATACATAGGTACATATATATATACATTCATACTGAGATTTTTTTCTTCCTACCTAATTCAACCCACTTATCTTAGTAATAAACTAGCTTACCAGTGCCGTCAAAAATGATACGAATTACATTTTGAATATATGGATAATAGAGATTTGTGTTTCAGTAAGCTTGGAGAATAGCGTTCTCCTGATCACGAAATTACTTTAATACATTTTATACTAACAACATCATCTTTAAAGAGAACAAGATAAATCGTTTGATATATGAGACACACAGAAAAAACAACTAAGTCAGGACTTACAAAATTGCCAACTCATGATATACTTGCAGGAAATTGGAATCTAAAAGGAAACATATTAAAGAGATTGGTAGACGGAATCACGAGAGCTAGATGGGCATTGTCTTCTACTGTTGACGAAGCGGGACTCCAATAAATAAACCAACTTGAATCATTCTTTGAATTCAGCGTTTTTGCAGTATCAAAACATAGAATTCTATATTCACTGTGATCATGTGGTAACCCACTTAATGATAGTAAAGATTAGTTGGGTCTCAGCGTGACAGAAGACAAATAAATGAATGAATAGATAAATACACGAAGCTTGCTATTATAAAATAGTATTATGATCAGATTTTTTTCCATTTTTTAAGCTATTCATACATCAAGCTTTTTTCCATTTACGCCAAATGAATAAAGGACACTTTCAAAAGTCGGTTCATAGCCAAAAGGAATTTTATTCAAAAGTGCAAACTGTAAATCAAAAATGTCTGTTAATCTGAAAAGCAAAATATTTTCCCAGTGTGGTAACAAATCAAATAAATGAGTGAACAGAGAGAAATTTAATCAGAAAAAAATGTTTCTCAACATAAAATTTACTTTTACGGTTTAATGTGTATTTTACGATATTTTTATCCTGCAGGACAATTTTTGTTAGAAGCTGTCAACCAAAGCTGTCACAAAAACTGTCCACAGTTTTATTTGGTTTTTGAGTTAGTCTCACTAACTATCGATGAATGCATCTCACGTACAGGCTATACCAATGAAACTAAATGCCTGAAAATTTGAATATTTACTCATTATATCTTGAAAAAACAGTTTTTTGCGTTTTCAAAATATCCTCTAATAACCTTTTCAGGTTAATTTGCAATCTAAGTTCATCCTAAATTGGTATTTAGGATGTACCTGACAGCGTTTATGGCTTGTTTTTTGAAAATTCAGACTCTTTTCAATGATAACTGCCCAACAAAAGATGAGAGAAGAAACTTATTCAACGATTAACCCTCTTTCCAATTATTGAATTGATCATCCCCAAGACGGAATACTGCCAAAATGAAATTGGTGTGCCCAACAGTTTCTACTGCGTAACCAACCTCGCCAGTTTTTATTTGTTTCTATTTGCAGAGAAAATAATGGTTTTAAAAACTTTTCTCGTATAAATCTTGCGTGTCAATATCGTAAGATTATTTGCAAATTTTCTCCCCCTCCTGGAACATAAAAAGTATAATTCTTTTGATTTTGGGGGGCGAGCATCGTTATTATTGTTGTTATCTTCACAGTATTTTGATGGTTATATTCTATAGAGTTATAGTGGTAGATAGAGCCATAGTAACTCAATCGGCAGAGATGTTGCCATACGAAGGAAGCCTGTGATCTGGGGTCTCACTTAGAGCTTATTCATTCCCGACATGTAGTGTTCACCTACTGTGAGAAAAAATCCAAAAACTTGTGGACAGCAGAATTAGTGCAAAGGAAAAGAGAAGAAAATTACGATGAAAAGCAACTAAAATTGAAATTAACACAGAATAGAATACTATACAAGTAGAATATTCATCGTGGTATCGAGACTTCATTTCAGAAGACAGGATCTCTCTTTGCTGCTCTAAGCCAAGCCTGGTACAAGGTTAATTATATAATTGTACTAAACCAAACCAACGGTCTATCCCTATTTGTTGGACTAAGCATAGTTTGAAAAGGGTTACATATGTTGTTTTACAATACGCTTTTCACGAGCTCTAGTTTCGGAATGAAGAATCTTGGCCTTAGGGCCACATGTGGTTTTCTTGACCATAATGTATGGTCTCCTACGGCTCTGATATCTTGATGTGTTATCAGAAAAAGCAATCTCCAAGACGTCAAAGGTTAGTAAAGTTTTTCATTCCTTTAAAGTATAATATACTAATTGAATTTATACATAATTATTAACCAAATCTTCAAGACTTTAATTTTTGCTGTGAACGTATTAAAAATGTCTCTTTATGTCAGACCTTATAAGAAAACAGTGAATTTCGATAAGTCTTTTTATACATGAAAGGGTTCCCAACCCCTGTTATATTCATACCTAGAATTTTATTTTCCAGTTTCAGTAAAGGTCGTAGCATAAGGCTTACTTCGTTTTTATACTCTTGAAACGAGCGATCCTCATCCAACTTAGACAAATAAACTCTCCACTGCCCACCCCAACACCTTAAAACAAACCAATATTGACATCGACATATTGTGATTTAAAATCACGACTAAGTAATCGATTGGCGGCTCTCTTACTGACTGAGCCAAACTGACATCTATGTTACAGAAACGCAAGGGCTTATTCCATTTTATCAAATAGATACATCAATCCTTGAAGAATTATAATTATTTTTTTATACATATATACATATATATATAGTGTCATCCACAGACAGCTGTTTCGTTGTATTACAACTCTTCAATTCGGCTATAGACAATCCGTTATCCTATTCATTACCACGAAGTAGGATTGAAACCTTCGCTACAGGCTCGGAGGACAGTATCCTACAGCTGTACCACGGAACTGGACGGTTAGTAAAGCTAAATTCAAGCGATATAATCTATTTTAGCCTTAATGTCCAATCCACCAGAATACTCTATTCCTATGGAAGTAGGAGTGAAGCTTGACCTTGCAGCAGCCTGGTTTGTATTTTTACTCTAGCTTGAATCTCCAGCAGAAATATTCGATATTTGTATCAGTCATTTAAGTCAATTAGAATCCCTAAACTCGTTTCCTAATTACCCATGCGTATATAAGATGTTCATTATTCCCCTCAAACTTTGTTTCGTGACCAGCACAGTGATAATTTGAAATCGACTTCTTTTCAATTGGACAACGGGTGTATTTGCACATTTCTAATCACATAAAGTAAGAAAAACAATTACTCATCAATATCGCTGTCAAAAAAGCAACGTTTGAGGGGAATAAAAGCTATTTTCTCAACTTCTTACACACAGGCAATCAGAAAATAACAAAAATTGCGATGCGCAGTGTTATCAATAAATGATCTGAGTCAAGGCCAGCAACATATTCCATCTGCTGAATATGCAGAACAAGATATCCTGAAAATGCTGATATTCACTGAGCCAATTTTCAAGGTGGGTTAGACTTGCCTGACTCGAAAATCAGCATTCGAAATCCTGATTTTCAACAGGGCTCGAGTTCTGACTACTATTACGGAAATTATCCTAACCAAAAAAAGACAGATCTGCAGTGAAAGCACAACATATTTTCACAAGTATTACATCCCATCTTTATCTTTATTGTACAAACGTAAGCTTAGTGATATAAAAAAAAGGCACAGGCCAGCTAATTGGCTCAGTTAGATGCATACATTCCATCGAGCCTAGGCTGAAGCCCAAATTCTGATGGACGATGCTTCAAGGTAGGCAGGTCCAACCCACACGAAAGATCGACACAATACAATATTCCTCTTTTATAGACAGGTAAAATTTAGGATTTCTGAAGTTGACTTTTCAAAGCAAATAGGCTCTTCCCACTGGAAAGATTGGTGCAACGAAATCTTCCCCATCAACTCCGATTTGATTATGTTCTGTAATTAATCTGAGCATCGCGTTTCTTAGTTGCTGGCATCACAGGTCGATGTTCGAGCCCAGATGGAAACCAAGATTTGGACTCATGATTTCCACAGCGGGCAGGCTTCATAAATTGGGAAATTGCTACAGTGCCATCTTTCTACTGGCTTCTCCCAACATATCGCCTTGTGCCAAACTAAGCTGTCGGTCGCCAATTAATTTAACAATTGGTATTTGGGGATATTTTCATTCTGATTAGGGCTTGTTTTCTTTTTTGATTTTTTTTTTGGTTTTGTTTTTGGTACATTTAGCTCCAATAAGTCACTAATCGACTGACTGACTGATATACCTGAACAAAATTTGCCAATTTAGTTTCAGATTTAGATCCAACTCGTTTTTGGTGCATACACTTCATGTGAGGCACTGACTGACTGACTGATATCGAAACAAAATTTCAAAGAAATGAGCTTTTAATGGAAAGGGTTGCTATAAGGGATCAAACTACTTTATCTATGGCTTGACTTTCAGGCTTCTTTCCTTTTTCAGTCATAACAGGCATGTCGAACTATCAACCGATTCAACTGTGTTCTTTTTCATTGAGTTTACTTTTTCTTCCTCAATCTTTTTCTGCCATTCAAGCCTTTTCCTTTCTTTTCTTTCTTCTTTTTTTTCTTTTCCAAGTCGGTTTTACTTTTTAGTTTTTTGCTTCATTTGATTTCATCCTTGCTTTCCTTTTCTCTTTTACTTATTCCCCTTTTCTTTCGACTTTTTTCTTCCCTTTAATCGTTTCTGTCCTCTCTTTTTTCTTCCCACTTTCAATCATTTTATCATTCTAAAACTTTTTTTTGTCGTTTTTTATCTTTTCTTTCTTTTAACTTTGTAACTTGTTTATTTCACCCGTTTTCATTTCTGTCTTTCTTTCAGATTTCATTTTTGTACATTTCTCTTTTTGTTTCGTTTTTTGCTCCTTTCTTTTTCGTTCTTTTCTTTCCTCAACCGATTTTTCCCACTTTCTTTACCCTCTTTATTTTTTCTATATCTTCTGCTTCTCTCATTTTTTCTGTTTTATCTTTGTTTTCTTCATCTATGACTAACGTTTTTGCTTTTTGATTGCTTGCTTTTTCTCTTCTTTCTTTTTTTTACCTAGTTCCTATATTTCTTTTCCTTTCTCTCCCTCTTTCCTATTTTATTCCTTTCTTTATTTCCGTATTTCTCTCTTTCTGGCTATTCTATTCTTTCGTCCTCTTTTTTTTTTGTATTTCTTTCTTTTGTTAGTTTTTCTTTTCTCTTTGGCTTCCTTTATAAATTTCTCCCTTCCTTTCTTTCGTTTCTTTGCCTTTTCTCTCTTTGATGATACACAATGTTCTCATTTTTTCTCTCTATTCGTAATACTCATCTTTTTTATCATTCCTCCTTCATTATTTTTACTCCCACCATCAACCAAATTCTTTTCCTAAAATCTGTCTGTACATTCTAAGAAGCAATCTATCTGAAGACAAAAAAATTTAAAAAGCCTTACAGCAAAAACTGGAACAAAAAAGAGCCAACATAACTATATAAGTATTCCTCTTATTCTGATTGAGAAACATTTTTCCTTTTACCAACCTCTCATTAATACAATACAGAATACATAAATTTTTTTCATAATGCCAGTTCATAGATTAAGCAAACACGGGAAGAAAGTGTTCATATTGTACCTGTCTTTAGAAGTCTTGTGGGTCATCGACGTTGTTTTCCTGACTCTTATCTATTTTTGAGTAGCAATTATTGATTCTGATATATTCATTCCCAGATGCAATGGCTATAATTCATTTTCTCTTTTTAGGTGTCCTCTGTGTCACCTTGACCATTTTATTTCCCCTGAGACTGTTTCTATTCTATTTTAAATTTTCTGTGTAATTTTTCCTTGAGGCTTTTTTCGCCGTTTCCTTCTTCGTAAGAGCTGTCACTTGCTTTATTGTCGCTAAACTAAATAGCTGCCCTAAATTTCTGACAAAAAAAAACGATTGATACAATACATAAATCAGATAATGTTTAATTGGATTCCTTCTCAAAAAGTGATTCAATGCCAAAGTCAAATAAAGAGCGGTTGTGTCTGTTTCCTCTCTCTATTGTGAAAGATAAATATTCTTTTCTTCTTCTCTCTCTCTCTCTCTCTCTCTCTCTCTCTCTCTCTCTCTCTCTCTCTCTCTCTCTACTCGTTAGAAAACCACATCAAAATAATTAGGGATGAAGACCACGTCACAAACACGTCATTTCCTACAGGCACAAAATTATATGCCCATTTAAAGACGAATTTACGTTGTTATTTGAAAACTACCATTAAAACATTTTTAGGGGGTGATTATTGAAAACTGATTGACTAAAAACTTGTATTGGGATCCCAGTAGTGCCCACAGAAAATGTCATTTGGTCATGCTGAATGGTTATTGTAATAGATGAGTTCATACAGATGGACAGACAGATTTTCAGTGAATCATGATAAAATGGACGCTAGTTGCACTACTTTCCCTCGATGATGTGTGTAAGTACATCAGAGTTCATATGTGGCGTGTGTGTGCACATGTAGATGTGAGTATATAGTATCTGTGTATGTAGCGTGTGTGTGTGTATATGACATGTGTTCATGTGGCATGGGTGTATGTGGTATGTGTGTGCATGTGTATATATGCTTATATGTCTGCTTGCGGCATGTATATGTATATGCAAATGTGTGTATTTCACATCTTTAATTAAACTTTATCCGATATTTCGATGTGTGTATTTCGTATGTCCTGTACATGCTTCCCCTATCTAGTCCAGCTGTTGAGGGTTACATATTGTGAGAATCATGCAAAATGTGAAAAAAAAATACCAAAGTTCCAACCAATGAACAATGATAATCAAATTAAGATAAGAAGACATTTGATACGATGCACTTATGATACTTATTTAGTGAAGCTGTTAAAGGTCACATATTGTAGATTAATATGAGATAAAAAAAACTTTTTTTGATCCGATGCATGTTTACCTTATTAAATCGAACTGTTAAGAATCATGTGACAAAATTATGAACGCTGGAAACAATAAAAGATGAAGTGACTCTTGATCCAATGCATACTTCTCCCATTTAGTCTAGCTGTTAAGAGTCACATATTTTACGAATCATGCAAAAAAAATGTGACAAAATTATGAAAGTTCCAGAAAATTGGGCATATGACAAGGAAAGATGACCGGACTGGACCTCAAAAAATAGCAAATGCAGTAGGAAAACACCAGTTACAAGATCGAGATATCAGATAGAAAAGTTTGCCGGTAAGAGGTTAACGGGGAAGGATCTGAGAAAGGACTTTGTCCAGCAGTGGCGGATGATGATGATAGCCAAATCCCCAAAATCTTTGAAAGTGATGCGCACGCTCTCCTTCTGTTGCCTATTTACATATAATCTTTCAGCATCATCTCTGGGCTAAAGACCAGTGTATCTTAAACTATTTCTGTGCTATTCACTCACTAAGTTTTCACAGAATTCCATTCGGCCGGGATTGAATTTCCTCATGTTTACATCTTATTCTCCCCTGTGTATACTTTTATATTTAATTCATTCTTTATCATTGACCGATAAAACATAGATTAGTTTTTTAATATCTTTAAGATATGTGAAGAAAACTACGAACGGCAAAAATTAGAACAAGAACTCATGGAATCGCCGTAGCTTCACGATTTACCGCCCCATCAACCTGCCAAACGGGCTACAGCTTCTTCTCTCCTTGCTCTTATGTGTGTCTAGGGCGCCCATTCGAGGGGCTACAACCTTAAAGATTGGCATGAGAGCACCTTTAGGCATAATCTGAAAACAGTCTGTTTCATTTTTTCAAAAAAGGAACTATTCGAATCTCAATTGTCTTTTTGAACCAACGGTGCCCAAATCTTTTTAGATAATTTTTTATAAAAAAAAATCATTTCTAGATCATTATTAGATTAATAATTTTAGTCCATGCGCAGGCTATGGTGATTAATTGATGCTGATTAGAACTTTCGTTGATAGTCTTTATTCATTGAAACAAGATATTCTTATTTTCATTGCTTACCACAAAATATCAAAAAAAGGATATATCTGAGTATGCTGACGAGTTTCTTTAGGGATCCGTGTTGTGAAATGTGATGTCCAGAGGTTGTCTTATATTCTTGCAACATGACCAGCCCATTGCCTTTTGAGTTTTCTGATGGTTTCAATGAAATTTCACTGATTTTTGAGATTCCTTTAATATACTGCATGGCCTTGTGATCTCTCAGTGTAATGTTGATTCTCTTATTTGCACGTTGCATGGATCGCAGCTTGGGCGAATCTTTCGGTTGAAGTAACACCAACTCAATGTTCCGATGTAAGAGGGATGTATTATTATTCGCCGTCACCCCTGGGCCAGGTCATGCACTCCCATCAACGGTGGTGCACAATATGGCATCAGGATCATACAGGGGGTTGTAGATGCAAATGGAGGATTGAAAGCCTATTAAGGTCCATTACGATATGCCCCCAACCCTGGAAATACATGATTTGACACACAGCCCCTGAAAAGAAGCAGCGATCAACCATCAAGTGGTTAACTACATTCAACTTATTAGTGGGCGATACTGAAATTGTATCCTCATAAAAGTCTCAAAAGTTGGCCATGGACATCAAAGCTTAACAACTACTTGTATAAAAGTTTGTGAACGTCATTAAATTCGTACCCACAGAAAATCCTTTGAAATACTGTTTTGGGTATGCCGAGTGGACCATAGTATGTATTTATTGTATGTATTTAACATAGGTATCAGAACCAACAATCAAGACTGCCAACATTAGCCAAAACTATCAAGAAAGTTTCTTTTCATTTTTCAGTTTGTCCGGCGTAACAATAAAGAAAGTAGGTTGAAAATCTATTCCTTTTCATGTCTGAAAAAAAACTTTTTTCCAGACCCCTTAATAGGTTTTTAATGAAGGTCCAATTTACAATGAACGTTTATTCTACCTTGTTCGTTTACTTTATGACCGGCAGTGTTCACATGCGACTCTTTCGCTCACTGACAGTCCCTGTTTTTCTCATTCTCACACTCAATTTGAAAATTTGGACGAAAGGCAAAAGAAGTCATTTATCAATAATTTCCCAATTTTTTTGATTGATCAGCCTCAACAAGTCATGCAGCCAAGAGACGTCACTTCATTTCCTCCTGTATTATAAGAGGAATTTGGGCACTCTTGTTGCAACCATTCATATCTATATCAGAATTATTGTCATGCTTTCATTTTCTCTCTCAATTTCCCCCCTCTCTCTCTCTCTCTCTCTCTATCTCTCTCCCTCTCTTTCTCACACGCTCACACACACACACACTATAATGCCCTATCTCTCACTCGATTTATCGCTGCCCTTTTCTCTCTATCTCTTGCACTTACTTTCTGTCTCTGTCTCTATTTTTCCTCCCACTCACTTTCTGTCCCTCGTCTCAATCTCACCAAATATCCCTCTCTCAAATTCAATTTCTCCCCACCTTTTACTCAAAATCTTCAATTCACCTTTTCTTTTTTTTACTCACCTTTCTCTCTTTAACTCACTCTCTGTCCTTCACTCACTACATCTCTCACTCAATTTCTTTCTTACACACACACACTCTCTCTCTCTTTTTCTCTCTCTCCAGCTTTAACTCAAGCTCTTTTGTCCACTCTCACTTTCTATTACTCACTCATTCCTCTTTTTATCACTCATTTTCCCTCACTTAATTTCCCTCTCACTCTCTCACTCAATACCCCCAGCCAATATCTATTTCCCTCGTTTTCGCATTCCATTAATCTCACACTTGATCCCTTTCTCTCTCTCTCTCTCTTTCTCTTTCTCCCTCTCTCTCTCTCTCTCTCTCGACTTCACTCTGTCAGTCTCTGCTTTCCTCATTCTAACACTCAATTAATCTCTCGCTTGACACTCTCACTCAAATTTCCTCTATCTATCAAATTCTTACAATGTCTCAAACATTAATTCCCAATTAACGACACCCTACTGGCTCGTTAAGACTTTGTACTCGATATAAAACTAATAAAATGACCCGGCAACACGATTTATTGATTTTATGAACGAATGTTCACCGTGTACAATGACAGTGTTCTTCTGTTCAAATTCCTCAACACATTATTCTTCACTTCAAGTCAAGTATTCATTTATTGACAAATTCCAGATTCCAATGGAAAATCCAGCAGTCTGACGCACATTTCTCTAACTTTTAGATTTCAATCATTCCCCAATTGAGTTAATCAAAAAATGAATCAACTGCGTATAGTTTTAGGTTTGTAAGGATTGCTCACTACTTCTCTAGAATTACTATAAATGGAAAATCATTGAGAGATGAATAAACATATTTATACGGCGTGGTATCATCAGGAAACACGCTTATTGATAAATAGATAGATAGATAGATAGATGGATAGATAGATAGATAGATAGATGATAGTTGTCGACTCGTGGCACAAAAATGACCGTTGCTGACAGCAAAATACTCAGGAAACTGTGGTCTTGAAACTGACCGTGGCTGCTCAAACCTGCGAGAGATTTACAGGTCTAGTTATACACATTGCAAACAAATCATCATCATCATCATCATCATCATCATCATCATCATCGTCGTCATCAGTCCTTTAACGTCTGTCATTGGACATAGACTTTCCCCAGGATTTGGGCGTCGCAGAGCCAGTACTTTCTGAACTTTTCTAGCTCGTCTCTTCATCTGCCAGCCTCAGTTGCACATATAATCTCGGGGGATCCATGTTGTGAGTCGTGATGTCCATCGGTTGTCCGCCATTCTGGCAACATGGCCAGCCCACCGCCATTTGAGCTTTTTAATGGGTTCTATGATGTCCCTGACTCTCGTCTTTTCTCGTATGTACTGTGCTGTCTTGTGGTCTCTCCATGTGAGGCCCAGCATAATTCTTTCATGTGCACGTTGCGTGGTTCTCAATTTGCGGATTTGTCTCTTGGTTAGGTTCCATGTTTCAGCTCAGTTTATTCTGCACGCAATTATCTTATTGTTCAAGTGTTTTTGTTTTTTGTTTTGTTTCGTTTTGTTTTTTGTCTGGGTGGATGGATTCATACATACATACATACGTACATACATACATATGTCTTGTTAGTCACTCATAAAAACCTTAACATGACTAACATCTTTTGGCATCATGTCGTATTCGGGTAATCAATTAAAAAGTTGAAAGAAAGGTGATCAATGAATAGGTTGTATCTCTCGACTTGTTCGGCAGTAATCATTGAAAAGTCTGAATTCAAAGAAGACAAGCGGGTACAAAAAAGGACCAATCTTGCATAAACCTAAATTGCATAGTGAACCCCGACTAAAAACCTATTTAGTTTTGTTTATTCTTTTCTCCAAGTAAAAAAAAAAATAGACATAATGAGTAAATGCTTTAAATTTGCGGCCCTTCAGTTCCATTGGTATGGCCTGTACTTGTGATGCATTCATAGCCAGTTAGCTAAACCCCACTAAAAACTAAAGAAACCTATGTTGGCAGATTTGGAGATAGTTTTGGTTGAAAATTTCAAGCGTCCATATATACATGAGCATCTCATAATGTTACACCAGATAATTATTCAACCTTGTCAATAACGGATATTGACTAAGCCAGTGATTTGAAATTCATGCAATCATACTGCTGAGATCTGCCTATGCTAATCACAAAACCGGAAGTGTTACCCGGAGAAGAGGTAGCCAGTACATAAATAAGAAACTATCTGTAACAGGACAGTTCACATATGGTTCTGGCATTTTGCATGTATCTAGTGTTGGTTTTTCTAAAAAAAAGTACATTATTTATAATTTATATGCGTCTTCATATATCTACAGAATACGACACATACATACATACATACATGCATACATGCATACATGATTGCTTCATCTTGTCAGATGATAGCCATCCCATCACTTGAAGGGTCACGCAGCTTCATTCCACAACGTTCATGTGCTCTAGGACCATATGCTGGCCTGCAGGGCCCAAAGCACGCACAACAGACAAAGGTCAGACCGCTCACAGGATTTACATGAAATATTCTGGCAAAATTCAAAGAAAAAGTTCACAAAACAGAACTGAGAAGTCTTCAGCGAAGAAACGATAATCGTAGAATTTGACCCATTGAAAAATCACTAAGCACTGAGAAAAGGAATTTGTCACGTAGTGCCAATAGGTGCCAAGCCTATTGAAGGGAAGGATGCAGCCACTTTGAACAACCTTTGATTTCACCTGATTTCTCATTCAATTGAAGGACATTTTGTCAATTGGAAATGATTTGATATACACCTTATTTTATTAAAATATGATTGTGTTGAGATATGGTTGTACTAATGGGAAAATATTAGGTAAAATAATTTTGGCACACTCTGCAAATACATACGAACATAGATGTGTGCATGCGTGTGTATGCGCAAACGATCATGTTGAGGAAGTATCTCGCAGTAGGTAATAGCAAGCAGAGTTCAATAAATATTGGATTATTCATATCGGTGGCCTTGTGTCAAGCAAAAGTAAACTTGGTGATGTGTGCGTGAGTAGGGACATTTATGTATACACACACGCATACACACGCATGCATTGACCTTCACACACACACACAAGCACATACATATATATATAATGATATAAACTATACGATGAAATCATGGCTGTAAGGGATGGGTAGTGGTCGATCAACACTGCTTTGGGGATCATGTTTATATAACTGTTTTGTTTTTAAATACCCGAAACGGTTACATGGTAAGCTACTGATGACCCAACACGAAAATTCACACATATTACTAAAATATTAAAGTCTGTGTAAAACATGAAAAATGAAAAGAACCACTGAGGAAAATTACATAAATTACATCAACAGATATTAGGAAATAATTCACTGGAATGACGTGAATTTTTGGAAAATGTTTTGGTAATATATTCAGTGTCTAAAGTTGTAAAGCCTCCCATACAATGTATATGTATATATATATATATATATATATATATATATATATATATATATATGGTATAGTTTGTGATGTATCCACCATGTCCATCAAGTTGACGATAAGGAAGAATCGTTCAATCTTCATTTGAAATCTGTTTGTGAAATGAATTTTTAAAAATACAACTATTTTCCTTATCGTTGTATATATATATATATATATATATATATATATATATGTATATATATGTTTTCGATCATTGCTATGCGTCATGCGTCCAAAGGCATTTTTTTCATTTGCCTTTTTCTATATATCAGTAAGATATCCAGTGGTGATAGAACCTACTAACATCAGCTCGCAAGATTAACTTGTTGATAAATGCAACATAACACAATTTTTAATCAATTCTTCCACATGATCCACCGGTTATTCCGAGTCGAATATTCACGGATATATTTGAATTTCCATCCGATGTTTTTTTTAGGGGAGAAGCACTAAATTTGTTCCACTGGAAGAGTGCATAGTTTTCCATACATAAGTAGGGAGTATTTTTATCGGCAAAAGTCTCGTTGAATCTTGATGAAGTAAGAATTTGAAAATCCGTTCTTTCGCTAAAATTGGACGAAAAAGTCTTTCCAATTTATATTTTTTTTTTTTTCATTTTGAAACTTTTTTTTCCCATTTCCCATTTTCTTTGATCCTGATTCTCGACACTATTCGATTTGGTTGGAATTATTTCGTCTCTAGTTAGAAACTGTCAACCAAAAGTTTTGAAATAGGTTTATTCAGTTTACAAGTAAGTCCAGCTGGCTTATATGATTATGTATGCATGAATATATTCGTTCTTGGAGCTGTTTAGTGAATCGCTAGAGTTGCATCATGCGATGTCCATACTCAAAAACGATTTAACAGTAATCATGTACGTATTCATATATGCATCATGTGGACAAACTGCACCAATGGAGTCAGAGGGCTGAAATGTTATGCCTTTACTCCTCATTGAACAAAAAAATGCTAGATTCGTCCTGTTTGTTTTTTCTGGCTTTTTAATGATTCATCATCTTTTTTTGGTGCCCATCATTAGACATAAACCTTCCTGAGGATTCGTCAGACCTCTCTATCAAGGGCGTCAAGGAACCAATACTCTCTGAATTTGTCTAGTTTGCCCTCAATTTTGTGTGCTGCCGAACACAGCATGCTGCAAAAAGACATTGGTCAGGTGAAGGTTTCTGTTGAATAAGTAACCAGACTGCTTCCTTCTTTTTCTATTTGAATTTGTTCAATTTTTTATCGAATCCTACGTGTTTTCACTCAGGCAGTGGGGGAAAAAAATCATTTCATTCCAGAAAATCTTCGCACGGTTCTTGGAAGCTTGCTAAAAATTAACTCGATTCTTTGAAATATTTTTTTTTTAATTTAAATTGGTGAAAAAGTTTCTCCAGCGAAATAGATTTTACATACTTGGGATTCCTTGAACTTTTTCCTTTTTTTTGTTCATAAGGAACTGAGAACCAAAACTCTCAATAAACCTCTCAGCATACGTTCCTTCAGTCTTTAAGTCGGTCCTGCTGACTCTTGTATGTACGTATGTATGTATGCATCTGTTTTTGGCGTAGTAGAGTGATTCTATGGAGTGACATCATACGCTAGTCATACTCGAAAACGAAGTGGCAGCCATTATATATGTATGTGTATCATATGTACGGACCATACTAGTGGAGCTAGAAGGCTGAAACATTTTTACCTTATCATATCTCTGAAAAATGTTTATATGGATTTTTTTAATTACCCCAAAAATACGTTGTATAGTTTGATGTTCAATTTATAATTAATAATTACACTAAATTGATACCCCATTCGGTGTCCCCTTGTTTTGTTTTGTGCAGAAAATTCTGACGTTTCTGTGATCACTGCCCAACAAAGAGAGAGAGAAGTAACTTATTCATTGATCACCCCTTCCCCTATCTTTTAATCGCTATGCTGCCAAAAGACGTTGGTCACATGTTAGTTTATAGCCGTGTCATCTTTTCAGTATCCGTTCTTGGTGCCTTTTTTAAAACATGCAAACCAAGCTGCCACTACGATATCAACATAGGTTCCTTCGGTTTTCAAGTGATTCTCCCTGGCTGCCTGGCTGCCTGGCTGGCTATTTATCTACGTACGTGTTGCGCGTACAGAACACACGAGTGGAGCTAGATGGATGAAAATCTAAATATTTACTCATTATCTCAAGGAAACACATCCTTTTTTGTTTTTTTTTCAAAAATCTCCCAAGATACATTATTTCGAAGGGGGTTCAATATGTCAGTTTTGGTTAAATTGTTCTTTTATTGTCTGTCCAGCTGGGGTTTTTTTTAATGATTTCCACTCAACAGACGGCGAAAAAAGTAATTGATGCGTTGATCACCCCTTTTTGCATCTTTTGGATCGATCCCTTCTAACATGTCACGCTGCAAAAAGATGTTAGTGGCATGAAAGTTTCTAACTAGTGACTAACCAGACCTGTTTATTTAATCTTTTCTTCGCATTTATCTTAATTTTCATAAATTTCACAATTCTCACTTCTCATTCTTGAACCTTTTTCTTTCTTCTTCTTCATCTTCTTATTCTTCTTCTGATTATTATTATTATTATTATTATTATTATTATTATTATTATTATTATTATTATTATTATTATTATTTGATTAAAGAAAACCAGTTTCACTAATGTCATTCACTCCAATCGCCAATGACCAAGAGTGACGGAGATATAATTCATTCTTAGAAGTCGAGAATACTTCCAGCTCGTTATCTCAATTTTTGAAAATGGCGAAAACTTCATTGTTTGATATTTTGTAAAAAAGAAACTTAGCCAGACAATTAGAAACTCGTTACATACACACACGCTAGCACACACACCTTAGCACTCACACACATATATATATTTTGGGGTGAAGAGAGAGAGAGAGAGAGAAAAAGCGAAAAAAAAAGAGATGCATACATTCATAAGTATATATATATATATATATATATATATATGTATGTATAATATATATATATATATATATATATATATATATATATATATATATATATATATATATATATATATATATATATATACATATATATATATGGCTTGGTCTACAGCACATATGTGTGTGTATATAGCTCAGTCTAGAAAATATGCATATATGAATATATTCATATATAGGTATATATATATCATAAGCTGATGTGTATCTGTGATGTAATTGTCTGCCTTTTTTTCCTTTCTCTCTTTGCTTTAAATATGATAAGAACCCTATCGCCAGACATTGCTTTGCTGAGTCTCTTTTGACAGCTGTCTCTACTGGGAAAACATTTTGTCTAAAATATCGGGGAAAATATGAGTACGTTATTGGATTGGCATTTTTCCAAAGAAGAGAAGATTCCCAGAGTTTATCGGAAAAAGTTGCTTGTTCTTCTTAGAGTCAAGAATGTTCACGTCTGCAACATTTTGGTTGATAACTCTCTCATTTTTCTCCAGCGTTGGCAGAATATCCGAAAAACCGGGGGTTGTTTGCAGGCGTGAATCCAGGGAAAGGGTGGCAGGCAGCCGTGGACCCGATTCCTGCTCGGTAAAATACAACTGAAAAATATGATGAAATCAGAAATATTTATACGGATAGATAAATTTCATATGACACAAAATAATCCCGTGTAATAATGGATTGAATTGAAAGAAAGTATTTATTACATCCATTGTCTTGATGAGAGTGAAAAAAGAATCACCCCATCCCTTGCTCGAAGTCATGGACCCCCCTGCTCTCAGGAAAACAACAATAATGTGAAAATTAACCTCTGATAAACGTTTGCGAATGGTCATTTTGCAAAATTCATCGCAATGTTTATGAAAAGTGTAATACACCGACAGAAGGGTTTCATTGGACCTTGTTGAAAAAACTAATTTGTAGAAAAAATGATTTATTAACGTAATTCTATCAATTTGTCTCGAATTAAATTTCTGATTAAATATGATAGATATTACTCTGAGATAAACTAATAAATTCACCTAAAACGAATTAGAGAAATCTTTTCAAGTTTTGCTAAGTAACCAGTTTTTCGATGTAGGTAATTAATTTTGAACCAGTAGTGTAGATGAAGGAAAGGAAGGCTATTTAAAAAAGCCCCCAAGGCCCCAAATGATTACGAATCATAGGTCACCTACTGCATTAATAAGGACACATACAATAACAAGGATACATTAGTGCAAAAATGAATGGCGTTATTTTCCATCTATTATCTATTGCAAATTTTCCATTTTTATCAGTGATCACAAGATCACCTTCGAGAAGCCAAGCCCCAAATTGGGGTCCCCAAATGTCTAGCAATCTCTGATCAAGCCACTGTTTAGAATTCAAATGCAAAAGGAAGTACAAAATCGATAAAAGAAAAACATGGACGGCATACACCCAAGAAACGACCCCAAAAGTACAAGCAAAGAGAGGCAATGGAAGGATGGAACAAAGAAGATGGTTGAAAGTCAAAAAAAAAAAAAAAAACAGCAAGAAAAGAAAAGAGCTCCAAAAAAATTTCAGAATCTTTTTCATTAGTCTCCATCTATAGCTAATGTCGATGATTTTAAAGTACGGACACCAAATAAAAAAAAATTTTTGAATAAAAGCAAAATAAAAAGTAAATTGTACTCTATTTACTTATAGTCGAAATTTACTATATCAACAGACTTCTCCCAGAATGTAAAAAGATCTATTTTTTCTAGAAACTGACACGAAGGAATTAAGATCTTATTGAATAAAACCCGGAGTTGTCTCTCACACACGTGCATATATATATATATATATATATATATATATATATATATATATATATATATATATATATTTGTGTGTGTGTGTGTGTTTGTGTGTTTGTGTGTGTATGTGTTTGTGAGTGTGAGTGTGTGTATCGGTCCGTTCATGTCTATCAATACGCGATCCTCTCGATCTAATTGAGCTCACCAGCGTCATTAGACCACATATAATTCCGGTCCCGGGCATTTCTACCACCCTGCTTATCTGATGATATCAAACACTTCTCCTTGTACGCCTCGCCAAGACGATGCCAAATTCTTTGGATCCCAACAGACCCAAACAGATTGATTTCTATTTCATCTGAACGCAATAGAGTTGGCACAGGAGAGTAAGAATAAAGATTCACCGTTTTGGCACGGCGTACCGTCACCAGATGGAACAAAAAGCAACCTATTTTGGTCTGATTGCATCCACCAAGGTATCAACAGATGAACATGCTGGAGGGCCCCTTAAAGTCTGGGGTTTTATGAGGTCTAATAGCACTGGTGAGCTGCATTCCATTGACAGGATCATAAATGCTGAAGTTTATATCCATATATTGAAAGAAAAACGTGTTGACTCCACTGACATTTATGTATGGGGAGTACCTTTTGGGGGGCTATTACACATTCCTATTTTGGGATACCGCGTTTAGTAATAAATAATACCATATAATATCTATTTTGGTTTTATGATGAACTGAAGAAACCCATGTTGACAGTTTTGAAGGCGGTTTGTAATTGACAATTTTGGAGAAAGGAAGATTGGCCGTTATGAACAATACAGAAAAGAAAAGAAAGAGACAGGTCTGATTAGTCATTCAATAGCGACTGTTACGTGACCAACGCCTTTCCACTTGCTGTGTTTGGGGTGATCAATTAAACAATTCGAAAATGGGGTCGTAAAAGAATAAGTTACTCCTTACGCTTTTTTTTTCGAGGGATTATCACTAAGAAATCCTAATTTTCAAAAAAACAAGGAGGCACAAATCAGGGACCAATTTAGCTTAAAGATACATTGCAAATTGAACCCCCACGAAAAAAATATTTGGGGTGGTGAATTTTCAAAATATGAATGTTTTGATTTTCATACTTTGAGCCCAATTGGTGCGACCTGTACGCGTGATATAAACGTATGTTTCCAGCCAAACCAACTTAGAAAAATGAAAAAATCCATGCGAACGGTTTTGATGACAGTTTTGGTTGGTAGTTTCTAATGAAGGAAGAAAGAAGTGTAAGAATTACACAGAAAAAAGATGATCCAACAACTAAAAAGAAAAGCCAGGAATTCGAAAGGCAAAAACGGAAGGAAATAAAAACAAAGAAAAGAGATAATGTAAAATTGAAATCTAGAATGGCGACAAAGAAAGAGAAAAGCAGACGACAATTGTCACGGCAATGAGCCCTGATGTAAAAATGTTAAATGACTCTTTAATCCGCTTCTTTTTTTTTTTTTTTTTGCAAATGCTTTTAAATCGTGTTTCTAATCGCCGATAATTCAAAATCGATTTCGTCTTTTCTCTTGTAAGTTCTTTTTTCTCGGTTTTTCATTCATTTTGAATTATCTTTTGAAAGAGGTTCTTGCGCAAGTGGAATTGCTCAAAAAGATTAACCTCTACTAATTAATACTTGTCAGATAGTAGGATAATCGGATTTTCAAGTGTTTCTCCTCGTGCAATGTAAACGTAAATAGCAAAAAAGGACGATGCATCCACACTTGACCTGCCATTATTAAAATGCGACAAGCCTTCTACTTACATCACTCATCTGTGACAGGCTATAACAAACCCAATTTTATCAATATGATGAACATTTTTTTATCCGTACAATATGTTTATATACAAATTGTGTTGTATTGAGGACGCCTGTAACAATATGATAATTGCATCTTTGCTATTGCAACTGCATTACATAGAAGGATGCCTGTCTTAAGAGTATTTTATGATACCAATATGAGGACAGGTAAAAACTAACTTCCTTAAAAAATGACATCATCGGGAATTTCTATTCTTCAGATGATTAAATTTCAAAAGTCCATTAAGTTCAGAATCAGTTCTGCATTGTGATTATAATTGAATTGACCCCCGCCTCTAGTATATGACGTAACGGGCAGAAACTACCCGATTTAGTTTTATTATCAAAGTTTGAGCATGATGACGATGCAGGGATAAAAAGATGCTTCCTATCATGCGCTGAAATTTGATTTCAAACATATTGCGGACGGACCGAACGACCGACCTACAGATCCTATTATAGTGATGCATGCAGAAGCATTTTAAAAAAGTAAATGTCTCCTTAATTCGATGAATCGTTCCAACGAGTAAATTTTACTCTCTGGCATTCATCACTATCTCGATTGGTCAATGCTTTCTCTAATCTTTGTGACGTCGTCTGAAGTTCTGAAATGAACTATTATCATTTTCCTCAAGTTATTCGGAATAATATTGTTATCTTTGTTAATTTGATCATCACTTTTTGGTTACTGCTCTCATGGGTTGTCATGGTGTAGTTGAAAGTTCTGTGATGAAAAGTTATCATTGTTCTACTGATATCGTCATATATGTTATTTGCATATTTTGTCAATGTCTTCATTTCATTTTGACTTGCTCGAAATTTAGAACTCAAATATAATTTCTTTAATGCTTAAACTTTTCAAGATTTACTGTTATATTTGGTATTAAAGAGACCTGTTCTTTTATTCTCGTTGGATAGCACAAGAGAGATAAAGTTTTATCAATTCACTTAAATCAATCGCTTTTGGTTTTCTTGTGATATCTACGAGAACATAACGAAAATATTCTACTCTGGGAGAACATTGTGACAACAAGAAGTGGATACTTTGTAGAATGCAAGAACTTGTATGACAAGCAAAATGAACCGCTTTATATCGTGTCAAAGGTCAGTCTTCTTCCAAGAAGACGATGCTGCGTTGAAAGGAACGGTGAGGCACCTTTACAGTGAATTTATTTGGGAGAAGCAGAGGTTTGATTTGGACGAGTCTGATCCAAAATAGATCTAAGATCTCGAATTGCTAAATTGGTAGCACTGGCATCTATCATCGTTGATGCACGCCAACGTCTCGACTAATAACTCATACATCTAAACAATGCAATAAAACTGGCTTATTCAACATCCAACTGTTTCCAACACAATTCTCTGAATTGCTGCAACAAACATAAAAATCGATAATAAATAACGGTTCCATACAACCAGTCTTTTTTATTCGGCGAAGCATATTTGTTTTTGTTCTAATGTGTGTTCTGATTTATCATGCTCAATGAGTATAGTATGAACAAACGATTATGAAAACATTCGTAGATTTATACATACATATATCTATATATATAATGTATCTTTTGTAGTATTTTTCTCTTGAGTATAGTTCGTTGAAAACAAGTATCAAATTTTGTCAAGTTGACTTTTTATTCATTTTTCCTTGTGTGGATCAAGTATGCAGGTTTTAGTCAAAGGAATGTAAAAACTGTCTAAAGATTTTAATGTCCATCTTTTTCCTAAGACTTTCAATCGCTTCTAGTCATTTCCGAGTAGTATTTTCAATAATCCTTTTGGAGTCCAAAGCTAAGTATATTTCACGATATATATATATATATATATATATATATATATATATATATATATACATATACATATATATATATATATATATATATATATATATATATATTTATATATATATAAGCCTAGCTTTTGAATCCAAATGTCTGACAAAAAATGGGATGCCAACTTGTACAAGATTAACAGTTCCGTCAATAGAAATACTATTCTGTAGTAATTGGCAAGAAAAACTAATGGAAACAGGTGTGAAAAAGACAGATCTGGCTAGTCACATAAGAGAAACCGTCACTCAAGAGAAACTATTAAAGTCTTTTGGCAGCAGGGTTGATCGATTTAAAAATTATGCAGGGGTGATCAATGAATAAACTACTTTACTTTTTATTTGGCTCTGATCACTGAAAAGGTTTGAATCTTAATAAATAAAAAAAAACAAGTATGAGGATTGCATGTCTTTCATAATAAATTAGAACAAGAAAAACTTTGATGGATTGAAACAGAGAAAATTGGTGATTTTGGATCATCGAGAGAATTGGATGTTTGCCTTTAATTGTTCTCCCTTAATTCTTGTTATTTTGCTATAAAAACTGTCTGCCGATCTTTTTGCTCGTGACTGTCGAGTGGGGGTCGGAGTTTAGTGCGATATCCGAGGATAAACAGTGGATCATTGAGTAAAGAATGTCGGGAGGAAGACGTGTTGGGCATCTTTTTCTTTTCTTTCTTTTCGGGAGGTTTCTTTTCCGGGACAAATTGAGGGACTGATGTAGTATAAACTTTAACTGTTAATTTAATTCCCCCCCCACACACACACACACTTTGAAAGAAACATTTTTTCTAGACAAAATGAAGAGTAAACGTTGAAACTCTAAGCCATCTAGCTCTATTTATGCAGGCTGTTAGCACAACACATACTGAGCTAGCCAGGCAAACAGATTCACTAAAAAACGCTAAATAACCCTTTGTTGACTATTCTGGTTGAAGGTTTCTAGCATTCGGCTTTTGGAAGCCAGTACTTTAAGAGCGTAAACTTGAAACTTATTAAAGTTTCTATGATCTCAATGAGTTTTCTGAAATGTGTTCCATGTAAAGGTATCTCCTGCTTTTGAAAATCCACTTCACTTTGCAAAGGACCACCATGAATACAATCTACAAAGTTGTAAAGTAGCAATCACCATTTTTCATGCGAAGAAATTGTTTTGAGAATTCCCAGACCCCGAAAACAGCCTTTCCCTTCTTCTACCAGTCTCTATTCCGAAGGGTAATGTTCGACGTATTTTATGACAAAGGCTTGGAATACGACAGAAGTTCGACTACTCAGTCTGGCAGATTTTTCTATCTTACAGTTTTTATAGACACTAAAAACATCCAACAACCTTGTCCTAAACTGGTATGTCCTTTCAAAAGTCAAGTCATACTTCTCTGGAATTATTGCAGCGCTGTCAGTTGTAGTGAAGACCTCACGTAAGGATATTTCAAGTCTTGGAATACTCGAAAGTTTTCCCAAGTGATTTTATGATAATCTCTCCATCGAATCGTCATTTCAGCTAACGAAAAGTTCGATAGGAACACTTTACTTTACGTAAGCAAGGATGGGGACTGTAACATCATACGTATGCATTATTGGTATTAGTTATTGAATTTACTTGAAAAACTACGATCGACTATTTTACGAGTCAGATCTTTTAATTATTGATTCCTTGACTAAAGATCACGGATCAAAATTAGACCAGAAAGGTTAAAAACACTTTTTTATTTCAAAAATCAGAAAAAATGAGAATATGTCTAATAGAGTACTGATGCCGATTTTCAAGGCAAAAAAGTTTGGCCAGGAGCTCTTGGACTCACAAACACAAAAACAAACATGAAAGAAAGGATGAAACCCCTTAGCCAACTTTGATTGCTAATGTGGTCCAGCGTTCTGAAACTAACATGGCTGCTGCAGGGTTAAGCTCCACCCCTACTTCTATTCCGACTTGAGATGATCACAGCAACTGATATAATGGATAGATTTGTAGATATATAAAACTTTCAAGTTTATCATATTTGGTGAGAGAGCTGCATACCGATGGTTGTGATACCAAGTCACGGTAGGGAAATATTTATGTATACATTGGTTTGGTTTGATGGGACGGTGAAGAGAATACCCCCTTATTTGAGGATTGTTATTTTTGTAGTAACGGTAGGAATTCAAAGTCAACTCCAGCTTCCGACTTGATTATCATCATCATATTATCTCTCCTTTTAAAAACTTTATGCCTTTAAAGTACTTTTGCATATGCTGATAACGTTGGTTATATCAAAAACAAGAACTTTCATTTCTCATTTTTTTGTATCTGCATGGTAGACAAACCTAACATTATCTCATTTTTTTAACTGTGAATTTCCAGGATTTTTTCTCTTGCATTAGCATATAGCAATCTTTCTTGAAAAACTATAATGGGCTACATCACAAAACCAGGTATTGGCATTGTTTTTGTTATGGTTCATAAATCTTCGTTTGAATATTAAAAGGACCAATCTATTCTGCCAATTACTTTGGTAACAGCTTCTACTACTTCCTTATTATGGTTGGGGGCGTTTTTTTTTTCTTTCATAGTTGAAGTTGAGCCAACGGTTCAATAAAGGAGAGCAAGGCGAGGAATGAAGTTGCAAGACAAACTGAATGCTCTAAAAATTGGCAAATATTGTTTAAAAGGTCGGCACATAAATGGAGTCCTTTTCAAAAGGAGGAAAACTCATTGAAAAAATCGAGTAAATAAAAGTAAATCAGACTAATAAGATAAAGCCTCACGGCTTACATAGTTGCAATATTCCTGATACTCATCCTAGGCAGGTAGGGTTACACGTTGAACCGTTTAACTGTTTATCTTGGCGTCAGGCCAATTGTGTATCCGGTGCAAATGCATCCGGATAGCGGAAAGTTGATTAAAACTGACAGACGGGATACAAAGAGAGTCAAATATATTTTGACGGCAGAGGACTTTGTAAAGAGAGTGTGATGAGCTGATTTACTCACGGTGACATTGATCCATGTGCTGAAAGCAACTAGTGGTTCTCTCTCTCTCTCTCTCTCTCTCTCTCTCTCTCTCTCTCTCTCTCTCTCTCTCTCTTTGCTCTGCCTCCATCTCCCCCATACTCATAAACAGAAAATACACGGAGAACTGTCCAACTTTTCTCCCCCTGAAACTATGCTTTCTCGGCCTTGCAAATAGTTGTTTTGGAATAAAAGTTTTTCAGTTTCTCCACAGAAACAAAAACATATGAGTTATTTTCACATTCAGTTCGCATTTTTAAATCAATAAGCGTGAAGACAAGTCACTACTACTCCTGGTGCGATTGAAGACAATCATTAGAATTTCTGTATTGAACATATTATAAATAGAAAAATTATCTTCATGTATATGTGTGCGTGTGGGTATTCTCGTATGGATACATATATGCATGTAAAATATCTTTATATATATATATATATATGTGTATGTATGTGTGTGTGTGTGTGTGTGTGTGTGTGTGTGTCCAACCTCTTTCCCCCTATATATATATTTATATTCATACGATTCAATAATAGTTCCACAATGATTGAACAACCGTAGCCAGGGGTTCTATCTTTTATATATATATGTGCGTGTAATTGTGTGTTTTTTTATGTGTTTGTATGTTCCTGTATTCCTGACCATACTGTTTTGCCCCAGAACTTCATTCAATCCTTTTGGAAATGTTTTCCAGTCGAAAACGCCAGTTTTGTCATGAGTAGAATTTATTCAAACCATATTGTTCATTGTTTTGTTTTTTTACATGATTCCAAATTTTACGCTAAGGTAAAATCATGGTTTAGGATGGAAAGTTAAGCATTCTTTTATATATTATTACTGGGATGCGTTTCAATACTCATCATCGGGACATGCTTGTTTTAAATTGGATTGAGTTTCTGGTTGTCATAGGAACCTTACGCCATTTCTCTTGCTATGATATCATTGCAAAGTTTTTTTTATGACATTGAGGAACATAATCCAATTTGAAAAGAGCACATCCTGAATGAAAAAGATGACAAACATTGAAACGCTATCCAAAAAATATAAGAGGCAGTTTTATATTTTTCCAATGTTTTCATCAAATTGTGTCTTGTCAGTGAATACTATTCCTCTCTCTCTCTCTCTCCCTCTCTCTCTCTCTCTCTCTCTCTCTCTCTCTCTCTCTCTGCATATATATATAGAGAGAGAAAGAGAGAGAAAGATCAACATTGATCGCAGCGAGGACTGAGGATAGATATCGTACAAGCAATCAAACAACAAAAATAGGCATAGACAGTGAATGCAGTAAGAAAATACCAGGTGCAAGATAGAGAGACGAAATTAAGAGAAGAATTAGCCGGTAAGACATGGCAGAAGTTAATTCAATCTTGCTCGTCATGGAAGGGGATAGGAAGGGCCTTTGTCCAGCAGTGGACTTATAATGGTTGAGGATGATGCTGATTATGTTCAAGTTGAACACTGAAGGTTTTTTTGGAGAGTGACGCGTACGTGTGAAATCAAGAAAAAAACTCTCTGGGAGACCTCTGCTATATTGCAGGAACATCCTCAAGACAGGATGCTAAATCTGGACGACATCTTTTATTGATGGAGATAGACCACGTTGAAAAAAGTTCATGATTCTTTGAAATCGTCATCTAACTATCCGTGAAGTTTCCGAAGGGGTAACATGATTTTAAAACTGATGATGGATCACCTCGACGCAAAACCTTCCGACTGATGAATAAAATACAACACGATGCATCATCAGTCATTCTATAGAAACGATATTACACTTACTTATACCGACTCCTACTTATACGAAGACTTGGACATAGGCAGTTAGAGGACGATACGAATCACAAGACTTCGACCTTCATCGTTCCATTTAAGAGGAAAAGCCAAGTACACTAGACACACGTTCATTCTCGAGGGTGTAATTGAAAAACAAACCGACATGAATCGATGCAAGTGTTTTATACCACATGTCAAGGTTACTCCTACTGAAACATATCAGTCAGGGTACTCTAAAAGGTCTCTTTACTGCACAGTAATTAAGTTTCAAGTTATTTTCCTTTCCATTCCTTCCCAAGATTTTCTTAATTTCATTTGTGAATCCAATTTGGAAATAATTACAAAATAAAGATCTCCGTATATTCGTTTTGATTCCGCTACAAAACGATTGTATGTCAGAGATTATATGGCTATGCAGAGAAGAGACATTTAGAATCAAAATGCGCACTCATAAAACGTGTGTGTGTGCGCGCGTATCTATCATATTCCTGCAGTGTTTACTTGGTGGATGATATGGTTACATATCTACCATTGAAATTAGGGGTTCGTGTTCGATACCATGTATGGGGGGGGGGTTGAATGCCCATTTTTGAGCAACCACATCCTTCCCAAACGGACTGCCAATTAAGATTTCTCATCCCTATCTTTTGGGGTTTGCGAGTCCAATGTTGCCAATTTCAATGTTTTTGTTCTTTCTTTTCATTCTCGAATTAAGAAGTCCAGAATTATCGATTTAGAGGATTGTTTAAGTTTGTTTTTTTCCAATTTTCAGAATCTGGGAGTGATTTCCAGATTGGAAAAATTGAAAAATAAGATCTTCCTTACTTGTTCTATCTCGCCATTTTGTCTTGAGCAGAGCTAAACCAAGCATTTCCAATATTCATCTATCTTCTGTGCAAAGATGAATTGTTAATGGAGAGCATATTAACTTTCATCTTAACCCTGCCTTATGTTTCAAACCCTGACGATATATCATTTTGGAAGTCAAACTTTTTTATTCTTTCATATCAGTTTCTCTATTCGATCTTCCAATTCATTTCATTAGCTTCTACAGAGAAATCATCGATAGGTTGTAGTTCAGATGGAAAGATTTCTCTTTATCAGCTAAACTCCATAAGATTCTTAGAAAACTGTCAATCAAAACGGCCAGCATAGCTTTCTATGGTTTTTACCGTAATTTATGGTACATAAGATGCATTCCTTAAAACTATGCCCATAAATGCTCCATTAAAACTCTGGGGGCTTTACAATATGAGCATTCTCTATATGTTCTGCCCGGAGAGACAAATACTTTGTCTATCCTATACTAAGGTTACTTCGGCATGTAAATGATTGATCTAAACAGCCATCCAATGCAGGGGTTAATATAAATTTGGATTGATAAAATAACTCCATAGTGTGGAGGGCTATGAAGATCGAGGGCGGGAGGACAAAATTGATGGGCATCTCATAGGTGGAGTGTCTGAGACTTTTGGATAGTTGGTCTGTTTGTGAGGCCGGAGGTAAAAGGCCGAAAACAAAAGGGTTTTTTGTTCTTGTTTTAAATTCTGCACATGGAACTTGGGAAGATCACAATATGAGTTAGTTTGCTAACTATTGCATGACAGTAGGTTCCTCAGTTAATTGACAAGTGCTGCAAAGTCTGACACAAGGCCACAGTAGTATGGCGCCCAATGTGGCTAAACTCAATACTCTAGCAATGGACTATCATTGGTATGGTGAGCCCTATCAAAAGTTAACACTCATAATGCAAAAGCACGGAAACCAACGAAAGAAAATAAAAATTTGCACTCTTTTTTTCTCACTGAAAAAAAAAAGCTAAAATGATGGATCTCCTTCATTGAAACATGAATTTTCTCCCCAAACCTAATATTAACCCTAACGTGTAATCCTTGAAGGAACTAAAAAATAAGCTGCAGATATCAATTGGCTGAGGAAATTTTCGTTTGGCAGAGACTAAATTTGCCAAGTTACATCGAGGCTGTACAAGCGAGTATTCGAAATCATTCTTCGGGTGACGCCTCGTATAATAAAAATTGATTCCGAAATCTTTCAATGAAGCCTAGGAATGGAATAACAGACTCCATGCCTTAAACGCAATGCCAAGTTAATGATTACCATTGTGTTCTCTTCAAATACATTTAGAAACCGTCAACCGAAACTGGCAACAAAACAGTCTCTTGAGTTTCTACAGTTTTTACTTGATTGGCTATCTATCTATCAATATATATATATATATATATATATATATATATATGTGTGTGTGTGTGTGTGTGTGTGTGTGTGTGTCAGTCTATTCATATCTATCTATCTATCTATATATATAAATGTCTGTGTGTGTATATATATATCAGTCTGTTCATATCTATCTATCTATCTATCTATCTATCTATCTATCTCAGTCTATTCATATTTATCTATCTACCTATCTATCTACCTACCTACCAATTCATATATATATATATATATATATATATATATATATATATATATATATATATATATACCGACGTGTCACGTGTACGGGCCACACTTATAGAGCCAGGGGATTTCAATTTAAATTCCAACTCATCATTATGTTTAGAAAAACGATTATTTGGGATTTTTTGAATTCCCCTCAAAATTAGTTTTCAGTTTGGCTTTTCATTATAATCTACAAAGTTGATCCCTTAGTTAGTCTCCTGCAGCGCTTGCGTTCATTTTTCTCTTAATTTTAGGAAGATTTGAAGAGGAAACGATTTATTCATTGATCATCCCTTTTTCTAAATTTCAAATCGATCACCCAGGAGCGTCTTGCTGCCAAAAGACGCCCATCACATGACGGTTTCTATTGAATGACCAACTAAACCTGTTTTATTTTTTTATTTTTTGTTTTTTTGTTTTTGAATACCCAAATTCCCACATTATGGCGCCCTTATATATTCAAGAATATATTCAATCATCACCAATGCCTTCATTTTCCTGTTATGTTGGGGGCGGCAGTTTAGCTTTAAACTTCCATAATTGATCGCTTGAGATCGCATTCAGTATTTGGATCCTGATCACAGGGATTTTCATCGATTGCAGCATCAATGGTCAAGGACAAATAATTGGAAATTAAATCTTGAAAAATAGACTGAAATCATTGTTTGCAGAAGCTGAGGCTTTTCAGAAATGCTACTTGATAGCTAAAATAGACACAAAGAAAAAGTGAAAGTTACACACCAAAGCAGCTAACATAACCAAGCAAATGCAAATGTGTTTCAATGCCTAATCCATATATTTTGAGTGTGTCGGTAAATCATTTTTAACACGTTTGTTGATTCACTGTACTTTTCACCTGGATTACAAAGAAATTGCATTAAGGATTAACAAAAAATCAAAGTTAGGTATTGAGTAAAATTTCAAAAGAAATGTTTTGCTGTACCTTTTTTTAAATGGTTGATTAGATACTCATCCATCCGCTTTCCTTTCCAAAAATGTATCGCACAATTATGCTCCAAGTGACAAGATAACTTTCAGAGAAACGGTGTCGTCACTGACTTTGATCAAAACAGGTTTGGTTAGTCACTAAATAGAAACTGTCTTGCAACCAATGTCTCTTAGCAGCATGCTGTTTTAAGATTGATCAATTAAAATTTAGAAAAAAAAGAAATGATCGATGGGTGAGCTACTTCTTTAGCCTTTTATTCCATAATGATCACTGAAAAATCCAAATTTTTTAAAGTAAAAAAAGCGTGAATGCAACCGGAAGAAGAGATCAATTTAGCCCGAACTTACATTGAAAACTGACCCACTACAAGAGATCCATTTAGGGAGGCCCTAAAGCTCAATAGGTGCGCCATGCATGTATGATACATTGCCAGCAAGCTAGATTGACTTGAAAACTGAGGAAACGTATGTTGACAGTCTGGATGATAGTTTGGTTGACGGTTCCTAATCGGTATATATATATACATACATATATATATATATATATATATATATATATATATATATATATATATATATATATATATATATGTATATATATATATATATATATATATATATATATATATATATATATATATATATATATATATATATAGCGAGAGAGATAGATAGATAAAAAGAAAGAAAGTTGGCTAGATCAATAGATAGAATTAGTGACAAGAAATTAAATAAATCTTATGTATAACCCAAGCTGCAGACTTTCTGGCGATGTGCATATTACCATATATAGTCTGCTTCCTATTCTACCTACCCCACCCATTCAGCTCCCCCCGTGCCCTTCTCTAACTGCTACACTGGAATACTTTGAACAGTGATGTACAGTTAGATTATAAGTATGAGCCGAAAACAAAAATAGATTAAAATATATTGAGACCCTGAACAGTGCAGTTTCAAATAGTATGGACAATTCTTGGAATTCATTTCTCTCCCTCCAAGTCAGTCCAACAATAATGGATGTTAATAGAATATTGCTGGCAAAAATTAACCCCTCTTTTCTTCTTTATTCTATATTTACCATGAACACCCAATATTCTTTGGCTACTTCGATTTTCAATTCCCTTCAAACAAGAAATGTAAAGGATTATTTTTCACTGGTAGTAAAATACGAAAAGAAACGAGAAGAAAATGGTATGTTATCCTTCAAAAAGCCTTCATTCGGGTACTCCAGTGGCCAGGGAAAAAGTGATACTAGAAATCATTATCAAGAGTCTTTAAGGGAGTTAAATGTTTGATTAGCATGATGTGGTTGGTTTGAGCAAATAATCACATAATTTAAGGTAAAAACTGTGTATTTCCCACGAAATGAAAAAGGGAGTAAAAACAAATAATTCATGGTCTATAATTATTCTATAAGTATTTTAGAATTAGACTGTCAATTTAATCTAAGGCCCAACAACCATCAAATTGGAGAAATGTGGGTTTCATAATAAAGCTTCCAAGAAATACCTTTTGCTATCATTTTATTTTCAAAGTGACACCAAATAATGTTCGTCTTCAGAACTATACAGAGAATATCACTGGAATCGGTCCTGAGATTCACATTGGAATATGAGAATTTGAACTTTAACGTCAAACATTATTCAAAAGAGCTATTAGAGCTATATAAGTTACCCCATGTTTTTAATACCAACTTCCCCATTTCAATAAACAACTGTCTTAAATGACCATTCAAAATACACTTTATCTATGTTTTCACTAAATCTGTCTTCATATTGTAATAGTTTTGAAGGTAAGATGCATGTGTGTGTAAGTCAGTCCAGCCTAACAAACACACCCGCGCTTGCAGGGAAGGAACTTGAGAACAACATCTGCAGTTTGGGCTCCCATCATTCACTTTATACTTAGATGACCAGTTTCATCAAATTTTGATTACTTGCCTCAGCTTGGTGACCAAAAGGTCCCTCAACCATTTTCATGCCCGGAAGACTTGTATAAAGCCAATATTCATTGATGAAATTAGTACCCATAAGTGTACCAATATACCAATCTTACACTTCTGGCCCATGTACTATTTTACTTTGATTGTTTGATGCAGCTGGGCGACCCAAAACTCCATCGATCACTTTCATACCCCTAAAACGTACAAAACCAAAATACATTGTTACATTTAGTACTGTTAAGTCTATCAATACTCCTAATTTCGGTTCCTGGACCATTGGCATTCGTGTTGTTTAATCATAGAATTTGGTGCCAGGGTTTAGGTTATTCATGTATCTGAGCGATTGTTACTAATAATTAATTATTCTTGTTGCTTTTTGCTCTCTCCCTTTCTAACGGGATGCTTCCTGTGGCAAAGGGAGAGAGCTTTTCCTAAAGCCCTGAATCAAAATTCGACAACTTTACTTGAGCTGGACCATCGACCCCAACGGCTGGTGAAGAATAAATAACCTGACCATTTGGGCAGGTGAGGAATAAAGAACTCAACCCCTGGGGCCGGTGAGGAATAAAGAACTCGACCCCTGGAGATGGTGAAAATAAATAACTCTTTCAGCCTTGATGCAAACTTTTACCACCATTGATTCTAATTCTTTTCCTTATTCATCACGAAATATTCTGTTTTTTTTTGCATCTGTCTTCTTCTTCTTCTTCTTCTTCTTCTTCTTCTTCTTCTTCTTCTTCTTCTTCTTCTTCTCCTCTTCCTCCTCCCTGCTCCGTTCTCCTTCTTTCTCCATCCATCTTTCTCTTTTTTCATCCATTTATATCTTTTTTTTTCACCCTTCTTCATTTTTCCTCTGTCCCTTCTCTCTTTCTCTCTCTGCTTTCTTTATTTTTTCTCTCTTCTACTATAAACTCGTCTTCTTCTCTTTCTCTTCATCCCCCTATTTTCTTCTTTTTTTTTCCTTTTTTCCCTCATTTTATTCTCCTTCTTTTTTCTATTATTGGATATTCTATGAGTTTGATTCATTCCCGACTGTATTACGCCGATTCACCAACTAGGAGTAGGCTGTCTGCATGAGAGGTATCATCCTAAATCCTGGAATGAACACTCACTAGTAGAGAAATCATTTTTTTTCAAATTCGGCTTGTCTGCTAAAATCGTTGTGTCCAGAATGGAATTTGACCTTGAAGCAATCAGTCTTGTTTCCATTTGATTTGTAAGCCAATTGTGCAGCATTTTGTTCAATTGGTTTTCCTGTTTCATTTATTCAGATAGTACACATTTCCTGAGAGAAACCCTACTCGAAAGATAACACCATTTCAGGCAAATCAAATCGAACATCCAGAGCTGAGTGGGGAGGCTATTATACTTAGGTATTCACCATCTATTCTGATTCCTTCAAGAGAATCCAACCAGAGGATCTACAACAATGAATCTCCGTGATAGTCATGGAGTTGAAACATGGAACCTAACCAAAAAATTGATCCACAAACTGAGGACCTTGCAATGTGCACATGAGAGAATAATGCTCAACATCACATAGAGAAACAGTAAGACATCACAGTATATTGGAGACAAGACAGGAGTCCAATATTAATAAGAAACCATGAGAAAAATCCAATGGCAATGGTCTGGACATGATGCGAGAATATCAGACAACCGCTTCACATCGCAACTAGCGACATGGATCCCTAGATATTGCATTCGAAAAGGTAGCCGACATAAAGTTCGAAGGTGTGACGAGATTGAAAATTCAGAAAGTAGTGGGTCTACAATGCTCAAGATGGAGAAGTCTGGCAAATCCTGGGGAAGGTCCATGTCCGACGACGGACGCTAAAATTCCTTTTCTTTTGATGATGATGATGATGATGATGATGATGATGATGATGACGATGATGATGATGACGATGATGATGATGATGATGATGATGATGATGATGATGATGATGATGATGATGAATTGCAAACGAATGATTCAGCCTTTGGGGTTGTTTTTCATCAATCAAATGACAATGCATATGCATTTATGGCAGAAATATCTGTTTTTAAATAAATTTTCGCTAGATATTGACTCCTCCCTCCCTGGAAGCCAAACAACTTGGGGCCCCAAAATTTCTAGCTTTCTTTTGCTACGCCACCACTAACACTAATTAATTTCTTTAAGTTTCTTCATCGCACAGCTGGAAAACAAAAGCAAGAATGCTTGATATTGAATCCTTCTTCTTTCACATCAGTTTTGACATTCATCAATTTCGATTTGCATCTTGAATTTCAAACATGAACCACACGAGAACAGATCAACTCTTTTTTTTATCGAGAAAAACCAATCAAAGAGGCCTGCTTTTAACACCATTCATCTGATGATGTCGACAAATGCCTTCAAATGTTATGAAGATAATGGCAAGTATTTCAAGACTGGCATATACCCGTCAGAAACAGGGTAATTTATGTATGGATCAGCACGAAGGAACATCAAGCTAATTAATTTGGTAATTTCATCATCATCATCATCATCATCATCATCATTATCATCATCATGAGTCTTTCAATGTCTGTCGTTGGACATAGATGTTCCCAAGGCTTTGCCACACTTCTCTATCATGGGCGTCACGGAGCTAGTACTTTCTGAATTTGTCTTGCTCGTCCCTCCATCTTATATTCTGCTGGCCTCAGTTGTGCATGTGATTATTCTAATTTTTTTTTTTCAAATTTTCAACTCAATTCAAGCTGTTTTGAAGGTCGATCGGGCATAAAAAAAAACTAAAGACAAAATGTTATGAAAGAAAAATCACCACTGATCACGGGTGATATGGAAAAATGTCATACTAATCAAACATATAACTCATCCCATTACAAGATACACTCAAACACTCACTTTTTTTTCCCTTGATTTTTGTTTAAAATGATCAATCATTCTATAACGTATTCTCCCTTAGAATGGTAACAATTTATCTCATTTTATTGTTTCATTCGCCGTGTTGATGTATTTCACATGGACGAATCCATTATAAGTTTTAGGTTATTACAGAATTCTGGGACTACAGACAATTGTACATACTAATTTGCGTGAATGGCTTTTGGACGGATAGATCTGAAGCTCTACTTCGGAAACTGAGAAGTGAAGTTCAGGATTTTGCTTTGAAAAACAGTTTCTAACGGCTGTTCAATGCAGCCCCAAAAATATCATCATCATCATCATCATCATCATCATCATCGTAAGTCTTTCAACATCTGTCGTTGGACATAGACCTTCCCAAGGATTCGCCACGTTTCTTTATCTTGGGCGTCGCGTAGCCAGTAATTCCTGAATTTTTCTAGCTCGTGTCTCCATCTAATATTCTGCCTGCTTCGGTTCTGCTTGTGTTTTCGGGGGATCCATGTCGTGAGTCACGATGTCTATCGGTTGTACGTCATTCGTGCAACATGGCCAGCCCACTGCCATTTGAGCTTTTTAATGTATTCTATGTAGTCCCTGACCCTTGTCTTTTCCCGGATGTACTCATCATTATTGTTTAGCCGTCGGCAGCCTCGTCGCGTTATATTCTATATCGTCCACAGTCGGGTATTTCCTCCCGTTCAATAGCGAGAGGCCATAAGTCACTATGTGTCAAATTTTATCTAATGGCAGACCTAGACGGTGCGATTTTTTTTTGTCCCCCGCTAAAAACCAAGCAAAGAGAGGACGTGAAGAATGCCTGGTTCAGTCATTGTGAATCCGATTGTCACACAGTACACACTTTCGAATAAGTCATTCTACGGAAGGGTATTCGCGCATGCATACGCAGTAAGGTCTTCACCAACGCTTTAAATATGATTGCAGTTATTCGGAGCAAACGTTTTGAATCAAATCTGTGGAATAGATATCATCAACTAATTGAATTTCACTCTAAATAACAACAGCTCTTTTTATCAGTTTTGTTACCTGCAGTAGTGCAAGGGTTATTTTTTTAAGTTACGTTTACAATCTAATTAGCCCTACAAATACCACTACAGAGCTCGATTTTCGTCCTGTGATGAACAGAAAAATATTAAATGGCAAACATTCTCTTCAGACTTTGCTTTCATGGCAAGGATAGTGATGTTCATATATCTTATTTACTTTACGCATAAGTGTGCAAATTTGACAATTGCTCAATTGAAAAAAAAGGGATTCCAAATTTTTCAATTCACCTTCCTGGTCACAAAAGCAAAGTTCAAAGGGAATAATTGACATTTTTTATACTTTTTAGACATGATCAATCAAAAAATAACTCTTATTACCACGGATCGAAAAGCATCGAAAAGTTGCGTAGTATAAAATTGCCAAGTAGCAAACTAAGCTAAGCTCTGTAAATACCTACAGCAGGCGTCTACCATAGAGAAATTGTTAGCAAGGTCGTCTTCCAGATATTCGCTAGTGTAGTGCCTTGGATTTTTACTGGATCTTTCATATTGGCCTGCTTATTCCAGGCGGACTTCATCTTCATAAATCCCTATTCTAACTAAACTTTAACGCTTTTTTTATTATAATATTCGTGCATTTAGTTAAGATATACCATACCAACCAATGTTGTTCCTTCTTCTATCAATACTTGAGATTTTGGAATGTGAACGTACGGATGCAGCCATATTGAAAAATTCAAATTGTATTCGTAGTTTTGATAAATTGGTTTATTTCATAACGTTAACTTTTTCAAAAATTTCCCTTTTCTTTTTTCCTGCGGAAGTTGGATATTTTGAATTGCAAAAATGGCAATATTTTATATTGTTGTGATTCAGATATTTTCTATTTATTTGTTTAAATTTCTAAATTCCATCTTTTAAAAAAATTCAATACGAAAGTAAGAAATGTTAGCTTCTTTCCTATTGAACACGCTGTGTACTAAATTCTTATTTATCATATTCGTGTATATTGATTAAAGTAACGAAACCAAACAATTTTCTTCTTGCAAAAAATACACTAGATTTTGAAATAATAAAAAAGACAGTGTTTTTACGAGCAGATGCCGCCATATTGAAAAGAATTCAATTCCGTTTTGCTTGAGAAGTGAATCCATATACAGTTTTAATAAATTGGCTTCATCCAAGCTCGATGTTGAACAGTTGTAGCATTACTGCTAAGATCTCTATTAAAAGAGCGAATCGATCTTGTAATGTACGAACAGCAGCCGCTTAGAGGTCCATTAGTTTTTTGCTACAATACAATTTAGGTTTTATTTCAACTTCTGACAAGGTGTAAATGATCTCTGAACGGGTTTCTCTTCTTTTGTTCTTCTATTTTTTAATCCACTCCGTCAATTTTCTTCCTCCTTCCCTGTAGTTTAATTCACCCAGAGTCATTGAATGTTGATATTACCTCAACCCAACTCAAGCCTACCCCGTGGGTATACAAAGGCATAAATATATTCAACTCACCATCGCAGTCAATAATTGAACGACCGTAGCGGCAAAATTTGAAATCATGTTGGAAAAAATCCTATTGCTGAATAGATACGGTCAAAATGAATTTTATTTTGACTATACTGGCATCTAAAACATTTGGAAATATCTTGATTCTGCAGAATCTAGATTTTATTCATAATATCATCAAAATAAAGGTGTGCAGTTGAATTTCGATGCCATTTTTCAAGTTTGTAGACGAAACAATACGACCAGAAGCGTTAGAACATACAAAAATATACGAATGTATTAAAAAAAATAGAAATAGAAGATTTCGCCACGTTTGGTGACTACGGTGGTTCAATTGACGAATTTGCTTAAACATAGGACTATTGACTCATCGTAACTCTCTTATAACAGGACATGGATCTAAAGGAGAATAACTTTTGATCAGAATTACCTCCTTTTGACCATTGGGTGATTTTTTTTTTAATTTGTTCAATTCAATTCACAGAAGAGTTCCATTATTTTCATCTTATCCATTGAAGAGTTCTACTGTCAATCAAAAGCGTATGATTTCAAGAGATTAGTTATCAAATCTATCGTCATTTTTCTTTCTTTTTTTTTCTCTCTCTCTCTCTCTTTTTGACTTTTATCTTCCTTCAAACAGCGAAACCATCTTGAAACCATCTGAAGGCCGGTCACGCCGGTCCGAACAAAACTCTCAAACGTATATCCCTTATCTTTTGTAGTTGGCACGTCATCAGGTTGGTCCACATCTAAGTATATCACTGTTGTCGTCGTTTTCTTGCACTGTGATCAACGACTTGTCCGGCTTCTTCCTCTTTTTTCAAACATTTTTTTAATCAAATTATTATCACTTCTTCTTCTTATTCTTCTTCCTCTTCTTCTTCTTGTTTTTTCTCTCCATTTATTTTTGCATGAATTCATCCGACAATTCTTTTCTGCTATTGAAAATATTCCTCTTTAACCCGGAACAACGCTCCCACGCGCGCGCACATACACACGCACATAAGGCGTATATGAATGTACAGAAAATCATACACAGTTATACACAACTTTAAATATATACATGAAGAAGTCTATTAGGAAACTATCAAGCTTTTTTAAAATCAAGGGAAATGGCGCCTTAGGTATCTTTAAATTTTTCCCTAACAGTCTGCCAAGACTATTAGTAGGGCTCGTGTTCTCCTTCGGTAACGTTGAGAGTCCAAAAATTCCTTTTAGGAAAAGCCAGAAATCACTGGGAGCTTAATCTGGACTGTAAGGTAAACCTGGGTGATGCAATTTTTCCACCTACCCCCTAAAAGTGTACCAGACGTGATAATGGACGGGTTTGGTCATTGCGGATTCACTAGTCACTCAGTGCACAATCTTGTCAAGCGGCATCCTATTTTTCATTGTGTGACCCCTCACGGAAGTCATGTATACACATTAATGTTCCCAGAAGTTGACAAGTTTCATCAAAGCAAGTCATAAATAGTTATATAATATGCTCCGTTTGAAATTGACCTTCCGTTATCACACAAGTGATTTATCAATTGAACTAGACAGTTTGAATAGAATAAACGAAAGAAGAAAATGGGCTGAAACCGAACCTGCAACCGATCAGTAGCTGCTTTAATGTATCGTCGCACTTACGATTGAACTAAACAGCCTGTCGGTAAATCGATGGCCCAAATCACTGCTACATATCAAAATTCTCATTCCGTTCACCCACTCTCTATATCTACTCTATTGTTACGATATGGTATTTAACTGGATCAAGTATACTAGTTTGACTTAATCAAATAACAATGTAAGTCTTCAAAATTGATCTGCTTGAATTTTAGCAGGATAGAAATAGTATTCGGCTTGATTTATTTGACAATATGACTGATTTTTTTTTCTTAGATATAGTCCTGAGAAATACAAACATGCTTAAATGCATGCCTTGCTGTGCTGATTACAATTTAGTTCTCCTTGCATAAATTTCTGGTTTTTAACACTTGCAAAGATACGTGCAAAGTTTATCAACCCTATATATATATATATATATATATATATATATATATATATATATATATATATATATATATATATATATAGTAAGATAAAACACTGAGCAAATGATAATCATTTTGAATCTGCATTGACGCAGGGAGCATCGGATAACAAAAGCCTGACTGCTACCTCGTCTGTATATAACGTGAAGTCAAAATGACAGTTTGCTCTGAGATAGTAGGCAACCTGATACACATGAACTGCCTTTGCACAGCAACCGTTTAAACTATAATTGAAAAGAATCAGAAAACACTCTGTCCATACATACAGTGAGTGCAAAATATTAACCGTCACATTGAAAAAAAACAATATCAAAATCCTTATATAGCTTCAAAATTTCAAGATTTAAGATTAAACATCAAAATAGAAGAAGTAAAAAGTTATTGAAACCAAATTAAACAATTGCGAACAAAAATCAGGAAACTTTTGTCCAAATTTGATTGTGTATTGAAACATACTTTTAAAAGTTATTGGATACTTTTGTTGATATATACATATATATATACATCTACGTATATAAACTTAAATCCTCCTGACACATTTATTTCACGCTTCTCCATGATTATTAATTGAGTTGTCATGATTATCTATACGTGATCTTACATATACCCTAGTATTTATTTCTTTTCTCAGTATTTGATTTGTCGAAATGTAATCAAGCTAATTGGAGTCATAAAGCCCCGGTGAACAGTATAGAAAACCTTGATAGATCTAAATTCTGCATAGGTGCCTAAAATACTAACTTTAAAATCAGATTTGATAACCAAAAGAACCATTTCATAAAGGAGAATACAGAAATAGCACAATTTTACCTATATATATCTAAAAATAAAAGGTGGACACTCCTATAACTAAATCAAATTTTATCCACTACACCGGTTTTCAAAAACACCACACAAAAATTCTGATTATGTTTTGGAGAGCTTAATATTGATTTTCGCAGCAATACACTTATTTTGAGTAAAAAACGAATTAGCAAAGAAATGATATATATATATATATATATATATATATATATATATATATAGAGAGAGAGAGAGAGAGAGAGAGAACAATTTATCGGACGATAACTTTAATGACTAAGATGTGTAGGATACCGCAAATTATATAAAGTAAATTCTTACATACATAAATATTGAAGATATATATATATATATATATATATATATCATAATTGTATATATGTTAAAGATATAGGTACTTTTGTAACTTCGAAGTAATAACTTGGAATTTAATAGTTTTGTGAATTATCGGTACATTCAAGATAGATTCCTAACAAGCGTGGTACCTCAACTTTTGAAATTCACATCCACAACGCCGGTGAAAAAGTAAAGTCCAAAACAAGGTATATGTAAGAGGATGTATAGATTTTTCTGATAACTCACTTAATAATCACGAAGGAACGTGAAACAAATCTGTTGTAAAGGTTCCATAAGTATATTATTATGCTATCTTGATTTTTTCGGAAATATTGAGCACTTTCATTTAGGATTATTATGATCGGTATTATTATCATTATAAGTATATATATATATATATATATCTTCCAATAATTATATATATATATATATATATGTATGTATATATATATATATATATATATATATATATATATATATATATATATATATATATATATATATATATATATATGCAAGCGTCTGATTACTGAAAATATGATTAAGGAAAACTGTGTTTGGAATTTGCCAAACTGAATTTTCTCCGTATTTATCGATTTTTCTGAGTGTCCACACGTATACCGTTGCGTTAACTGCAATATAAGCCCGTATAGGTATAGTAAAATATTCTACATAGAATTTTGGTTGAATCAATGAATCTGTAGTCTCTCAAGTACTTATTAGCAGAATGTTGATCTAAAATTTTCACGGACGTAACCTTCAATCCGTGCGATGGATATTCACTGATAAATATTTCTTTTATGGAATAAATTCACTTATCATCATTAAGTCATGGACGAATTCATGCTCGTATGTACGTTGAAAGAAAAATAGATAGATGTTCAATTTTACTATCATATACTTATCTTTCTATCTATATATTATAGCACATACGATTATCACATATTTCTACTTTTAATAGTTCAGCCCAATCAACAAAATAACAAAATCGTGGACACTGTGATTGAACTCACGAACAAGTATTTGTGAGACTCTTCAACATATTTAAATGACATGGTACAAAACGGATAAAATTGAATTGATGAAATAAATAGAATTATTTTATCAAAAGAAATTTTTATCAGCATACACAAAACCCATCGTACATGTATCTCAATGTACACACACACACATATACACTGTTATTATATCTCATTACTACTTACGAGGTCCGTTTGCAATATATACATTAGACTAAGCACCCGAGGAGGTATTACTCATTTCAACTTGTTCCAAGTTATTGAGAGTTGGGGGTGAATGTAGTCAAGTCTTTTTCACAGGCATTAGTGCAGGCTGTACCTAAAATTCCCCAACTTGAATTCGAACTTGTCACGCCGAGTCCGTTTTCTTTCGTTACCTACTTGGTCATCACCCGAGTGTGTGTATGCGAAGGTTAGAATTCGTTTCCTTCAATTTTTATACTTTTTCATGGAATTATAGAACTAAAACTAAAAGCCTTTTAAGCAAGTCTGATTAAAGGCCGTTTTCCATAGATTGTTTAGCGCCAACGATTCAGAATAGAGATCAATAAGGCTATTTTTAAACATAAAATCCGAGATCTATACTTCGAAATCATTTATCTATACTTCCAATTTCATATGTACGTACGTATACGTATTTCAACATACACACACACATAATTACATACATGCATAAATACACACGAATCTATATACATCTACTACATCGTGTGTATGCGCCCACGCGTTCCGACCGCCTTAACATGTGTATGTGTGCGTCGATGCATATCGTTTGTGTGTGCGTTAGTGCGCGTGTGTGTGAGTCTGCGTGTGTCTGTGTGTGCAAATGAGTGTTAGAGTGTGTGTGTGTGCGTGTGAGTGTCCCGATGCTGCGTCTCAGTTCGTATGGAAGTAGCGGTATGACGTCAATGTGACTGCAATTTCTGATTGGTTACTTCCATTGACTCATGACTATCCAGGTATTTTTTATAATCTCACCAACTTTTATATATTTCCTCAATATTTTCTTCATCCAATGTTTCTGCTTACAGTCTAACACTTCTAAACTGGTGGCAATTTGTATACATACATTTATCTATACATTTTTTAGATGTATATTTATACACCTTTTCTCTATATCATGTTATTCTATATACGTGAGTTTTCAGTTCAATGAACATATACACATACGATTCTGTATATATGTTACAATAAGTACAGTAATGGTTAACAAGCTTGAGATGTTGACTATTGCTAATGTAAAAAGTTTGATCATATTTTATGTCCCACTATTGTGACTTTGTATCAAATTAAGCTAAAAATAGTTGATATCAAGTATATTCTGCTTTAGTATTTTCATTGTATTTACGCCTTAATTTAACACAAGTCCACTGCAGTGGAGTACTCGCTGTAGTTCGAACCTATTACAGTAGTAATTGTTAGCATTGTAAACTTTTTAACCATTACTGCACTGTTTGTGGAACTTGGCATTTCATGAAATTACTGAAATGTTCGAGATTTCACGAAATCCAGGGCGATGTCACGAAATTAACAAGTACACAATCTTATTGTAACATATATACAAGTCATCACAAACATCTATGTACATACATTGTTTAAATAGTATGTATTGTTATAGCAAATTTACCTTGACTTACTTTTTTTTTAAAGGTATAAGGGGATATGAGTTCGAGTCTCACGGAGAGCAATATCTTTTACTAGTGATCTGGGCTTTTGTTGAATAACAGCCCGAGTTACGAAAAAATGCAACTTAAAAGTAAGTAGACGTGCAATTGAAATTGAGCTTGTAAGTGGTCAAATGAAGTTCTTTCCACAAGACTTGGAATTTGATATGGTTTAACACAATCAACAGCACACCCCAGGCGAACTTTAGCTAGCTTATAGAATGTTTTTCGACGGTTTGTCTTAATCCTTACATCACAAGAGAAAAATTATGGTAAAAATAACGGACAGATTCTTGTTTACTTGGGTCATCATCATCTAAACATCATTCGCTCCCAAAAAATGGTTGAATAAGATAAAAACAAGTCAAAAATTGAAAACAACTCGCAATCGCAGTCAATAATTGAACAACACGTAGAGCCGAAATTTGAAGTAAGGATATTCTATCATAGAATAGGTAAATTCTATGATATCACTGGCATTTTCTACAGGAATATTCAGAAATATCTATTCTGAAGATGGTAGATGTCACGGATAAACCCGTGAAATTAAAGCCCCAAAAGGTCAGAAATTTTTTTTCTTTTCTTAAATGGATTTTTAGAAGGAGTCTAGATAAGTTCTAATGCCGATTTCCAAGTCTGTAGACAAGACGGTATTGCCAGGAGTGCTAGAACCAACGATGACACGAAAGCAAACACATGAAAAAGTATAGAACCCTTGACCACCTTTGGAGCTTACGGTTGTTCAACTGTTGACAAGCTCCATAAGGGAGCAAATAAAGATAATACGAATGCTACTGATACTACTAGTGTCAAAGCAATGTCAACTATGGCACCAAAGAGAATAATGGATGTCAAGTTTAAAGGATAGATTTGATCTTCTGTGAACCGTAATGCTACCATAGATCAATCAGTTTGATACGCTGGCAAGGTTATTGATTGATTGAAAGTAGCAATACAAAGCGATCAGAATAATACGATGAAAAAAATACATATCAAAAATGAATGAAAAACTAGTATATATGTTAATTCCGGGACAGTTAAAAACTCTCATGATTATAGAATAAATGCTATGATAAACAATACCGAACGTTTCAAGTACAGCTACCTCCGGGATAAATGCCCCCGGATAATTGCCACTTATAGATAGCATAGTTAAAGTTAAAGTAAGGTTGTTCCGTGGAAGAAAATTATTCCGGGGGCAGTCGTCCGGATAGCTGCCAAATATATCTCTTGCAATTGTGCAATAATCCTCCTCGATTGAAAAAAATGTGCAGTGAGTTCGGAAAAATGTGCAGTGAGTTTGGAAAGAATCCGATACATTTCAAAATGTTGATTTTAATATCCTTACGTAGCTTTGACCAAGAGAATTGGACCAAAGATTTAAAAATACAAAAAAAATTATATTTGAACAAGGTTGAATATTGAAAAGTTATGTACAAAATTCAGAAAACGGCAGTCAGAATTCTGACAAATTTTGGAGTGTATAAATATGTTGAAGTATTATTTTTTTTATGTATCGGACACTTAATTGGTACACAGCAGATGCTTGCATCAAAAGACTCAAAGGGTCAAGTTATCAAATGTGGAAACAAGATTATTTGAATAGTCAAAGAGTATTATACAAAGCTGTATGCTTTGAAAATAAAAGCATCTCCAGAGTAACATTCTGGTAGACACTACTGATGTTCCAGACGTATCAACAAATGAGGTAGTGTGTGCGCTTAACAATACGACACAGAATTGCCCCAGGTGAATATGACACTGTGACAGATCTTTTGAAAGATGCAGGAATGGACTTTTTATAAAATGAATAATAAAAATTATATTCACACACTGCATAAGAAGAGATGCTTCAGAACTGCAGTCTAGGAAGTGATCCTACTTTAAAAGAGAGAAAATAATGAAAGAGACATGTTTCACGAATGGCTACAGTAAATCAACAGATCGAACAAATAATGGAGTACAACAAACCACTTCTTTGGCATCTTTTGATTATGAAAAAGCATTTGACTCAGTAGAACATATGGAAGTCTTCAACTCAATGCGAGAGTGAAGTATTAACGAGAAATAAATAAAGATTATTGAAATATATTCAATGAAGGCAATGTCATATTTCTACTACATAAGGATGCAAATGAGATAAAGATTGGAAAAGGAGTGAGACAAGGGGATACAATTTCGCCTGAACCTATTTACAGCACTATTTGAAAAACAGACAGGAAAGGGATGGGAGCAAACATAGACGGAGAATATTTGAATCACTCACAATTTGCTGACGGATTTGCATAAATATCAGAAACGTCTGATGAGTTACAGAACACTAATTTTAGATTAAAGAGGAATAGAATAAAGACCAAGTAATCACAACATGGATCCCCCGAGACCACATACACAACTGAGGCCGGCAAAGTGTTAGATGGAGAGACAAACTAGACAAGTTCAGGAAATACTGGCTCCGAGACGCCCATGATAGAGAAGTGTGGCAAATCCTGGGGGAGATCTAAGTCTAACGACGGACGCTAAAAGACTACTGATGATGATGATGATGATGATGATGATGATGATGATGATGATGATGATTGTTGAATTACAACCTCATAATTACAATTGACCATAATAGTTGAGGATAAGATCTGGAAAGGGTTGAGGAATACAAATACCTAGGACGGATGATAAAATTTGAAAAGGAACCATGAAAGTGAAATGGAATGTCGTCTATCGATTGCTTACCTCTGTCATCAAATTTGAAAGAGTTAGGAAAAGGTGTGTTTTCGGTTGCATCAATCAGTTTATCTTTCCATACAATAACCCCGAAAGTACTGGATGGATTTTAATGAAATTCAGTGGAATGGTAGGCAATGGGGCATGGAAGGTGTGGTGAAATTTGGGGGTGGGTCCAGAATTTTTTCATCGAGGGATATTTTTCTTTTTTTTTTAATTTTGAGTACATTTCTGTATATGCTCGTGAATGTCCACAAGATATCTCCAAAAGTTATTAATGAATTTCAATGAGATTTTGAGAAGGGTTGGAAAATAGGCTACGAAAGCAACTGATAAATCTTCCCCGTATGGCGTAGTTTTATGTCAAAACCACATGGCATTGCTATTTTTCCTGACTGCATGATTTCTCGAAAAGTAATCTTCGAAGTTTAATCGGATTTCGTGGAAAGGTGGAAAATAGACTACAGAAGAACTGATTACATTTTTGAGCTGATTCATGCTCAATTACCCCTCTGACAATAGCGTTGGCTGAAGTATGAGCTATACGAGTTTGGAAAACATCTCGTAAAATAGAGACGTATTGAAACACGCCTGGCGAATATGCTTGAAATGTAAAGTGTACAATGGAAGGACAATTCCATCCATGAAAAAAATCAGTCATACAGAGATCAATAGAAAAAGAACCATGCAAGGAATAAATCAAAGAGATAGGAAGATGTCGACATGGTTCCGAGATCAGAACGAGGCTAAAGACATTATAAGAGTGATTCTGCAACAAACATAGATTTGGGCGAGGCACAAGGCAAGCGGGAATGGTAATAGGTCGTGGTGATGTTTAATCGAATGGTATCATATTGATAGCAATTGCAGTAAGAAAAGATCAAACAGAAAATGGAGAGATAATATAGGAATATATCCAGCAAGACATGACAGGGTTTAGCATAGTCAGTATCGGTATGTAAGAAGGTGGAAAAGGCCATCATTCAGCAATGGACCAGCAATTATTATATATATATATATATATATATATATATATATATATATATATATATATATATATATATATATATATCATCAGCTGTTATCTGCAGGATCTTGGACAAAGGCCTTTCTCATGCCTTTTCATGACAACCTGCACTAACCTCTGCTATGTTTTACTGGCAAACCTTTCCACTGTATCCTTCCATCCTGTGTCTGATCTTTCCCTTCTGCATTAATTATCAGGTGTCAACCAATTGGTTAGCCTTTAGACCCATCTATTAGCTTTTTTCTTGCCGATTTCCAGCCCATCTCAATTTTTATCACCTGATTGGTTGCATGATACCATTAACCCTTGTCCTCACTTGGATCCATTTTTACGTCGGTAAAAGTTATTCCTAGCATTTCTCTTCCGATTGCCCTCCCTCTGTGGTAATTCTCGAGTGATTTTGTGAGTTTTTATGTTTATCCGTGCGTCGTAGCTGATCTGATACATTGATTGTATACTCGACGTTTTAAGTATATTTGCTATTTGCTTTTAAGCATGTCTCTATTTGTACCAAATGCTTTCCAATCATTCATATATATATATATATATATATATATATATATATATATATATATATATATATATATATATATATATTATTACCTGTGTATCGCTGTGGATTATGATTTATCAAATGATATCGGAAAGTTTCAGAAGATCAATTGGTGAAACGTTGGTGAAAACGTTGAAATAAATTTAAACAAGGTCTTCTGGAACTGATGATTCATTCAAATATATATAGATACACACACATATCATAGATATTTCTGAATATGTAAACACACACATATACGAATGTGTATTTTTGCTGTATTGATGAAAAAATTTTCAGTTGCTTCCTTAATTGATTTCTGTATATACATATGTATATATATACATATTTATATACACGTATGTGTGAGTGTGAAAAAGAGAGAAAGGGAGAGAGAGTGAGTGTTTGTGTGTATCTGTCTTTATTGATGGACAAATTATTAATTGCGTTCTGTGTGAGTATGTACTTGCAGATTTTGATGGACAAATGACGCAGATTTCGAAAACGTTTTTCTGAAAGAATTGTCTTCGCGAATGAAAGTTGCCCGATGGCCAGCTAGGCCCACGCAGGACAGGCATTTTCTCTAAGGCAGCAGCAGGATAAAGTCTGGCAACCCGAGGGGGCTCCAGTTCCACATCGCTTATCCACTTCCACTTTTCTCTTGCGGTTTGCTCCAGATAGGGAAGTTGCATGAAAAACTCATGTTGCAATGCCTGTCTGTCAGCAGCCCCTGTTGACTGATAATGGTAACCGAATCCACGAAAAAATCAGTTCTTTGTGAGAATTCCTGTATCTCTTCGTTAATCCTGTCTTGCACAAAGTCGCTGAACAGGAGGATCTTCGTAGAACGATATTTTTTAACCTAGCCACATAGGCTGTCATTGCAGATGAGTCTTTAGCAGAGTAGCTTCAAGCTTTGTGGCATTGACAGACTTGATGACTTTTGGTGTAAGTAATAGAGTTATTTCGGTGCACATCGATACTGTGAGACAGGATTGATAGAAGTCTTCCGGGTTTCATAGATGGATCTGGTATATTACTCAGGATTCAGCCCCATAAACAAGGTTGAAAAAAATCTTTGTGAATTCTTATCCCCGTCTTTCATGGGGTTCTTATTCCCCCTAAAACGTTTGTGCAGCCTACAAAAAGCCTACGAATCAGTCAGCCTTTGCCAGTATGCTGTCAATATTTTTGTTTGACCCTAAGTCGGAGCATGTGACGCTACTGAGGTAGGTGGACTACCTTCAGCTCTTTCAGGCTCATGTAGATGGAAGATGGGTAACCCTCCTCCTGTTTAGGGGTATGGCCGCTTCCTTCAGGCTGACGTCCAAGCAGAAGAGTAATCTTTGCAATAACGTACTTAGGGGAATAGCCATGATAAATCAGCAATCTCAAATATATATATATATACATACATACATATATATATATATATATATATATATATATAAATATATACATATAAATTGCGAAAATTGGGTAGATACAATTTCCAGATAATTGTATATGCTTCAAAAACCAATACAAAACCGCCAAAAGTACAACGTACCGATCAGATTCAAATAACGTGTTTTCACGATTCAGAGATCGAAACGTTTAAATGATATCATTATCGATCTAAATGTACTCCTCTTTATATTTGCACATAACTATTTTATTCACATTTATTTACACTCTTTTGAGCAATTGTATGAGTTTTCGAGGCGTATACAGTTACCTGGAAATCAAGGCAATTTTAGCCATTTTGAAAGAAATTAAATTTTTTTCAGACATTCAAAATGAACAATTCAATGTAGCTGTTCTCCGAATCGCCTTATTATAAAGATTGTTGAGTCGAAGAGTTCTGTAGCCTTTGCAAAGTAGCAAGTTACCTGATGGGATTCCTATGAATGAGTGACGAGGTAAAAGAAGCACCGTAGCCGTGGTGTTTTTGCAAGTCGCTCTGGGTTGGAGAGAATGCAATTTATCTATAGTTTTGAGAAGGGCCAATAACATCCACACAATTTTTTCCAACGTTGAATGGATCAGTCGAAATGCGGTGTAAATAACACAAAGCAATAAAAAGGGTAAAAAAAAAACCCTTTCAAGATTCCCCTTTGTTTGTCTGCTGATGGATTTGTTATTTATTCCATTTACCTCGTCTGCAGTCATTTCCAACATCATGCAAAATATATTGGATAAAATATTGAAAACAACGTAAAAGCCAGAAAAATATCCTGGCCCAGCGCAGTTAACGATGGGCTCAGATGAGTCATTGCTCATGAATCACCGTATCTAACCTGACCAACTGCGTATCATGGCGCTGGGTGGTCATGTTGAGAAACCTTGTTTGACCAACCAATTCGATATTTTTCAGTAAATCCAGCCTGCTTACGATGGGGAACACCCTTAGCAGGTCAACAAAGGTGGCATATATATATATATATATATATATATATATATATACACACATATATGGTGCATCTGTGTGAGTATGTATGAGTGTGTGTGTGTGTGTGTGTGTGTGTGTGTGTGTGTGTGTGTGTGATCGTGATCGTGTGCATAATATATTTGTTACATACATTCATAACCGGAGAGAACACATGTTAACATGTACCTACTAATGAACTATTTGTATAAATGCTCATGCAAACACACATATACACGTGTATTTGTTGTATGTGTGTATAGGTGTACATGTGTGTGCATGTGCAGTGTGTGTGTGTGTAATTGTGTGTCAGTGTATTTGCTTCTCAGTGTGTGTGTGTTTGAGCGTGGTGTGAGTGCGCGTATGCGTGCATACGTGCGTGCGTTCAAGTATTTGTCTTTGTATGTGTTTTTGTGTGCGCGGAAGGGAATGAGAAAAATAGGAATAAACCTATCGATACAGATTGATTAATGACATCGCTGGTATGGAAATGAAGGAGACACCAGATGAAATCCTGGAGGGGACAATGACTGAAATGTTGTTATTAAAGCAACAAAGGCGGGGAAACCGGCCTGAATGATTTAAAATATGATAGTAGCAACATTTTGCATCAAAAATATGTACTCAAAAGATCAAGAAGGTATTCATCCATTTGACAAGATCATAGAAAGATTTAATCAGTTTTTTTTTCTGTACACAGCCGGTCATCTCAGGGAAATGGAGCCTTTATATTATCTTGAAAGGGTGTCGATACCCAAATAAAGTGTTTTGCCTATAACACGTTTTTCAAAGTCAGACCAGTTGTTTTACGCGTTTTCCGCGTCATTGATATCATAAAGACCGTTAGAAAACTCAAATGGCAATGGGCAGGCCATGTAGTAAGAATGTCAGATAACCAGTGGAGATCATATCATGGGTCACATTGTGTCCAGCAAAAAATAGGGTGACATGACGATTTACACAAATTCTGAAAGTATTAGCTCCGCAACACCTAAATAGCAAGGCAGACATGGCTCTCAAGACTTCTTTCAAAGGCAACGAGTCTGAAGAAAAGGACAAGTCTGATTCCAAGCCAGGGATTGTAACCTCCCCAAGACAGTTTGATGCAAAAAGTGTCATGCTCTACATACTTTTGGACTACATGAAAGTGTATGAGAACAGAGTTCTGTCGGCATCTCAGACTTCGTATCAGTTGAGTGTCGTTTCTTTGAAACCGAAAGTGGCCTGTGTTTTTTTAATGCTTCTGTGCGGCGTATACGTATGTTTATGTCCGTATGTTGCATAGATTTATCACAATATCCTGTGCGTGTACCAGAACTAATCATATAAAAGAATACAAGCACTACATTTGGGTATTGTTGATCAGAAATCTTCGTAGAGACCAAAAAATCACTTTTTGAAAAACAAAAATAAACGTTTTTGATGGTGTGTACTCAAATTTTCCAATGACACACACACACACAAGCAAAGGGAAAGGATTCTCTAGCCCACTTGGCTGGTTGGTCGGACCATTTGGGGGGCTACGGTGATTCGATACATCGCTCTTTGCTCAAGAAAAAATCAGCTTCAAATTTGTAAACTATAAATAAATCTTTATGCAAGTGAGACACATGATGGTACTTATTTCTGGATTTCATCAGTCCTGCTGGTCTCTCCAGGAGTTCTGAAATGATAGATTTGTGAGCAAACGAATTTTTTCAACAAATGCATTAATTTCACGTCAAGATGTACGTAGTCAACGGAAATAACTTTTTTTGAAAAGAAGCTGTATTATTGTCAATGACTTAATCCTGTTAATAGTAGGCGGCTTAGCTGAAAATTTCGTAGCTATTCTTCAAAATAATTCCAGCGACAACTGTTTTTAGATCAATGTTTCTAAGAGTGATGGATATAATATGAGGAGGACATAACTAGTTGAATTTATTCAACATACATTAGTTGGGAAATATCTAGATTTTTAAGGAATGCTTTTGGCTATAAGTGTACCAAATTATATGCTTTTATCACAGAATGCATATTTGTTCAGCTGAGCTGCCCCACTATGAAGCCAGTGTTCGGAATTCAATGATTGTATGATTTTTATTCTCTACTAAGTCTCATGATCACTGCATTGGGGCGATCATATTCTATGATATGAACAAATTCATTTTTAGTGTTGAAAATCCATCAAAAAATATGCACACTAGTTTTTGAAATAAAGTAAATAGTTATTTTTTCAGTGATACAAATATAATTATTGGTTCATATACTAGAAAATAAGGAAGTATGTCTTTTTGAAAATTCATCGAAAAGATAGCAATATAACTTCGAGAGTCATGATTTTCTCGATAAGCCTATTGTTTTTCAAGAATCAAGTTGGCCTGTGGCGTAGAGACATCAGTTTTATGAGCTTGTAGATTGGGTGGTATGTGAGAGTGGATTGAAGTCTCTTCCAGTCAGCGATAACAGACACGTAAATATTCGATCAAGTGTAGATAATTGTAGATGAAGTATGAATGTTCTCATCAATCAGCCATATTGTTTTGTCATTTTGACACTCGCTTTCGGCAAACTAACATTTCATTCAAATATTTTTATTCAAAATTTACATGCGTACACTAATATTCTTTACATATATGTGTATATATATATATATATATATATATAGAGAGAGAGAGAGAGACTGGAAAGCTTTACGAGTTCAGGCACTCAAGATCGAGATGTTACTAAAAAAAGAAAATCTTATTATTACAGAAAGTTTTTTATTATGTAAATTTAACAAAAGATATCACAAGATCATTTTGTTATATATATATATATATATATATATATATATATATATATATATATATATATATATATATATATATACATATATATACATATATATACATATATATATATATATAGCCTTGATGTTTCAGGCGTGTAAGCATTAAGGAAGTTTCTAGAAAATAAACTGTATTTGTATAGAAGGCTCTTTGTCTTGAAGCATTTAATATGCTAAGAAATTTTAACTAAAGATCTCACGGATGTTTTTGTCTGGGAAGTTTGACGGGTGTACGCACTAAAGAAGTTGCTAAAAAAGAAAATTTTCTCTTATCAGTATAAAAGGTTTGTTTATTTGTTTTAAAGCACTTAAGATGTAACTGCGTACATTTTGACTAGAGATCTCACAGGATTAAGATGACAGTAAAAGATTAAATACGTTCTTATCTTGCTTTCTCATTGTGGAAATGAAAATCAGCAAAATCTGATCTTTTGAGATATTACCGGAGGATTTGGTGTGTGGTAATGATGATTAACCCCTGGAAATATGTGTATATGAATAAAATGTGAATATCAAAATATATATATACACAAATATCAAATATCAACCACTATAGCTATCTTATTCCCCGCGTTATTATTAAAAATAGTAATAACAGCGTTATTATTAACATTAACATTATCATTTTTTTACATCTCAAGTCACTTTACGAACAACTCAATCACCTTTTCATAATTATCTTAGATTTTTCGAAACACAACGAACCAAGAATAATTAAACTAACTAATAAGGTCATTCAAAAGTGAACACCAACACTTGGAAACAGATTCAAGTAGGAATAAAACACTTCAAGAGAAGAAACAAATCACAAAGAGCTGATGTTATAACAACATACTGATAAGGGAAATGCCTACTGTATATCCAGCTAATTTATAATTTTCAACAACCAGCAATGCAAAGTATATCCACAATATAAAACAGAAAAACATAGCGAGCAGTTACCAATAACTGAGCAAGGAAAAGAAAAACAATATTATTAGATTTATAAATAGAATAAGAGGGAGGTCCTACATCCTAGAAAAGTAGTCACCTCCCTTCGAAAAATAAACGTCTTGAATAGAGATCTAAAATAAATCGAATTATTCGCCTAAGAAAGCCCAGACAGGACAGAAACATGAACATGTTTGTGTGGCGAACCCTTCATTTCACTATATATATATATATATATATATACATATATATATATATATGTACATATATATATATATATATATATATATATATATATATATATATATATATATATATAGGGTTCGCCACACGAACATATATATATATATATATATATATATATATACATATATATATATATATATATATATATATATACATATATATATATATATATATATATATATATATATATATATATATATATATATATATATATATAAACTAGTTTGGCAGTGATGGCATTACAATGATGAGAATGAGCAACCAGTATTTTTTTAGTCATAAATTTCTGGAGATGAAAGCCATAGACTCAGACTCTGGATCAATTTGTTAAAAACTTTCTTTGTAAATTGAACCGCCAGAATCAATTGTTTGCAATACTTCATCCGAGAATAAAATTCAACAAAGGTCTCAATTCTAAACATCATTGGCATTGAAGGAGTCAGGTTCAGCTTCTGTTCAGCTATAAATTCCACGCGACTGAATGGTTAAAAACCTCCAGGCGTACACTGGAACCATTTTTGGCAAGAGAGGGATGAGTTCGAATCTCACCGTGGACTTGCTCTTTCTGATTCCACTGTTAATCGTTGCCCTAAGATTATCGTTCAGTTCAAAGTTATGATAAAAATCAACTGAAAATTAGGTAAAGAAATTATCGAAATTTTCAGCTTTCTTGCTCTATTGGTGCAGCATGTACGCACGCTACATACTCACATACATAGACATATGCATACACAGACAGATACATACACAGACAGATAAATGAAGTTAAAAACTGAATAAACCTTCGTTGACAACTTTGATGGCAGATTTGATGAACGGTGTTGTCATTAGAGAAATACAACCTAAAAATGCAGGATGGTTGACAATGCTCATCTAATGAAAATAAATCGAGATGATATTGTCTTGTTTATTTTTCATCTGCACAAGACTGCGTTATATGTGAAGAGTCTCCTTGGAAATAATTACCATTTTCTCTGTTATGATATTACTGTTGAGTATTGAAAACTGACAACCAAGCCCTCTCTGAAACTGTCAAAATAAGTCTCTCTGGGTTTTTTTTTTTTTGGTCTGACTGGCTATCTGACTGGTTATATTTGTATCTATCATACCTATAGGTCACACAAATAGGAGCCATACGGCTGAAAATTTAGTATGTACTCCTCATTGTGTCTAGAAGGAAAATTTTTTTTGTTATTTGAAAATTCCATCCTATAGAAGGTTTTGGGGTGCAAGTTCGATTTGCAATGCAAATTAATGCCAAGTTTGTCCGTTAGTTTTTTTTCCAGCAACCTCTAGGCTATTTTTTGAAAATTTGGACTTTTTAGATGATCGCTACCCAACAAAAGGTGACTTATTCATTGATCACTCCTTTTTTCAATTTTTATATTGTTCACCCCCAAAAAACGCTAGTCACGTGACGGTTTCTATCGAGTGACTAACCAGACCTGTTTCCGTTTTCATTTCTACCTGTTTTCCATCTTATTTCATTATTATTTTCTATTTTCTATTGTTTTGTTGCTTATTTCTTCTTTTAATTCTTTATTCATTCGTTACATCATTCACTTTTTTTTTTCGAATAATTCTAGCGACCTGAAATTTCCAACCTGAGTTTCACCGATTTTACAAGATCAATAACGTTTGTATTTTTGAACAATCCAATCTTTCTTATATTGCTCTCATTTCTTTTTCCTTTTTTGCTTTGAACCACAGGAGAAAGAGATAAGTAACAGAAGAAATATTTCTTCACGAATATTAACCAGAAAAACGACTTAGAATAAATCGTCTGAAATGCTGTGTTAACACGAAAGATGTGGAAAAAAAGATTGGATTATCCCCCAAGAGTTTGAATATTGGTGGCGATTCTCAAAGTTATACAGTAAATAAAATTGGTATTTAATTTTTAAAGGATGAATCATTTGTTGATTATTTTCTAAAAAAAAGTAATTTCAACTAGGCCCTAACTATTCAATCAGTTATATTTGAAATCTCTGGTGGACAATGACCCAAATATCTTGGATGATCATTTCTATTCTTTTGGCAAGATAGAAATAATTCTCAGTTTGATCCAGTTTAAGGTCACAAGTGTTGAGCACTCAGTAAGGCTCAAACGGTAAATCACAAGGATCCGCACCTAAAACAGTAATAACTCGCGTTTGCCTCAAAATAAACTATTGGTTATCTCCCCTCTGAAAGAATAAAAGATTGTTATTACTTTGAATACATTTAATTGTTAAATTGTTCTCATTTGTTGTCCGTTTTTAACATGAGTGAGCGTGTAAAACGTTAAAGTGTCTGAATGGAAACATGTGTTTGAAACTGCCAACAAAAACTGTCACAGACACTGTCAACATGGGTTTTCAACAATTACTCCTTGTTAATGTCTACAGAAATACATTTTTTTCTTGTTCTATGAAAATCCCTCCTCTAAAATTATTTCAAGTGAGGGGTTCAGTTTGCAAAGTGGGTTCATGCTGAATTAATCCCACCCATAGTTTGTGTGGGTCAGAAAATTCGGATTCTTTTAGTGATCACTGCCTAACAAAAGGTGAGAGAAGGATTTATCCAATGATCAGTGCTTTTACCATTTTTTTGCAATTGATCATCCCCAACAAAGTCTGCTACCAAAAGACGTTGGTCATATGACGGTTTCTATTTAGTGACCAAAGAGACTTCTTTTATTTGACCAACTTTTATTTCTTTCATATGACCATCGAATGTGCGAATGTTTTTCTTTTATCCATTGTTGTTGAGAGAAGGGAGATAATCCTTAATTCAGTGCAAGGCTAATAGAAGTTATCTTCCATTTTACGGATGGATTCTAGGAATCGACTGACTCAAACTTATAATAGTCTGACCACCTCCCCATGGTAAGACGTTGCATAAAAATACATATTTACTAATTTCAGCTCTATCAGATACAAAGCCGAGTGTTACTCCAATCTTTCAAATGCGTGGGGCCTGCTCGATTTTGAAAACCAGCCCTCAAAATCGTGAATTTTGTATCATGTCCAACATTCTTCCCTGCCATGCAAGAGGTCCTCTTTTATTCTAGATGTTTTCATTTTATTTTTCACTTTTTTGGTCCTTCATTGGTCACCCTTTTTTTCCATGTTTCTAATCGATAAATCCCAACACAGTATGCTGTCGGAAGACTTCGGTCACATGACCAGTCAGACTTTCTAACCTTTTTTGCTTTAAAAAAACTCATTGGGACTTTTTTCTTCTTTTTCATCATTTTTTTTTTTTTTTTACTTTTATTTTTTTCTGCTTCGGCGTCTCTTAGTTCTTTTTTCCTTTAATTAGAAACTGCCTCCAAGTGTCCACCAGTCAACAATGGCTCTCTATATAGATGTCAAGCGCACAGGCTGTACAAATGAAGCAAAACGGTCCAAAATTTACACATTTACTTTTCATTGAGCCTACAAACACTTTCTTATTTCAATTCTTCGAAAACTCGTTTTTAATAAGGGTCAACTTATAATGAAATATTGTATAGTTCCCTAAGTTAATGCTTGTTGAAAATTCGGATTTTTATAATCGACACCCAGCATGAGACAAGAGAAATAACTTATTCATTGATCACTTCTTTCTTCTTCTTCTTCTTCTTCTTCTTCTTCTTCTTCTTCTTCTTCTTCTTCTTCTTCTTCTTCTTCTTCTTCTTCTTCTTCTATGTATGAGCCATGCGTACAGCATGCATCAATAGAGGTAAAGGGTTGAAATTTTCAAAATTTACATTTCATTATGTCTAAAAGAAACGCTTGTTTTTGCTTTTTTTTAATTCCAAGCTTATATAGATTTTTGTGGAGTATTTAAGTTTCAATGAAAGTTTATGCTTATCTGAGCCATTTTTTTACGTCCTTCTATTCTTTTTCTATAATCACTACCCAGAAAAAAGCGAGATTAATAACTTATTTGTTAATCATCCCTATTTTTAAATTTTTAATTAATCACCACCAATACGGCATGCTACCAAGAAACGTTGGTCATGTGATAGTTTCTATTATGTGACTAACTGGACCTGTTTTCCTTTTCTTTTTTATTACATTCTTTATTTTAGCTTCTCTTTGATCACTCAAGTCCACTTGTTTTCACAAAAATACACAAGCATTTCAAGAAAAATACCTCTGTTTATGACATTAAAGTCAATTTTAATACTTTAATAGGAAAACTATAATCGTTGATATAAAGCTGAGAAAACATTTTTATCAAAGTTTTGTTTATGTTGGGCTTGTCTTCGTTTTTCTCTTGTAACTACAAAGACAAGAACAATACCAACCAAACTCAGTTCAGTAAATTATAGACTGTTTGTCTATCCTGTCAGTTCGAACCAAATCAATAAAATTACCATTTAAATCACAAATATATATATATATATATATATATATATATATATATATATATATATATATATATATATATATATATATATATATATTTAGTTTAGCTCAGTTGGTAACCACACACACACACACACACACATATATATATATATATATACATACATACATACATACATATATATATATATATATATATATTATATATATATATATATATATATATATATATATATATTCAGTTTAGCTCAGTTGGTAACCACACACACACACACACACACACATACATATATATATATATATATATATATATATATATATATATATATATATATATATATATATATGTATGTATATATATATATATATATATATATATATATATATATATATATATATATATATATATATATAATGTATTACAATATATACAGAATAAAAGTTTCAGCAATCATCTCCTGTCGGAACAGAAGTAGGGGTGAAGTTTGACTCTGCAGCTGTCAGGCCTGTTCTTATATTCTTTCTTTTCCTAGCCATCGCCCTTCCCCATGTTTATCCTTTCATCTCTACTTCATTATTCCCACCTCCCCAGTCTACCCTTTTATCATATATTTCACTTCACTCAACCGATTCAACCAATCAATCACTGCCTGAAGCTTAAACGTTGTCACTAACAATTATCGATGTATTTTAGCGCCCAGCAATCATAATAGCCACCCTTCCATAAATTGATAGTCGTGGTAAATATTTACTGTTCTATGATACCGTCTGCTGGTGAAGCCGGCTTTTAAATCAACAGGAAATTTGGCCATTCCACGACCGCCTGTGAATTCCCGAAGGAAAGACCAAAATTTGTTTGATATCATCGAAGCTTAATTGCGAATCGACAAAAATGCTTTGCCTAGAAGCATAAACGTTTTAACAGTGTCGGACGTGATAAGGTATTGGAATTCGCAACGGGCAAGGAAACCTGGGCAAAAATGTAACTCGATTTCCGTGTCTTAATGCCAAGTATTGTATGTATAGCTTCCCTTTGGGCAGGTACTTTTTATATGGTATCCTTCGAATCCATATGGGTTATGAAGTTATGCTAGTAGGGTTCTATCCGTCGGACAGTAGCAAAAAAGAGTATGTGAGAGAGAGAGAGGGCACAGCTTGTAACAGACTAAAGTTTATAAGAATAGCTCAATATATATATATATATATGTGTGTGTGTGTGTGTGTGTGTAGATTGTTAGTGAGGTATTGTTTTTACGAAAAAGGTGCTTGATATTTTTTGGTAAAATAAAACCAGTATAAACTTTATACTTAAAGATACGCACGACAGGCTTGTTTCACGATTCAACGATTTTCAGGTGAGCTTTGTATACGAAACTCTCCAGGAGATTGTAAAAACATGAAACAAGCCAAGTGAGTATCATTCGGTATATATATATATATATATATATATATATATATATATATATATATATATATATATATATATATATATATATATATATATATATACATATATATATATTAAGATTACATTGGCAGTACTGATGCAAAGATGTTGACATTTTCCGTACATCTAATTAGTAACCTTTTGCCAGATACGGATACGCTAAAGAGTATTTTCACTCGTACATATTTGCAAAGATCGGATGCCTATCGCAATGCTTTGGTCATTAACCTCACCAGTCATACATACATACATACGTACATACATACTTGAATACATATATACGTACAAGAATGTAATGATGGATTCGGAAGACTTGCTGTAACAAATCATTTTCTTTTTTCGATTTTTGAGTGGTCCTCGGGTTGTAGTAGTTAAGTAATAGTTAATGAAGTGGATGGTTTGCTAAGCCATCCACTCAATCATTTATTACAGAAGCCCTCTAATATTATCATTTTGGTCTCATATTTTCAGATTAACAATAATCCATAGCAAAACATTGATCATACAAACTGGCATATATCCTGTTAAGATCTATACACCTCGGTCTTGTTCAGTGTCTCAGCCATCTATCTATCTATCTATCTATCTATCGATCTATCTTTGTTCATGTATGTGTCTTGATCGATTCGTATATTTATTTCTCTCTATCCCTGTCCATATCTATATTTACCCGTCGACACACTTTACCATTTTAGTTTTTCATGTGTGAATGCAATGAAGTAAACATTAGGATTCGCAATTTTGATATTCCATTTACGACTATTCACGGAATTGTCAATCAGAATCAAGGAAAAATACAGCACTCAGAAAAATTGGATCTGAAAGAATAAAAAAGGCCCTTGATTCAAGATACGAGAGTAAACCTGCCCTAATGGCTTCATGCACTTACATGTGTGCCTGTGAACGTGAGTGTGTGCATGTGTTCGTGCAAGAATTAGTTAATGTATCTGTGAGTCTGCATATACACTCACGTAGGGAATTGTATGCGTAGAATATTATATATATATATTTATATTTACATGTGTGTGCGTAGAAAATTCGGGGTTGGCATGAAATCAAGAAAGTGTGAATTCTCAGCCAAGAATTCCAAAGACAGCCGTCATTTCTTGACCCCCCCCCAACTCTCTGAGCACCCGTTCGCCATCCACTCCATAACAACCATTCCTCCCCCACACCTACTCCGTCCAGTCCGGCCGCTGCACTCACCACCATCTCTCGTTTATTGTTGTGGAAAGAAAGGGATGATAAACTCCGTATTGATCGCGGACAATGTATCAGCCTAGAGAGATAAAACGCTCTCCCCAAGTTGATAACATTGACGTCACTAAGAATCGTATCAGGCGAGAGGAGCAGCCCACAAAATCCTATTCACGAAACGTGCAAAGATATCGATTGGTTTATCACAGTTTACAGCGTTGTATGTTCATAGAGATTGTATACTACATACTTTATATTATATACACCATATATTTATAGTATATATTGTATATTCAATTCAAAGGTATTACAAACAGCCATGAAATGTTCTAGTAGACACTATTTCGAAATAACTGGATGGCACGGCAAAATTATGTTATTTACACTCGTTTTCGTAAGATCACCGAAGTTGAGCAAATCGAGACTGGTCTGTGCCAAGACAAATGACCAACTTGGTACACCGAGGTGCTGTAGTGGAGAGAGCTTTCTGTGGCGATCCCGTTAGTCTTTCTAGGGGAGACCGATCTTTACGCTAGGGTCACTAACAGAAGCCAAAGATCCGCAGCCTCCCACCCAAGGAAAAATGATTGACCTGGCTGCAAGAGAAAAGAAATGAATGAATCATCCAAAGGGCTCTTCGTTAAACCGTTGTATGTAGTGAGAATCCATTCAATGCAAGAAATGGAGTTTGTATTTTACATAGATTCAGGGGGTGCGAGTCCTCTAGCGGTCAGCAACACGGAAAATGGAATCCCCGAACTGAGTTCAAACCCCAGTAAAAATAGTTTGGCTTCACTTGAACACATGCCTCTCGTAAAGATGATATGAATCCATCTTTTAACTCTTATCAGCTAAAAGTAGATGGCAGGATGGACTGGGCTCTACAGCCTTGGTTGGCAACAGGCCTAGGAGAAAGGAAACTGAATTTTAACCGGGAGATTCCAAACCACCGTCTGGCATCGTGAGAGGCTGACAATGTACAGGATGGGGAAAGTGTTCCCGAAATGTATAGTAAATTTCCCGTGTAAAATAAAAGAGATTAAAAACAGGAAGACAGATAATGTGTGCCGTAGCTCTAACTCCCCCAACTCTACGAGAACAAGTGAAATAATTATCATCATATACCTTATCATAGATAGCTAGCTAGCTAGCTAGATAGATAGATAGATAGATATAAGTAGCCTATGATAAATAGATAGTAATAGACTTGGGTAAATAGATATGAATTGCTTATAACAGATATAGAGATAGATAGATAGATAGATAGATAGATAGATAGATAGATAGATTGATAGAAATGAGTAGCCTATGATGATACATAGTAATATAGTAATAGATTTAGATAAATTGATATGAATAGTTCATAATAGATAGATAGATAGATAGATAGATAGATAGATAGATAGATAGATAGATAGTGTGCATGCCCACGAACAATTTAACGAAGAACAGATGATACTTCTAAAGGGAAGAAAATGCAAAGTTCACCGATTCCAGCTGAATTTATTGTCCGTCTCCACCTCAAGATAATGAATTTCAATTGATATCCAAGAAAATATATCTTTATTTTCTTGTCAAAGACTTTTATTGCTAAGCGTGCGTGAGTGTGTGTGGGCGTCTGCTTGCGCATGAGCGTGCACCTGCGTATGGGTATCATCGCCTCTCTTTTCTCTTTTCTCTTTTCTCTCTCTCTCTCTCTCTCTCTCTCTCTCTCTCTCTCTCTCTCTCTCTCTCTCTCTCTCTCATTTTTAGAGTGAACAGAAGGTATAAATATAGAATGACAGAAAGAAATGGACAAAATAAAATGAGAGGCCTAGATGGATGGATAGATATAAACAGAATGAGAAAGTTCATTAGATAGATAGAAAAAAAGAAAGAAAGAAAGAGAGGAAGAAAGAAAGAAAGAAAGAAACAAGGTATAGTAGATAGATAGGAACAGACTAGGAGGTCCTCGGCTTGCGTTATCGAGTGTTGGTGTAGATCCTGAAAGGATTAACACGATTACCAGGTGGGGCTCTCCGTATCATTCCAAGCTACTTACGGTTCCAGTTGGTCACTCATCTAGGTACTGACTACGCTATGCAGTGCTTGACTTCTGAGTCATGCTAGAACTGATATATCCAATGCGATTAGGTCGTAACTAGGTCTGATACGAAAATGCAAGATCGACAAGAATTCCGATCGGTCCAGGAATCCCTTGTCCCCACAAAAATGAACAATATAGACTAAAAACTCACTGGAATATTGACACCTAAAAAATTAAGAAATCCGTCAAAAATCAGTATATTGTCCAATTTTGATAAAATCTTCTATTCTTATTTATTGAAGGATGATTTATTTAAAAAGAAAACTCTTCAATTCTAAATATCGGAGAAAAGTACTGTTTTTCATATGATTCTTACTATTCTGATGATTTATCTCTTCTTAAGGTTGTTGTTTTTATTGATTTTTACACATTTAACTGATAAATCGTTCGAGATATTAATTGTTTACCTTTTTCAAAAAATTGTTAACTGGGGTCCTACTATTCATTAAAAAAATGCATAATCAAGTGAAATATTTTTCTTCTCGGCAATTTTTTAGAGTTAGCCTTCTTATTATAATTTAGGCTTCTGATTTGGGAAACAAATTTTTTTTACCCAATGTTTTTTTCAAAATATTTTTCATCATTTCATCATTTTTATTGATTAAACTCAATTCGAGCAGTTCCTATGTGTTTTTCTAAACTGAAAAAAGGTAAACATGATTAATATATCGAAGGATTCATCTGTTAGATTTTTAATATTCAATGAAAACAACAATATATAGATAAATTAAAGCATCAAAATTAAAAGTTTGGGTGGGAATCATATGAAAAAAGGTTCTTCTTTTCCGATATTTGGAATTGATTTTTTTTCAAATTTTTCCTTTTATGAATAAGTATCGAAAATTTGATTGAAATCGGAAAATATGCTAATTTTGAATTTTCTCAGATGTTGATTTCCCGGTGGAAATTCTGTTCAAATTGTTCATACCTAGCAAATAGGAAACATGAAATTATCGCGCCATGATCTGATCTCTCAACTTCAAGTCTGTTAATTTTGTTTTGCTCATCTCTATTTAGTTCACCTAATTACTTCTATGATATATCAGAAAACGTAAACCAAAACTGTAAACGTAGGTTTTTTTCAGTTTTTAAGCTAGTCAGACTGGCTGGCTATGTATATATCACGTATACAATCCGCACCAATTTTGCCTCCAGGTGCAGAATTTAAACAATTACTCCTTTCTACGTTCAGAAAAAAAGGGTGTCTTTGTTTTTCTCAACCCAACCGATAGGTTTTTAGTTAAGAAAGCGGTCAATTCAAATGTTTGTGTATACTAAATTGGTCCCTTAGTTTGTGACTAGTGATCACTGCCCTAGGCTAAAAAGCGAGAAAAGTAACTCATTCTTAAATCACACTTTTTTCAATACCTCAATTGATCACCCCTAAACGCAGCATGCAACCAAAGACATTTTAGACTGGTCTTTTCTCGGGTTCATGATGATCGTTCTCTATCTTTTAGACTTATCCCTAACATTGCTCTTTCCTTTGCTCTTTGTGTGATTCTATATATGATCTCAATTGATATTGTTAGTTTCCATGTTTCACATTCGTACATCATATCTGGCCCACCCATAGGCAGATACGTTGGTAAAACAAAGAAAGTGCGCCAATAATATCGACTCAAATACTAGTATGCCTCCAGATCCCTGGTCTGTCTCTACTAGTATCAGCACAATAGAAACATGAAACCGACGCTCCTGGCACACAAACGCGTAGGGGGCCCCACGGGGCATTTTTCCCTGACACGAACGAGGAAACACACTTCCATTAATTTTGTTCTCACGTCATGCGATCAATAAACCATTATCACATCACAATCCGCAGCGAGACCATCACGGACCAAAGAACATAAAAACACCCGACTGTACATCGGACAAAGAACGTCTCCAAATATGCCAAGTTTATCGCAAATCTATCGCCGAGCCACGACATCAATATCATTTCAGGCCTATGAATTGGGATCAGACCCCATGGGTATTCAAAACGTCAATATCTACGTCAGAATAATAATAATAATAATAGTAATAATAATAATAATAACAATAATAATAATAATAATAATAATGATGATAATAATAATAATAATATATGGACTGCAAAAAGAGAGTTATACTGCTAACAGGGATGGATACAAATGCACATATACTAGTGCTTTTCGTGCTGAATTCAGCGCTCTTCTTGTTTGCTTAGTTCGGAAAAGCAATGAATTAGCGGTGTGCGCTTAAAATTTGGCTTTTTCGGGTTATCTTCTTTGATCTAGCACTTGATTTAGGATTTGTGCTGTCAAACTAACGCGAAAATATTTTTTGAGTTGACAACACTGCAAACATATACACACGCACGTACGCACGCACACACACAGACACACACACACACACACACACACATATATATATATATATATATATTGTGTGTGTGTTTGTGAGTGTGTCTGATTAGGTGTTTATGGGTGCTAGGGAATATATAAATAGGAATTCGGAAGATTGGTATCGAGTGAATCACAAATATCCATAGAAACCCAAACTCAAACACACACACACACACACACACACATATAAATATATATATACACATATATATATATATATATATATATATATATATATATATATATATATATATATATATATGTGTGTGTGTGTGTGTGTGTGTGTGTGTGTATGTATATACAGTAATTTTTCCTTTATGCAGGATTCGTTGAACAATATCAACATCGGTTAATTCTCGTAAATCTTTGCATTTTCGTCTGTTGTTCTGTAAAGCCTGTTTGAAGGAGTGTCTAAATTAAAGTATCCGGAAAATTAATAAAGATGAATCCAACATGAATTATGGAAGATATTTACACTCCTTCAAACCGGCAATAAAAAACAACACCCGAAAACAGAAGAAACTAGTAATGAAATTAAACCGACTGTTCAACTTGCATATGTGTATGAATGATTGTTGTGAGGGATTCCACTGCAGTAGGGCCATAGACGGTGGGGCCTCTGCGCAGAATAACCCTCCCGACTGAGCAATGGATTTTTATGGGAAGACAGGCATCATATATATATATATATATATATATATATATATATATATATATATATGTAGATAGATAGATAGATAGATAGATAGATAGATAGATGGATAGATGGATAGATTGCTGAAAATAGCTGATAGCTGAAAATTCGCCTGGACGGATATAGGATCATGATCAAGGTATACATAAATATTTAAATTAACTAATTGAATCAAAAATTAGTTCCCAATTAACATGCAGTTTATTTGAAGCTCTATGTCTAAGCTAAAAAATGTTAAATGTTCATTTTTTTGGTCTGTTTTAACGGTTTTAGAGCAAAAAAATCACCTCCAACCTGACATGCTGTCAAAAGAAATTGGTCACCTGACAGTTCCTATTCAAAAAGTAGCAAGACCACTATTTTCATCTGCTCATACTGCTTGGTGGCTGAGATAGTTGCTCGTTTGTCTATAGGGTTTGTGGTTTCGTGGGTTAGAGTCAAGGTAAAAAAAACATTGTTTGGAACACTGGTTTCCCAAACAGGAAGACTTCCTCAGCCTGATGAATGGTGCAACATTGACAACACGAAATCCCCCTAAAACTATACCATAATCTTAACTTCTGTGTGATTTGTTCGCTGAACAATATTCAGTCTCTTTGATTAATGAAGGATCTTTGTGTCCGATGCATTGAAAAGACGATATTGAAAATAAATTTTTGTTGTGCGATGCTTTCTCATCAGTTAGCTATGGATATTGACTCACGTACGTACATAGGTATTTTGGTAAACTACGTACTTACGGGCAAAATATGCTTTTGTACTTTTCAGCTTTTACATTATAGGTGTTTTCTTCCTGTTATAGATGTACTTGAGCAATGTCAAATTTAGGGCACACGAAGCGCTCCAAAACCAACTCAATAGGACAGGACATCGTTCGAATGGAAGAGAGCCGAATCCCAAAAGCTTTTATGGGAAGCTGATTCAAGGAGGCGAAGGTACAGAGACGTCTCAACGCGTGCTACATTCCCACTAACACCTGGGAGAGGCAATCTCTAAATTGTTCAGACTTGGTGAAAGATCTGAAAGTATATGTATATATAAGTTATAAGGTGTTTTGAACGCCAACGTTTTGAGCAGCTTCAAGACCGCCGGAGAGGCCGCTACGCCAACGCTCGAGATCAACTTCAGACAGGTGACAACCTTATCTGCCCGGACTGCCATCATTGACCAGTCCCCAACCGTTACAGCCACACCTACCATCATCATTGAAATTGAAGTGCAGAGAGAAAGATCTGTCGGATCTGACCGTTCAGTTCATCATCACCTGATATAGTCGATTCGTATCAATCAATTGATCTGTTTCTATTCAACAAATGACAGACTTTCGCTGGCCGATTTTCAACTCAGACCATCCCTATTTAGCTGGACACTGGCAGGACACAGTTTCAGTATATGTACATCTGAAAGTACATAAGCATGCAAGTTGAATTCGTATGCAAATGTTCAATATCGCTTCGGTCTTACTAAATATTTATCCGTCATTTGAACAATACTTTTGTAAATTGATTAGCCGGAATGTAAGTCTGACCCGCCGAGTGTCTTGGATTTTACAAGTATGAGATTAGTACGAAGTTTCGTGACAGCTTTGTCGGAAAAGTGAAAAAAATATTGTTTTCAGGAGAATAATATTCTATAGACTCATGAAGGTACAAAATCAGAACATTTGATAAAAAATAGTAAGGCAAAACAATGGCTACGGGACGCAGGGTCATTAAGATATGTCCCAGGCTATAACTAGCGGCTCAACTAGAAGACATGATAACAGTCTGATTAAGTGTTTCTTCATTTGAATGAAGCTTCATTAATCTAGCTAATAGAATAACCTTCGATCTCTTTATGTTAAGAAAGGCTGGTGAATACAACCCTTTCAACCATCAACTAAAACTGTCTACTGAAGTTTTTTCACATTTCAAGTTTGTGCAGCTAGCTTGTTATGTATGTACATATCCCACATACAGGTTACATTGATGGAGCTTGAAGGCTGAAAACACAGACAAGATGCAAAACTCAGCAAGGTAGACGACTACATTTACCTATGACAACGAATCTCCATGAAACCCTCAAAAAAGGAGGAAATCAAGCGAAGAATCACTTTGGGATGACAAGCCTTCGGCAGAACAAGCCCAACTTTCAAGAACCAGATGATCCCAATAATCCTAAAAAGAAGATTATACAACCAATGTATTATCACGATAGACACTTATGGAGCTGAAACATGGAACCTAACCAAGAGACAGACCTACAAGCTGAGAAGTATGCAACGTGCACACGAGAGAATCATGCTCAACCTTACATGGAGAGATCACAAGACAGCACAGTATATAAGGAAGAAAACGGGTGTCCGTAACATCATAGAAACTATTAAAAAACTCAAATGGCAATGGGCAGGCCATGTTGCAAAAATGAAAGACAACTGGTGGACATCACGTCTCACGACATGGATCCTTAGAGATTACATAAGAAACTGAAGCCGACAGAACACAAGATGGAGAGATGAACTAGACCTATTCAGGAAATACTGGCTCCACGACACCCATGATAGAGAATTGTGGCGAATCCTGGGGATGGTCTATGTCCAACAACGGACGTTAAAAGAATGATGATGATGATGATGATGATGATGATGATGACGACGACGAGGAGGAGGAGGAGGAGGATCGGGAAAAACTTTTTTTTTCTTTCTAATTCCTCTCCCTAATGTTTTTGTTTTCGTTTTTTACCGGGGGATTCAACAATTTGAGTTCAAAAAAATTTGTTCGAAAATCCACTCTTTCATTTGTAATGGCCAAACAAAAGGCAAAAGAAGTAACTCATTAATTGATCAACCCTATTTCCCAAGTTCTTCATTGATCACCCTCAACATGACGAGTTGTAAGAAGTTGTTGGTCACTCGACAGTTTCTATTGAGTGACTAACCCGTCTTCTTTTTAATTAGGCTCCCTAAATCTAGGTAGATTGAAATAACCTTCGATCTCTCGATGATTAAAGAGTCTGATAAACCGAACCCATTCAAGATTTTATCTTATTTATTGTTTCTTCTCCTTCGTTTCCAGTCAATGCATTTAACTCATTGCCGTTGATCAACGGTCTGAATCGAATTGTGATAAAGAGCAACTTAAAAAAGAAACAAAATAATAGTCAAAGTTGTTTAACACTACTTCATCTCATTTAAGTTCTATGAGTATTGTTTTTGTTTTGTCTTTGTATCTGTTGCGGCAAATACATTACACTTGTCTTGTATAAATCCTCACATCGAAAAAGGTTGGTCTCGCGTTCTTTTTGCTGTTATTCTTATTTTCCATGTCTTTAGTAAGTGCATTTGGGGATGTAGAATACGACAATATTGAATAGTAAACATCTTGAAACATTTAGATGTTTTTAATAAACGCGTCAAAATAAGACTCTGAAAAAGCCAAAAAGCTTTTTTGACAGAAGTAAACAAAAAAAAAAATGCAAGGGGTTTAGTGGAGATCCGGCGCCAATTTTCAAGTCTGCAGATAAAGCAGTTTGCCCAGGAGCACTGGAACACACATACAAACACAAATGAATAAACACATACGCATAGGAGTAAAAGAAAGAACTGTTTGCCATCTGTGATGGATACGGTCCTTCAATGACGGAATTCGAATAATATCTGCTTTAACCATAACGGTATGAATGCATCACTATATATTTCATCTAAAGAAATCTTTCAAAAAGACCCAACCCATATTCCTTGCTGACGTAGATATATATCCTGCTCTGTACAATATATATATATATATATATATATATATATATATATATATATATATATATATATATATATATATATATATATATATATATATATATATATATATACTTTTCTACTAAATAACAGCCACAGAGTGGATGCAGAGCAAACCTAAGAGATGATTGGCAAATAGTATGAGTTCGAGCCTCACTAAGTGGTCCGAATGTTGTCTTGGGTCCGTCGCTGTTGAGCTTAGTAAATACCTTCCTAGCTGTATACTTAAGGGCGATGGATTGCAAGCTAGTAGCGCAAACTGTTTACTGCCGTAGTGGGTTCGATCCTCGATCAGTGCTGAAGAGAATGGATAAAAAGGCTATTTTGGTTATCATCTTTCACTAGTTATTGGTTTCAAACTATGGTGACGTCATTGTCTGCAGTTATAAAAGCTGGGAGAATCTCGATTTATTTTCCATGAGACATACGTCCCAATAGATTTCAAAAAGATATCTACGGGACACCTGTTTCTTCACACGGGAACATGTTCAAGAAAATCTTCATGCCACGAGACCAAATATATTTGTACAATCTCGGAATACAAAGAGAAGAGATACACCGAGATGTATTTTTAAATCAATCTCTAGACGATTTGAGCAGCACCTTTTTTTGATTGGAGGACATTTTGATAACTAAAGATGAGTCATTGTTCAAGCACAAACATCGAATGATTTTTTTTCAAGATTTATTCTAATTTATTCTTTATAGTAAAAATGTTTAACTTCCAGGTGAAATTTAAACCTATGAAGTGTGTGTATACATTTTTGAGAACATCCTGTATATATGTTTATCTCTACATGTATCTCTCTCGATAATAGTGCAGTGTTTCGTATGCCTGTTTGCTGTCGTATGTCTGCTTCATTAGTCAATTCAATTTTGGATGGAGTCAAGAATATCTAAATCTCCACTCTTTGGTGAATCACTTCATATTGATATACAGTACCTAAGCAGTAATTACAATCGTGGAGATGTGTGTAGAATTGATACATTAAATCTTCTTCAGAATAAATAGAATGTTATACAATTTTTTTTTTAGGCTAATCTAATCTCTTTTTCCTATCTTTAATATTTACTCCAGGTTCTGGTCTTACTTATTCTACGACATTTTCGTGTGTGATTTTCTATGTCCATATGGAAAAACAGTCGCCATTATCATTCTTTTTCCATCGAAACGTTTTGTCAAATTTATTTCTTTTAAGTTAGGAAACAAACAACATTTTTGTTTTGATCTTTTGCTTTCTTATCTTTCGCCTTTTGATCTTCCACTTTCTGATTTTTTGCCTTCTGATATTTTTCTGTTGATTTTCGTATGCACTACTTAGAAATGATACATGTTCTGTTTTGTACACTAGCACTGAAATCTCCCAGTCATCATTAACGACAGCAGAAGCAGCAGCCTTTTAACGTCCGTTGTGGGACATAGATTTCCCTAAAGATTCGCTACACCCCTCTGTCATAGGCGTCCCAGGGCCAGGACTTCTTGAATCTATCTCTTTCGTCTCAGCATCTCATACTTTGTCACCCAGTTTCAAAATTGTATCTGGGGATACACGTTGTGAGTAACAATGTCCAGTGGTTGTCTGACTATCTTGCAAGCTGACCAGCCCATTGCCATTTGAGTTTTGAAATGTTCTTCATGATATCTATGACTCCTATTTTCCTCTAATAGATTCTGCTATACTGTGATCTCTCCATGCGATGCTGAGCGTGATTATTTCCTGGGTATGTTGCATGGTTTTCGCTCCTCTAACCTTAATATAGAAAACTAAATGAGGAAACAAACCACAAAATCTCATCACTTAGACTTGAAGTCAAATACTATTTGTACCTTGGCAAATCTGATACAAGGCTGTTGCCAGTGATTTAGTACTATGTGAACACATGGGAACGCATGGGAAAGCAAATAAACTCTCTCAGCGTACAGTATGAATCATGAACTAAATAAAAAAGAATAAAAGCATACAAATATGAACAGACAGGTTATGTTAGCAGGAACATGGCACAATTGATCGGCTACCTGATCGATGTGGACCAACCCTGTCAAGACCTGTGCCGTAGGTAATGTGTTTCTAACTTTATGGATTATCATGTCATAAGAGCGCTCCTTGTTGGATTATGAAACATCGATCCTAACAGCTTACATGTTGAATAGAACGAAAAGATGCACACCCACTGCATACGAAGAGTCTTGGCCAAATCAATCACAACTTCTGTTTAGTCGTATCTGAAGCAAATAATGGTCACATACAATATATCTTTTTTTCGGTTACACACAAACACACACACACATTTTAAATCACTATGTTATGTTATGATATATAGAAGATATAAAGGAGGAGAGAGGGATACCAGGGACAAAGGAAGAGAGAGACCGAGGAGAATAAGAAACAATCTGATTCTTTTGAATTATTATTTAAAAAATTTAGATCGGAACAAACCTTCAATAAGTTTACTTTTGATGATAAATACAATTCATAACTTCCTGACCCAGCAAAATGTAACGCACTTGCACCAAAATGGGGGTGCAGAAAGGCAGACGATATGACTTAAATATAAGATCAAAATGACTGATAACCGCTTTGGCTTCAAATAGAAACCTGTGATCCCACTTAAACCAGGGTCCAACTTGTCCCAGTCTTCACTTTTTAAGGTATTCTCAGCGACTTTTTACAGTGGACACCCGGAAGAAAACGTTTCCACATTCTATAATACGGCTTTCCAAGAAGACATACATTCACTAATAATTCATAAAATTACAAATATCTGTTCTAAGTGACCCAGTCAAGGGATATGTTAACAGCGTATGTCTGAGAGTAAAGAATATGATGATTGTGTAACGGTGCCTCCAGACATTCTTAATTTATACCATACTGTTGAGAAGAAAAATTTATTGGAACTACAGTAGGTAATGACTATTCTACAATTCTTTTAGTATTTAATGACAGCGTACCAAGCACGATCAAGTCTAGAATAAATAAAATAGGAAATATCTCAAATGCATTAAGATGCGCTAGCATCTATAGCAGTGATCGCTGTCAGTAACTGACTAACTGATAATCTGGCAAATCGACATAGCAAAACCCTCTTACAATGTCCAATAGCATCCCCATCCCTCCTTCTATGGATATGGAGTCGCTTAAGTGATATTCTATTTATACATAATCATGAAAAAATAATTATTTTTTACTATTCCAGACGACAATCGCGTCTAATCGCGTCTAATGCATTTTTTGATCATTTAAAAATTGTTTGCATGAATGATTTTTCTTTTTACATATCGCCTTCCAACAAAATGATCTAACAAATAATACCATTGTCAAATGAAGCAGTTATTTTGCAGGTTCAAATTTCTTACTTTCCAACTCTAGAACATGTTTTTTCTCAAGAGAAAAATCAAGTTGATTTTAGATCTCAAGGGATTTTCCTTTCAAAACGTATAAAACTATCCAAAATCATGGAGCGTTTTTACAGAGATTTCAAAAAGGGACAATTAATGATATTGCAGATATTAAAGATATATTTCACCTCTTTTTCTCACGGATGATTTCTACTAACTCAGTCATCAATGCAATAAGGACAAAAAGTTTTATTGAATTCCGATCATGGGTTGATTTTGAGTAGATCTTTGAAATGCAAATGTATCGGGTGTTCAAACTTTTATAATTGATGATATGTGACCCAAAGCTGGAGAGTCATGTCTGCCCTGCTAGCTTACCTATTTTGCCCATAGTTGGGTAGGACGAGATACAATCATGCCTTTCCAAAGGATATTAGTGAAAATTATACGTAAAAAGACTCGGTTCAAATTAGAAATTAGGCTCACCGGGACGTTCATTGTTATACCATATATATATATATATATATATATATATATATATGTATGTATATATATATATATATATATATATATATATATATATATATATATATATATATATATATATATATATATATATATATATATATATATAGGGTTAGGAGAGTCTAAAATAATCTCTTGAGGAATGCTTAAACCAAAAAAACACGTGTCAGATGTTTCAGTTCCCAATTTTGAATATATTTTGCTCTTTATCAGATGCTTAATATGATGACCGATTTGAATTTTATGAAATAATTAAGTTGTTTTAATTACTTCAACCATTCTACCTTTTTTATCATTAATCATTCAGTATATATATATATATATATATATATATATATATATATATATATATATATATATATACTGCTAGTAAAATGTTCTGGCTAAATTGCTCAGAATTAAAGAATAAACTGAGGTGGTATAAAATTATATACTGATCGAAATCAACAACAAATTTATTCCACAATTTTATGATCTTTATCTGGGATTCATCCTCAACCGAAGATCTTAAAATTATAATGCATATATATACATATATATGTAACACCAGTGGAGGTCTGAATGAGTAATTTATGGTTATTTCCTCAAGTCTTCCCGTAGATAGATACAGTTTCCGGCCATTTTGAGTATTGAATGTCAGAATCCAATGTATGTATTACATAGATTATATTCTTGAGTCCTCGAATAGATCTCTAAATAAAGTCGTTTACTCTTTCAGTGTAAGATATATTCCCCAATCTTGAAATGGTCTTGGTGGTTCTCCTATTTGAGTTGAATTTCATGGACGGAGAGCATTATGCAAACTAGATGGGGACGTACCATAGATGTATACATTCAAAGGAGGCTCCCTTCATACATATTTATATATATATATATATATGTGTGTGTGTGTGTGTGTGTGTGCCTGTATGTTAAAAAGAGTAAGATGTGCATATAAGATAACTTTTTATAACCAAATAACTTTTCTTTCCTTGACATGTTTTACTGATATAATGGCAATAACCTCTAACATATTGCCCTGAAAAGGTCGTTTATCTTAAAAGGTTCCGGGTTTTATCTGACAAGATCAAATCGTTAAATTTATTCTCTGTCATGATAAAAGGTCAGTCGTGGAGGTCATTCCAAAACCGGGGCGCAGTCAACCGGAAGTCGATCGAATGCAGCGGAAGTTTATCATCAAACTTGCACTTTACTTGAATCTATGGCAAAAGTGCAATGCTCGGTTAACAGACAGCATCCACCATATTTATTTGTTTTTCCTCTTGATGGATTAACGTTGGATTTGAGGTTCAACGGGTTCGTTACGTAATTTTAACAAAATGGCCCGTGTTCTGTAACGAAGAGAACGTATCTGATTTCGGACGATAAAACTCTTTGGCAAAGTCATTCATTCAATCCTTGTCGCTCATAGCCTGGCCAGTCAGGGATATCAGCCGGATGCTCTGCTTTATTGATTTTCGGGCAGAAATCGAGCTCTTTTTGGGAGAATTGACAGGATTGCTACGGAGGTCTCTCTAGAAGTATCCCCGGCTGCTTAACATACTTATGACACCAAGTTAGTCAACCATCTGAGCGCAGGTCAGGATCGGTTGTTAAACTTCATTGATAGTACGGGAACCAGAGATTGGTGCGAGGAAGAGAATTTACGGGATCGTCACAGAATGATCTCCGCATGGCCCCCGGGCTGCTTACAACACCTCCTCCACCAAGTTTATTATTCATCTTGGTACTGATAACGCTTCGTGCTGCTCAATTTTATTGACCGTACGTGAACTGGTGTATCCCACCAGATTTTGATGTAACTTTGGCGAATGGTAGTTTGTGAATAGATCTCAATAAATAGATCATCATCATAATCGTTTTTTAGCGTCTACCGTTGGACATAGAACTTCCCTAAGATTCACAAAATTTCTCTCTCATGGATGTCATGGAATCAATACCTTTTTCACCATCTTGTTTCATATCGGCCACTGTTTCACATACAATCTCTGGGGATCTAGGTTATGAGTAGTGATGACTAGCAATTGTCCGAAAATTCTTGCAACATGGCAACTGCATTGCAATTTGAGTTTTCTAATGGGTTCAATAATAACTCTTATCCTGTTTCTTTTCCTATATACTGTATTGTCTTGTGATCTCTCCAAGTGACGTTGACCATGATTTTTTTCCTGTGCATGGTTTCTAGTTTGGGGGTTAATCGCTTGGTTAGGTACTATTTTCCAGTTCCATAGCTGACTATCAAGAGGATGCATTGTTTTATACCCTTCAATTGAGGACTGATGGGATCTTCTCGTACTTGAAAGTTGAGTTTGCTCTAACAAAAGTTTTCCAACCTAGTGTGATCTTTCGCTTAGTTTCTTCTGCTTTTGAAGATTTCATGGATAATTGTTTTCTTCATAGACGTACTAGTCTACTTTTCACATTTTCACGCTCTTATTCTTATCGCTATGTATTTGATCCTTATCAATAGGCAAAGCGTTTATCAGCACGGAAACACCAAGATTGAATTTTGCCGAGGCTACATCTGTCCCCTTCGCACTCCCAACCAAGCCAATGGTTCCACAGAGTGAAGTAAGTGATGCCACTTCGGGTACTTTTTGCCATCAAGACTATTTCACATATTGCAAACTTAAGCAAGAAAAATCTTTTGATATATTGATCCTGGGCTAGGACAGCTGATGCCATAACCAGCGCAAGGACAGTACCTGCTCATTTATCATCGTGGCAGAGGCAAAAGGCAACAGTAGCATTCAGTCTGCTAAGCAAGTATGGATCAGAAGAAAATTCCTCCAAAGACCCATATTGACGTTTTATGGATCATTCATAAACTCCTAGCTCAAATCAAAATGCTTACAATGTTTCGAAATATCAACCACTTTAGCTGTTAAGTGACATGCACTGGTATTGAATTTAAAGTCAAAGAAACGGGCAAGAATAAACCTTACCTCAACACAAACACTAACCTTGAAAATACTAGCCTTAATCCTAAAAATACTAACCCTAGTCCTAAAAGACACTAACCCCCCCAAAAATACCGAACCTGCAGATGGAGTGGCGACAACTTTGAAACTGGAAATGTAACGATAACCATAGAATAATTCTTTTAAAAATTACAAAAATGATTTCTTTACTTTCAAAGTTTTTATTTTACGAAGCCGGAAAAGCCCGAACAGGGAAGAAACATAAATGTGTTTGTGTATCAAATTCCTTATTTCATCATATACACCTAAAAAAGTATGTATGTGTGTGTGTATGCCTGTGTGTGTGCATAATATTGATATCTACCTTGTGGTTAGTATTCATGAAACAGTTAAAAACACAAATAATAAAGTTACCTCCCAATGTAGAGAATTTTATAAAAATTCGAACTTTGTAATGATCCTATTCGAATGTGGTATTAAAGATGCCCTTTTGCTCTGAAACCTGGCAACTTAAGACAATCCTGGAGAAGAAATTGGACGATCTTGTAATCAAGTACCAACCTGAAATGAAATGTAAGGACTATGTTAAGTGAAGAGGTCAAGGATATGTGTATATAGCACCGCCTGATTGAAATCAATACGCTTATAATGGCCAGAATAGCCAGCGTGTAGTAAGCACCGAAATAACCTTGATATGCACGGTGCTTGACGACATTAAATATGTACAAGCCCACAAGTGTTGGTCTCAATACGAGTTTCAAATGAGTCAACATGAACTGCTTACATACCAATATTCAAAAGCAATGCATCATATATATATATATATATATATATATATATATATATATATATATATATATATATATATATATATATACACACGCATCAGGAATAATAAAGCATATAAGAAATGATGTTTTTAAGCGGTTTATCACGTGGATGGAAACCTATTCATAATGAAGCACGCCCTGGTAAAACATCGAAATTAAAATTAAAGGAAGTCGGTTGGACAAGCAGGACCTTTTACTCTTTTATTTTTCATTCATCCATATTATATATATATATATATATATATATATATATATATATATATATATATATATATATATATATATATATATATATATATATACATATATATATATATATATATATATATATATATATATATATATATATATATATATATATATATATATATATATATATATATATATATATATATATATACAAGAACATGAGAAATACGAAGTAAAGTTTTTTACGTCAAAGTTCTCTCACGTATTTTGTCAAAAGAAGCTCTGTTGATTTTCAAGTTCTTTAGCCAAAGTCACGATCCTCGGTACAAACTACATTTCAAACATCGCTTATAGAGAAATAATTAAATAAATTCTGTTCAAACTCGAACGATAAAAAAATATTTGTTAAAGAAATAAAATACGATCAGACTTTCAGAATAAAGTTGGTGGATTCAAACTCGAAAATCAAACTGATATGTTTGGGTTTTTTTAGCTCTGTTCGTGGGAACATTTTTTTCAAAGGTGTTTGGCTTCGGTTTGCAATTTGCCAATTGATATAAAATATATTAGTATTAAATCAAAATATTTCAATATGATTTTCCAAAAAGTTTGACAGAAGACATAGAAATCTCTCTCTCTCTCTCTCTCTCTCTCTCTCTCTCTCTCTCTCTCTCTCTCTCTCTCCATGTTCATATAGGAAGTATTAGAAGGTGAGAGAGAGATGTGTTTATGCAAATTTGCGCAACGCTAGTCAATCTGAAAAAAAAAACTTGGTTTGAATTCTGGCAGAGACTACTTATATCATTGTTGTACTATTGCTCTCCAGATAGGCATGAATCCTATTCCCCTCTGTTCTCTCTTGCCAGACATCATTTCGAAAATAGTCTCGTGATTTGTCGCTGGTTGACAAAAGATTATGAGTTAGAAAGTGTACGGTCAATCTTTTCATCATCAATCAAAATGGCTTTTTTAGATATTGCTATTGATGAGAAATACAACCCGGTGAGAAATACAGTGAGTGCAAAAAGTATGCAATACACTTCAAAAAGTTCTATTTATCATCCTAATACGTATTGAAAACTGACAGAATAGGGACCAAGGAATAAGAAACCACGAAAGTCACGAAAATATAGAAACGCGATGGAACATTGAAATGTTATGCACGAAAATCAGAAATCTTTGTTCCGAATTCGGTCAGTTTTTTTTTTCTAGATTTATACACCTTGTGCTTTACTTTTTTTTTATCTAACTGTCGAGACATAAATTGATATTCCAAGGTAGTTGTCTACATTTTTGTTAGAGAGATAGATAGATATGAAAAGAATAAGAGGGATAAATGGGAAGATAAATACATAGATATATTGATAGATTATAAATAGAATGGAAGGGATAGATAGATGGATTGATAATTAGATAGATAGATAGATAGATAGATAGATAGATAGATAGATACATACATACATACATACATACATACATACATACATACATACATACATACATACATACATGAATATTGCTATTTTATAAATATAAAAATCAACTGACGTTTTCTGGGTAGAAATAGAGATAGATAGATAGGCTAGTATCTGTAAAAGTGCTAAACTAACTTTTTGAAATGTATCACACATATTTTGCATTCATTTCATCTGTGTGTATGCATCCGTGTTTGCATAGTGAAGAATAACAATACTTACATACCAATCAATTAAAGTCTGTTTTTACCTATCCACGAGTTTTGAATTTGACCCATTCAAGCTATCCGACACTCTGTTTATTTTCTAACCTTGTTTGATTCTGTAAATTTATCTATTGACTTATCTTGGACACAGTCGTGTTATCTACGTGTTTGTTTCTCTTGCACACGAATAGATAGATGGATATGAACGAAATAAGATAGATAAATAGATATACCTGAATTTAGGCTGTATATATCCATACTTCTCAATATGTATTAACAACAATCATATATTACCACAACATAATGTATAAATATAATATCATAACTAATTATGCACACATACATGCACAACCCCAAACACATACACCCATCCATGATACAAATAGGGAATACTTTATAATACAATATAATACTATTTCCGATTTGTGATGTGTTTATTTCATAATGTGCTCGGTACATTGTTGAGTTAAAGTAGACCTTAGAATATGATGAAGTAAAAATGATCATTCGCCTGAAGGGAAAAACAGGAGTGTTTGAATAGTTGATCATTGATTCATATAATATATATATATATATATATATATATATATATATATATATATATATGAATAGTTTTGCTTGATATATATATGCATATATATAAATATATATATATATATATATATATATATATACATATATAAATATATACATATATATATCAAGCATAACTTTTTTCAGTTTCCAATTATGTACACGAGTATATGCATATATTTAATCAAATATAGACGTTTATTCTCAAACGCACGATTATTCCCGCACACAAGCACTTAAAATCAAATATGTATATATATATATATATATATATATATATATATATATATATATTTATCATGAAGACATAATAAAATTATAGAGATTTATATATACACACACACAAATATATATATATATATATATATATATATATATATATATATATATATGTGTGTGTGTGTGTGTGTGTGTGTGTGTGTATGTATATATTAATTTGGTTTCGATTGGAAACTGTAATTCGATCTTTCTAAGCAAAGCAAACGTTATTCGAAAAGATCAAAAAAGATTGCAGCTGGTCGTTTGATAAGAGAAAAAATTTTTTTCTCTGGGCATTTTCAAACGAAAATTTCTTTTTTGTTGTTCCATATTAAAGCATTTCAATGGTCAATGTATTTTCGAAACACTCAAATCAAATTAAAACTCTAACGATTTGAAGAACTTTTTGCTTTTAAGCTAAAAAAAGAAGCAGTGTTGAAAAACTAGTGATAAGGCTCGTGGCGAATAGGATTAAGGAGATGGGAATTCTGTGTGTCTCTTGGTAAGCTCTTTGGTGAAGATTGGACAAGCGTTTCTATATGACATTGCAAGCTTCAGTCTCTTCATTTTTTTTTCACAATTCTCACAATTCAAAAAAATATTTCAAAGTCTGAACACTATAACAAGTGTGAAATGCTTTGATTTCAAGCAACAAAGCAAACAAGTCTGGTTTGTTACTCAATTACAGCCGTCAACTAACCAACGTCTTTGGGAAGTATGTCGAATTACTTCTCTTTTGATCTCTAAAAAAGTCTGGATGTTAAAAAAAAAAACGCGATTGCATCTAAACACAAACCCATGGACCAATTTGGCATAAAATTGCATTGCAAATTGAACCCCCCCCATTCGCCTAGCAATCATTTGGCCGTAACTTTAAATCATCATCCAGAAATTTCTTTTTTGAATAAAGATATTTCAATTGGCTCGTTGACGATCCTGAAAACTCAGGAGCACTGTGCAACAAACCAAATTTGGTCAAATTATACCAAACACTGGATCTATCAGAAAATTCTTAAATCCTTAATTCTAAATTTCTTCGTATGACCAAATTTGTATGGTCCGTGGGATGAATTTGCTTCTGTACCCAAATAATCAGATGACTTGAAACACATCCGATTAAGATTACAGGGAAAGGGATTTAAATACTTTTTTTTTAGAAAATGGTAATTTAACAGTAAGTATGAGAGAGAAACAATTGCACAATTAAACTAAATGTATGTTTCTGTTTTAGGGGAAATTTTCCATGTATATTTATGTCGTATCAAATCATTCGTGTGCGAGATATTGTTATCTTCAGAAAATTTTCCCTCGGTACATAAGTTTCATTTTCGGTAGGAAATACCTCGAGCACCAAATTTGCTCGATTTTTATCTTGAAAAATACCTAATGGCAACGGCACAGCGAAGGCAAAATTGATCATTTGCTCTCACCATTTCTTAGTCCGTCTGTTCGTATAAGTATTTATTTATGTGGGACATTATTTTTTTGTGAAAGAGCAGTTGTAGAAAATTGCAGAATACAACAGCTGATATTCGATCGTAATCTCCCGTACCTGACCCGCATAGAAACAGTAGTTAGACAAAAGATTACATAGAAATGCAATGCTTGAAACATGAAAGATATAAATCTCTGCCGGCTTACTAGAAGACACTCATAAACACCAAAAAACTTTAATAACAATAATAACAATATAATATATGTATTATATATATGATAATACATCTATTTCATCCCCCCTCTCATCCGTTTTTCCTCTCTTTTTTTTTCTCCCTTATATTGATTTGAAGATAATTGAAAACGGCTCCGAAAAGGAGAAAGAAAAAAGAATCAGACATTGTGGAAAGTCGAAAGAGATGAAGGAAAAACGAGAATTGGACGGAAAGAAAGGGAAAATAGTATATGAATAGCACTGAGAAAATGAAGTGAATGAATTTGAATGGGGAAAGGGGTAATGAAGAAGAAATAAGAAGTAAAAACACATCGTTAGATGAAAGAGTTGGGTATATCTTGAAAAATGAGGGAGATGGGGGTTAATTTGAAGAAAAAGAAAGGAGATTGTAGGATGACATGAGAAGAAGAAGAAGGTGAAGATGAAGAAGAAGAAGAAGAAGAAGAAGAAGAAGAAGAAGAAGAAGAAGAAGAAGAAGAAGAAGAAGAAGAAGAAGAAGAAGAAGAACGTCAACAAAAACAACAAAGAAGAATTGAAAAACAAAGGAAAACAAATCGAAAAAGAAATGAATATCGGAAAAAGAAGGCGAAGAAACCGAAGAAAAAGAGAAAAGAAGAAAGAAATCAGAGAAAAAGAGGAATATAGAGTAGAAAAAGAAAAAGATGGAGAAAAATTATGAAAAGAAAAAATAATTCAAAAAAGAAGAAGAATTCAGAGGAGAAAAAGAAGTATCCAAAGAAAAATAAAATTTCAAAGAATAAGAAAAAGAAGAACAACTACAAGGGAAAATTTAAAAACAAAGGGAAACGATTCGAAAAAGAAATGGATATCAGAAGAAAATCAAAAAGATGGAAGAAGAAAAAGAGAACTGAAAGATGAAGACAAATTTAGGGGAGAGAAAAAAAGAAGAAGAATTCAATGAAGAAGAAAGAATTCAGATAATTCAAAGAAGAAGAAGGTGTATTTTAGCGAGACGGGTTTAGCTGAGAAAAGAAAGAAAGGAATGGAAAAAGAAAAGAATTTTAACAGGATATGGTAGAAAAGAAGAAAGAAAGAAAGAAAAACAGAATTGCAGAACAAGAATAATGTTTAATAGTACAAAAATTTATTAAAAGGATGAATTTGCGGAAAAAGAAAAAAAGGGAATAGAAAGAGAAAATGTAAACAGATGAAAATGAATGAAAAATGAGAAATACTGAATTAAAAAGATGACAAAGAAAGAACATATATTTCAAAGACTCGACGAAAGACAGAAATAACAATAAATACATAAAGGCGTATGAAACTAAAACAGAAAAATGAAAAAATCTACAAAGAAGTGAGGCGTCTAGAGTAATCTATCACAACTGGAATGTTGAATGGCTTTGTGTCTGTTGTGTCTTTTGTGTCTGCATTTAAGCCAACAGATTTTCTAGTCAGATGGTTTTAGAGAGGGAAAAAACGGAAGACGAATGGCTGAGTATTTGGGGAGTTGGCACATTAATACATAAATCCAAGTTTCATATACATATGTTCTGAGTATTATACACATACGTTGCCTATTTTTCTCTTCTCTCATGAAGAGACGAACCGTATTTTTTCAGTCTAATTTCTTCTAAGTTGAAATCTTTTATATCACGTTGTTTGGTTCAAGAACCGGTTTCTCCCTCTAGTCAAATGTATAACCTTCTTAAAAAAAACATCTCGGGAGTTTAAATGGCAGAAAGTGAAAGAGCACTTACCATTAATTTATATTGGAAACATTTTGAGTGTTACCAGACCTAAAATGAGTTTTTTCAGTCCAATCTCCTCTCAGGTGCTTTGGTTAAGAAACTGGAAACTGGACGTTGCTAGAATCTACCATTGATTCATATTGGAAACATATTTAAATGTTGTTAGACTTAAAAATGTGGTTTGTGAGATAAAGAAAGTGGCTGGCTGCAAAACAGACTCTAAACGTTATTTCAACAATTTTTGTAAAAAATTATTTTCCTTTTCAATTGTCGGTAATCCTTACATATAAGATATGAACAATATGGACACAGTTTTTACCGGAAATTAAAAATTATTTTACGGGAAATTAAAAAACATGGCGAAGATGAGCAAATTATCCGGTTTCGTTTGGATCTTTATTTATTGAAGGTCGAGTTTTCAAAAAAAATATTCCCTTCCAAATTTCAGCAAGGAGGATTTTTTTATCATATGATTTCTATCCAATATTTTAATATAATGATTATTTATGATATTTACATTCACAAGATCTCATTGATTTTTACGCATTTTACTGATATATTCTCGAAGCCCCGGCTCTTCTCCAACTCGAAGTCTTACTTTGGGAATTGAAATGCAGGAAAATAAAGAAAAATATTTTCCTCAGGGTATTTTCTTAGTTTTTTCCATTAATTATAATTTAAGCTTTTCATTTAGAAGAAAAACATTTTTTTCAAATATTTCTTATAATTCTTTTATCTTTTTCATCGAATATTTAGGCCAATCAGATACTTTTTTAAATGTAATTCTTATTCTTTCTATAATTGGCTTCAACTAAAACTTATTCAAAATATCTAAACGAGGATGAATAATTGAATACAGCAAAATAAATCATTTTCTCCGGTGTATTTACCATATCTTCCTGTTTTTTTATGTAAATAAATTGGCCATTTTTTTAAATATGTAAGACTGCTATTTGATACAGATGATACAATGCACTTTTTGCACAGCAATGGTGCATAATCAGACATTAATTCTACTGCATGTCTACTCAGCAGAAAATGCCACGTGTTTCGACATAGGCGTCTTGATTGATTTTTAACTGGATATAGGAAATTTATAAATGTCAAAGTCAACGTTATGATTAATGAAAATATGCTGTTTTTTTTTTTAATTGGACAAAATCTTTATCACGTTTTTAAAATCAGGCATTGATTTTACGTTGTATGTTTTCATTCAAAATTGTTTGTGAATACTTTGCGACCAAATTCCAGTCGGCTATAAAATTTCTATAAAATGGCTACCATGATTGTAAATTCCAAAATTTCAAATATTAAAACGGTGCACAACTTTGATGAGCCGTTTTCAACATCAGGTGAGCGAGTGTGTTGATAACTCAATTTGTGTACTGTTTTCAATATCGAGTGGTCGCGTGGAATTTCACAATTTACGATCGTGGTAGCCATTTTATAGCCATTTAAAATAAAGGTAGTAATTTTATGGCCAAATAAGGATTTCCCATTCCATTTTGACCTCTGTTTTTTTTTCTAATTTTGTACTTATAGACTTTGTTTGTTTTGTAAATTTTTTATTGCATTTTTCCTCTGCTTTTTATTGCAGAACTTCATTAAACAACCGTAGCCACCAATATGCGTGATTTTTATTTGTTTGTTGGTTTGTTTGTTTATGTTTTTGTGCATTCCTGCGCTTCTGACCATACCGTTTTGTCTATAGACTTGGATATAGGCATTAGTACTCCACCTCCTAAAATGCATTTTTTGATTGGGGGAAGCTTTTTTGACTTTCTCCGGGCCTTATATTGACGGGTTTATAAATAACCTCTAGATATTGCAGAATTTTCATGTTTCGGAATGTTTTTACTCTAGATTAGATGTTCCACAATGGGGCAAGCCAGTGATGTCATATATGAAATTCATTCTGATCATATTTATTCTTCGGTGGATTTTATTTATAATACTCCAAATTCCAACGCTATGGTTGTTCAATTACTGACTATGACGGCAAGTTTTAATAATTCTTGAAATCATTTCCTTTCATGTTTTTTCAGTCAGCTCCAACAAAAACCGGACAAAATTAAAAACAAGATTAATCTCACCTAATGCAAGGGAGTAAACTCTTGCTTGTCTTTCCTGTCACTTTAAATCAAACCTCTACATAAAATGGAAATTCCCCTACCATGATTAGAAATCACAACTGGGTGATCGGTAAGAGGTTCCTTTTCCAACTGAGTTAAGTGTAATATATTCACGAATTTATTTATCCTACATTCAATACAAATTTTACAGTAATCGTCTCATTGGAATAAAAGAAGGAGTGGTGTTTGCTTCTGCAGCAATCAGTCATGTCTTTCAATTTATTTGATTCTTTTTCTCCTTTTTTCTATTTTCATTCGATCTTCGTTTTCTTTCTCTTTTCCTGCTATTGGATTCATTAGAATAAAGTAAAGTTTCCCATACCTTTAGGGGGCTGAGATGTAAAGGTATATTTCTTAAAGAAAAATTATTTCGCCATTTTAAGCTTGCCCCGAGGAATGCTGCTGACCGAGGATATACCAAAAGAAGATTACTAGGATGAGAGACTCTCAATGGGTAACTTGTGATACATCCTGTTCAAATGGGCACCTTCTTCCGATATTTCAATACATATATATATATATATATATATATATATATATATATATATATATATATATATATATATATATATATATATATATATATATAAACGTATGTTCAAGGTATATCAGGAGAGTATATAGCCATTCAATATTAACGAAAAAACAGATCCGGTTAGTCACTCAAAAGAAATTTTAACGTAGCCAATGTCTTTTAGCAGCATACCATGTTGGGGGTGATCACTTAAAAAAATTGAAAAAGGGCTTAAGTTATTATTCCTTACGTGTATTGCAGGGTCACAAAAAGTCTGGTATAAAAACAAAGCAGGCTTGACTTTAGCTCGGCTAATCCTCTTGACCAATTCAACATAAACATATATTGCCGATTGGACAGCAAAGTAAAAATCTATTTGGGGAGTTGGATAAAAAATTAAAGCATTTTTTGTTGACATGATTGAAAAACTGAAGAAACTAATGCTGATAGTTCAGGCGAGAAATTGAGTTGATGGTTTCTAATACTTAAGTCCTTATAACGTAGTTGTCTTGAGACCTCATATATTCGCCCAAGCTTGGCTTCCACTTTACAGAACTGTCTGCAGGGTCCTCTTTTGGGATCACCATCGATGTATATTTTGCGCTCTCTCAAATCTCATTTGAAATATCTTTGGATAAAACCAAAAGTTGCAAAGTAGTCAAATTTGAACAGTAGAGAGCAGAGAAGGGGGCTGACAGATCTTGGTGATATAATGTTCTGCCAAAGAATTCTGAACGAGACGTGAATTATGATTTGCTCAGACACATCGAATGTGACTGTTACACAATACACAAGATCATTCAGTGGTGTCTTTCTACAGATTTAATGACCAAACGGCGAGAGAGTCTGTTCACATACGAACTATAAGGTCCATTCTGATTATTTCCCAAGTTACATCAAGGCAGAGCTGTATACGGTGTACACAGATCTCGTATGTACGATTTTATGCATGCAATTAATCGTTTCCTAAAGGAATTACACGATGAAAAAGGTGATATAAAACCTACATAGCAAACAAACCACCATGTGTGACTGTGGCCGGCAAGAGATGAGATGACATGACGATTTAGACAGATTCTGGAAATATTGGCGTTGCAACGTCCGCAATAGAAAGATTTAGCCTCTCTTGAGAAAGTCCAATTCTTATCGACAGAAGTTGAAAACATGACACTGATGGGAAAAAACTGGAATTCGTACACTTCATAAATATCGCCTTATGAGACGATGCAAGCAATAGTGTTTATGGAAGAGATATGTCTGTTTCTTACCAGATGAAATTATATTGGACACTTTGCAGCGAAGATTAATATAATAGATCTTTGGTCAGTCAATAGTTTCCGTCATATGATCAAAAATAAGAAAAAGTACCAATCAATGAATGAGTTACTTTTCTCGCCTTTTATTACAGCATAATAACTAATAAATTTCAAATTTATTAAGAACAAGAATGAACGATGATGGAAACAGAGTAAGGAACAAATGTAGTGTAATCTTACATTGTAAATTGAGGAGCCTACTTGAAACTTTTTTTGGATGAATTTTGGGTGAAAAAAATTCTTGACATAATAAGTATTGAATTAGTCATCCTTTTAACTCAACCGGTGCGGCCTGTACGTGCCACAAACATAAATAGCCACACAACCAGACTCACTTGGAAACTGGAAAAACCTATGTTTCAAGATTTGGTGACAGTTTTTGTCAATGGTTGAGCAAGTGTCAATATAGCATATTCACAGCTCAGTGGCAAATGCTAAGCTTAATCGGCGGTGAATGTATCGGCAGTAGATGATACATGAATGCACTGCTGATAATGCTAAGCTATTTCTCCTCGAACGGGGGTTTCTACGGACCACCGGATAAATTCTTGAAAAAAAAAACTCATACGGGTAATATTATTCGGCCTTTAGTTTGCTTCTTTGGGTTTTTTCCTTTTCTTTACCGGCCTATCAATCGAATATTATGTAAAGTGAGAAGAGGTTAACTCCCAAGACAAACAAAAACAGGTACTCATTTGAGTTCACCAAAACTCTTTCTCTAGCCACTCTTCGGTTCTAAACACCAGAAACAAACAATTTCCATACCAGTCGATTATTCTTATCTCTATTTGTACCCATATTTCCTACGATGAAATAAATTCTCAAACTGGTTTCGGTGTTTTTAGATCATACTGCTTTTAAGGTAATAAAAATACATGCGTAAATGTGTTTATCCTCCCCCTTTACTTTTTCTCAATCACAATGTGAGCAACGATGGATATCCCTACTGATATTTATATGTGTGTTCTCAAAATAACTATCTTCAAATAAGCTAAACGAATTTGCAACTTGTATGATGATTGCATTGTGGTAGTAGCAGCTATAACAACGCAATAGACGAAAATGTCGGAGGGAAACTAAATTCGTTTAAAAGACAATTTCATTGTTTGTTTCCTACGTATAAAAATTAGTAACAACAGTCGTTATTATTTAACTTTGACATATTCATAACCAGCGTTTTTCTTTTGAGTCTGGATTTTTTGTGAGCCTGTTCTGGGGGTTTGCTAAAAGTTTCACTTTGCAGCGCCGTTTGAAAATTGATACAAGGAAGTCACGATTCAAGATTACGTAACTCTTTCCATACAGGATTATTATCATCATCCGTTCTCTAGCGTCCATCGTTGGACATAGACCTCTTTACCATGGGCGTCACGGAGCCAGTACCTTCTGAACTTGTGTAGTTCGTCATGCCATCTTATATCCTGTCGGCCACGGATATCTGGGGTTCCACGCTGTGAGTCGTGATGTTCATCAGATGTTTACCACTCTAATATGACCAGCCTATTGCAATTTGAGTTCTTTAATGGATTTTATGCTATCTTGGAAACCTGTTTTTCACATGATATTTTGTGCTGTTTTGTGATTTCTCCATGCTTAGCATGATTGAGCTCACTTGGTGTGAGAGGAGGCATTGGTTGGCTACTTTTCTCATTACGAGTAATGTGATTTCCTTGTTCCTGAATTTTGAGCTTGCTTTATCGGAATCTTGCCAAAATAGCGTGATTCTCCGCTTGATTTCTTCTTTTTTGTGGAGTTAATTGAGATTTGTTGTCCTTTGTTAGATGTCGTGGTCTTTCTTCAGCTCAGCGTTTTCGGTTTTAATTGTTGTGTCTTTGTCTTCATCATGTTTGTTGGACGTGACATTTGTTTTGTTCTGAAATTAGAGGCTAAACTTTTTGTTTTTTCATCCGATTCGTCTAACATTTTTTGGAGATCGAGAAAGTTCTCTGCAAGAAGGACAATATCTGCAAATCTGAGATTGCATAGGTATTCAACGTCTAATCTGATTCCAATGGGGGTTAATCAGATTAATTTGCAAATTTGTCTAAAGGGATCAATCACCATATACTCGTATATAAGTCATAGCAATAAATAAGCTGCAATTCCTTTGTGATAAACTTCAGTCCTCAGTCTGCACATAAGTTGCATGGGGCTACTATAGTGTGCAGTCTACCGGAATATGCATGCTCTACCAGACTAAAGCTACGTGTGCATGTACAACCAACCTGAACCTTGATATAACCTGACAAATAATTACTCCTGCGAAATAAGTGACTATTTAAGGTGAAAAAGTTTTTATTTTCCAATCTGAATGCACAACAGACCTGGTTAATCATTCAATAGTATACATCTTTTTGCAATATGCCGTATCAGAAGTGATCATTCAAAAAAAATGTGGAAAGAGATGATGCTTAGGTTACTTTTCTCACCTTTTGTTGGGCAGTGATCACTAAAAAAGTTGAAATTTTCAAGAGGAATATTATCATATAAATCTGCATTGTAAATATTCCCCAACGCTACAAAACATTTCCTCGGTGAATTTTCGAAATAACAAAAAGGTCTCATTTTTTTATATATGATATGTAGTAAATGATCAAAGTTGCAGTTCTCTAGCTTGAAGTCACCAACAGATGTAAAAGTTTAGAAAAAAAAACACTCAACTGGCAACAGTAGACTTTAAAGCATGAAAAAATGGATAAATCTAAATATTCTCAACACTGGACCCACAAGTTCGAGGAAAACAAAGCAAAAAAAAATCATGTAAATTGGCAGTCCGAGCCAGAATCACTAAGAAAACGATGTTGACAATTTTGGCTGACGGTTTCTTCTTGCTCAGGGTTGACTAGGTTATGCTCATCGAAGCAGACGATTCTGACAATGAATTAAACAACAAAAGTTCAGTCTACACTTTACGTGTACGTGCAGAGAGAAGAACCTCCATCTTTCCTCAGTTATCTCACAGTTACTCAAATGTAATCTGCGTATTTAAAGTTTCTTAACACTTCACGGCGTCAGCAAGTTATCCAGACATGGAATCTTGCAAACAAATCCCCGAATCGAAATAGAAGAAAAAATATTATTTTCGTTTTTGTTTGCTTACATTTTTTTTCGATGTATTTAACAGAAAAATTCTTTAAATGACACGCAGAGGGAATTAAAGCAAGTCGGAAAGGAAGAAACACATTTAGATAAAACGTTTTTTGTTTATTTTCATGATTGACGTGTTTTCTTTTTATGATTGACTTTCACTAAAAGAGGAAATTCGTGCAAACTCCATCTTTCTTATTTAAACTAATGAGATTTAATAGCGTGTTACACTGTCTGAATAATTTATAAAAGGGAACATGAAGATATATTATTATATTTATTTGCTTATTCTTTAAACATACCTCCATCTAAATACATCACACACTCACGCATATATATATATATATATATATATATATATATATATATATATATATATATATATATATATATGTATATATATCAGCAGTCTTTTATCGTCTGTTGTTGGACATAGACCTTCCCCAAGATTCGCTAAACCTCTGTATAATGGGCGTCGCAGAGCCAATATTTTCTGAATTTGTCTAGTTAATCTCTTCATCTTGTATTTTGCCGGCCTCGGTTGCGCATGTGATCTCTGGAGATCCATATTGTGAGTCGTGATGTCTATCATTTGTCTACCATTCTTGAAACATGACCAGCCAATTGCCATTTGAGTTTTCTCATAGTTTATATGATGTCTCAGAACCCTGTTTTCTTTCTGATATATTGTGCTGTCTTGTGATCTCTTCGTGTGAGGTTGATCATGATTCTTTCATGTGCATATTGCATGCTTCTCAGTCTGCGGGTCTGTCTCTGGGTTAGGTTTCATGTTTCAGCTCCATAGGTGACTATCGGAAGGATGCATTGGTTGTATCCTCTTCTTTTTAGTATTAATGTGACCTTCTTTTTGAAGTTTGAGTTTGCTGTGCCGAATGCTTGCCATCTTAGTGTGATTCCTCGCTTGATTTCTTCATCTTTCGTGGGTTTCATGGATATTCGTTGTCCTAGGTAGATTCAGTGGACTACTTTCTCCAGAGAACTGAAAAAAGTACATGCTTACCTGTTTGTGCAATGTATTGTTCCTTCTAGAGCATATGCCTGGACGAAGCGTATAGAATCGCCAGATTTCATTTTTGTTAATGTAATCCAAGAGGAATCAGAGGGCAATATATGTAGCATCGATTTACTTGGATGGACTTCTAGAAAGACAACAGATCAGACGTCTTAAGGGGGTTCTACTCCTCAGTTTTCATTCTCCTAGGCTGGAAATATACCGTACTATTCTATCCATAGTGGAAAGGAAAACAGTTGGATTCATGTCTCTCCCAAGGGAATAAGTGCGAAGTGAACATAGATAGTCTCGACCAAAGTTTGAACTCAGGTCGTCGATTCCATCGTCTAATCTCATCACATCTATTTTTCTGTAATCTTTTAAACACGACTAAACATAGAAGATGGTTATTATCTCTTTAAAGCATGCTTTTATAGCCAGGACAATTATAATCAAATGTAAATGCTATTCTTGTTTTGTGCTAGGATAAATGAAATTTTGCTAGTTGTCCAATAAAAAATAAACAGATTCAAAATTATCTCACGAATGAATAGACTCCAAATCATCGCACAAACAGATTCCAAATTATCACACACATTAATAAATTCCAAATTATTATACAAATAGATATATTCCAGATTATCACACCAAATCATCATACTATTTCTGTGCGATTGTAAGTTGGTTCTCAGTTCGTTTTGTTAATATCCATGTTTCGAATCCATAAGTCAATGACAGGTGTGCTCCATGTTCGGTTGGAAAGCATTTCTTATGAACTCATGAAAGAAAAATCACGTGACCAACATCTTTTAGCTGCATGCCGTGTTGGGCAAGATGATTGTTTTTCAAATGAAAAAAGGTGATCAATGAATAAGTTACTCCTTTAGTCTTTTGTTGGGCAGTATTCAGTTAACAAGTTAGAATTATTTTTTAAAATAGGCAGACACAAAATAGTGATCAATTTAGCACGAATCGTAAATTGTCCCCACTAAAACCTGTGTTGGGAAATTTTAAGAAAAGATATAAATAACAAGGAGTAAATGAATAAATTGTCAGCCTTCCACCATCATTGATGCAGCCTGTACGTGCAATACACATGTTTATAACCAGTCAGACCGACGTGAAAGCTGAAAAAACATGTTGACAGTTTGGTTGACGGTTTCTAACAGCACTTATTACCCGGGAACAAAAAAAGTTGCTCAGTGTAATGCATATTGAACATAAATGTGTTGGTTTTGTTTGTTTTTTTCAAAATTGATCCCCAGTACTATTTTTGGCAATCTGTTCATTGATCTTCCACATATTCGCATCGATTCCATTGGTTCATCCCTTCCTGGTTGGAACTTATAATTATTCTTTGAATGTCTGGCACTGTTTATTTTCAAATGAATATAATTTTGGTGTCATGTGTACTTCAACAAAATGATGAATAAAACCTCTTTACATTATCTATCCATCTATCTATCTGTCTGAGTAGTGTAGAGTGCGGTGAGTGGAGGCAGTGAAAACAGCTTTGCACTACCATATAAATTTCCTATGGGAAGCCTAGTACTGTCAATTGTTAAAGAAAGTTATATAATCCGATATTTTATGAAAGTATGTTTTCAGAGAGCATAATATGTTTCATATTCACATTGATTTTAGGTTCAGTGGTAAAACCTCTATTACGGATAAAGATTCAGTTATCATCCTCGGACATATTATGCAAAGGCATGAATGAGAAAAATCATCAAAGCCGTCTATACTACCACTTATCCAGTAGATCTCTTTGTTACTCGATAGAAACCGTCACGTGTCTTTTCTTTTGGCAACATTAAAACATTGGAAAAAATAAGTGAATTAAAAATAAAAATAATTTCTCACCTTTTATTTGACGGTGATCTCTGAAAAAAAGTCCGAATCTAAAAAAAGAAAAAAAAACATGAAAATTGCTGGACACAAACCAAGAGACTAATTTAGCGTATGAATTTACATCATAGATTGAACCCTTCTCTGAAAACTTATTTTGGGAGGGAACTTTTGAAAAAGCAAAAACACATTCAAAACGTCTTTTCTAATCATAAAAAGTAAATGCTCAAATGTTCGGTCCTCTAAGCTTTATCAGTGCAACCTATACACATACATAAATAACCAACCATCCAGGCCCAATTGAAAAACTGAAGAAACCTATGTTGATGCTGACTATGTTGATGCTGATTGTTTTGATTATGGGTCTTCAATAAACAATCACGTGAAACTTCCTACCAATACGCATGCGCACGCTTTTGTGCATGAAATAATATGTTGTTTTGTTTTCAATTAAAAGAGGAATTCAATAGAGATGTTTGATGAAAACTAATAAGCCAATCTCTCTCTGCAGAATAGATAACTGGAAATGGTTGTTTTTGCAGCTAATAATTATGGTGCCGAATGGAAAGTAGCTTTTGAACAAGCTGAACGCTTAGGAGGATAACAATAATCAGCAATAGAATCTTGAAAACCCATTCACACATAATCACAAAGACCTAATCCTCAGGAACACAGAATAATCGAAGTCTACGAACACCTATCTAATCGGAACCAGCCACAGAACTAACACTACGATTCTCCCAACACATCGTTCCCAGAAAGCCATATTTATGCACAACACTGGAGATGGTAATTTCGACGCTAACACCCTATTGCATTCTACGATTTATCTACAGTTCAACTCCCACGCCTTCATACATAGTTTAAATATTCTAATACACTTCCCCTGCGGACATGATTTTATATTCAGAGTTGTCAGTTTGTACAGATATATGCTAATGTTTACGTATATATACATATATATATATATATATATATATATATTTATATTTATATATATGTGTGTGTCTGTGTCTGTGTGTGTGTGCGTGTGTGCGCGTGCGTGCGTGGATGTCAGTGCGTGAGTATAGGGATGCCTTGAATGGTGCAACTAAAAGAGCGGTGTTTCATGTAGTACGGTTAAGCTGTTGCTGTAAAAGTTAACGCAAGTAAGTATAAGATGAAAAGACACATTAAATTGTATGAAGACCTTGAATAGTGTGGTTTCGATCAGTGCAGGTTTCTGTGTAGTGCGGTTGGATTATTGCTGTACAAATAAATAGGACCTCGTACAAGCTGGAAAAAAACACATTAAATTATACCAGAACTGTGTAGTTTTGAAGAGCACAGACAATTTTTAAACGAATAAACAGAACTAACCAGTGTATTGCTGTATGTATGTAAATTTATGTCGAAATAAGGTTGAAACATGAGTGAACAGAAACAGCTGCAGCAGAATTTCGAACTTGCCAGTCACGTATTCCCAACTAATGAATATTACGATATATCATCATCAGATATTATAAATCCTCTGCTGGACAAAGGTCTCTTCCGGCTCTCCCATGACAACCACGATCGCACTAATCTATGCCTTGTTTTAAAGACAAAGCTTTCTATACCATCCCTCTAATCTTTGGTCTGGTCTTTTCCTACTGCGTTAAATGTCCCATGGGCACCAATCAGATATCGTTTTGCTCTTTCTGTTGTTAACCCTTCTTGCCAAGTTTCCCAAGTATTAGTATCCAAGTATTAGGCACATTATCAAGGTGTTCTTCAATATGTCTCTATTGATACCCAATGTTTTCCAGCCGATCGTCACGCGTCGTTTTATTTCGCTTCCATTGTTTTTCTCTGAATTTATTATCTGTCTTAAGTAAATATATTCGTCAACCATTTTTATATCCTAAAAAAAATGTTAAACGATATTGCCCCCATCAGAAGACATATACATATATATATATCAAAGATTTGGGAGAAGAATCACTCCATACGTTTTCCTTGGTTTATCATGAGTGATACAAAGGATAAATATGTATGCATAGATTTTAAAATCCCCAAAACAGTTACGTAGTGAAGAAATGATGATCCCAACAAGTGAAAATTTACATAATTTACCATAATAACAAACTATCCGTAAAACACCGGGAAACACTGAAGGAGATTGTATGAATTGCATTGACAGATACTGGGAAAGAAATGACTGAAATGACGAAACAAAAACAAAAATGGAATTTAAAAATGTTTTTAATGTTTAAAGCTGCAAAGCTTTCTTGACTATTTGTGTGTGTGTATATATATATGTTTGTGTGTGTTTGTGCAGACTCATACACACATTCACACAGAGTATATTTGCTGAAATTAGCATATTTTGCCCAAAAGACGTACCATTTCACAATGCCAAAGCTGTGATTGACACGGGGCTACATTCAAATAAGGACTTTTTCTTGCTTTCGAGATGTTTTAGTCTAAAAAAAATTTTTTATCCCTCAGTAGTTAAATTAACTGTAGTATATCATAAAAGATTCAAACCGATATTTTTCTTCCTTAAATAGAGCCAAAAGCAAAATGATGATCATCTCCAGTATCCAAGTGAGTCTAGCTGGCTGGCTGGTTGACTGACTGGCTATCTATCTATCTATCTATCTCTCTTTCTATGTATCTATCTATCTATCACTGTGACACGGGTACAGACCGCATTAATGGATCTACAGTAAAGGAATTTTCCAAAATTGCTCTTTGTGTTAAAAGAAAAGTATCCCCCCGAGTTTTTTGTAGGGTTTCAATATACAGCGTAATTTTATGCTTAATTGGTTCCTTAGTTTATATCCAGCAGCTCTAACGCTTGTTTGTTTTCAAATTCGGATTCTTTTAATGATTACGGCACAACAAAATGTGAGAAAGGTAATTTATCCATCAATCACCTTTTTTTTTCGATTTTTTTAAACCCTGGAAGACATATTGCTACCCAAAACGTGGGTCACGTGGGAATTTCCATTGAATGACTAACCAGCCGTGTGTTTCTCTTATGCACAATTAATTTTTTTTCTAATCCGGCTTTAATTAACTGCTTTTATTGGACGTGTAATGGAAAATAAAATAATTGACAAATACAAATCAGTGAATATTGAGAAATGAATTGGAGACAGACGTCGCCTGCTTAGGCTGGATAATCCTTAAGAATCGATCAAGAGAGATTATACCTGGGAAAGTGAGAGACAGCTAAATCTTAACTGAGTCGACCAGGCAATATCAAATGCCATGTGAAATTGCACATATAACCCACAGGTAATCTGAAGTGACTTCACAATTCAAGATTTACAAGTGGCTCAATCAATTCATCTTGAATTATTCAGTCGACCAGAAATGCTGCGCTTCAAAACTACAAATGAGGCTGGATATTCAATTAGAATCGACTTGAGATTTTTCCACCCCCTCTGTTCTCTCTCTCTCTCTCTCTCTCTCGTACACACACACACACACACATTCACCCCTCTCTCTCTATTTCTTAGCCTTCTCTCTCTTACCAACTCTCTCTCTCTCTCTCTCTCTCTCTCTCTCTCTCTCTCTCTCTCTCTCTCTCTCTCTCTCTCTCTTTATATATATATATATGTGTGTGTGTGTGTGTGTGTGTGAGTATTAAAGTGTCAATTGGGGAAGGAAATGTATTTGAATTGAATTTATTTTTCGCCATTGTCCAACTTGACGTATATTCTTGGCTATATAAGTAGAAAAACCTATGAAAGGCGCAAATATACTGTTTATGTGTATGGATAGGTTTGGTCAGACGTAAGGCAACGAGTTTACTGATCCCAATTCACATTATGTGCAATCGTCTACAACATAAGAATACTAACCATACCTCCAAGGCTATCTCCCTAACCCCCAACCCCCCCATATATATATATATATATATATATATATATATATATATATATATATATATATATATATATATATATATTGGACCAAATCATTTACGGTTGCAAGTGAAACATCGGCGATGGTCGGGCTATAAAAGAATGAGACCCCTAGAGATTCCAAACCCACAATCATTTTCATGGGAGTGTGTGTGTAGTCTGAATCTGGTCTAACTGCTAGATCGACCAGGACCCTTGCAGTGACCAAAGGTCTGAAAAATAACATCAACTCAATCCTCCTTTCTCCGATTACTGGCTGGTTTTGTTTTTGAATTCTGTTAGTCACAGAACTACTTATGTTTTTAGCTATATATATATATATATATATATATATGTGTGTGTGTGTGTGTGTGTGTGTGTGTGTGTGTGTGTGTGTGTATTGATATATATGTATATAAATAATCTTACTAAGTGCGAAAATAGCTCAACACTGAACCATGGCTTAGATTCCCAATCACTACTTAAAATGAGGACCCTTCCTGGAACGTATATAGCATACTACTACTACTACTACTACTAATAATAATAATAATAATAATAATAATGATAAAAAAAATATATAGATAGATAGATATAGATAGATAGATAGATAGATATACATAGTTATATATATATATATATATGTGTGTTTATATGTATATACATATATATATATATGTATGTGTGTATATGTATATACATATATATATATATATATATATATATGTGTGTGTGTGTGTGTGTGTGTGTTTGCAAGTGCAAGGTAGAGGTGTATTTGCGCATGCATGCATGGAAAAAAGTGTAGATCTTTTTCATTTTGGTGCCAATGGTGTCTTACTTTTCTTGTATTTCAAAAGAATAATATCACAAAGGGGCTAATGCAACTTGATAGGCATGGTGCAATCTGTTTTGTCTGGTAAGGAAGCACCCCATGAACCCAAACATTCAGCAAAGATCAGAAGAAGGAGGGCGCTGACAGGTATAAAAGAGGAATGAGTGAACGGGAAAGCAACCATTTGTATAGATCAGTATGATTGGCAGCTGACAGATTTATTTTGAAATGCTTTGTATGCAAGCCACGTTTTGGAAACAGACTCAAACCGGATACATCGCTGCATAATTTGGTACCAAATAGTTTCCATGTTGAAAAAATAGATAGATATGTGCAGATGTGATAAATATGTATCGATACGAGGTGACTGATATATATATATATATATATATTTATATACGTACAGACTGAGATAATTCGATAAATAGAGATAGATTAACAGATAAATAGATTTAAAGATTTAAAGACGTGGAAAAAAATGTTCGTTCGCTAAAATAATGCTTTCCATTGATAGAAATTGATGCTGATACTTACAGCATCATCGACGTCATACAAGTTTATATTTGCTCTGGTATATCCATGCACATAAACTGTATATTTGTGTTATGTATTTTCATTTACGTATGGGGACTGCATTATTCATTTTTCCTAGCAACCAATTTCTCTCTCTCTCTCTCTCTCTCTCTCTCTCTCTCTCTCTCTCACACACACACACACACACACACATACACACTGAACATGTATATGTATAAATTTATGTTATATATGCATCTCTCGCTCACACACACTACACACACACACACTACACCTACACACACACACACACATATATGTATGTATATATATATATATATATATATATATATATATATATATATATATACGTATGATTATACGTATATTCAGACACACGAAGGCATATTCACACATATCTTCACACATTATCTCTCTATATGTGTATGTGCATGTGTGTGGTATATATAAACACATATATATGTATACATATAATTGTACATATACGTAAATACGCACACACACACTAAAATGACATTCACACAAATTCACCAACACATACAAACGTATATATATACGCAAACAGTAAGTAAAACTACTCAAAAGAACACATGCATACACATACTTGTACACACATACTTATTCCTCTATTTTTGTACTTATCGGCGTTTTAATATGGGTGTGTCGGGGTGCGTGTTCGCGAGTGAGCGCTTGCCTACGGAGCAAGATTAGTAGCTTTAATCTTCTGTAATATCCTTTGAAAATGTAGGCCAGGTAATCTTGTGTCTCTTCTCATATGATCTGAGTCACCTCCTGCACGGAGACTGGGACAACATTCTGAATTTTCTCTTCTTCTTCTAAGTGTTCCAACTTGCTGACACTGCAAAATTGTGAAAATTCCGGTACGACAGAAGATGTAAGCAGTAATAGAATTTTGGCAATTAGAAACCGTCAACTAAAACTGTCAACGTAGTTTTTTTAAGTTTCAAGTTGGTTTGGAAGAGTTGAAAATTTGAACATTCATTCTTTATTATGTTCAAGAAAAAACTCCATGTAAGCTTTTAGTTTCCGTGTGAATTTGCAATATGAGTTTATTGATCACTGCATACTGAATGGCTAGGGAAGTAACTCATTCTTCGATCGACCGTCTTTCAAATTTTTTATTTGATCACACCCAACGGAAAATGCTGCCAAAATACGTTTGTCATGAGACGATCGTCCAAAATGTTTCGGAAACATGAGTATTGGCGTCCACTGCGACATTTCTAAGACAGAGTAATCAAATTAGCTTTCAGAGAGTATATTAATATATTTGCAATAAACCTTGAGAGACAACCTTGATAATACCATTTTCTAGATGGATATTTTGTTGTTACCTAAAACAATAAAAAAAATACCGTTATCCTTTACTGACTATAAGGTTCCTTCTTTTAAAATACCTCACACTATGTGAGAAAGCCTGATTTAGGGGCGCAAATACCTATTTTCTCCCTCTTCAAGCTGATATCTTCGTCCCTCAGTTAGAGGATACGTCGTATAAGAGTGAGGGATGCTAAACTATTGTCTGTCTTCATATCTTTTTATTGTTGGCCCCAAAGAACACAACTAATGATTTGGTCGGCAAAACTACCTTCTCTCTTTACTTGGATCGTGTCATCTGATAACGAGGCCCTCTTGCAATACCACCGAAGTCAAGTGGAAAAGTATTATAGCAACTGCAAAGATAATTAGGGATTTAATGAGGTAAAAAGGAAATCAAGTGTAATGGAATTGAAGGGGGCGCAGACATGCAGAAAAATTAGGAAGCACTTCAAGAGTGCATACCTCTACAAATGCCATGCACTAATTAAAAGGTGAAGGAATGTCAAAAAAATTTAAAGGGAAAAGAAGTTTAAAATGGCGGTATTGAGTTACTTTCGTTGGGAAATTGAATTTAGTCTTTTTTATATTTTTATCTGATTGTTTCAACACATTTTCCTGTAGAAAAATTATTAAAAAAACTCTCAGTTAAATACAAAGGCCTGAATCTGCTCCTAAATTTGAGCATTGTATGAAATCTTGTTGAAATACTTTGAGAACTTTTGGAGACTGACACGAGTGAATATACACACGTCTTCCAAAATAGCTGAGGTAAGGAAGAACAGATAAGAAACTACTTCTATTCCAATTGAAAACGATGACAGCAACTTTTGTATGGTATGTCTTACAAATGAATTCATAAATGTGTAAAACTTGTTAGTTTGGTTAAGTTGGAAAGGGACTCACCTAAGAATCACTTGGTCGTGATTTCACTATCATACAAGGGAAATTATTATTTCATATATCGGTTTGGTTCAATGGTGAATAGTTTATTTCCTGGAATCGGGTGAGGACCGTTCCTCGTTCTTGTACTTGTTTTTTCTTGTTGTTACGGTGGGGAACAAATTCAATTCCAACTTGGACAGCAGTTTAACTCCAACTTCAACTTTGATTTAGTGGAGGTGCATTCGTCGACGTCATCTCCACAGATGTCGTCTACATACAGTATAGTCCAGAATGCTGTTGTCGTTTTGCAAATGTCTATCCAAATGTTGGTGAATTGTCTGAGATTTGCCTAAAGAATTTTCCCTCAAAAGTTTGATATTATCTGCCGGGAATCGAACTTGTGATGTCTAGGTGAAGTAACAATAAAAAAGATGAGAACCCAAGATAAAAAAAAGAAGAAAGGATGAAGAAAAGAAAGAATAGATGATTAGATTAACACTTGCTGTTGAGCAATGCTTAGCTAGTCTCGCAGACCATTATCATGACAATGAGTTCGATTCTCAAATGGTTCCATACGTTATGACCTTATGCAAGATGATGCTAAATTGTAAATACCAAGTAAGATGTAGAAACAAGCTACAAAAAAAGGGGGAGAAAATACATATCCTTACCCAACAGATAATGAATCAACGGAGCCCGTGAGAGTACAAGATCTTATCATCTGAGAAAATTTACTAAAGTTATCAAAAAAAAAAGGATCCTTCATCTAAAACTATATCATTTATCAAATATCATGCACAATGATATTAGGGACCAACAAAAGCACTTTTAAATATATATATATATATATATATATATATATATATATATATATATATGTGTGTGTGTGTGTGTGTGTGTGTGTGTGTGTGTGTGTGTGTGGATGGATAATGATTGGATGAGGTTTATCTGACAGAATAGTGAATTTAGAAAATGATATTGTAAAAGTCATTGAAAAATTGCGTTTCTAATATTGTCTGCTAAATTCACACACACACACACACACACACACATATATATATATGTATGTGTGTGTGTGTGTGTGTGTGTGCATGTGTGTGTGTCTGTGCGTTTTTGTGTGTGTGTGTGTGTGTGTGTAATGGCTAAGCGCAATGAACAGAGATTCTGGAGGGTTTTCCAGGTTGCTTCAAGTCTTAAGTCGACTTGGCCTGTCCGTGAATAGACCAAAGGCCCGAGCAATTTAGATTGCTTATGGTTCTCCTAGGTGACGCAAATAGCATCAACATCACTAGGTCGTAAGTATCATTCTCCTGGCAGACGCCAGAGCAAGCTTCAAGGATCTGCCGCCCCTTTTTGGTAGTATTCCGATATCATGGCTGACCTGGGTAGTGAAACCAGAGTACAGTAAAAAATCTTAATAGGATCCTAAAACTCCATAACAAAACTCAAATGGGAAATGAGCTGGTCACATTGCAAGAATTGGCAGAAAACCGATGGACATCATGACTCACAATGCAGATCTCTAGCAAAACTGTGGTCTGCAGAGAATAAAATGTAGAGACGAATCAAATAAGTGTATGAAATATTGGCTCTAAGGCACCCATGACAGAGAGATGTGGTTGATATTGGGGAGGGTCTATGCCCAGCAACGGACGTTAAATGGTGGCGGCTGCTGCTGCTGATGATGATCATAATGGAAATTTTGATACCAAGAGTGAATTTTGAACATTTCAGATAAAGAAAATGAATTTCAACTAAGTGACCAAAAAAACAATCATCGAGTGGCTTTTGTTTCAAATAGTAACATATGATCGAAGGTGTATGCAAAGATTGTTATGTGTTCAAATTGGTAAATGAATCAAGAAAAAACATAGGATTAGGAAATATTGAAAAAATCCATATACCAAATAAATCATTACTTTTTCTTATAAGTAACTGACCAATGTGACATGAACTTTTGACAAAAAATCAATTATTTTCTTAAAAGCAAAAATTTTTTCCACAAACTTCAATTGCTTACAGACATTTTGGCGCCGCAAAAACCATTAAAAAATCAGCTGGAACATAGCTTGTTTTATATATATATATATATATATATATATATATATATATATATATATATATATATATATATATATATATATATAATCAAGAAGGTATTACAGCTCAAAACACTAAAGATGTGGAATATTTTTTTTTAATTTGTGTCATTTCAGTCAATTATTTCCAAATATCTGGTAATGTAATTTATTTAAGCTTTTCGAACGGTCTTCTGTTTCACACACTATGTGTGAATCATTCTTTTTGGTGTGTATGTATATTTGAACACGTGAGTGTATTCGTCTCTGAGTGCATGTCTGTGTGTTTGAGTATGTGTGTGTGTGATAGTGTGTTAGTGTGTTAGTGTAAATCTTAAGAGTGAGTTGCTATTAAAAACCATCAATTGAAACTGTCACCAAAGCTTCATCCAGCCGATACATGTATGGCTATGAATGTATCACACGAACTGATCCGACCAATGGAGCTAGAGGCTTGAAAAATTCAACATGTTGTCCTTATTGTGTCTAAAAACGGATTTTGTTGTTGTTTTTTTATTTTGTTTTTTTCAATCAATTCACTAAATAGATTTCCAGTGTAAGTTCAATTTTCAATGTTTATATCAATGATCTATAGTTTGTGCCCGGAAGCATTCACGATGCATTTTTTTAGTGATCACTGCCCAAATACTATTTTGTTTTATGTGTTCCAATGTGTTTGCCTCCTCGTGTACGCAAATAGCGATATATACCCATTGGTGAACGCATACACGTGTACATATGCAGACACACACATATAAACGCACACAGAGGTAAAATTTACACTCATGTATATGTTTGAGACAAAACCCAAATTTCCATTGCTTGCGATGTATGCAACATAAAATTTTCCTGCATTCTAATTGAAATCGTAAATCAAAATAGTCAAATTGGGGTTAGTCCATTTTAAACTGGGTGTAGCTGACTGGCTAGGTATGAATCTTATAGAGCTAGACGGCTGCTCTGTACACAACCAAGGGGCATATTTTTTTTCTCTCTCTATCTCAACCCTTGAATTGGTTTCCGGTATGTTGTTTGATTTTCAAAGTAAATCTTAACCAAATTGATCTTTTAGCTAGTGTTCGACAGCAATCATGCTTGAGTTTCTGAAAAATTCGGTATTTTTAGTGATCACAGTCCAACAAAAGTCGAGACAAGTAATCAACTCATTCGACCTTCCGTCCAATTCATCGATTAATCACCCCAGCCACAACACGGCATGCTGCCAGAAGAGATTGGTTACCTGATGGTTTCTATTGAGTGACTAACCAGACCTGTTCTGTGATGTCATTTAATATCATTTTACCACCACACGGTCTTCAAGTTGTTTCTGATTAAATTCAGAACAGTTGAATAGCATCGTCTCCTGTTTTGTCCCCAGCCAGTTAGAATGAACTGATTACTTCGTACGTTCTAGTGAAAAAATTATCCCAGTGCGCCAGAAGCTGCTAAAAGTTTAGTAATTACAACGCGGGAATGGCAGTTTTGTCTTTCTGAACGCACCAACTCGCTCCCCACTTCACGTAAACAACGACCAATCAAGCTAATCTCGGATGCACACGCATACAAATACACCAGGCTTCAAATTCATGAACTCGGTTTTCGCTAAGATGAATTCCTAGGTACAGGTGCGGTACTCTGTGTACTTTTTTGTTTGTTTGTATCTATGAGAAAAGATATCCAGGTTTGTTTTAATTAGTTATAGTTATACAGAATTGTATTAATTGATAATACTTCGATTACTTTTGTAATACTTCGGTCATTTTTTTTCACTCATTCTTAACAACGTGAGTCCAATGAACAATTTAAGAAAATGGGGTTACAATACCGACAGCTGTTCAATGCAGAGAGCATTGCTACGTTGAAGGGGCTACCCTATCTGCGGCAAGTTCGATTCCTGCAGCTGCCCCATTTTCTTGGATTGTTTATTCAATTTACGTGGTTTAAATTGAGTAATATAGTAACCCAGTAACGACAAGAGATCAATTCAAAGAGGTTTTGATACAGTATAACGCAATCTATAGTTCATTTTGTTGGATCAATTGTGTCCATTGCTTAAATACATACCCGTCACTATTTATAATTAACATATACATATATATATATATATATATATATATATATATGTATATATATATACACACACACATATATATATATATATATATATACATATATATATATATATATATATATGCATTAAGAAATGAATATGATCTGATATGATAATTATAAATTACGTTATAATCATGTTGAAACTATTTGAAATGATATCCCGTCATTGCACGGTTGATATATCACTTGACCTCGACAACGTAAATCGATTAAACAATTAAAGAAAATGGGACTGCCGCAGGAATCGAACCTATGACCAATACGGTAGCTATTTCAATGTAGTGTTTCTCTTACAGCCGCTGGTATTTCACACACCTCAACTTAATTACGTTGATTCCTGCTGCAGCTTTTTTTTTCATTGTTTATTCTATTTATGTTGTCTTGGCCATGTGATAAAACAAATTATTCATTCAAAACCACCAAAAAGTACCAAATGCATTCCCTTTTATGTCGATTGCAACACAATTCGGTTCTTTGTGTGTAACGTTCCTGTCTCAACTGTCAAAACAAAGCCATAAAAACAAAATTAGAGACCATCAACTGAAACTATCGATATAAGTTTCGTCGGTTCTTAAGTTGCTCTATCTGGCTGACTATGTATAAATGAATCACGCCTACATGCTACGCCAAATGAGCGAGAGAGGTGAAAATTTAGGAATTCATTCCTTATCATATATCAAAACACACGTTGTTTTTGTTTTTTAAACATCCCTGAATAGTTTTTTTCGGCTTGCAATGTAGGTTTATGATAAATTTGTGTTCAATAGAATTCATGCTTGTTAATACTTTTTTTTGTTAAAAATTCAGATTTTTTTAGTTATCACTGCCCCAAAAAAGGTGACGGAAGTAATTCATGCGTCATTCACTCGTGTTCTCGATTTTTTCAATTAATCACCCCCGTACACGGCATGAGCATAAATGAATCCACGTGTATAGACACAAACATGCTCATATCAGCGTCCGAATACTTACGATCATAGCGTATGAGAGAAAAGTTCCCCCTTTTCCGGAAAGATAAATAAGAAAGAAAAGATGTGAACTTTTCCATACTTACCATAGTCTTTTCGATATTCATATATCTATCTGCACAGATGACGCTGTTGTTACAGAGGTGTAAGGACGGTTGCAGTCGCTTGACGCCATGTTCTTCACGGGCAGAATTAATGTTCACTCGTACCGATGGGATAAGTACATCAATCTCAAAGGTGACCACGTAGGAAGGCACAGTAGTAATGCTGGTAACGTTTGTACGGTGTTTTATTTGTATATTAATACTCAGGTTGGATTAGTAAACGTTCGTACGTTACTTTTCGGACATCTTTCGGATTTCAGCTTGTTAACTTTCATGAAGCTGTAGTCATATAGGAATTCGTTCATTTTCATTTCCGTTCATCTATCTCTTAACTTTGTGTGACATGTGCGTCTGTGTGCCTGTTTTATGTGTGTATATTGTGCTTGCATCTTCATGTACGTCAATATCAATGTGTACACACTGATACATACTCACACACATACACACGCATACAGACGCAAATACACACTCTTATATATATATACAAAATAAAGTCCAAGTTGCTATGTCTTGCGAGATACACAAAATTGCATTTTCTAGCAGTTTATCAGAAACCGACAACTAAAACTGTCAAAATAGGTTTCTTCAGTTTTTAACTGGATCTAGCTGGTGGGCAGGCTATATAAGTTTAACGTCTACTGACCGGTAGTCCTTGCAAATTGACCCCTTTGTTTGTTTTCGACAGCATTCACAACTGTTTTTTGTTTGTTTGTTTTATTTTTGGTTTTGGCTTTCTTAACAATTTTGTATTTCCAGCAAAAGGTGAGAGAAGTATCTTATTCATTGATCACAACTTTTCCCAGCTTTTGAATTGATCATCCCCAACTCGGTATGTTACCAAAAGAAGTTGGTCACATAACGGTTTCTATTGAGAGACTAACCAGATCTGTATTTCTATTTATGTTTTTTTAATATATATTTCTTTTTTCTTTTCTATTTTAGGTAAGTACGGATCAAACTTTTGTGTTGTTTACCTCAATCCTAGGCCATTAATCGCCCGGAGGTAAGTACAACAAGTTCATTCCGATAACATACTTAGAAAAACCGTGTTTTGCATCAAATAGGGTTAACCGTTATATGAGACGCACCCTGTTGAGCTTTTGGTAAAGTACCATGTACATATATATAATAGAAATAGGGAAACGAATAAAATGTAATATAATACAATATTTGATATGCAATTGGTTTACTTCATAAAATGCACGATGAATTCAACAATAACGTTGAGTTAGGGTAGAGCTTAAGATACGATGAAGCAACAAAAAAAAACTAACAAAAACGGTCTTGTATAAGTGAACCTTAACACCGGGGAAACGGATCTAAATAAGAATGAGATACTTTCACAGAGGAAACGTTTCACAAAGGCTGATGTTTTAACAATATGCTGATAACGAATATCTATTGCTGATTCATAATTTATAACTACCAACAAGCAAAGTAGCAATGATCAACCACTGAACAAAAAAAAGAAAGAAACAAAAGAGAAAAGATATCTAAATGAGATAAAAGGAAGGCTCTACACCCTAAAAAAGACCCCCCCCCAAAATGTCCTAAATAGGGATCTAAAATATATCAATCATTCACCTGAAGAAGCCCAAACAGGGCAGAAACATAAACGTGTTTGTGTAGCAAATATATATATATATATATATATATATATATTCATTAATATGTTGGGTGGATCATTTAACTAAGGTGATTCGTAGATCCAAAACTTGGCCAAAAACCTGACCTCAGCGTGGAGGACTCAGGGTAATTTTTAGAGTCAGATTTTTTTTTTACATGTACGTCCTACAATCTACGGTAATAATACAAACATAAAACGTGTTTGTGATTCTCTGATGTTTATAAGTATTTTCTGTATTCATTCTAACCAATATCCCTATCTTTGTTGTTTTGATTACTATTTTCCGCATTCTGCATTGACTAGACTTAATATCTGGCCCGTCCCCTAATCTTGTCGCTTTTGCCACCCGTAGTGTCATACGTATTGAAATATGTATATCAATTTGATGAAACAATTCATTGCAGCGTTTTGACGAGCAGTTTATGGTTCTTTGTATCTTGGGTGCTATGGATGTTCAAAAACACAAAATTATTTTAGCGTCCGTAAAAAGCAACAGAGAATAAAAGCATCTTCAGTGCAATGTAGAAACCGTAATCCTGATTTTGAATTGTGATGTTCACAACCTTTGCTCATTTAATATTACAAAAGTCGAATAAATGAAAAGACATAAGATAATTATTGGAAGAAAAACAAATTTGTGTTAAAAACTATCAACCACCAATTATAATCTTTGATTGGAACACTGTTTTTTGAGGGGTTTTTTTTGCATTAATTCTCTAATTTCTATGATCGGGGCCACCTTCCCAACATTGTACCGAAAATGCTTCAACGGTCAATTGCTTTTTACGTCACTAAGATATTTTTTTAATATTTTGGTGCACATGCAGTACATAATATATCCAAAACGCAAAGCTCTATACAATGCTGGTTTTCACAGATATGAATTCATGACATCATCATCATGCAGACAAAATGTCTTACTTGGTCTTTCGGGTAAATCGCGTTATTCAATCACAAAAGAGCGATCCTATTTTGAGCCAAAGAATTCTACAATGAATGCTTCGATATCTGTCACCCTTCAGAACTGCTGACCAGACACAGATTGTTGCATATAGAAGAACAACTGATGATCTAAAGGCAACAGTTCTGTTGACTACGCCACATGTAGAAGAATTTCAAATCTTAACTCCATGGTTATTTGCTGAGTCGAATTTGCAACAGGAGGAGGACTGTCGATATCATATAGTAAAATAACTTGTTAATTTCTCGTTAAAACATATTTTTGTTCTAATGTGCCATTCAAACGAGTCACTTGCTCACTGTAACTTATAACTAAGACTAAATGATATATATATATATATATATATATATATATATGTATGCATGCATATATTTGCACATATATGTGTGAGTGTATGTGTGTGTGTATGTGTGTGTATGTACTTATATAGGTATGGAAGTATATAAATATGAATTATACAGGTTTTTGTACCTGCACACAGGTATATATATCTTAATTTACCTGTTTCTGCGTATGCCTGTCTATATTGATAAATCTAAGTATCTTGTTTAGAGATGTGTGTGTGTACAGGCATACGTGCGTTTGCCGAGGGAAACTGATATATGCAGAGAAAATATATTTTTATATGTAACATTCAAACATTTTCCAATTAAATGCGTATATGAACACTGCAGGTGAACAATTCCTTCATTAGATCGGAAAGAGAATATAAAAATCATACGAATAGATAAGTGTAAATGCAAACATATATATATACATAAATGTTTCCATAAACAAATATACGAGCAATATAGTAAATGTTTCTTCATACACAGATGCTTTTTTATACTTAAACATAAATACGTATATATCTATATGTATATATTCATACGTATGTATTTGTTTACATGAACCTATCTATATATACAAATATAAGCATATACATCAATTTATAAATAACTTGAGAATGAATAGATGTATATCTAAAAAGAAATATCCCTGTGAATATATTCAAACTTACATATCTTATCTATATACTGTTGTGCATAAACACATAATCTCTATTCTCTCTCTCGCTCTTTCTCTTCCTCTCTCTCTCTCTCTCTCTCTCTCTCTCTCTCTCTCTCTCTCTCTCTCTCTCTCTGTGCGTGTGTGCTTCTTCCTTGAGGTAATCAGCCGATAATTGCGAAACAGTTTTGTTCATTGTTATCTTGTATCGAATAATCGATTTCAGCTTTTCATAGAAGATTTACACCTGGAGGTTCTTTTCCTGTTACTTTCGAAGTTTTTTATGCAACATACCTGGTTTCAAAGACGCATTAAAACTTTTACTTTCACTTTCACTATCTACATCACAGATATACACCGACACACGTCATATTACGACAAACCTACCCCTGTCTCTACCCGACTTACTAGACTTGTTTGGAATGGTAATTAGTATTCCAAACGTCGAATCTTAGCAGCACGACTACACGTCTCCTCTTAGTTGCTTTTTTACGACAACGTTTTAGTCGATACTAAACAACCTGGAGACCCGTTTAGTCACTATTTGAAAGAAGATTGTTGCAATCTGATGGGACCAGATTGAACCAGATTTTTTTTTATCATGTGCAAACGGGACAGTTTTCTATAATTAACGTTTGATAGTTAACTCGTGGACACATTGGGTATCATAATATATAAATGAGCGCTAATGCATAACAGACACTTAAAAACCGCTACCAACAGCAGACCGCCTAAATCAATATTGCTGGGTTTAGTTAATCTATGTGTTCTGACATTCATATGCATCTATGTATAAGAACTTTACCCAGTCAAAATCGATCATAGTAGAAACTTGAAATTTTGTATCCACTCTCGCCTCGAAAACTTAAGAGAAAGAATTTGGTGTTTGTTTGGGAGTTTCCCTCCCAAAATAGGTTTTTAGTTTGGGGTTGAATTTACAATGAAAATTCATGACAAATTTGTTCCTTAAATTGCGTCTAGCATCATTCAAATTCGTTCCTATATTTTAATTCAACCATCGCCTCTGCTCAATGTAGAAGGTGATAAACAGCATATATGGGTGACAGAGATTGATAATTTCCTTTGGAATACTAGTTATTGTTACGATGCAAATCACCCTGATTTTCTGCATCTTTCAAGCTAATGCATTAATTAAATTAAGTTATCAAACTTAATTCATTGCCTCTCGTTACAATGCAACGCTTCAGTCACAAACAGATATTATACGGCAACTACCTGATCTCTGAAAGATTCATGGATATAAACAAAACAATCCCAATAATCTTAAAAAGAAGATTATACGACCAATGTATCCATCTGATAGTCACTTATGGAGCTGAAACATGGGACCTAACCAAGACACAAACCCGCAAACTCAGAAGCATGTAATGCGCACATGAGAGAATCACAAAACAGCACAATATATCAGAAAGAAAATGGGAGTCCGAGATATCATAGAAGCTATTAGAAAACTTAAATGGCAATGGGCAGGTCATGATGCAAGAATGGCAGACAACTGATGGACATCGTGACTCACAAAATGGATCCCCAGAGATCACATGCAAAACTGAGACCAACAGAATACAAGATGGAGAGATGAATTAGACAAATCTTTTAAAAAATACTGGCTCTGCGACGCCCATGATAGAGAAATGTGGCAGATCCTGGGGAAGGTCCATTTCCAATGACGGGTGTTAAAAGACATGATGATGATGATGATGATGATGATGATGATAATGATATAGCTGAGTATAGTATTTTCCCTCAAATCCGAATGTCATACTGATTGATTTTTGGATTTGGTTTACAGCAGTATCCTCAATATTCACTATTAGATAAAAGATCACGCAGAATACAATAGAGAATTTTCCAGTCTGTTTTGAAAAATAGAAGGAACGCTGGAAAAAGTATATGGGGTTCAAAGGCGAGTAATTTGAAGTGAACTAAGGTACCAGTGCCCCAGGTAGGCTCTTTCTTCATCCATATTAAATGGCTGGATACTTTCCGGCGAGAATCCATATTTGTCTGTATCCAAGACAATTTTCCCAGAAAAGCAGTATGTTTTTTTCCTGCGTACATACAAGAACGTGCACTAAAGTATCAACTTTCAAAACTTATATGTATATTTAGGTATTTGTTTCACTACATGTAAGCTTATGTATTCGATATGGGTTCGAAGTGGTATGAGCTTCGATGCCTGCAGTTGATAGTGTCTGGCAGTGCTTATGTTGTTAAGTCCGAAACCATCAAATGAAACTGTCACACAAACTGTCAACATAGGTTCCTTCAGTTTTAAAATCTGTCTGTCTGTCCGTCAGGCTGTGTATCACGCGCACAGGCAATACCAGTGGAGCCAGAAGGCCGAATATCTAAACGTTTACTCTTTATCAAGTCAAAGAAAAATTCTTTTTTTATTTTTGAAAATTGATCCCTAAATAGCCTTTAGTTTTAAGGTCAATTTCTAGTCTAAATTTATGCTAAAATGACCCCTATTATATTTTTAAAATTCAATGAAAAGTAACTCATTCATTGATCACTTTTTTTTTTTCAATTTTAAGTCTTTCATTGATCTTCCCAACATTGCATGCTGCCCAGACGTGACGGTGTCTAATTTAGTGACTCACCAGACCTGTTTGGTATGCATTGTAAGGGCTTCGTTGCCTGTAGTTGACAGTGTCTGGCAGTCGCTGTGTTGATTTGTTTTGTTTTTCCTAATGTTAACATTTTTTCGTGCTGTTATTACTTACAACTTGGATTTTAGAGAGTTTCATCCCGGAAGCAATGCTTTTGGGAGTCAGCAGGTCATGTCGGGAAACCACGCGGAGTTCCGTTGGATGAAAAAAATATTTTTTTTAATAAATAAAGTTAAAAATAAGATGGTTGCCTCAGAGCAAAACCTGTCTGCAGTGAAGAAAAACAATCTTGTCTCTCGTAGCTACCATGGTGAACCTCTTCAATAGCATAAATTATTAGTATTATCATCAGTACTCACTTATCACTTGTAGTTTTATTTCTAGTAGTAACTGGTATTGTTGATTTGAGAGAAAGTGGCAGCAATTCTCACCCATATGCCGGCACTTTTTTTAGTATTCTAGCTTATTTCAGTAATGTTCCTATTTAACTGGAACCCTGCAAGAACAGGATGTGACATACTGTTCAATGCGAGGAACCTCATACGCAAACGTGTGGGGTAGGAATTTCCTCGAAAAATCGTCAGTCTTTGCAACAATAGTTGCGAGCACATAAGAGTACTTGACTTGGTCACGGAATGAACTCTGATCTCTTTGATCCAGACGATATCGAACAATGCCAATGACAGCGCAACTTTGTCTGTCTGGTCAGAAATGATCTTCCGAAATGGATGAGCACCAAGCTAATTTTAGTAAGGCTGATATCCGGATAATCTAGATTATTCCTCGGACCTATTATCCTTCAACACTTTGAAGCTTCTTTTGGAATATCCCAACCAGACCTGTCATGAATCAATGAGAACGAAAGAGAATCATCTTAACGCCCTGCCCCAAAAAAGTACCGGTGGAAATTGGGGGACACCTTCAAGGGACTCCGTGTACATGTTCTGTTCCCCCCCCCAAAAAAAGCTGACAAAATTATGTATGATTGGTTAAAATTGCATCAAGTATAGTCCAGTTTATACAACACACGTTTCAAAACTCATCTAAGATGGGACTCTTATCATAGATCTAAACCAATTTAAGGAATAAAAAAATAATTTTATAAATTGTGCCTGAGCGTGTGAATAGACCGAAACGCATGTGCCTCACTCAGAATGCTTGAGACTTGGGAAGTCTGGGTACTTATAATTATAGGCACGACTTTTCCAAGATCCAGATATTTTCAAAGCTTCTGATTTTCTTAGGGTTTTATTCTGTTGTTTGTTGGAATTACAGCATTCTCAATCTGACAGGCAGGGGGATCTTTGCTTACGATAACTAGAGCCGGTTTTCTGGTCTGAATTCGGTGATCCCTTTGAATCCTGGAGTTCCAGAGAATTTTCCATCTATATTCTTCAAGACGGACACAACTTTATTCTATTGTCATAGGTGCCACTCTCATTTTCACAGAAATTTATTGAGATCATATAGATAGACATGAACCTTTGGCGATATCATGTGGTAGGGACATACAACTATGACGAAGGGAAGGCAATTGTGTATTGATCTGCCCCAAAGTTCAACCACCCCTCCCTTGTATCACATCGCAAGAATTTTATTGAAATCTATTGAAATTTTAAAGAGATATCGTGTAAACAGACAGACAGAAGGAGAGACCAAGGAAAAGACGGATGCAGCCGACATATACCTCTCCATCTTATAAGAATCCTGAGTGTATCAACATCAAGTCGAAATGTTCTGTGGAAACCAAACAAATAAGTTTTCAAGAACCAAGAAAATTGTTATTGTCTTCAGGCACGAACGGTTTGCATATCAGAACGTGTCAATATCATTATTTAATGCATTTAGCTATTGGCACGGCGCCATTTTCCCGGAATGACTAAATGTCATGGATGCTCGACTAGAATAATTCAATGCTGCTTCGTGACAAATCTTCGTTTTTCTCTTCCAAATGATTCAGTTGTCCATTCGCTCACTTTACGATTGGAAAGGTTACTCTGCATTTCCACGACATTTATAAAGTTAGTGATCATCATCAGCGTCTTGATACCTAAGGTACGAGTAATTGATTTGACTAAAAGGTAAAGTGTCTGCCTATTCAGAGACCACTCCCATTGGAGTATGAACAGCCGGTGACAAAGTCCCGGTTTCCTTTGCTTTATGCCCTTCCATTCGGAAGGACGCAAGTCTATCGAAGGGATACTTCCACCATAATCACAAATTAGCTGGTGATGGAAATTGAAAATTTTCCACACTTTTCATTCATAGCGAGAAACGATTCGACTTATTCTGTTCGAAATTCTCAAAAGATTATCAGGAGCAATTGTCAGTCGTTGCGAAAATTCTTCTTTTTGTGTGTCCGGGATCGCTGAAAACTTTTCATGAGTAGACTTATGCATATTGCTTCTTCAATTTACGCCGTTTCAGATTATGAAATGCTTCATAGTAACTTTTTTTCTTTCGGATAGCAGGAAAAAACTGTACTCCTGATCAATAGCTATTTTATTCAAGCATGTGACTAAAATACTTCTGTATACTGCGCAGATGCTAGAGAGTAGTGTTTAGGCTCAGGTATAAGGATTCTTATGCTGATTATCAAAGAGAGCAAGCCTTCTTCACTTTGATGATTGATTTCAACACAATCTCCTCACAATCTTTTGACCTAATGATTGAACTAACCTGCTTGAGTAAATATCAATAACAAATTCATATATTTTTGATAATTTCTGGAAGAGTTCTTATCATTCAGATAATCTTTTAAGTCTATTCAACTCATTATCTTCTATTTCTGTGGCTTCCGTAACATTTCATCAGATCTATTCTACGGCTTTCCTGAAGTGAAAACTCCGTATAGAAAGAGCGAGTCTTATTTTCCGTTGGTACAAAACAAAAAACGGTAACAACCGTTTTTGTTGTTTTTTTTTTTGTTTTGTTTTGTTTTTTGTTTTTTGCTACCGATTTCTTTTTTCTTTTTTTTTTTTTTTGCTTTGCATTGACAAAAGAGAAACGCCTTTCCTTCTGTATGAATAATACATCTTAGGAAGGCCGTTGGATGGAACATCAGAAAGGTTGTGGAAACAACGTAAAAAAAACAATGTGTAAAATAGTCCAAAAATCTTAGAATGAATCCAAAAGGGAAGAGCTTGATGAAGGTAAGGTAAACACGCCCGTCTCTAGGACGCCATCCTCAAAAGACTTGGACAACTGAGAAAAACCTATGTTGGTATTCATGGTGACAGTTTTGATTGACATTTTCTTATAAGTGTATCAACATTAAGTCGAAATGTTCTGCGGAAACCAAACAAATAAGTTTTCAAGAACCAAGAAAATTGTTATTGTCTTCAGGCACGAACGGTTTGCATATCAGAACGTGTCAATATCATTATTTAATGCATTTAGCTATTGGCACGGCGCCATTTTCCCGGAATGACTAAATGTCATGGATGCTTGTCGAGAATAATCCAATGTTGCTTCGTGACAAATCTTCGTTTTTCTTTTTCGAATGAATCAGTTGTCCATCCGCTCACTTTACGATTGGAAAGGTTACTCTGTTTTTCCATGGTAAATATAATGTCCTTCTCCTAAGACATTACTCCATTTAGAATATAACAGCCGGAGACGAATTCCTGGTTTTCTTTGCATGTGTCAGCTTAGTGATCCTTACGAGTTACCCGTGTGGTCGAGACCAGGATATTATCCTTACAGGTTTTTATAACCATCCCCTTGGCAGAATGCAGGTCCACCCAAGAGATACGTCCACTCTTATCACAGAGTTCTAAGTGAACTAAATAAGCTGATTTAAATAAAAAGATTTTCTACATTCTTTGCTCATAAGGGAATCAAACCTTCTAAATGCGTGAGGCAGGCGTTCCAACCATAACACGATCTGAGCGGACAAAAGGCTTAATGAAGAACAGGGCTAAATGTTCTGACAAACCAAGTAGCAAAAGGTAAAGAGTATGAAAATAGATGTATATAGAAACCTATATCGGTTGCAAAAATTTGAGAAAATGATGGCCGTACAGATATTTATGTGACATTGTGAGCAGTCACAAAAAACTCAGTAAGAGATTTGAAAAGTTAAAGTCTGTGACAGCGTTAACAGAATTTTACAAGATCCGAAAGGTATTATTGTCACTTGATGAATTATTATTTTAAGGGATCCCTAAATTTTATTTTTTGGAATAATGCCCTGACTTCTATTTGATCTGTTGCTGCGAACTAATTTCTAACATGAATCTTGCGAAAATAAAAGATTAGATCTGTGCCGTTAGAACGCTTGTGTTAATATTAATGCCGTTTAAACAAGCGTCGTTACAACGAGAATTTACTATAAATACACGCGTGATAGCCCAATAAAATCAAGAATGCTCGCAGTTATATCTACGTACAATTAGAAACTGTCAACCAGAACCGTCAAGTGATGGCTGGCTTGATATATATGTATGACGCGTAAGGTCAAACCAACGGAGCTGAAGGGCAAGAATTTTAAGCATTTTTACTCCTTAATATGTCTAGAACAAACGTATTTTGTTTGTTTTTTGTTGCTTTTTGGGTTTTTTTTTTTCAACGAATTCCCCAAATTGGTGTTCAAGGGACAAGGGTCAAATTTTAATGTCACTTGTATGTTAAATTTAACCATAAGTTTGTGTCCAGCAGCATTTGCGCTAGTTATTTGAAAAATCAGACTCTCTTAATGATCACTGTACAACAAAAAGTGAGTCAAGTAACTTATTCATTCATCACCCCTTTTTTTCCAATATAATAATTGATCACCCTTAACATGGTATGCTCACATGACGGTTCCCACTGAGTCACTAATTAGTCCTGATTTTTTTATTTTGTATTTCTACCTTAAATTTTCCAATTACAACATACGTAAAACCTGAACACAAGTTCTACGCAAGAGAGAGTTGCAACATAACTGGTTCCCTTTATAAATATTCACTACACAAGGGTGGATCGAAAACCCATAATCTTTTCTAATTTCGATGGTCTTACCACAAACAGGACGATTACAAGTCGGTGAACAAATTTGGTGGTGAAGGAGTCAAGTGCATAGTTTGTGTAGTGTAACTTTACATACTCACCCACACATACACACACACATAATTCTCCTCTTTTCAGGGTTGACACTCTATAAGTGAGGTAACTCATCCGCTATGAGCTTATGCAATGCTCTTCTATAGGAATTGAGCACTCTGGTGGATGAGGGATTTCTGTGTAATCTGAATATAAAGCTTAAATTCAGCCTTACTGCCTGTCCAGTTCCGTTCCATATTGTGTAGAGAAATGAATTCTGTTTAGTTTACTTTTTAGGTTTTAATAAACCAAGGGAGTCTTACCTTAGAACAACGAAGCTTGTTATAATTGAATGTTGAATGATTTGCAAATAATTTTGTCATTCTTGCACTCTCTCTCACTCTCTCTCTCACTCTCTCTCTCTCCATATATATATATATATATATATATATATATGTACATGTGTATTTGTATACATTTCTCTTTCTCTTTCTCTCCCTCTCTCTCTCTCTCTCTCTCTATATATATATATACATATATATATATATATATATATATATATATATATATATATATATATATATGTATATATATATACATATATATATATATATATATATATATATATATATATATATATATATATATATATATATATATTGGAAGTAATAAATACTCTCATTTTTGTTCTCTTTCGCCATTGTGACGGCCATTGTCACTTCTGGGGACACTTGCACATGTGAGGCTTCAAAAGAAAGCTTGAGGCACTTAAAATTGAATACAAATTGTCAAAATCGTTTGACCTAGTTGGGGATTTTTATCGGAAGTATATCATAAAGTTGCTCCTCTTTCGTTGTACCAATGGGGAGTGGTTGAACTAAATAACTAATGACTTAGAGTAGAATAATTGAAAGGTATAGAGTAGACTAAGCGTGGAAATCACTAGAAAGCCGAATCCTCAAACAAAAATCAAATCTCTGATCAAAGCGGTCCGAGATCAAAAGGCGTCAATTTCGTAAAAGAAGATAGAGATCGATAACGCCGGTGGTTGTAGATGCAAGATATTACAGAGGAGGTCATTTCAGGAACTCTCAGATCTCGATGGGGAAACAGCGACTTGATGGGCAAAATGAGAGAAAAACGTTGGCAAAAGTCCCAAAACCATATTCAGTGATCAGTAAAAAAGAAGAGGTTAGAGTGAAAAAAAAGAAGATAAAGCAAAAAAAAACGAATTTTCAAAGCATGAAACCCTGAATATTCAACTCGTATAGCCTTGTGTTAGATTAAGTATAGAACAATATATATATATATATATATATATATATAGAGAGAGAGAGAGAGAGAGAGAGAGAGATGGTGAGAGAGAGGGAGTGAGAGAGAGACGAGGGAGGATCAATAACTATAATTATTGGATATTGACAAGGGAGGAGATTATACTGAAAATATTTCTAGGTTAAAGTAATGTTTTTTTCATCATTTGGATTATCGTTTAATAACATATATGTGTGTGTGCGCGCGCGTGTGTGTGCGTGTGAAGTGATTTTTTTATAGAAATCAAGTTCTATTTTTCTAATAGAGCTTATACAATCATTATATTAATGGATACTCACGACGGACCTGATTCACGATCTTATGGTCTTCATGCATTTTTCATTATATAAAATGAATACAAAAATAAATACAAAGTTCACCTAAAGATCTTAGAATCTTTAACCAAGTCTGTTGTTAGTATCTATCAGTATATGTATATATATATATATATATATATATATATATATATGTATATATATATATATATATATACAAGAAACAGTTTTAATCACTAAACATTGAAAAAAAAACTTTTTAAAGGATGATTTTGTGTCACTTCAGTCACTGATTTCCCTATATGTGTTAAAGTAATTTAATTAATCTTCTTTGGTGTTTTTTTTTTGGGGGGGGGGTTGTTTGTTTGATGTACACTATTTTATTATCCTGATGGGATCATCAGTTGTTCACCATGTAACCGTTTTAGGTATTTTAACAGTTATGTCAACATGGCAACCCAGCAATCAGCTATGATTTTAATATATATCTCATGTCATACACGTAGTATATTGTTTTACATCGGGCATGATCATTTTGCATTGTATATTGATGTTATTTTATACTACATATCGGTAAATATTTTAAAACAGGGCTTACTTACTTCGGTTACCAAAAAAGCTTATCTAACGATAAGGGATCAGTAAGTAAAACAAGAGACGTGACTCGCTGTTCGTGTCAATTCGATTGAATGTTTAAGCATGTGAACATTAAATCGTTTTTTTAATTTTTTTTGGTTTTAATTTCAGACTGCATGCAAACAAACTTATTATATCTTCAAGATTACTTATTACACAGGGATGTTTCTTCGAGTGGATTCTTTCCAACATATTTAACTGAATAATCTTTGAATTTTTCCCACTAACCTCAGAGTTATTTTTCTATGCCGTATAATATATGTGTGTGTGCGTGTGTGTCTGTGTTTATATATATATATATAGAGAGAGAGAGACAGAGACAGAGACAGAGACAGAGACAGAGAGAATGATCACATATATAGATGGATTTAACTCTCGAAACAATGATAGAAGGATAACTCAGCTGACAAACTCCATAACCGAGAATAAAATTACAACTGCAAATAAACTATATTACATGCAAAAAGAACCTAAAATCATATGATAAACAGTTATACAACAACTCGTGGAAATAATGTGGATGAAATTGAATCAGCTTACGTGAGACGCCGTGGCAAATACTTTGGGAATATACATAAAAATTGACTAAAAAATTTTTCCAGCATTACAATATGAATAGTTCACATGACTCTATATATACATATATATTGTATAGCTAAATAAACGATGGTATTAAAACAACATAAGTGTATTTTACCGATGTAGAAGCTGAAGAATAAATTGGCTAAAACCAACGTTATAAAACACATCCAGTCGAATAAAAACAACTCGGGAACTGACAATGAAAATACGTGCAAAATAATGTAAATATTTGCTTTCATAATCCCGAAACAGTGCTGCTCACTTGTGCCTCCACAAAATGTGCACTCATTCCTTCTTATGTTCGTGAAATATGGCCTTGCACCAAATCTCTTTCAGTGGAAGTATCGTAGGTTGGCAAACTTCCGGTAGAGTAAAGTCAAAATTCAAGACCAAAAAGATCACATTAGTTTGGGGAAGAACGGGTCTACAACTAATGTGCCATCCTGATAATCACATTGGGAGCTGAAACCTAAGGTCTATCTAAACAGAAAGCCATGCAAAGAGAAGATCATGCTTAACATCACATAAAGACCGGATATGTGAGAGAGAAATGGGGCTTAGAAATATCATAGAATCAATTAGGAAACTCAAATGGTAATGGGCAAGCCATGCTGCAATAATGACACACAGCCACTAGACATCACGATTCACAACCTGGATCCCCAGAGATCATATGCAAGACTATAGCCAAGGGAAAATAAGATTGCGTAACGATTTAGACAGGTTCAGGAAATATTGGTGCCGCGACGCCCCCAGTTAGATAGATGTGGCTAATCTTCGGGAAGATTTATGCCCGTTGTTACAGACGTTAAAATCCTGGTGAAATTGATTGAACGCCTACGAGAGTTGGCGATGAGGGTAACATCTTTTTGTTCAACTACCTGGTATGAATAGGAGATTGATTTGTCTGGTAGTTTAACCTACCCACTTCCCTTTCTTTGAACCATCGTGGCATGCCATTGATGACACATTTTGTCAAGATATCTGGCCAAGTGCTCGTAAGCAATCCAAGGTGAAATTCGAACCTGGTTCACTGATTTCGTTTCCCCAGCTATCAACCGTTACTTTACCCTTTCACCTCCCACTATACTTTTGAAACTAATTGAAACTGGCAACTGGATCGAAGAAGCTGCCTTCCAGGCTACGAACTGCACACCTGGTTTTATCTACTCTCAGAAACGTTGATAAAAGAAAGATTGCAAATCATGATTGTGGTTCTTAAGACGATTGGTTCTGTTCAAGAAACCCGAACACTTATTATAGGAGGAGTGTCTCCAGAGTTTCACCGAGAAGTTCTCAATTGTCTCCAGATAGAGATCGATCAGGCCTTATCTTTGATTAGTAAGTGTGTCGATTGAGCTCAGGGCACTAAAGGATTTTTCGTTATTGCAAAACTTCGCATGATTTGTGTTAGAACAGATTATTTTATCTCGTCGAGAAAAAATATCAAACTTCTATGTAAGTCCTCGGCTAAAGCTGATTTTGATTTTTAAATAAGTGACCGGCTCCTAGCGACTGTTAGGAAGGCACAAACGTTAAAAAATGTATATTCTTATATTTGTTCATTATATACATTTCAAACATGATTTTTTTTCATCATTTGGTTTTTGTCGAACTTTGCGTGATTTGTGTTAGATCAGAGCGATCTATCTTGTCCAGAAAAATTATATATATATATATATATATATATATATATATATATATATATATGAAATAACAATGAAAACTGTCAATCAAATCTCTCAACAAAGGTCTCTTCATTTTTCAAGTGGGTCTTGCTAGCTGGCTCTCGATCTTTTAGAAATGACCAAATGAAACTTTCACCAAAACTGTCCACACGGGGATTTTCGGTATTAAAGCAAGTCTGGCCTACGAACTGTTTGAATGAAGTGTTTGAATCCGACTGGCTTTGATTACAATAACCGTTTGAGAATATTATCTGTGGTTATAAAGAGAGGCTAAATCTGTGTCTACTTATTACCTATCGACGTGTCAAGTACGATGTATTTAGTAAGAATCCATAAAAAATCTCAAATGGCGGTGGGCTGGCCATGTTGCAAGAATGGCTGACAATCGATGGACATCACGACTCACAACATGGATTCCCTGAGACCACATGCGCAACTGAGGCCGGCAAAATGTTAGATGGAGAGACGAGCTAGACAAGTTCAGGAAGTACTGGCTCCGTGACGCCCATGATAGAGAAGTGTGGCAAATCCTGGGGAAGGTCTATGTCCAACGACGGACGCTTAAAGACTGATGATGATGATGATGATGATGATATTATTTATTATCTATTCATTCTTTGGACATCTCCAAATATGTACGTGTCAAATTCAAAAACCATATGATATTCATGACATCGAAATCAAATATTCATAAATATAAACAATATTTACCCTTTAATATGATATAAACCAGATCAAATTCTCTTGAAAATCCCATCAGATAGGCTCCAAAGATTCCATTGTAAGCTCATACTATTTCTATAATCTATAAACTTATTTACAACCTCTGAATACTATTGCTGTTTTCAACTTGACTAAGCAAATCATTCCAAAAATACATTACTCTATTAGAACAAAAATCTAATTGTTTAGTGAATTTGTTTTTTGAAATCTGTTTTGCCAATAGATTTTCAGTTCAATGAGATATATTAACAAATCACATTTGGTCAGTGTGCCGTTTCGATCTTAATAGAAAGCTTTTATTTGAAGACATTGTGTGGCAATATAAAGTGTTAACAGATCTCTTTTCAGTTGGCATTTCCTTGTAATTTTGTTTGTTCAAGCGGAGACCTTTACGTCGTTTTTTCCTCATTTGAAGAATTGGCAGCCAGATCAATTGACTCGTTAGAGACTACCAGCCAAAACTATAACGAAAACGGTCAACATAAATTTCTCCAGTTTTTAAGTGGATCCGACTCGTTGAGGGGCTTGCTGGCTAAGTATATGTAGCTCGTACGGACAAAACCATTGGAGTTAGAAGGCTGAAATTTTTAACATTTACTTCTTTCAGTCTAGAAAAAAAACATTTCATTTTTTATTTTTTTAAATTCATCACAATCGATTTTTAATTGGGGTCAATTTGCAATGTAATCTTTTACTAAATTAATCCCTTATTCTGTGTTTTGCAACATTCGCGCTTGTGTTTGGGAAATTTGGAATTTTTCATTGATCTTTGAGCAACAAAAGGCGAAAAAATAATTAATTCACCGATCACCTTTTGTTCTAATTCTATTATTGATCATTCCAAACACGGTATGTTCCCAAAAAGTGTTGGCCGTGCGACAGTTTCTATTGAATGAGTAACCAGACCCGTTATTTCGATAATTCTTCAGAACTGATAGATTAATCAATAGTCAGAGTTTGCTCCGTTGCGTTGATTGATTTTTTCGAATCCTTCCCTTTTGACAGAAACGATGCAAGGATGGAAGATAAAGATGAAGAGTGTGTGGGGAGAGAAAATAGAGACAGTGTTACACGTATGCTAACTTTAGCTGCCATTTTCTATTCGTGGATGGAAGAAAAAAAAGAGATCTTTTTTCCCGCCCTTCACTTTTTAAATTCATCTCCGTAGATTGAAGCGAAGAGGTAGAGACGAAAGCTAGATAAAGCTGGCGTTTTATTTATTGAATCCCTTTCTGTAGACTGATGAGAACAAGGACTGGCTGGAACTAGAGATAGAAAGAGAAGGGGAAAGAGAATGAAGACTGCGTTATCCGGTTGTCAACATTAGCAACTGATTTCTATTTGCTAGAATTGCAAAGGAAGGATGGCTGAAGGAGAAATGTTCTCTTCCTCTGCATGTTTTGAATCCCTCTTTGTAAATTGAAATGAACAGAGACAGACAAAAGTAAGGAATAAACACGGAACGCTGAGAAAATAGAAGAAGAGGCCATGCTACCAATATCTTAACTTCAGTTGCTATTTTCAATTATTACATTTTTTTCATCCTACATTTTTTAATCCAACCCTGTTGGCTGAGGTGGAGAGGTAGAACCGAAGGCTATACACACACACACACACACACACACACTCACACATATATATATATATATATATATATATATATATATATATATATATATATATATATATAAAGAGAGAGAGACGCAGAGACAGAGACAGACAGAGGTGGGGAAATAGAAACAGCATTACCAGTATGTTAACTTTAGCAACCGATTTTCATTTGATGAAATCGCAGAGCAATGTCATCCAAAATATATTTCAATTAAGATAGAAGCAGCACCCGGACCAAATCTGATATAGATTAGAAAAACTTTCATCCTTACATGTGAGATAAGTGTTAATGTCACCCAGAGAAGCATTCAAGAAATCTAGAAAACACTCCATCAGCAGCAACATAAGCCTTTCGAGTTTATTGTTTGACACACATCTTCCTCAATGTTTTCCTAGGCCTCTCTATCATGGGCTTCGCAGAGCCAGAACTTTCTGAACTTCTTTAGTTTGTCACGCTGGCTGCAATTTTGTATATGATCTCTGGGTATCCAGGCTGTGAGTTGTGATGTGCAGCGATTGTCTGACATCCTTGCAACATGACGAGCCTATTGCTCCTTGCGTTGTGGTGTCTTGTGATCTCTCTATGTGATGTTGAGCTTGATTCTCTCCCATGTGCACTTTACATGGCTCCCAGTTTCAGGGTTATTTTTTTGCTTAAGTTCCATGTTTTATTCTTTCGGTGACTATCGAGACGGTGTATTGGTTGTATACTCTTCTTTATTCAACTTCAGGGTTTTTATTTTAGTTGATGATGAGGGCTTCATGAATCTTTTGTCTTTTTCACAATTTGCATAGTATTGTATACGAATATTATAACCTAGTATTTGGCGAGCGTGTTTGTGTGTACACATGGTGTTCTCTATGACGGCCAAAGATTGTGAAAACATCCTGAGTGCTGCATTAAAAAACAATAAAAATAAGATTAATGAGGAACTAGTCAACAACTTGCAGGAAAAATAGTGCCCCTACTATTTTTAGTAACATTACACAATAACAATATCACAAAAGGTTGGAGGGGCCCCTAAAGGAGCCAGTCAGCCAGTCATTCAATTCCACAAACATTTAGCGAGGTTTTTGAAGGGTCTACCGACCCAACAAGCTCACAGATCCTAGACTTTCAAAATGCCTCCCCATTGATCCCTAGTAACATATTGTAGGCCCTCAGGGGTCCGTAGCCAACAGGTTGTGAACCACTCCTCTAAATATTAGATTTTGGGGGTTCAAGGAGCCAATTTCCTTGCCGTAGGCCCCAAATCTATGCTCTTGCTCAAAACCAATATAATAATCGGTCTTGGAGTCACGGGGTCATATCTTTCAGAAATATGATGTAGACGGATAAATAGATTGACTTTCGTAGAAACATCTCATTTGATTTATCACATTTTTTAACAGCGTAATATAATTATTTTTATGTGTAGTTTTCTTGATATTATTGAGTAGTAATAATAACGAATGATTTTATTTCCGAAAATAAATAGGAGATACTGGCAGGCAACTTGATGCTGTCCGGCTCCAGGTAAAACGTTTCAGAATTCAAGGAATAATATTTATGATTTTTATTTAAAAATGAACAGCCCCGTCAGTCAATTGGAACCAACAGATGATCAGTGTATTTGACAACATTTCATGTTAGGAATGATCAATTAAAAATTCGGAAAAAGTTACTGTCTTTTGTTGGGCAGTGATAACTAAAATGTCTGAATCTTTAGGAAGTGAACTTGAATGCTACCGGACAAAAACTGAGGGACCAATTTAGCATAAACTTAGATTGTAAACTGAAACTAATACTAAATATTATATCGAGTAATTTTTTCAAGAGACAAAACAAACCTTTTTTCTAGACATCATCATCATCATCATCATCATCAGTCTTTCAACATCTGTTGTTGGACATAGACCTTCCCCAGGATTCGCCAAACTTCTCTATCATGGGCGTCGCCGAGCCGGTGCTTCCTGAATTTATCTGGCTCGTTTCTCGATCTAATATTCTGCTGGCCTCCGTTGCACATATGATCTTGGGGGATCCATGTCCTAAGTCGTGATGTCCATCGTTTGTCCACCATTCTTGCAACATGGCCTGCCCACTGCTTTTTGAGATTTTTAATGGATTCTATGATGTCCCTGTCTTTTTCTGGATGTACTGTGCTGTCTTGTGGTCTCTCCATGTGAGGTTGGGCATAATTCTTTCATGTGCACGTTGCATACTTCTCATTTTGCGGACCTGTCTCTTGGTTAAGTTCCATGTTTCAGCTCCATAAGGAGTAAATGATTCAATGTTCATCTCTATGGCTCCATATAATTACAAAGCTCATAACTATATGATTTATAATTATTTTTTGATAAATTTTAAAATTTCCATTCTTGAAGTTTGCTTGCCATTGTGAAACTGTTTTGATACTTATAGAATCTAAAGAGCAAAGGATTATGACAGGGCAGTTCGGAGTAGAGGTTTTGATCAAAAGGATAAATATAAACCTATGCCATTCTGCTTGTTGCCAGCGGCTACGAACCATAAAAGTTGGTAATTTGAAAAACATATGATAGTAGTTTACCTATATTGTCAAAAACAACAGCATACACGTAATATATGGATATATACATTGCATTTTATAGAGGTGGGTGATTGAGATTTGCATTTTATCATTATTTGAGTTGAACATTTTTATTACGTTTCTTAAGTAATTCTGTGCTATCGGACACTATGACATTTTAAGAGAATACAATATTTTTCTCCAGTTTTAAAGACATTAAACCTAAACTAAATCAGCGGGTCAATTGTTTGTCTCGTTAATTTAAATTCACGAAATTCAAAATCAGATTCTATTGGAATTTCCTTGACATTTGTCCATGGCATGTCTTTGTGTCATTGTGTGTTCTAGTTGCTATGAACCGAGTGTATACTTTCGTAATAGCCCTGGGAAAATCTTTAGAAAATTTAGAAACATTTGTAATCAGCTTTGAATGTAAACTAAAGAAGCTTATTGCAGCCAACGTACTTTTCATAAAGCGACAGGCAGTGGAAAATGGTGACAATCGGCTGAAAATTTCACCTAAACATTTTCGAGTACTGAAGACTGCTTTGACCTGTTCGTTGGCAGAAACCGTCAACAAAACTGTTATCGTTGGTTTCATTAGTTTTTAAGCAGATCTGGATGGCTGTCTATATGCGTATCATGCGTACAGACATTTCGATATTTCATCATCATCATTATCATCAGTCTTTTAACGTCCGTCGTTGAACATAGACCTTCCCCAGGATTTGCCACGCTTCCCTATCATGGGCGTTGCAGAGCCAGTACTTCCTGAACCTATCTAGCTCGTCTCTCCATCTAATATTCTGCTGGCCTCGGTTGCGCATGTGATTTCAGGAGATCCATGCCGTGAGTCGTGATGTCCATCGGTTGTCTGCCATTCTTGCAAGATGGCCAGCCCACTGCCATTTGAGATTTTCAATGGATTATATGATATTCCTGATTCTTGTCTTTTCTTGGATGTACTGTGCTGTTTTGTGGTCTCTCCATGTGAGGTCCAGCATAATTCTTTCATGTGCTCGTTGCATGGTTCTCAATTAGCGGATCTGTCTCTTGGTTAGGTTCCATGTTTCAGCTCTATAAGTGACTATTGGGGGGATGCATTTTAGGATCTTTAGGATAATTGGGATCTTCTTATTTTTGAAGGTTGAGCTAGCTCTGCCAAAGGCTTGCCATCCTGGTGTGATCCTCCGCTTGATTTCGTCTTCTTTTGAGGGTCTCATGGAGATTCGTTGTCCTAGGTAGATGTAGTGGTTTACTTTCTCTAGTTCTGTCTCCTTGATTTTGATCTTAGTATTTTTATCCCCGATGTGGTTGTTGCACATGATCTTTGTCTTGCTGAAGTTCATTTACTTCTCATTATTTCTAGAAAAAACGTTTTTCTTTGGGATTATTTTTCTCAAAATCTCCTCCCATAGGTTTTTAGCAGTGATTTTCAATTTACTATATAAATCTATCCGAAATTGGTCCTTCAGTTTGTATCCGACAGTCTTCATTCTTTTTCTTAATTAAGACTGTTTACTTTATCACTGCTTAACAAAAGACAAGAGAAGTAACTTATTCACTGATCATTCCTTTTCAATTTTCTTTTCATTGATCATTCTTAACTCAGCACGCTTCCAAAAGACATTGGTCCTATGTCACTTACTGCTGAATGACTAACTAGATCAATTTTCTTTAACATTATAACGCCCGTGCATGTTACGTAAAACAAAATATTTGGTATATATGATACATGCATAAATTTGCTGAAACGACGTATTTCAAAAAACGATTGTATATATCTTGAAACATTAATCTACGCATAAGACTACCTTACATCCAATACAAATGTGTCCATTCTCTCGCTGTATTTCGTTAACATATTTTACTCTTCACAGTCGACTTCTTTACCATCTCACGACATAATAACACACTATCATAAAACGACTTGACTCGTCTGTGGCTCTGGACGTATGACTTACTAAGACGTCTGTCCTACTCAATTGACTCTTATTATGACGAGTTATCTCAACAGACATAGCAAACAGGTCAAATTTGGCTAAAGTTGCTTAGAACTCCAGAAGTCTTTGCTATATACACATGAGATTTATTAACTTATTTGACCTTTTACCATTTCATTGAATCGTCTGTTATACATAATCCGAGTCTGGTTGTGAGCAAGTTAAGTGATTGATTATTGAAGAGTGACTGTAAGTGTTTTAAATATTAAGAGATAAATATTGAAAGGTCAAATAAATTCAATACATCAATACAAGGTTATAAACCCGTGAACAAGTTTAAAAGTATGCATTCATTCTTCCATAAACGACCAGAAGTGGAACGTTTTAACTCTGAATCTTAGATTTCCGGTTTACAGATCTCTAAGTTTGAGAAGGCTTTGAAATGTTGGTCTATTCGAATGATTCCCGAAGTATCACCCACGTCCCTTGGAGACCCGTGGTTAGCTTCCAGGGGCGCCTGAGAGATATTCGAAAATTTCAATTCCAGCAAGTTGATAATGTGACAAGGCCTAACCTCCCACGGACAGTCTCACCCACCAACGTTTTCTACGCTCATGTTTTGTTCAAACGTCCACAGAAAGGTTGTTGGAACTTCCTCAAGCTGAGCTGGTCTGTCAGAAAGCGAGATGGAATGGAAGGGAAATCGAATGCCGATTTTGAAATCAACAATAGTAAATGTTTGTTTTCTTTATAGTGTACGCACTCATTTTTCTTCTCAGTAAAATTATGTTCTAACCACTTATGAACGTTCTTATAATCCAGAGTTCTTCACAGAGCGGTTGTTTACCATTTCTTATAATTCAGGGAGTTGAGGGAGCAGTTTATCAGCAGGCCTCCTATCCTATTTCACAAACCTCCGGCACCCTTGTCTAGGGCCACGTTGACAAAAATATCAAAAGTCGTAAACTCGTTCTCTTTTTTTGGTAAACATTGGACGTCTGCTTTTGATGACTTGTGAAGTCTCAGTTGATATTGTTTAGATAACTTTTAGCCAAAGGGTTACAGCATCCTTTGCTGAGCGACAATTTAACATAAACATCATCCAAAGTTTTCATTTTCTGGTAATACGACAAAATAAGCAGATTTTGAATCTCAACCTAAATTAGAACTCATTCTTTTAGTTTAAATGCTTTATCATGCCAGTGTAAATTCTTTTTGCTGTTAACATCGGTGACATCCATACTGTCATAATGATACAAAATGACTAGTTTATTTGGATTGGATATTTTTTGGAAATTTCCCACCGACAAGTAGAGTTTCCCTCGCAAATTGACTTAAATTTACCGTCATATTCCATGAAATAGCAAAATGTCAAAGAGACAAGCGACTACTAGTAAATTACAGATCTTTCCTTACGGAAAGAAAGTTTAAATTCAACATTTATCGTGAGATATAGAGAAGAGAACACTGAGATAGATAAATAGATACATACGTACGTACGTACATACACTAAGACAAATATTTGATATCAAAGAAACAGGCAAATCAAATTTTTATGAGTGGACTGGGATAGATTGATAGATAGACACTGAATAAACTGAGATAGAAACATAGAAAAAAAAAGAAAGGAAGATATAGGAGTCTTGGATTACACACATACACACACACGTGTATATATATATATATATATATATATATATATATATATATATATATATATATATATATATATATATATATATATTTATATTAACAGAAGTAGATAAATATGGCCAGAACAAATTGAGATTGATAGAAATTAAGAGGAAACTTTCATTGATAGAAACTAAATCTGGCAGATAAATTGACTATTGCCGTCATGTTGCGTATTTGGCATCAGTGTCAGAGCTCGGTGTTCGAATCCAGGTAAATTACAAGATTTGCTAATACTGATCTACCCATATTTTCACTGATAAGACCTTGGGCCCTACAAAATATACAAAAAATAATTTCCAAGCAGAAAGTAGACAACTGCATATACCTAGGACAACGAATTCTCGATACATTAAACAAACTCTGGTTTGTCCATTTTCCTACTAAATATGACCAATAAATGATAAACGTCTTCATTAAATCCTAAAAAGAGGAATTCAGACAAAGAATCACTTTAGGTGAGCAGGCGTTCGGAAGTGCAAGCCTAACCTTCAATAACAAGGACATTGCATATGTACCCAAAACTAGGGTAACACAGAACCTGGCCAAAAGATGGCCCTAAAACTGAGAGTCATGCAACGTGCACATGAGAGAATCATGCTCAGTCACAAATGGAGAGATCACAAGACAGGTCACAGAATATCAGAGAAAATACAGGTGTCAGAGATATCATAGAATCGATTTGAAAACTCAAATGGCAATGGGCTGGTCATGTCGCAAGAATGTCAGATAAGCGCTAGACATCACGACCCACGATGTGGATCCCCAGTGATCCGTGCCTGGTGGAAATGAGATGGAATGACAAACCAAAGAAGTACTGAATCTGCGAAGCGAATGATAGCGAGATCTGGCAAATCTTGGTGAAGGTCTGTGTCTAACGACAAACTGATGATAATGATGATGAAGATGATTATGAATTATGATATCTATTTACATAATAATCGAAGTGCCATTCGTTTTCCTGTTCGTAAAAGTGGGCTCTTCAGCTTAAAGGTAAATTTTGCTGATAAAAATATCTCCTACCAACCATTGAAATTCAGTAGTTTCTTTTCTAGGAAAATCATCTCATACTTATTCAAAATGAGTCTTTCAAGGGAATTATTCAGTTATTATATAAACGTTTATACTATTATTGTTCATAATTTATTTCTTCTTTCTTTATTCGCTTCATTCTTTACTATAACACCAAAACCAAATTACGCAGTCGGTATTTTGAGCCTTGAAAGTGTTCAGTACAGATATCATATCTATCCCGCTTCCACCAAATATATGCAAATCCATCAATTTGATACGTATATATATATATATATATATATATATATATATATATATATAGTACGGCACTGGTATTCCACAAAAAGGATTCAGTGAATGTCAAAGATAAACTTCACTGTATGGAAATTATTTTATATTCAATAACTTTTCTGTGAGCTGAGAAATGCATCTATGAAAACAAATCCTTTCTCCTAGATATCTAAGTAATCATAAATAGAATAATTTCCAGCCAGCGTGGCCTTTCTTTACTTATCTATCACTCTCACACACACACACACACACACACACACACACACACACAAATATATAAATATATGTGCGTTTGTGCGAGATAAGTAAGGACTCTCACACACACACACTCACCCATATATATGTGTTTATGTATGAGATAAGTGACGCCACACTGATGTATATATATATACATATGTGTGTGTGTGAGTGTTTGTCTATATATACATACATATATATATATATATATATATATATATATATATATATATGATTTTCAATATCAGTTCAAGATACAATTCTATCATGATTCTGAACTGCTGAGCAAAAGGCCCTCCCATCTATTTCCGTGACGACATTGATTGCTCTAAACTCTACCATGTTTTACCGGAAAATCTTTCTATCTAACCTTTCTATTTTGTATTTGTTCTTTTCTTACTGCGTTTACTGTCTTATGGGTACAAATCAGTTAGCCTTTTACTCCTTTCATTGTTCAGTTCCATGCCTTAGTCATAACTGAAATCATGCCAATGAATATTCATAATTCGACGGAATAAAGAGTTTGCACCGTGGAAGTCTAATACGTCTCTCAGTGTGCTGCAATACAATGAAGTTTGAGAACCACTGGTTTATAAGCACCATTACCGAATTACAAACTCTGCCTCCAACCCGGGTCAATCAAGTATAGCGTCTGCGTAAGCCATCTCGTTCAGGTCTGTCCACTTTGCGCATGCGCTTTGTCTTTTCTCCGATCGATACTTTCCAAAGAATGTGACTGGTCGGAAATGAATCCGTTCACGTTCACATCGAAAGACAGAGCGCTAGAAGTCACCAACGTCTGCTGCCAGACAGCTGAATTCTTTCAATGTCTCACCAATTGAGAGTCAAGAATCGAATGTCATTAGCTATTTCTGAATATATTCATAAACATGTGGATTATGACTGGCCCTTCTCAAGGTTGTCAATGACCGTAACAGCTTTCCACTCTATTGATATTTACCAAAGTACAAACCAGTAATTCAATATATGATGTATAATGAGTTTATATCAATAAATGCTCGATACAAAAATATTGAGTTAGAGTAAAGCTTTAAATAAGATTAAAAAATCGATTCAATAGACATCACCTTAAGAAGCCGAAAATAGTCGATGTAGTGAATTCATTATTTCAAATATATATATATATATATATATATATATATATATATATATATATATATATATATATATATATATTATTTTGGATTGGGTTGGTGTATATAATCATCTGCTAAGCAGTGGCATCAGAACTGACGGATGACAAGGAAATAAGATTGTATTTTCTTGATGGACGAGGTTTCACCTCTCTCTATAAATATTCATTTTATACATCTATTTATCTCTCAATATGTGTAGCCGAATGGTTTGGTTAGCATTGGTTTTCAAAATGTGTTGTTAAGAGATCGGTCTATGCCTCAGGAGGATTGTGGGGTGGAACGTGTGTATTTCCAGATAATCACCCATCTAGTCACTGACCAGGCTTGACTTGGCTTCACGTCGGTGATCTGTGAAATCTGATGTTTCCAATGCGATTTGGCTGTAACTTTGCAACCCTCGCGAATATTGGTTTGATTTTGAATAAAAGTTATAAAATACACTCGATTCTTTCAGTTTGTCCGATTGAAAATCGACTTTGGTGAATGTGTATTGTAAAATATCCAACATTTGGCTTAATCACAGAAGGTGTTGAAAATGCAGTGTTGAAAAAGACACGTCAGTGTTACACGTGGTCGAAAGAGAGCAAAGCACGCAATCTGCTCACTTGGTTTGAGTTGGAAATGGAAATCAAGTGACCAGTAAGCATTAAAAAGATTTTGCTCCGGTACTGCTGCTTTACATTCCTCTGCAGACGATTTGAAATATGGTAATCCCGTTCCCTATTCGACCTCTCATTCTATCTCCATTCTACATCTGAATAAAGTACGGATTCCCCAGCGGAATGATAAAACTTTACATTGTATTTTTCTATACTCTTAAACACAACGTGAAGATAACAGTCAGGAAAAAAATGAAAGCCAGCTCACCGGAAGGTGATCGAAACGAGTCAGTTCAATTAGCTACTACTTTCCCGAGAACCAAAATCAGAGTATAATCGTCATAGAAGTTGATCTAAGGACTTTGTCAAGCAATTAACCATGAATACCTGATGCTCTTAGTGATGATGATGATGATGATGATGATGATGATGATGATGATGATGAAGGAGGAGGAGCGAAGGAGGAGGAGCGAAGGAGGAGGAGCGAAGGAACTGGAGAGTATATTTCGAGAAATCGAATCAGTGGAGACGCTCTTTATTGTAAAACTCGAAACTTTCAAGAGGTTTTTCCTCCTCTCATATAAACGGATGAAAAATGCTGCAACATTTCAAATCACTTGGCTTAATTGTACATTCATCTTCTTCGACAGGGGAGACGCTACTGATTATTTGTTCAATTTTTTCCAACTCCTACTAGGTTGATTCTATTTTCCTAACCTAACAACGACTGGTTCAGACTTCTAGTTGAGACTGGAATGCGAAAAGTTCAAAATTATGGATAGACAAAGAAGTGAAAAGAGAGAGAGATGGACGGATTCTATTCCTGTGCGGTCAACATGAAAAAAGAAGAGATAAAGAAAGATGTGATGCGAAAAATAAAAAGGAGGAGAGGAAAAGGTGGGGTAATTAGGAGGAAAAGACAGGGAGAAAAGAGATAACCAAATAGAGAGAATAGATAGTTATGGATGCTAAATTGAATTATCTGGTGTCGCTAAACAGATCCTTCTAGTTGAAATCTATTACTCTTTCCTTCATTTTTTATATTTCGTAATGTTTTTTTCCTTTATTCCCTTCTCAGCTTTAACCATGTTGAGTAGAAATTTCAAATTCCAAACGGTCATTACCCTCAATGAGTCGGGGAAACTTTTTTTAATTCGGCTTAGTGGCTGCAGTAGTTACTTTCAGACTGGAGTTTCACTCTAAAGCAGACAGTCTTGGTGCTTTTTTCATCTTCACATTATTCTCTCTGTCTCTGTCACTCTGTCTGTCTTTCTGTCCATCTGTCTCTCTCTGTCTCTCTTTTTCTCTCTCTCTCTCTCTGTCTCTCTCCCTCTCTCTCTCTCTCTCTCTATATATATATATATATATATATATATGATTATGAATTGCATTGTAATGAAACTTTATTTGAAGAGCCCCTGTTATTACACGGTGAATGTATCATATATATATATATATATATATATATATATATATATATATATATATACATATATATATATATACACACATATATATATATATATATATATGTGTGTGTGTGTGTGTGTGTGTGTGTGTGTTATGATTAGACATTCTTTCTTATTTCATCTCTCTTTATTTATCAGACTCGTAACCTTTCATGCTCTTTTCTAAATCTATCTATTTCAGTTCATATTAATCTATCTATCTATCTATTTATCTATCTATCTATCTATCTATCAGTCGGCTCAAATCTCTCAATCTGTTCATATCTATCCATCTTTCACAATCCACATCTCTTCATATATGTCGATCTATCTATCTAAGTTTATCCATATCTATATATCTATCCATGAATCTATCTATCTCAGTCTGATTATGTCTATTCATCCTCCCGTCTCTCAAAGAAACATCGTATAATAAGATGAAAATAAGAAAGGTAGAAAAACTGGATAGGGGAGTAGAAATAACAAAGCTAAATTGGCTGATGTAGGATGATTCTGCAAAGTGAATCTTGTAAATTGAGGTAAACTAGCTTTGTAAATCAGCATTCGCTATTTTAGCTCGTTACTACTGTCCTCTGATAGTGATGGGATTGGTAATTATCCCAGCCTCAGGGCTAACCAAGAAAGTTATATTCATTATTCAGAAGGATGAATAAAATTCCAAGGCACAAGATATTATCTGAGAAAAATCATTTGTGGAAGAGATAAAGAAAGCAATGAAAGGATAAGAATACAAGAAGAGAAGAAATTTCAGTTTCAAAAGAAGGCATCAAAGCTAAGATTTTGAATTCTGATTTTCCCCTTCTGAAAGTTTGGAGCAACATACTCTTTGTACTCCCAATATCTCCTATTTGGCTAAGTGCCGTACTAAGCTAAACTTAGTAAGCATAAAAAAAGATGTGTATAATTATACACATTTCCTATAAATGTATCACCGTAGCTCGTGCGTGTACCAGAACTAATAATCTAAAAAAATTATAAATCAAATAGATTTCTTCATTCAAAATTATCTTTAAAAAAGATCATATTTGGGAAATATTGGTTCCAAAATGACCTTAGAGACCCTCAAAAAGCACACTTATACCATCTCTCTCTCTCTCTCTCTCTCTCTCTCTCTCTCTCTCTCTCTCTCTCTCTCTCTCTCTCTTTCACACACACACTCAAACATACACACAGACAACTAACTTTATGTATACTGAGAAGAAGAAGAAGAAGAAGGAGGAGGAGGGGGGAAGACGTGATTTTGACTCCTAGGAGGTGAGTGTTATTTCTTGATTGCTTACGTGTAAAAAAATAGAGAAAATGGCTATTATTTCCTTCAAACTTTGCTTTTTTGGCCAGGATAGTGATATTGATATGTTATTGTTTTCTCACTTCATGTGATTAAAAATGTGCAAACTTTTTCAATTGAAAATAGATTTCAAATAATGTTTCCTCTTTTCATCTTCACGCTTGTCCATTTTCCCCATGTCCTTTCATCCCTTGTTATACTTTTTCTTCTTATTTCGTTCGATTTTATCTCAATTCTCTTCTTCCTTTATAGATATCTTCTTTATTCTCCCTTTATATCTTCTATTCTCCTTTTTTTGTGGCCGCCTCTCCTCTCTTTGCCCCATTTCTCTTCTGTGAGTGTGAACATTGCTTTAATAAATGTCTTCAGATAATGTTACAATGAGTTATTTTAAGGAAGCGCTGAAAAAGAATCTCGAAAAATAAACACTTGATAAAGAATCTTTGCAAAATGTGATAAAATACAATGACGTTTTTAAAACAAAGAATTAAACAACAACTCGACTTGAATCCCAGCCGCCTGACACGCGAGTATCCCATTAATCATGGGTCTTACACCCGTCATTATTTACTGAAGACGGTTACACTTTGTTGCTTTTCTTACCAAAAGACTTCAACAGACTCGTTAATGTACTGAACCAAAAGGAAAAATTTGAAAGAAATGCCTAAAAAAACATTTTTTACAAAGAGTGAACAGCAGACGACAGTGAAAAACAAAATGGCTGCTAACTATACAAACAAACAGTAAATAAGCCCATGGCTCTGAAATAGAAATAAATTGTAATTTATCGAAATACGTAATGTGGAAAAGAGGTAACATCAATATACGTGGGCAAATACAAGGAAGCGGAGGGTTAGACATCATTTATTCTCCAAGGCATCGAGATTTTCTTGATAGGAAATAGTCTAAAACAAATATGTCGGAAATATAAACAAATCTAAAAAGCTTTTTTCACTCCGAGGAGATATGTATTCGACTTTCAACCTGGTTTTAAAAGTCTGGCACAAATTGAGCGTCACTATGTGAAGGAATATTTAGTTTATCTTTTAGGCCATCACTAACAAAGTGAATTCGATTCTCATTGAATTACCTGCTATTTTGAAATCTATTCAATTTTCAATTAGACAAACGGCAAATTTTCATAGTTCTAATAATATAAAATTAGAAAAACAACTCCATATGACAAACGATATATAACAAGCGAGGTTTGGATAATTGTGTAAGCCTCATAAGCATCCCATTTATAAATCCTTTCCCTTTGTTCCACAAAACCCTTTGGGCGGTATAATTTATCCCTGCCACTCCCTGCCATTCCTTTTCACTTTTAATACTCCTGGTTCTCATACATAAACAAACTCCCAGTCCCTTCCTAAAACTACTAGTTCCCAAACATTAAAAAAAAACTCCCTACCGTTCTCTGCCACGTGTACCATTAACGTTTGAGAACTAGTAGTACTAAGGAGTGGCAGGAATAGTTATTTGCGTCGAAATACTTCATTCATGTGTGTCAGGAAATGTCATGGTATGGTAAGGGTAAAAGGCACTGAGGTATTATTAATAAAATAATGATTTCCTAAAGGGGCGTTCAAAGAGAGAAATTGAGGGCTTCAAAATCAAACTACGGTTTTTTTATGTTTTTTTTTTAATGAAAATGAGTGTGGCCGACATAAAGAATGTGTTCGGCGAGCCAAGTTCAAACCCGTAATCACTCTGCAATAATGTCCTCGGAAAATCATGAATCCGTCCCCTAGCTACGGGTGGATAGCGTGGGGTAAAGTGAGTGATGCCAGTTCGGATGCTTCTCACCTCTCCGTCTATTTCACATATCGCATGCCAGAGCCTAGAAAGTGGTCGTCATTCGTACGACCCTCCCAACGTCACCACTCAACATCCATCTCCCTGAGTCAGTTCAGCGTGGCACCATTAGGCGTAGCAAGCCATAGACTCCATTAGAATGTTTTAAAGTGGAGAGCTCTGGAAGAATATGACGGGCGCTGTGCACAGCACCGCTGCAAACACAGTAAGCTGCGTCCTGGGGGCGAATATTTTCTAAGAATGTCTCAGTTTTTGTCCAGTTGGTTCATAGCCTGTTCAATGGAACGAGCGTTTTGCATCCTAGATAATTGCCAACTGGCCTGGTTGAGAGCTTATGGATGAATTGATGGAGGTATGTCGATCATCAAATTTTTGGCTGTATGGGTTTCCAAATGAAACGTATATCAGCGGATACTGCTCGCAATATCAACCAAATATTTGGCCAAGAGATCGTCAACGAACGTACAGCTCAACATTGGTCCCAAAACTTTCTAAACCGGTAGCTAGATATAGTACGAGATATTTTGTTTCAATGGTGAGAAAAATTCACTTAGAAAAAAACAAAAGTTATCTCGATTATACGTGTGTATTCTGGGGAGTTACCAAAAAAGAACTCCTTGATAGATTGAATAAATGTATTTTATTTTTCCGAATTATATTGCATTTTCTATGTCTCGAAATTTTTATTTGCTTACCTTTTTTTTCTCAGAAATATTCTCACGTGGCTGGTGAATATATGATGTTATTGAATGTACGTATCTATTTGAGATAAATTGTTTCATATACACGCACATAAAGGAATAGTGAATTCTGGCATTAACTTTGTTCTATAGTTTTATTTATATATATATATATATATATATATATATATATATATATATATATAGAGAGAGAGAGAGAGAGAGAGATACATACATATATATATATATATATATATATATATATATATATATATATATATATATTGTTATTGTTATTGTTTAGAAAAACTGTTATTTATCAACATTTCATGATAACTTGTGGATTTCTGTGTGTCTGTATAGAGAAAACGAGAGAAAGGAGGCCAAGTAGATAGCGCCTCATGTAATTAGAGTTCAAACCCCAGCTGTGTTTACTTGTCTTCATTTTATTACTAATACCCTTAGAAAAAGGATGAATCCTCCAACCCAGCTATGAGTTAAATAGTATCGAATCCGTAAGCCAAAAATCATAGGTCTGGCCAGGCGTAGTACCCATCAGCCACTCGTACCAGGCTAACAATGATGGCCAAATTTTTGTTAGCAACAAGTTTGACTTGGTGAGCTTCGACAATATTTACTGTCTGTTTGTAAGAGAGACACATACATGTGCTGCGTTGAGGATGTCTTCGAGTAAATATACCGTCTCCTCTCCCTAAATGACGAACAAAACATCAGAATGAGAGCAAGGCTTACACACACACACACACACACACACACACACACATATTCGTGTATATATATATATATATATTTATATATATATATATATATATATATATATATATATATATATATATATATGTATATATATATATATATATATATATATATATATATAGAGAGAGAGAGAGAGAGGGGGGGTAGGGTATATATAAATTGTAATATCCAACATTTTGAATAATTTTACTAAGCAGCAAAAGTTGCCCTACGCTTGCGTTTTGTTCAACATAAAGAACTGACTAAAGTGTTAGTGTACCCGTGACTCTTTCGGATCAAATACAGAATCCAGAC
>OY735226.1:37527517-37565017 GCA_963457665.1 Thysanoteuthis rhombus | reverse complement strand
TTTAACAATCGATTATTGTAGTTACATCAGTAAGCCTGTTTCCTAACGATAAGATTTATTCATTTTGCACAACGAATGTCTCTTTTTAAACATTTAGTTCCTTGTCAATGCACTCAATTCTGCAGTGAATATCGATACCATAGATCGAACATAATACAAAAACTTCATCTTCGCTACTAAATTTTCTAATGTACTTTACATGACTACTATCGAATTTTGTTTTTTGTCGCCTCTAAGAAACTATAGAAGTGTTTTTCTATCTTTATACTAAACATACAAAAAACTAGCCATAGACCTAATCTATGCAAATAAAATGAGTTCAAAAAGTATCCGATAGATTTCAAAAAGTTAAATTCTATTTGGACGATAGATTTCTGATATTTGTACATTACTGATAAATCTTGTTTCACTGATAAATCTTGTCACAGAATTCATTAGATTTTCGTATTTTTTAACCTTCGATCCAAATTCTGTCACTTTTGAAGATATGTTTTGAAGATGCTGAAATAAACTTTTCCAAATGCATCGAAAACTTTTTGCTCTCACTGTACACCAAAGTAAGCAAACATGCTGTTTCTCAAATTACATATTACTTTTTCAAGGAGAAGCTAAGCGTGAATCCATCGATCACAAATTGAAAAGAAACGTGTTAAGAATAACACAAAATTATCTTGGGAAGATCCATTCGGGAACCAATCCAAAAATGAAATAACATATTTTTTCATGAATCACAATACAACTTTCTTTTCGAGGCCCCATCTCAAATTTCCATAATTCTGCCACTAACTCTCCAGATCTTAAAATCCATGCAAGCATTCTATCGTCACGGAATAAAGCCCTCAATCAATATTTTGAAAATTCAATATCAAACTAGCCTGGATTGTCACGTAATAGAAACCGTGACGTGACACCGTTGAGTAAAATAAGCCTTGTTCGGGATGATCAATTTTTTAAACTATGGGGAAGGAGAGGTGAATGCTTTAGTTACTTCCCCTGCTTTTTGTTGGACACATAATGCCTGAACATTTAGAAAAAAAGCGGGAACACAGTTAGACTCAAACCAATTTAGAATAAACTTACATTGAAGCTGCCTCTAAGAACTGATTTTGGAGAATTTGTTTTTAAAAAAACATAAACACTTTATCAATAGATAATAAGGAGTAAAAGTTGGAATTATAGACCTCTAAGCTCATTGGTGTGGCCTGCATGCGTGATTCGTATATGAATACATAACAAGCGTAACAAGCTCGAAAACTGAAGAGAACTATGTCGACAGTTTTTCGGTGACAGTTTTGATTGAAGGTTTCTAATAAAAGTGAGCAGAGATTTATGAGAAAGGCAAAGAAAGAAAATAAATATATGTGCTTTTTAAAATGACAGATTTTGCATCTCTTACGGAAGACTCGTGATGCCATAATTTGAAAATAGTTAGAGCCAAAGCCTTCCATTCCATGGAAATTTCAAAAGTCATTGATACAACAATACAATAATTGTGCAATAAGTCACCAAAATAATAAGAAATGTAGCAAGGAATCACTGTAGGATGGCAATTCTTCGGCAGAGATAGCTAAACCTTCGAGAATAAAAAAAAAATCCGTTTAATCCTTAAGAGAAGAGAATACAACCAATGCATACTCATAATAGTCACCTATGGAGGTGAAATATGGAACCTATCCAAGAAAATGACCCTCAAACTGAGAATCCATATAACGTACACATGAAAAAATCATGCTCAATCTCCCATGGTGAGATCACATGACAGCAAAGTATATTAAAAAAAAGAAGAGTAATCTGAGTCATCACAGAAATGGAAATGGGCTGGACATATTGCAAGAATGACAGAAAAATACTGGACTTCACGACTCATAACTTGAATCCCGGATCAGGTGCGAGGCTGTGGCTGACAAAAAGTAAGATGACGTGACGATCTAGATAAATTCAGAAAGTACTGGCTCTGCGATGCCCATGAAAGAGAGCTCAGGTGAATTTGGGTAAAAATCTATGTCTAACGACGCATGTTAACAGACTGATGATGATGGAATCTTGAAGGACATGACGCTTATCCTACGATTGTCACAATTTAGGTTGGAGACACTCAAGGCATACTAGCTTCCGTGAGCAACCGTTGATCATGTAAACCTCTTATGGCAATTCCGTTAATCTTACTGTGGATAAGTCTTAACTGTACACTTAAAAACGCAGGCCAGACCCCCCTGCCTTACCTCCCTTATCCATTTGACTGCTCTGGCTGCGTGTTCTGAGTAAGAACGAATGAATCCCAAGATATCGGTTTTTACGAGCTATAAGACCGATTTTTGTTAAGCATTCTTATTAGTTTAGCAAAGTACTCCTGGCAAAAACGGTGAAAGATTGTGTTGTGCTAAACTTTAGACTAGCCATAATATTTAACCTTGGTAGAAACATTGATTACGTCTGCGAGAAACGCCCCGCTATCTCAGCCACCAAGCAGGCCATACAAACGTAAATTGAGATAAGTATTAAATTTAGCGAGCCAAATGAGAAAGACGGTGGTTGGAACAATTTCGCCTGAGTTTTGCTAATTTTCAAGCACAGACGACCAGCTTGGAAAATCGGCATTTAAAACAATGACTTTTATTCAACGTATGAAACCGATGTTTCTTCAAACTCTATTCTACTCTACTTCTATCACATAATATCGTGACAGAAACTTATTGTTGGCATGTCAGGAGAGTAAGGGAGAAGATTGGAACTGTACACTTTTGCGAACAAAGGCTTTGATGCCCAGGTAGTCGTAACAGTGAAAATCTTTTATATCTGTTAATTCAAATGATCTGAAAGAACGTTTCACGACAGCTGTTGCTGCTGGAGAGGAAGATATGTTAAAATGTCTTCGGCAAGAAATTAGCTGTCGTCTTGACATATGCCATGTGACATGGGGTGAACTCAACGAGCAACTATAAGTTGTAGTTCAAAACTTCAAGTGTTTTTGTACAAAACTTTCGCACCGTGAGTGTCAATATCTTAAATGATTTTGCTTTGATGAAAATTTTGAAGATGTCTCTTTCTTTTCATCCTGTATTTGTAAGACGACACTTTTTTCTGTCACTTCGAAGAGTCTTCGTTGTTTTGTAAGAAAGAAACATAACAACCTTGTCTTGTACTTAGTTAAACTTATTATCTTTATTGATGCTGGAAGGGCGTAATTAGTGTCTGAAATAGTTGTGTTCTTCCCACTAGAGCCAACCATCGGTCTTAGAGCACACGTGAAATTTAAGCACAACAGGTCTGGTTAGTCATTCAGTAGAGACCATTACGTCACCAATGTATTTCGTATGCGTATTGTGGGTTATCACTTAAACCATTCGAAAAAGGATGATTGACGAATAAGTTACTTCTCGCACTTTTTGTTGGGTAAAGCAGGTAGGCACAAACAAAGGGATCACTTTAGCATAAACCCACATTTTAAATTGAACTTCTCTCTGATTATATCTTGGAAAATTTATAAAAATAATGATTATTTGTTTAGATTTTCATTCTTCATGCTTCATTAGTGTGCCTTGTATGCATGATACCAACATATCCAGCCAGCAAGCCAAGCGGACTAACTTGAAAACTGAAGAATCCTATATTCACAGTTTTGGTGACAGTCCTGGTTGACAGTTTCTAATACCAGAAAAAGTTATCCATTGAAAATATAATTCTGATAAGGATGAAAAAATGAAAAGAGATTTTTTTCACGATGATTAGGGTGGTGGTGATGCTGCTGCTGAGTTGGACTCGACGAAAATAGTTCGACTGGGGTAGTTAGTTTTTATTCTACATCATTTTCAATGGGGAAGGAAGGCAAGAATCCATCTCTCCTTTTAGGGCTGGATAGGGATAACGATCTGCAGCTGCTACCATGTAAACCATGTCAATCCTGCTGCAAATGACTTAAAAGAGGTTTGGCAACGAAAAGTAATCCTTATTGCCTCGCAAAATAACATGAAATACCTATTATGGTACCACGGCCATTTATTGAATTTTAAGGAAACGTAGACCGATTGGGTAGTGTAGAGTGCTCAAATCTCACTGGGTGCCTCTCTACAATGGCTTTGTGCTAGACAAAGCCAAAATTGTATTCAATACTCCTACGAGTCAGATGCGTATCTACAGCTCACGGATATTTTGTTTATTATTTGAGATCCATTTTTTACTTAGAACTCTGTAAAATGGTACCATGGGTCCAGATTCCCCCCCTGGGTAAAGGTGTGTAACTGAGAAAAAAAACAACTGCCATTAGCAATGTCATATCTGTTTGATAGAGTGATATTGTGAGAGTGAGAGGTAAACAAAGGGGATCGAGAATTTTTGTGGAGAATAGTGCAAACACGCAAATAGGTCAGCAAAATAAAATTGAGCTAGAAAAGTCCAAAAAATCTTTGTCAAAAGGAGAGATAGCCTAACAATACGTACACAATGAGAAGAAGCAAAGGAAAGTTTTGAATTTTGTGTTTAGGTTAGTTAGTTACTGGTCATGGAAGTAGCAAAAAGGTCGTCAGGATGTCTGGTAGTGTGTGACTGATATCAAGACTAGAAGCAGTGAGCATAAGATGAGGAAGATGGAGGAAGACTAAAGGATATGGTGGAAAAGAGGGCAAAGGTTGATGATTGTGGATCGTAATCCATTTTGTTATCCCTGCATTTTGATCAGGAGGTTTCATCATATCATCATCATCATCATCATCATCAGTCTTTTATCGTCCGTCGTTGGGCACAGCCCTTCCCCAAGATTCACCACACCTCTCTATCGCAGAGCCAATACTTTCTGAACGTGTTTAGTTGGTCTCTCCCTCTTGTATTCTACCGGCGTTGGTTACGCATGTGATCACTGGGGATCCAGTGTCTTGATGTCCAGTGGTTGTCTGCCATTCTCACAATATGTCCAGCCCATTGCCCTTGAGCGTTGAGGTTGAGCATGATTATTTCATGTTGAGGTTAAGCATGATTCTTTCATTTGTACGTTACATTGGTTCTCAGTTTGAGGTTCATTCTCTTGGTGAGGTTCCATATTCCAGCTCCGTGGGTGATTATTGGGAGGATGCTTTGGTTGTATACTTTTCTTTTAAGGACTAATGGCATTCTTTATTCTCGAAGGTTGAGCTTGCTCTGTCAAAGGATTACCATCCTAGAGTGATTCTTCGCTTGATTTCTTTTTTTGAGGATTTCAGTGAAATTATCTGTTGTAGGTATATGTAGTGGTCTACTTTCTCCAGCTTCTTGTTTTTAGAACCGCAAATAAAATTTTTAAAATAACTAAATTTTGCATTGCCTCGCTGTATTTCGACGGCACTGAACTTCCCACTCCCAACTGCGACTTGGCAATCTTGCAGACTCACAAGAGGAGGGACGATTGCCGATAACAAAATGGACCGGATCTTGTGTAAAAGCATAATAAGGTTAAACCGGTACTACCTATCTTAAATATTCTATCCAAATTCCGAAACCAAGGGTTTCAGATAAAATATTATGTACCTGTAATCATCAGCAGCAGCAGTGGCAGCAACAGAAGCATTCAATCAGCGTCCATCATTGGACATAGACCTTCCCTAAAATTCCCCTGACCACTTCGGACCTACCTGTAATACTGTACAGTAAGATATTGTATCTTTGTCATCTTGTGATTATGAATATTTTGACGTTCTTTGGGGAGGAACATGCAGCCTTATCCTTCCTAATGTGTTTCTATTTCGAGAACAAAGGATTTCTTCTATTGTAGGCCAAACAATATCACTATAGTATAAATATATATTAATATAATAACAATCACCTGACAATCCAAGAAGTATCTTCTTATAAGACACCGAATCCACCCTATATCGGCTAAAGAAAAAACATTTTAAAAACATTCGCATAAAATGAACGAAGTGTACGTGTCTTTGTGTGGTAAAGGTCACAGTGACATTTCTTTAGTATTTTGTATTCAAAGAATACGCCTCACATAAAAACGACCCAGCCACAGACCCCTACCCGCCCAAGCAGCCCAGTGTGCGTCAGTACAGCAAGATATCTATGCATTTGCAGGATAAAGTAATCAGACGAATACAGGATTCGATTAGTCTTGTTAATATGTTCCAAAATTTCTATTCAAAATTACAGTTCCAGGTCTGATGTGTATTGTTTCATTTCATATTCAGTCACATTGAATTGTACTGAAGTACTTAATCAACCAGCACTGCTAATTGATTCTAGATACAGATATGTATTTTGCAACGAGACTTATATTTGCTAAGATACTTTCTTTGCGATAATGGATTCAATTCAAAAAGCCGGTACCATGTTTAACCTGAGGCAACACACAGAAATACCTTGAATAAATGTGTTCTATTCTTTGAAGACCCATGAATTTCTTCATAGTAATAGAAGCACCAGCTACCTGGGGATAAGTTCACACACATGCATACACATAAGCGAACGTACTCACACATTGAAATTCCGACCGAGTAAGCACTGTCCATTTTATTGCTCCCCTGGTCTTAATAGTCTTTTGGATACTGTCTACCAAAACTGTTACGAAAACTGTGAACATAGGTTTTTTTTCAATTTTTAAGTTGGTCTGTCTGTTTTCCTGGTTATGCATGGATTCCACGTCCTGGTCGCACTATTAAAGCTAATCCTTATGAGATTTTTTTTCATTTTGATATCTCCCAGACACAAATTGGTTTCTTGTTTGGTGAAGTTCAATTTGCAACGTATGTCTATGCTAAATTTGTCCCTTAGTTTGTTACTTTCTTATTTGGTGAAAATTCGAACTTTTTTAGAGATCACCACCTATCATTAATCATCCCTAAAACAATACGTTCCTAAAAGACATTTTCAATTGAATGACTGACCAGACCTGTTTTTTATAAGTTTCATGAAGGTGAAGCTCAGAGCAATGTACTTTGTACAATTGAAGATGGGTGGTACCATGATTGTGAAGCAATTCCATCACAAATGAAGAGAAAAAGACTGGTCTGGTCAGTCACTCAATCAAAACTGTCATGTGACCAATATCTTTTGGTACCGTACTTTGTTTGAGGCGATCAATTAAAAGAGTACAAAAGTAGATGATCAATGGATAGATTACATCTCCCACTGAAAAAAAACGAGCGTGAATAGTGTCGGACTCAAACAATTCAGCCTAAACTGACACTGTAATTTTTATCCCCCATCAAAACCTATAGCAGGGATTTTCAAAAGGTTTATATTGAATATCTTTCTACTCAAAATGAATATTCAAATTTCCAACTCTGTAGCTCTATTGGTGCGGCCTGTGCGTGTGATCATACCTAAGCAGGCAGTAAGACCAACTTGAAAACTGAACAAACCTACGCTGACAGTTCTAGAGAGTTTTGTTTGACGTTTTCAAATTGAAGTAGCCGAAATGTGGATCCATAAACAAATGTCGAGAATATCATGGACAGATGGCGTAAGAAGTGTGGAAGTTTCAAAGAAAGTAGCAACTACCACTAGCAACAATAAGGAAAGGCAAGTTGGATTTTTTTTTTTTTTTGAGGAAGGAAGGTTTGGAGAACTTGACACTTACCGACTGCATTGTGGGTAAAAGAACCTTTTGTGGTCAATGGATAATCTACAAAAGTTTGAGAAAACACATAGACAAGACTTCAACCAGGAAGCATAAAGAAGCAAGAATTGCTGGAAGCGACAAGGGAAAAAACTGTGCTGAGCCATGATCGCCAACATCCTGAAAGGGCTTGTCACACAGAGGAAAAATATGCAGGGCCATGTACAAGAAGTTTTTTGTAACGATCTACAAAGATGTGGCAAATGTATATAGACACCTGTATTTTTAAACTGGTGTCTTCATTTAATGATCAACGAAGACATAACAAAAGTGAATAGACCCCTCTACTTTCAAATAAATGCCTTTATCAGACAATTGTATGGTACGAATTATACGATATTATTGAAGTATAATGACGGGAAAATTCCTTATACATGTTTTGTCATTGTGGATTCATCAGAAATTATGTTGGAAATCTGAAGTTTAAAAAAATCAGTGTTATGAATAGCGGCAAGAACGTAGAACCTGAGCTTAACGTTATTATTTTTTTTAATTACGTTTTTCAACAATATTCCTAATGGCATCACAATGAACATGTAAGATAAGTATATGAATATGAAATAGTTATGAACTGTTCTCGGCGTAGAGTGGACATTACTTGTTCCAGTGAGCATCTTTGTGTCCGATTAATAAGAAAAAAAACTCGAACTCTAACTCCTCTCTTTCACTATATTTCACTGACAAGAAGTTTGATCTGACTCCCGCAATAAAGCCTTGGCGTCACTCAACTACCAATCGATCATACACATTAGTCTTCAGCCGAGCAGAAGTGGCAGTAGGTGACAGTACAGAAGCAGTGAGAGTAGTCTTCATTCCACAATCCAATAGTATATTAAAATTCGAGTGTGTCCACCATCTAGTCGCATCATCACCATCATCATCATTATCATCATGTTGTGGCTGGTCTGGTCCTATCAAGTGTACTGTCTCATGGGCACCGATCGGTTGGAAAACGGTGTTGGATATGGGCGTGCGTCCCTCAAGTCTGTTTCAAGTTGGTCTGACCGGCTACGTATGTATAACACCAATGAGATTACAGGGCTGGAAATTTAAACGTTTACTCCTTATCATATCTTGTGAGAATCAGTCATTCCATTTTCTGAAATTTCCTCACTTAAATAGATCTTAGTTTAAGAGAAAAAGAGGTCAGCCAACATACGGCTGAGTTTGCTAGGGTTTTTCTTTTTCGTTTTCGTCACCTGTTTTTCTTAATCCTTGAAGTGTCTGTGTTAAGGCTCTACTGGGCAGAATTAATTTCCCGCAGGATTCATTTTAATCCTACATTATACGTATCACGAACTCAAATTCGAAAATTTTGCTTTTTTGCGTTTTCTCTCGTGACATTGAGTGAGGAGATTTTTGAATCTTAAAAACAACCATTTCACTGAACTTCTCAGGTCAAAAGTGTTTGGGAAAATGTGTTCATTTCTATGTTGTTTACATCTGATAAAACAGCGAAAGAATATGTAATATCTGGTTTATAAGGAGCTTCATTGGGGCATCATTTCAGCCTGGTACTTGGTAGAATTTTCAAGTAGATTACGAAATAACATATCTGGTTTATCACTCAATGGAAACTGTCAAACAACCAACGTCTCTTGGCAGCATGCTGGGTTGGAGATGATCAATGTGAAAGATTGGATAGGGAATGATCAATTATTAAGTTTCTTCTCTCATTTTTTGTTATGCCAGGATCATTGAAAAGGTCTTAATTTCATTAAAAATGATAAAACAACCGTGAATGCTGCTGGGTACGAAATAAGTGACCAGTTTAGCATAACCTTATATTGGAAATTGAAAAGCCCCATCAACACAAAAAAAAACATCATATGGAGTAAATGTTCGAGTTGTCAGCTCTCGATCTCTATTGGAGCAGCCTATATATGTGAAATATACGTACAGACATAGCCAGCGAGACTAACTTGAATACTGAAAAAAACTTATGTTGATAGTTTTTTCTTATCCACCCTACTATGCAAGAACCCCTGGAGAAGAATTCGAAACCTGGCCGCACATTTCATTTAGTCGCTTCTAACTGTGCTTACTCACACAAGCATTGAAAAAAGTATATATAAATATACTTACAGATATTTCCTCATTTTGTTCATTCACGGTCTATATCTTCACTATTTGTTTTTTTTCAACACGGACAATCATATCATTAAGACATGGATATATGATCCGACATATATGATTATAAACTGCGTTATATTATATTGAAACACTATTTGAAATGATCTCCCGTAATAAAACGATGAGTGCATCATTTGGCTAAGACAAAGTAAATAAAATAAACAATCTAAGAAAATGGGGTAGCTGCTTCAACAATAGGACTAAATAGCTGCCGAGAATACAAGGGCCCAAGCAATTACTCAACTCAAAATCCTCATTCTGTTCATATCTGCTCTATTTGTCTCTTTCAACGCAGACATGAAATGGATATATGATCCAACACAAATGATTTTATATTGCGTTACATTATATTGAAACATTATTTGAAATATTCTACCGTTATTGCGCGGTCCTTTCCCAATGTTCGCCTTATACCACTTTTACTGAAAAGAGGTGATAAGCAAAATTTGTGTTCAACTTTTGTTTTGCTGCGAGCCATTATATAACTCCTTAGTCTCTGTTCTTATACAAAAATCATTGGTAAAATGTGCCTGGTAAATATTTCTATGTGTTAATAAGCTTGAATTTTTCATAAGGTTTCATACGCTTTTATATCTTAAATCAATGTACATTTCAATGTAGAAAATATGTTTTTAGTGAAAATCATTAACAAGCAATTTTCAAATGAATGTAAATAATTAATCGTCATGGTAAATAGTTTAACAATCGCAGTGTCAAATTTTGAAGTTATGTAAAAATATCATCAGAGAATCAATATGGTCAGGATAAATTCAATTCATGACACCATTGGCGTTTTCCACGAGAAAATTGTCTAAATTAGAGTAAAAGTAACTACAATTCCGACAAAATAAGGACTAAAAAAAATCAAATCTGTTTATAAAAGTAAAAAAAAAATCCAGGGAGGTTCTAGTAGAATATTGATGCCAACTCCCAAGTCTGTGGACAAAACAGTATGACCAGGAGCATTGGAAGACACAAGCACACAATCACACGCAAAATGGAGAAAAGGGATAAAAGCCTTCGCCATCTTTGATGGCTACGTTTTCAAATTCGCTTTACGTCATTTCGGCTTACGTAAAGTTTTCATAAGAACGCCCTACTTTTGGATAGCGGGCTAAATTTGTAAAGTATTTCTTTTGTTGTTAAATAGACACAATTATTTCTGTGAAACGAATGTAAATTGTTTATTTTATTGATTTTCTTTTGTTGTGAATTTCGTTAATGATTCTGGAAACTGGTCTGATCGATTGATATAATCGAACACGTAGATCAATAGCCTGGGAAGCGACAAATGTTGCTGCTTTTCAAGATATCTCCCAGCTAAAGAATTCAAAGTTGGAACAAAAGGATTCAGAATTCTCACCTCGAAATAAAATATATGAGAGTGACAGAGAAAGAGAGAGAAAGAAAGAGAATGATTAGGTGTCTGCCTCGATTGATTGAGAATTCTGAATTCTCACTAATGTTATAAGCAATATCCGCTAGAATTCGAACCTAGTTCAAGAGCTATTCGGGTTTGTTTGTTTTTTTCGGATTGGTTATATTTGTGGAAATTTACTAACCCATTCCACTCTCTCTCTCTCTCTCTCTCTCTCTCTCTCTCTCTCTCTCTCTCTCTCTCTCTCTCTCTCTCTCTCTCTCTCTCTCTCTCTACTTCCTGTATGCATATGGGGAGAAATATCGAGGGAGGGGGCAGTTGAAGAGATTTGTTTTCTCCCTCCATGGGTTTAAACCTGAGAATTTACTCGAAGATGGTACGGCCAAATCTCGAAAGATCACAAAAACTAAACAACGTCCAACATGGTCATTACGTAGTTGGCTGACCATCTGGGAGTATCAGTCACCATGAGACCTCTCAACAAGTTGAAGGTGTTTTGATAGGGCTAACAACACTAGACGGGGAACCCCAGTTTGTTACAGAAATATCGACGATTCTCGATGGCCTATGCTCAAGGTTAACGGAGAAACAGTTCCACCCGAGGGTAGAAGATAGAATATAAATTTCGCTCAAGATTTTTGTCATTGTTGAATACCCAATGAACAGAACTCAATGTCGACTTCATCTTCTTTATGTTCTCAAGTTGTATCATTTTGGTGAATGTGGTTATTAGAAGACCGTAAACCAAAACTATCAAAACTGCCAAAGTAGTTTTCTTCAGTTTTCAATTTAGCCCAACTGACTATGTATATATCACGCGTAAAGACAATGCCAATTGAGCCAGAGGGCTGGAAATTTAAACATCTACACCTTATCATATTTACAAAAAAAACATTTTTTGGGAATGTTTTTTTTCTAAATCCACCCTAAGTAGGGTTTTAGTGGTGAGTTCAGTTTGTAAATATGAGGTTACGCCAATTTGATCACTCATTCCCAGAAGTAAGGAAGCAACGAGAGGAAGAGCCAAGATATCGCTTATAACCAGAATTTCTCCAAGTCCAGAGCTTGGGGGGTTTCGAAATGTTCATCGACTTTGGTAAATCTGTGCCTTCATCTTTGGTCAAAAATTTCTTGCATGATTCTTTTCAGACCCTCATTGTTGGAAAGAAAGAGAGAAAGAAATAGACAGAGAGAAAAAAAAGAGAGACGGAGTGTTTATCTATTATACCTGCAATCACAAACACACAACTAGCTCCTTTGTCTTGTCCTGTAAACTGTCTTGATGTTAAATGTTCCTAGGGAATATTAATGTAGTTTGGTGGGGTATAAGGGTTTTTTCAGAGAAAAATCAAACTTAGAATGAAAACAGAGTAGACTCCAGTAACAACAAAACAACCACAACGAAAGAAAATTAGAAATAATTCAGTTCTTAGATCTCAATAATTGTTATATGTTTGTGACACAACTTTTAAACCCAATGTTTGAAGAAATGGATCACTTCGCTAGTTGAAAGGCCTGCTGCTCTTCTCCTTCAATCCTAAATTCTTCAATTAATCACTACAAACCTTTGAATAAGTTTTTTAAAATTTCATTACCTTTGCTTGTTGGTGCTCCTCGTTATGTCTCGTTTTTTACCAGCCTTGACAATTTTGATTTCATCCTGAATATATTTGCTCATCAAATAACACTATAACTACGTGAAAAATTTTTCAGAGAAGCCTCTTTATGTGCGTGTGTGCATCCACATATGTGTGTGCATGTGCAAGAGAGAGAGAGACAGAGAGACGGAGAGATCCCAAAGACATGAAAATTCCAAGATATACTGAGTTGAAATGTATTATGAGACTGCGCTGAATGATCACTTGAATAAAAATCATACATACATACACTGTCCTTCTCTATACCCCTCTCCCTCCTTCTTTCTCTCTCTCTCTCTCTCTCTCTCTCTCTCTCTCTCTCTCTCTCTCTCTAACACACACACAGAGGTGCGCACACACGCATACGTACGCAATCAATTTTATGTATATAAGGAAGGAGAAAACGAAGGAGGAAACGAAGAAGAAGAAGAAGAAGAAGAAGAAGAAGAAGAAGAAGAAGAAGAAGGAGAAAAAGAGTTCTTTCCAAATTATCACATCGTAAAAAGAAGAGAATAAATTAGAATGGAATGTTCTTGAAAGAAGAAGTAATTGAAGAAGGGTGAAGAAAAATGAAGGAATAATAATAATAATAATAATAATAATAATAATAATAATAATAATAAAAATAATGATAATAATAATAAAAATAATGATAATGATAATAATAATGATGATGATGATGATAATAATAAGAAGAAGAATAATGATGATGATAATAATAAGAATAAGAATAAGAATAATAATAAAAGTGACAACCACAACAACAACAACAATAACAACAAAAACAAACACAAACACAACAACAAGCGGGAGAATAAAATGAAAAAAACTGTTGATCAAAGCACAAAAAGGATTTGTTGAGGAAAGAGAAATATCCCAATCTAAAGCTTGAGTCATAATCAAATACGTGAGAAAAAAAAGATCCGAAATTCTTGATGAATTTCAAGTTGTGTAATAAATGGTTGCGAAGAAAACGAAGAAAAAACGATAGAAAAATATCTTTTTACAAAGAATGGTAAATAAAAAAGTCTTTGATGCTTTAAATCATAAAATATTTACTAGAAAAACTATTGCATGCGAAATAATGGTTGGTGCAACACAGATAACACAACAACAGGAAACGATATATATATATATATATATATATATATATATATATATATATATATATATATATATATATATATATATATATATGAATGATTTTTTTTAACTTTTGTGTTTCATTATTATTCCTGACAGAGCTGCATAAGCGAAACATGTAAAATGAATTTTCCTATACGTCAAGATACTTCAATTTCAATACATATATACGTATAATATACATATAATGTATGTTGTGAGCACCTGGAATATATATGCATCCCCACACACGTATATATATAGAGATTCTAACATGCATGTATATACTTTTGTGTACTTAGGTATACCCAACATTCATGTACGCACAAGTAAATATACAAATGTATTTGTGCGTATGTGCGTGCTTGCTGGCGTGTGTGCGTGTGCATGTATAAGCAAATAACTGATTGCTTTTTTGCAGAATATACATACATATATAGTCATACCAATAAACAGATATACAAAATGAAAATGATTTTTACTCCCATATGCATATAGTTTTACATGTGGATATCTAATTGTTTCTGCAAAAATGCACATATAGACATATATTTCGTTATTGTATATAGCATATATCATATGAATGATGCAAAGCAATGTCTATGTTAATATATATATATATATATATATATATACATATATACATATATATATATATATATATATATATATATATATATATATATATATATATATTAACATGGACATTTCTTTCTATCTATATTGAGCACTCTTTAAGTGAGGTAACTCATCCATTGTAAGCTTATGCAATACTTTTCTATAGGAATTGACTAAATGGATCCATTTGATCATTGTAGAATCTTCATAATTTAAAAATACTTTCGCGGTGTGATAGCCTCAGACATAGTTATTTAAAACAGAGATATTTCAATATTGTCTCGTTTAGATTTACCCCTATGATGAAGCCAACAAGCGAAACTTATTAGCTAATTCACATTCAATTTTTGTTTTGCTTCGTCGTTGTCGACTAAATTCATACCATTGGATATATTTTACCCACAAACTGATTATATATATATGTATATATATATATATGTTTGAAAAGAGTATAACGAGGCAGCCATCTTTCATTCAAACATACATCATTAGAAATAACAGACAAGCTCTGTTTATTTAATTCCTTTTGCTACGTTCTCAGTTTGTGCACAAACATTTCATTAATTTTTCAATCATTTTTTTCTCGTCATCGACGTTTTCTTACAACGTTCCAAATGTCTTTAGATCTTTCGACCATCATCAGTCATTATGAAGAAAATGTAATAATGGTATTCAAAGAGTAATTAGTATTATTCTTTATTTCAATTTCATATTTATATTTGAGTGTTGTCTTCTTCTTATTTTATATATATATATATATATATATATATATATATATATATATATATATATATATATGTAAGAAGGGTAAATAATCATTCTATTCTACCGATACTCACGTGCAGAGCTTAAAAATGGATCATAAACAAAAGATTGACCCTCAAACTGAGAACCCATCAATAAATACATTAGGGAATCATTCTCAGCGTCATATGGAGAGATCATAAGACAGCACAGTATATCAGAGAAAAGACAATAGTCTTGGACATCATAGAAACTGTTAGAAAACTTCAATGGCAATGGGCTGGCTATGTTGCAAGAATGTCAGACAACTGCTGAATACCACCACTTACAACGAGGATCCCCAGAGATTAGGTACGATGGTGTGACGAGCTAGATAAATTCAGAAAGTACTGGCTCTGTGATACCCACTATAGACAGATCTTGCAAAATTGTCTTATGTTATTTCTTTGGAGGGAGGACAAATGATTTTTTATCGTTGATCATTACTTCTGTTCATCTTTGAGCAGCCGTTTGAGTTTTATCTATTTAGATCAGTCAACATGTTCCGTACTTCTGTCGATGTTTTTGACGTCATCGAAACGTCATCGGTGAATCTAAACTGGTTTAGATATTCTCCATCTGTGTTTATTTCCATCCTTTTGCTGCCAATTTTCCGAAAGGCACCATCGAAACTCACTGTATATAGTTTATTGTCACCTTTTTATGCTCTATTTCTTGTCTTTGTCCTGTCTGTATCTTTATGTAATCCAAATATTTAGAACCGCTTCCGTATAAGTCCTCAACGACTACAATGTAATTTTCCTTAAGACCCTGGCGTACGTTTTACTGAGTCGAATGTTTTCTCATAATCTTCAATGGCCAAACAAAATAGTAATTTGTACATATATATAAGAATTTAGAACGTATGAACATATATATATATATATACATATATATATATATATATATATATATATATATATATATATATATATATATATATATATATATATATATATATAAATTTAGTATATATTTATTCATATATAGAGAGAGAGGTAGATTGTTGTATAGGAGGAAATCATGACAAAAATTCATCATTAACTCTTTTGAATTTTTTGTGTTTCGTTTCTTCCCTTTGGTGAGGAGTGAGAAAACTACAAAAGATTGTCTTTCTTTGTTTTTATTCAAGCTTCAAGTCTAATTGCTTGAAGCCAATTCCTTCCGATTGTGCAATGGATTTCGTGTTTGATTTGTGTTTCAATTTGTTTGTGTTGGGTTTCAAGATTCTATGCCCTCGGGTATCGGGTATCTTACAAGGATGGAATCATCAGTAAACTTCATTCCTGGAACAACTTTTAAAAAAATAGACGAGAGAATATATACATACATATATGTGAGTGTGTGTGTGTGTGCATGCGTGTGTGTTTATATGTGTGTGTGTTTATATACAGGTATTTACGCATATAAATTCAAAGAGAGGGAGGGAGAAACGGGGGAATTTTCTGAACGAGGTATCTTTGGTTGCTCAAACACAAGCAGAACTCGAAGTGAAAAACGACCTGCCTCTCAAAGACAACAAAACTCTTCGGCAAGAGGCCTTCACCTTTCATTTCCATTGTTCCGACTACTCTCAAATTGCCCAGGACTTTCCCAGGTTGGGTCATATCCCCCGATGCCAAACTGGACAGGGAGAAAGAAAACATTCAGACTAATGCAACCTAGGACCCAGGCAGACTGCACAAGCGTGTCTTTGGTAATACAGGCCTCAAGAAAGTTTGCAAAGTCATTGTTTTGCTACCATCCTGTACGTGCCGAATCCTAGGTCGTATACCTGTGCTGCTTCCACACCATCCTGGAAGTGCGTCAGAGCTCCCACTCACAAACAACGAGACCCTCGGGACAGCCATAACCGTTGGGAATTGGAACTACCATAACACAGACTTTACATTACCATTTGAGATGAAAATCACCATAACAGTCTTTAAAGCACGTAAACATCGACTCTGAAGATTTATCAAGATGAGAAATGACCCTGATGGGAAAATAATTAACTTAGGTAAACACAAATTTATGAGAGATGCTTTTAAACTTCTTAACAAAGGCCTGAAATTTTGCCTGAACCCTCTTGACTTAAGCAAGACTGATATAGATAACGACATCAAGGCTTTTTTTGGAAGAATCCAATTAAGTAGCCACTTTGGGACGTCCAAACACGCACCTAACTTCAATTAAAGAACCCAACAAATCATCCACCTCCAAAAGTACTGGTGCAACTATCTTCTCTTTCGAAATGCCAATAAATGAAGATATTTCTAAATACATCGAAAACCACAATTCATAACCAAATCATGAGATAACTTTTCCAGTGAACAGCGTTTGCCTCTTAAAAGCCTATGGATAGTAGTTATTTGATCATTATCCATAAGGCATGCGCGATAATGTTTGGGGGTATCGATGGCTACATTAGAAAAGCTATTAGCCAACTAAAGCAACACCAATTTTCACCAAGAACCCCCTTTTGACCCCTTCGAAGAATACAAAAAATAATAATAATTCCCTAGAAGGTACTTAGACAATCTAATTGATAAAGATACCTTAGAGACACTTAAACCCAATTGCTGTACGCTAGTGTTAATGATTCCAATGAGTTGAATGCCTTTTTAAAACCAACAAATGCTACAGCGAGTGGTATTTTATTTTCTGCTGCTTTCCCTTTTAATCAGTTCACTGAATGGAGACGGCTGAGGGCTAAGTAGCTTTTTCTTAAGCCAGCTTGTTCCCATGGTTGGTATATCTAGTCTTTTGATGATTAGGTAAGTGATCACCTAGATGAATAGACTGTAGATGCTTATTGGCTGGTATTTGTTGAGTTTGTTTACCTGAAATATAGAAGAAAAACAATCCAAGAAGACCTGTAATCGCATCGACCAATTATTCACATTTGTAGGTCTGAGTATGTCTAAAGATGAGTCGCATAAAGTGTCAATTTATCTTTCTACAATGCTTATATTTGTAAATCAGCAGCAGCAGCAACAGCCATTTCAAGTCAATTGCTGGACAAAAGCCTTTCACAATTTCTTGCCTTGACGACATCAATTTCGCCAACCTCTGTCATGTCTTGTCGCTAAATCACTCTAGCTCATCTCCCCATTCTGTATCTGGTCTTTTCAAAAAGGTTCACCGTCCCACGGGCACCAATCGGATAGCATCTTGTTCTATATATTGTCAACTCTCCTTGCTAAGTGTCCAGTTCATCTCTATTTGTGTTGTTTATATATATAATGAGAAAAGTATTCGTTAAAATCGGGGAGTGTTTGTTTCCAAGGATACACACTTATATAGTATTTTCGAAGTGATATTTTTCTCGCAAAATCATATATATATATATATATATATATATATATATATATATAAACCCGAGGGAGCTCCACTCATTTTCTTAGACATTGGAACACCGTATCGAGATTTTTTTCCGAAAGCTTGTTTTTTTTTATATTTATATACATAATTAATGACATGAGTAACTTTTATATCTCAGAGGTTTGTATCTCAGGGATTGGTCAGTTATATCATCATCGTCAGTCTTTTAACGTCCGTCGTTGGACATAGACCTTCCCCAGGATTCGCAAAACTTCTCTATTAGGGCGTCGCGGAGACAGTACTTTCTGAACTTGTCTAGCTCGTCTCTCCAGCTAATATTCTGCCGGCATCGGTTGCACATGTGATCACAAGGGATCCATGTCATGATTCGTGATGTCCATTGGTTGTCCATTGTTCTTGCAACATGGCCAGCCCACCGCCATTTGAGATTTTTAATGGATTCTATGATGTGCCTTACTTTTGTCTTTTCTCGGATGTACTGTGTTGTCTTGCGGTCTCTCCTTATATATATATATATATATATATATATATATATATATATATATATATATATATATATTTGAGTTGTGTTCATTTTTTATATTTTCTGACACATTTACTTATCTAGTGACTGTATCATTTAATGCTCCTATTTTGTGTGTGTTTTTTTTGCATTTACAAAGCCATTATGGCCGGTGTTTCCACTTCTGCAACTTTCAATACTATCATCTCTTTTAGAAGCTACTTCCCAAACGAGCTAATCGACTTTACAACGTGATGGCCGGGGTTTAAAACAGACAGTATTATCAAATCTGAGATAAAATAACGTGTTATGTCCGTGTCACGGAATACCTATTTCTCACCGAAGACGCAAAAGACGAAAGGAAATGTTTTAAGATATTTCACTGGATTGACAACATTCCATCCTTAATGCGTTCTTGGTGTCAGGAACGGATGGAAATGAATATACCACGAGTAGAAAGAAAAGGTATGTGTAGAGGTTGAGTACCCCTAATCCGAAACTCTGCAACCGGAATGTTCTAAAAGCGGCATTTTTTATAAGCTAACGTTTATTGTATCGTGTATGAAAGAAATCTAATAATTGATAAGAACTGAAATTTTTATTTTTAAAGTAATTTTAACATTATTTTTATACTACCGAAGAAAAAAGTTTTGTACACATTCTAATTAAAGGAGATAAACTCTCTCTCTCTCTCTCTCTCTCTCTCTCTCTCTCTCTCTCTCTCTCTCTCTCTCTCTCTCTCTCTCTCTCTCTCAGTGAATGTGTGTGTCTTTATTATATGTTCGGATATGAAGCCGTCAATCATCAATATGGCTGACTGGCTGAGTGAGTCTAACGCGTACAGATCGCACCAATAAGATGGACAACTGGAAAATTGAACATTCATCTTGTTCAGAGAAAACGCTGTTTCTGTTTTAGAGTATTGTAACCCTAAATATCTTTCAACAGAGGTGTTCAGCCGGTAAATTAAGTTTATGCTGGACCTTTTTAGTGATCACTGCCCACCAAAAGACGATCCAATTAACTTATTCATACGTCACCCTTTCTACCATTCTTTCTTACGATCACCGCCATCAACCGACCTTGGTTAGGTGACGATTTCTCCTGAGTGACCTATAAGACTTACGCTTTCTTCTTTTCTTATTACTACCATTACTGATCATACTATTACTACCGCTTGAGTACGTACATTTTTTTTATTAATGTACGTAACTTATAGTTATTTACTAAGCTCTGTTTGTCCAAATGAACTTAATTCTCTTTAGTACTAATGTTCTGCGGGGTTAGCTAACCAGTGACGCTTGTAGTTCTAATCATGTTTACGTTAGAACGAATTTCCCATCAATTACTCCAGTAAGTACGATCACTAATTGGAGAAAAAGTCATTTTTCTGCATTTTTTGGTTTCTCATTCGGCGTAAAATCTTTTCGTTATAACGAGAAATTCTCTATAAAGCACTCTCAAATCCGTGAGGTTGCCGTAATAACGACAGTCCACTGTATTTTCGTTCTGTCTTCCTGCATAAAATATAAAAGAAACAGATGCGTGTGCCCGGGAATGTACGAGCCGATTTGTTTTTCTTGACAGTGAAACCTGTTCGCCGCTGGCCATTTAGCTTCAACCCCCCCCCTACCTCTTTACTCATTTTATTTCACGCCATCTTGTTTTCTTTCATTCTTTTTTTCTATCTTTTTCTTCCGAGTCTGATGATTGATAGCCATCGCTTCCATGTTTCATGTTATTGTTTTGCTTTTTGCAAACGCTCTAATGTGCTTATCCTCTTATGCTTCTTTGTCATTACTTTGTTTTGTCGTTACCGGGGCTTTTTTTTTCTTTTTGCTTTTTCCAGTATCTCTTGTCTTTTCTATGTTTGTTGGTTCGTTCGTCTTCTACGCCTTCCTTCAGTCTACTTAGTACTTATTGATTGCAATGCCAGGGGAGAACCGCCAAAAGGCCTTTTTCCTTTTTTCGCTGGAACGACAACAAATAACAAGGATAAAAACAATAGCGTTTGTCACTCCTTCGTCTTGATTCTACATCGGTCTTTGCGCTTTTGCCAACATTTCTTCTACCTATTCCTCCTCCACAATTCCTCTTACCTCTTCTTCCAACAACCTACCACATCGACGAAGCTTAGGGACCGTAGGCGGAAGATTTTTAAAGATGCCTCTGAGAAAAACAATTTCTTATTTCCGTTTTTGTGGTTAACACAATCGAAATCCTTACTCGCAGGCTCTTGGGGCCTTCAATACAATCGAAACATTGTCTAAAAGCCAGATAAACGAATGTAAAGTGCTGTCATAGTTTAGTGAATGGATATGGGCATTAGATAGATAGATCGATAGATAGATAGATAGATAGGTCTGGCTGATCGCACAGTAGAAACCGTCTCTCAACAAACGTTTTCAGCTGAATGCAATGTTGAGGGTGATCATTTGGAATAAAGGGTTATCAATGAATGTCATTCTTTTGCCCTCAGTTACATCGCAAAAACAAGCATGAACGCAGCCAAAGTAGGGACCAATTTAGCATAAACTCACATTACAAAGTGAACTCCTCTCTCAAAACCAATGGGGATAAGTTGGAAAAAAATCTCTTTTGTAGACCTAATGAGTGTATGTTTCAATCATCAACACTCTGGCTTCATTGCCTTGACCTATTTGCGTCATACATACATATATAGTAAGCCAGACCAATTTGAAAACTGAGGAAACATATGTTGATAGACTTGCTGACATTTTTGGTCGATGGTTTCTAATTGAAAATGCTAAAGAGCTGAAATACAATCGTGCAAAGTGATTATTGTTCCTGAATAATAAGTATTATGTTCTAATTGCTTATGTGTAAACTATTCCCTCCGACCTTTGCTTTTGTAACTAGGATGAGAATATTGATGTGTAATAGTTTTTCATATTTTATGTGATTAGAAATATTCTATTTCGTCTTTGGTCCGATAGGGAATAAGTAGATCTGAGAACCATGCAACGTGCACATGAAAAATTTATGCTCAACTTCACATGGAAAGATCACAAGACAGCACAATACACTCGGGAGAAGACAGGAATCAGGAACATCATAGAATCCATTGAAAAAACCCAAATGGCAATGGGACGGCCAGAATGGCAGACTACCGATGGACATCATGAATCTACTGGGGACAATGAATCTCTTTTGAACCCTTGAAAAAAAAGAAACTAAGCAAAGAACCACTTTAGGGTGGCAAGCTTTCGGTACAGCAAGACTAAGAAAATTCCATTAGTTTTGAAAAGAAGGGTACACAACCAATGCATCATCCTGATAGTCACATATAGAACTATGGAATCTAACTAAAAGATTCACCATCAAAATTAAAACCATGCAATATGCACACGAGATTATCATGCTCAACATCACATGGAAAGATCACAAAACAATGCATTATATTAGAGAAAAAGCAGAGATATCGTAGAATGAATCAGAAAACTCAAATGATAATGGGCTGGTCATATTTCAAGAATGTATAACAACTGATAGACATCACAAACCATAACGTGGATCCCCAGAAATCATATGTAAAACTGTGACCGGCAAAAAATGAGATGGCGTGACAAAATAATTCAGAAGGTATTGGCTCCGCAACAACCATGATCTAGAAGTCTGGCGAATCCTGGGGAAGGTCTATGTCCAACAGTTGACGCTAAAAGGAAGATAATATAAGAAAGCTTTACAGCTATACATTCTAAGCATTGAAAAAAATTTTCAAAAATTTTTTTAATTCATTTCAATCACTTATTTCCCAATATCTGTTAATGTAATTTATGTAATTTTCCTCAGTGTTTTTTTTATTTATGTTTACATATTCTCTGTTATTATGTTACGATGTGTAAATGTTGTCTTGTTTGGATCATCAGATGTTTATCATGTAACTGCTTCAGTGATTTCAAAAGCAAAATAGTCGTATCAACATGGCACCCATATAATATTTATTTTTTATGTATATACATATATATATATATATATATATTATCTTTGGAACATACATCATACATATATATCACAATCACAATATATATATATATATATATATATGTGTGTGTGTGTGTATATATATATATATATATATATATATATATACTATGATAATGAAATCGTATTTTAAATTAACCTGGACGATTATATTTTCTTTTAAAAGACAAATCATCGAGTTGGCATTAATATCAGAGATCGAGACAATAAAGCAGAAATCCAGAAAATTCTACTCAACACTGCTAATAGCCAATATCAGGCTGAAACAAAATGAAATAGAAATAAAGAACAACAAGGGTTATTATTCCATAAAGATATCATCAATAAATGTCACAAAACGAAACATGACAGAAATAATGTCGTGTGTCTACGTCACAACAGGAAACATCTCTCAAATTTTGAATTATCATCTAAGTGAAATGCGTACTTGAATGAAGCAGAAGAAAATATATTTTCCAAATTTGTGATGAATTTAAATCATAAAAAATGTAACTCGACTAAATTCAATTTACGCTAAGATATTATTGATCTATATTGAATTGAATTGTCATAACACAGTTATTTGAATTGTGATTGTCGTTATTGTCTTCGTCTACTTTCATTGCCTGCTTTATTTCATTGATAAAGAAGCAATTTTTTATTCAACACAATGAAGCTTGGCACTTGGCCACATTCATTACGAGTGTAACCAACGGAATCACCTTTGTCAATGAGATTAGAAGAAGTATATTTACTCTGATCTGGCTGTCAACACCATTTCTCAAAAGGTTTTCAAAGAATTTCGATCACATTATATTGACAGCTGGGTAATAGGCTCAGGAATTATTGATTAAGCTTTGAGATGGATCCAAGAATTTTTCCTCGATTGAGAGATAATTTTTAAGTATATTAAGACAATAGTAAAATATGAAAGTGAAACTCACATGATTACCCGACCCTGCATTGTGTACATCAATTGATCTTAATTCATTTTTAGTTTATATATAGTGTAGACAGATGTACGTGTTCTCTGAGTGATTTCTTGTTATCAATGAATTGCAAAAGAAGTGCGCTAACCACTGCACTATCGTAAATGGTCGCTGTGATGATGAGACACGAAACTCCAGGAAAGACTGTGAATGCTTTTCTGTTCATCTTTGACGAAGCAACTTTATTAGAAAACCATCAGCAAAAACTGTAAACATCAACATAGTTAACATCAACACAGATTTCTTCAGTTTTTAAGTGGATCGGACTGGCTTCTTGTCTGCCTGAATAACTATGTGCTATGTGCACAGACTGCAATCATCGAGCTAGAAGGCTTAAAATTTTAACAATTGCCTAGTAGGTCTAGATAACAGTATTTTTGTTAATTTTTAATCCTAGGCCCAAATAGACATTGGTGGAAAATTCAATTAACAATGTAAGTTCATGCTACATTGGTACTTAAGTTTATATCCGGCAATGTTCAGGATTGTTTTCTCAAAAATTGGACTTTTTTTAGTAATTACTACATAAAAAAGAGCGATAAAATTCACTTATTTATTGATCACCCCTTTTCCTTTTTTTTTATTTTATTACCTCCAACACGACATGCTGCCAAAAGGATGCTGCTCACGTGATGTTTTCTACTGAGTGACTAACTAGAGCTTTTTTTTATTTCTTTTTTCGTCTTCATTCTGACGTTTCTTTACCGTTTTACCATCGAGGAATAAACCAGGCCTGCATTCCTTTGAATTTCATGATTCTATGAAATTTTAAGCCTACAATGTTCGCTTGCTGTGCATTTTCGTTTCTGAGCACTCGAAGTTTTATAGGACAGTTTCACGTGTTTGTCATTTTTAAAATGACATCTCAAATATATCACCGTTTTTGTTTGTTTTGTTTTTTCATTGATTTCACTATGACAAACGGGTGATTTTTTTTGTGCTGATTTAGAGTTTTGCTTTTTCACAAGAAGTATGATTCTCTAAGTGCACTTTAAACAAGAAGGGAGATTTGATCCGAAAAGAGAAATTTTTTGACGAAATAAAATATGAGAAAGCAATAGCAAGGGGTTATAAGAAAATGAATGAGGCGACGAGAGATAGAAGAATATGGAAAAGAATGAATGAAACGTCTCTCTCTCTCTTTCTCTCTCTCTCTCTCTCTCTCTCTCTCTCTATATATATATATATATATATATATATATATATATATATAATGAAACTTTACATCACGATAAATCAAAATTATGGGGTAGTTATATTCTTATAAATATATATTATTATGTCGGGGAGTGCCATAGCAATAAACATGTCCTGTTTTTAATACTCTCCAAACAGGGCATTATTGAAAAAAGCTGACAACTCCATAATAAAAAAAATCAAATTACAAATGCAAATGTAAATAAAACTAGATTACATTCACCAAGAACCTCAAATTATATGATAAAATACTTATAAGAAATCATGATGAAATAACTCTGTTCAGATTAAAAGTGTCTTGCATGGTAAGCGATCGTATATACTTTTGGACGATGTATAAAAAAATGACTAAAAAAGCATTACAAGATTGACTCTATAAGTATATGTGTCTAGATGAAAATGACAATTGGAAAGCAAAGAGAAAAACTCAAGTGGTATGTGCTACATAACAATATTTGTATTATTCCGTGGGCGTATTTCGATGCATTTCAACGGTGGGAAGTAATCTTTTTCAGTGACATTTTTTTCTGTGAACCACTGAAAATATTTTCCTCTGGAACAGATAGGTGCCCCCCGTCGGAATGCATTGAAATACTCCCACGGAATAATAAAAGATTTTGAGAAGTAACACCTGCGTCTTGAGTTATTCTCTTCACCTTCCGATTACCCTTTTCATCTACATTCTTTCGGATCACTCCACATCTACAATACAAACACACACACATATATATATATATATATATATATATATATATATATATATATATATATATAATACTGGTTAGTTACGATATAAACCATCACGTGATCAACTCCTTTTGGTAGCGTGATTGATGAATAAGATTCTTCTCTCATTATCCCTTAGTGAATGATCACTAAAAAATGTGAACTATCAAAACACAAAAAGTATTTTTCTCTAGACATGATAAGGAATAAAAGTTGAAATTTTCAGACCTTTAGCTATATTGCTGCCGACTGTACCTATGATACTTACATAGCCAACCAGACCTGCTTAGAAACTGGATAAACCTATTTTGAGCGTTCAGGTGATCATCTTCGTGAGAGTATTGGTTGTCAGTTTCTAATTATTCTACTGCTATGGTTTTATCGATAACATAAGAGGGTAGAAAGAGAGTATACGGAAAGAAAATCAGGTAGTTTGATTAAAGGGGAGAAATGGAGAGGGGAGATGTCAAATAGTGTAATGATTGGGTGGGAAAGTGAGTGGGCAAAACAGAAAGTTTGGAAGGGAGATTTGTGCGTATGGAACTAATCCATAACATCTAGATAAAAACATGGACGATCCACGAAGATTGGGAGGAATCCTGGAGGGAATAAGAGGATACAGGAAAATTGTGACAGGAAGGTAGAGGCATGAAATCATGGATTGCCTCAGTTGTCAACACCCTTCGAATTTCCACAGGTCTATATCGTGAAAATAAAAGATAATTAAAGACAGAAAAAATGAAGAATGACCAAGTGGAAAGTTGGAATGAAGACGAAAACAAATGGAGAAAAAAGGTTTAGTTAGTCACTCAAAAGGAATCGTCAGGAGACCGACGTGATTTGGCAGCATGCTGTGATGTGGGTGATCAATTGAAAAGAAATAGTAAAAAGGGATGATCAATGAACAAGTTACTGCTCTCGCCTTTTGTTGGGCAGCGATCACTAAAAAAAAAATCTGAATTTAAAGAAAAAAAAACATGTATGAACGCTGCCGGATACTAACTACATTCAAAAAAGTGATTTATTCAGATGAACGGGCTAAAATACTGACTAAAGCTTTGTAGCGTCATTTCGTAAGAAACTGGAAGCAGTCATTGTATGTAGAGTCTATACAACCAAATATTGAATTATTTCACAGATTGCATTGGATATACGTTGCACTTCTCATTTCTGATTTAAGTACATATCTTTTCAACGTGGAGTCAAGATTATTTTTTTATTTCTTGTACCTTAATGGATCTTTGGTCTAAATTTTTATCAATTTTGAAACTAAATAAAGATGTTAGATTCAACTTGCAATTTATCACCTACTTTTTGTACTTGTGATATATATTGTGTGTATGTGTGTGTTTGGACGATCCTTCATTAATGAATGAGATTAAATATGACAGAGAAATTTTTTATTGTTAATTTTTTGTTATTCTGTATCGTTTACGCATACATACCAGGATTGATCCTACTACTATAAGTGTCTGACACACCAAGTCCGTCTATACATCTGTATGTGACATCCTAACTCGGGAACCACCGGATATATCCCGAAGAAAGTATCTGTACGTACGAATGGGATCACAAGGCATGTTTTTAGCAAGTTACTTTAAGGAAATTCAAAAAATGATATCGTGGGGTCTGCGTTCGCTCACCCAATACTAAAGATCTGATTTTAATCAATCTATCCACTTACCTAAACGTATTCAACCCGTCTTCTATGAAATTATTCTATATATTTGAATTAAACATTAACCAAGACTTCATAATGGTTATGTTTTTAACCATTCAATAAATTTATATTCATGATCCACGGATCCCGTTTGGGCCTTCCACAAAATATAATTGAGAACCTTGCCCGTAGGGTTGGTTCTTAGCTAGCAATGCTTTCTCGGTGATTCCAACGAAAATTAATTTTCAAGATTAAGTAACGTGGTGGAAGATGTCAAATAATTCGATCGTCATCGGGAGACGTGACAGAATTTAATTTAATTTGTCTAATTTAATTTGTAAATTGTTATTCGACTAACTTTCACTGGAAATCGCCATCTTGTTTCCAATCGAAAAGGTCTAACTGAATAGAAAATGTCTGCATTTAGAATAAACGTGGTTGCTTAAAAGGTGTGGCAGAGAAGCTACAGAAATCCAATCATCTTCATTTGTTTATACAACCTCATATTCATTCATGATTTTTTTTCTCGGCTAAGTCTTCACATTCTGGGTTTTAATTAACTTCCACGCCATTTTTATAGATTTTAGAAACCGCTAACCAAAACTGTCACCAAAACTGTCATCATCGGTTTATTCAATTTTTTGTTGGTCTGGCTGGCTGGCTGACTGGCTTGCTGACTGGCTGACTGGCTGGCTGACTGGCTTGCTGGCTGGTTGGCTGACTGGCTTGCTGGCTGGCTGGCTGGCTGGCTGGCTTACTGGCTGACATTGGCTAGCTTGCTGGCTGGCTGACTGGCTGGCTATGTATGTAAAAATGAAACATGCGTACAGACAGTACCAATGGAGCTAGATGGCTGAAAATTTGAACAATTACTCTATATTATATTTACAAAATAGAGTGCATTCATTCTTTTTTAGATTATCTCCCTTGGTGGGTTTTTAGTCGTAGAAGGGGATCCATTTGCAAAGTAAGTTTATGCTAAATGAAATTGCTTTTTCTTTTTGGGAAATTCAAACCTTTTAATGATTACCACAAAACAAAAGGCAAGAGAAGTAACGTTTTCATTGATTGCCCCTTTTCCCAATGTTTTGATTGATCACCCCCAACACGACATGTTGCCAATAGAGCTTGTTCACGTGACAGTTTCTGTTGTTTATTTCGTTTTGTTGTTTGTCCGTTTTCTCCTACTTGAATTTCAGCTCGCTCTTTTCATTATTTCAAAACTAATTAATCACCGCGGAAAAATTCACGGATATATTTAAATTTCTATTAGATGATTATTTCAGAAAAAAAAAAAACAACAGTTGCAAAATGTATTGTTTCAAATAATGACTAGGAGATATTTTATCAGTCACATAATTACATTTAAGTGAAAAATGCCTTGTTAAGAAGGGGGAAAGAGAAAAATCCAAACTGTTCAGTACATAGATTGATACGTTATTTTGTAACTGTCTATTTTCATTATTACTTATATTTCCGGACTGTTGTCTTCATCTTGGTTGTTGTCAATATTTTTCCCAGTCACCCTGCATGGTCTGAAGTTCTGACATGAAGCCTTTCCATTATATTATACGTTTTTCGGATTAGCCTATTAAAAAATAGTCAAGGTTTCTTCAGTTTTCAAGTAGGTTTGGGTGGCTATCCATCTATCTTGCTATGTGCCGTGCGTACAGGCTGCATCAATGAGACTGGATGCCTGGAAATTTCAATATTTACTTTTATTTTTTTGAAAATGCTCTTGGGGGGGGTCAGACCACCGATTTTTCCATTTTTCTTAATTGTTTACCCCCAACCTGACATGCCGCCAAAAGACATTGCTCATGAGACAGTTTCTATTGAGTGACAAACCAGACCTGTTTTATTATATGTATTTATTTTGCGATGCTATACTACTTGGTTGCAAAGTGAATACGAATTTGAAAAATTGTCAAATTCTGATGTATTCACTTTAATTTTCTGATAGAGTTTAACATTACTACGATTGTTCAGTTCATATTTTCTAATCGTCCACATTCAATAACTTGACACGGATATGCTACTGGTCCCTAACGCATTGGCAGATAAAAAATCGCGAGATCAAATCGCGTAAGTAACACTGCTATAGGGATTTTCAATGCTATGGTATGGTGGTTACTGGATGATGCCCATCTCTTCTCATAGGGAAATTAGACAAGTACTCAAGTACTATTGGGTTACCTGGTATCAGCAGAAAAAGGGAAATCAAAGATCTGAGTGGATTCTTCGCTGCCAGGTATCGTGGCTGCTTGTAACAAGATCTTTTTATGAAAATTTTTCGGTGATTGGAAATGCATGAGAAGAAGTTGATTTAGAACTTTCCCTGGGATATTAGTTAGAAGAAGAAGAAGAAGAAGAAGAAGAAGAAGAAGAAGAAGAAGAAGAAGAAGAAGAAAAAGAAGAAGAAGAAGAAGAAGAAGATGCATTTATTTGAGACAAGACTGGCTAGTTCAGAGTCAAACTCCACTTTAACTGAATCTTTGATATTAATATGAGGCCAGGTGAAAAATAATTAGCCAAGAAAGAACGAACAACTTCTCTGGGGATGTTATGAAAATTCCAATTTCTTTTTTTGCTTTCTCCCTCTTCCTAGTCGCAAGTGGACACCACATGACACCATGGTATTACTCTTTCTACCCCTCCCCCACTTCTAATTTACAGTCTGGCTAATTGCAATAATGAAGTCAACTCTCTAAGAGTTTCACGAAAATCATCATCATTCTTTTGTCGATTGTCATTTGACATCAACAATACTCATGATTCGCCACATTACTCTATCATGGGCGTCATGGAACCAATACTTTCTGAATATGCCTAGTTCATATCTTCATTTTGTATTCTGCCGGTTTCACATGTGATCTCTGAGGATTCTATTGGTATTGTGCCATTTTTGCAACATTGCCGTTTGAGTTTTTAATGGATTCTGTGATGTCTCAAACTCCTATTTTCCTCTAATATATTGTGCAGTCTTCTGATCTCTCCATGTGAAGTTGCATGGTTCTCGGTTTAATGGTCAATCTTCTGGTTAGGTTCCATGTTTCAGCTCCATAGGTGACTATCGGGGGATACATTAGTTATATACTCATCTTTTCAGAACTCATGGGATTTTTCTTGTTCTCGAAGGTTGAGTTTGCTCTCCTGAAGGCTTGCCACCCAGAGTGATTCTTTGCTTGATATCTTCTTCTGAGGATGTCATGGAAACTTGTTATACTAAATAGATGGAGTGGTCTACTTTCTTCAGTTTTCGGCTTTGATCGTTGTTTTTTAGTTGACAACACTGAAAGTGAGATAACTAATCCTATTGGTAAGATATGCAAAGAGCAGAAGCAACAAATAGATTTAGCGTTAAAATAGTGAGAAAAAAGTTTTTTTTTCAGGTGAATGGTTAAAGTAGGGTGATTAGTCCTATGGGTAAAATGAGTCTAGGCAGAATCACCAAATAAGTTTAGCGTCAAAGAAGTAAAGATTTCGTTTTTTCCAGGTCGATAGCCAAAGTAGGATAACTAGTACCATCGTTAAAGTTTGCCTAATCAGAACAACCAAGTAGGTTTAGCGTCAAAGAGGTGAAAAAAAAAAGTTTGTGGGTGTTTTGGGTCAATATTATTAAAGCAGTTTATTAAACCACATGTCGGACCAGGTCATTAAGCAACGATTGCTCAGTAGTTGTCTCTACCTTTGCTCCTCAACCGATTAACAGAGCATCTTGACGGACTGGACCGGACTGTCCACTCAGTTCTTCATCACACACGCGTTGCTTCATGGAGAACACGTGACAGCATGCTCTCCGAAGAGCTCCCATACTCGTATCAAAGGGCAGTGATGATGATGATGATCATCATCATCATCATCTTTTTAGCGTCAAATTTGCTTAATCTGAATTAACTGAGAATGATGGAAATTTCCGTGCAATAAAGATTGATTCAAACTCAATTTTATTCGTTAGTCAGGGCTTTTATCTTGCAATGGATAACTTTCAATGGACAAAAGCTTTCATTTTGCAACAAAAAACAATCGTTTTCCGCAGTTAGTGTGTTTCCTTCAATTAGAAACCGTGCACTAAAACTGTTACCAATAGTACCAACATGAGTTTCTTCAGTTTTCAAGTGGGTCTGGCCAGCTAGCTATATTTGCATGTATGACGTGTACAGGCAACACTAATGGAGCTTGAGGGTTGGAAATTTCAACATTTACTTTTAATTCTGTCTTGAAAAAATTGTGTGTTTTTTCGAAAATTTGTCTCTGTGTATAAGCACTCAACAACTTGACAAAATATGAAATTAAAATTTTTCACTATATATATCAGACAATGCACAAGGCAGTGCAGACTTTTAATCTAAAATTACAGACATGAATTCAAATATAATATATCTAAATTGACAACACCGGGAAGAATTAATCGAAATTCTTCAAAGTCGTAGTTTTATACGACGGAGAAAAGATACTTTACCTGACTATTTTGGTAGACTGATCAACACACCATGAAGTCTGGTTCCTTCCAAACATACACCTTTGGAAGGGATTTTTCATCTAAATTTGTCGGGAGTAGATTTGTACTTTTACAGAAGGGTAATAATAACAGGCTCATTGTTGTCTTGGCGACGTAAAACGAGAGTCAAGTCTGAAAAGAGGGAGGCACTTCAGGAAGAACAAACAATTATTCTTGAATTTGGACAGCAGTAATAATTTTGATATTTATTATTGCAATCAAATTGAGATTTTGATATTCTTTACTTCTGTTCCAACGATGTAGTCACGGAATGTTCAGGCAATAAAATCAGCACAAATAAAAACAGTCAGATTTTATTGATGAGATTTTAATCCCGTGCAATATTTCTTCTCTCTCGTTAACCTGTTCACTGCGGATGACGGAGTTATCTATCATCACATTTCTATAGCTAAAGTAAGGTGTCTGTATTATTGTTGTCGATGGCAAATCAGTTCTATCAGTGAAGTCACGGATTTTATTCTGCAAAAGATTTCCTGCACTCGATAATTGCGATGGATTATTTTGCAATGAACGATAGCTCCTATTCATGCCACTTTCCATTTTTACTTAGTTAATATCGATGAAAATTACGACAGATCATAGCCACCTCTAAAACACTCACCTATGAGGAAACGTAAACTGAAAACAGGGTTCAGATCAAACCTGAAGACAATTTAGAGTGTTTTTGTAGCATAGGTGCGTGTTTTGCCTGTATCTTTCTTCATCTCTTTTATCTCATCGATTTTGTTTTTCTTTTTCTTCGTCTCAAATATTTTTTCCTGAATGACGACGGTTCTTTCCTTATAGATGACTAGCGAAAACTATCCCGCTTTTCAAATATCAGAGAGTCCTAGAGATGGAGCATCCTGAACAGGGCCAGTCCAGAAAAAGACCCGTATTTCATAACTGCTAGGAAGATGACTAGCCTCTCCAGTTTGTAACTAATAAGCTCTGGTCTAGTCCTTTTGATGTGATCAAAAAATTATTAGTTATCCAGTCATTAGCAAAGAATAATTTGTTAAATAAATATGCTATGAGGGTGATGCAAAGCACAATAAGCATAAGAAGAGGTGTATTCAGAGATGATAAAACAGGCCTGAAAGTCAAACCATAGATTTCAAAGCTTCCAAGACCTTTCTACTGAAAGAACTTTCATTTAACGCCTAACATCGTAGTGAAATAGAATTTTCATTCATACATGTTTTTATTCTGGCATAGTAACATAGAATTCCATGTTCTGAAGACGTAATACTGAAATGTCACTTAAGCAACATCAGATTCATAGACGGGGTGGAGGAATGATTTGCGTAGATTGTGAGAGGTGTTTGCTGTGTTGATTTGTCAGTCAGTCAGTGACTGCAATCGCTGCTACAAATGCTAGCGTATCTAAAAAAAAAAAAACGCGAGCTACATAATCATTCTTTAAAAAAGTGACATATTTCTCTGACTAAAAATGTTTCACACAACCCTGGTAGGGGGTCCTAACCCATACTTTGGGGTGCTGTGCCCTAGCCGAAGGTGCCAAGTTCCTCTAGTCGGGTGCTGGTTTTTTAGACAAGTCTCGTTTTTCTGAATTCTCTCAGATTTTTCTATCACCAGAATGATCTCGTTCGGAATTAGATTTTTTTAAACCACGATTTTTAATTAACTTCAGTTAACTTTTAATAAAACTTAGTCATCTCTATCTGAACTTTTAGGTTCTCAATTTGGTTGCAAAAAATGACAAGTACCCTGACGGCCAAATCGCATTGAATACACTGGTTCTCATAAGATCATTGAAGCTGAGCCACGTCAAGATTGGTCATTTCTCAGATTGATGACCGTCCAGGAATACCATGTGCCGTATGCAACAAGATTATTCTGCTGCAAAAAGATGGTTTTAGTCCGTGCACCCGATCTTCTCTCACGCACACACTGTTGCATAGGGGACACATGGCAGTGAGCTTTCTTTGGTGCCATCATACTCATATGATCAAGTAGAAGCGATCAGAACCCTTACGCTGGCTACAGTTTCAGCTGTCCCTGCTTTATTCTTACATATCGCAGTACTGCTTACTTGTTGGCGGTATATGGATTAGTTTTTGTGAATTGATAGTTACAGTGTGTATCATGAAGACACTGCTTTAGTGAGAGAATTCTGGAAATGCAGGTGGCAGAGAGTGAGACTGAAACAGCGGACAATAAAATATAAATTGCGTTATAATATGTAGGAACTTATTTGAAATGATCTCCCGTCGCCACACGGTTGAGCTAAACAGTCTGTCAGTGGTGCAAGAGGATTGTTATGTTAAAGTAAATAGGGCTGCTGTAGGAATCTACCACTTTTTTCTTCAATTATCTGTTATATTTACCCTGTCTAGGGCGTGTGATACATTCAACATGTAATATCTGGATATCATTTCAAATGAGAGTTTTAATATCATTCGGTTGGATCATGAATATTTATTAGGAAATGGATGTATGATCCGATAGAATGATTACATTTATAAATATAGGTGGATTGTAGTTGTCTTTAAATGATGAATTCTTGATATTATTAGAATAAATCTGTATAAATAAGTAAATAAAATTAAAAATATAAATAGATGAATTGATAAGTACATAAATATTATAAGGAAAGAAACAGATTCGTTTGGAGAACATATATTTAAAATAAAGACATTTTTCTCGACATCAACTTGTATAAACAAAAAATTTTCAACGTGGGCAATATCACCCCAGGTGATTTTCAGTTTCAAGTGGGCGGTAGTTTGTCTTGACCAAAACTAATTTTCATGTTAAGTGGGCGGTAACATGTTGTAATCTCTCAGAGAAGTGGGCAGTCAGCTAAACAAAAAGTCAAGTACACCTGTTTTAGATGAAAGCTTGTCGACCATTACGGAGTATTTCTTCCTCCAATGAAAGTCAACTGAAATTAAGATGAAGGAAAAAATTCAAAATAATATTATACTATTGATACTACTACTGTATGTGAATACAAAACATTAAACATATAATCACCTGCTGTTCGAGGAAAAAACAAAATAAGTTTGTATGGTTAGATTTGATCTCCTGTCAACTGTGAAGTTCTTGTAGTGGTAGAGCTGCTGTTACGGGAAAATACACACTCTGGGGTAGAAAGGATACATGTTCACCCACATATTTTTTTCATTTCTGATTTACGCTGTTTATCTAGGTGGCAGAAGAATAACGAGTAGTTGAATAGAAAGCATCTACAAATTGGTATGAGAGAAAAAGTAGTCGTAAATTGAAAATGGATGACAGCACTTCATCAAAGAATTTCGAAATGATAATATTACTATTAATGCTACTAACGTCATGAAAACAATGAAATTAATCACGGCGCCGTGTGATTGGTGAAAAGCGAAGAGCAAGTTCATATGGTTAGATTTGGGCTGTGATGATATGAAGGGTGGAGAGATTCGAAAATTAAGTCGACGATTTTGTTTAAGGAATAAAATATTAGGAAAAAATGACAATCTAAGCAAAATGTATGTGTATATGTCTTCATATATGAGGATATATAATTGAATTTATGTGTGGTGCGCATGTATAGATATATAGAGACCACATTCTTGTAAACGATTGTGTCTATGTTAGCATGTATGTCAATATATGCGTGTATGTATGTGCGTATAATTTCAAACGCCAAGATGGAACGACAATATATATATATATGTATATATATATATATATATATATATATATATATATATATATATATATGTATATATATGTAAATATATATATATATATATATAGATATATATATATATGGCTTTAAACTCTAAATATGTATTGAAAAAAAACTTTAAGTATGTCATTTAAGTCACTTATTTCCCAATATTTGTTGATATAATTTAACAAATTTGTTCAGTGTTTTTTCATGTTTTATACAGAATTTGACATTATAGTATTATGTGTATTTATTTAAGGTAACTATTCCAGGGATTCAAAAACAAAACAGTTATATTATCATGGCTCCCCAGCAATGTTGAACAAACACCACCACCCCTTCAGCTATGATCCTAATGCATGTTTGCTGTTTAATATAAAGTATTATCATGATATTATCTTGTAATACACACCATTCAATGTTTTGAAACAGGGATTACTTACGTAGTTTATCCCATGTATATATATATATATATATATATATATATATATATATATTATCATTATTATTATTATTATTATTATTATTATCATTATTATTATTATTATATATATATATATATATATATATATATATATATATATATATATATATATATATATATGCGTATGTATATTTTGATGAGAATGCTGATGGGAGTATGTGATTATATACCCGTGTGCTTGCAAGAGTGTGAATATCGTGTCATGTAGATAAATGGTCTGTCAAATAAGAATTTGGCGACTCATAACCCATCTTCATGAAGAGTAGATAAAGCGTGAGTTGTTAAAAGGTTACCAATAGAGTGCAAGGAACCAAGAGACACAAGAAAGAAAGAAAGAAAGAAAGAAAGAAAGAAAGAAAGAAAGAAAGAAAGAAAGAAAGAAAGGGTAAGAAGACATACGTGAATTTAAGCGGAAATGCAGGAGACAGATCACATATACGTAAAAAAAATAGTATTGAAGACGAAGGAGCGATAGATTATTTGAGCTTGGACAGGAAGCAATGAGAAAGTACTAGGAGAGTACGTGACAAGGACATAAAAAGGAGGAAGTAATTTGTATAAAAAGGTAAGACTTCGAATTGCCGCATGTAAGTTCGTTTGAGTAACATGATAGTCATTGTCTTCCTCTGATGATGCTTGTGTGCACGCAACGTACCATGTTACAGGTCTTCTAAAAATGTAAAACTCGTTGTTCATCGGAGTTGGGCTTATTCTCCATTTCCTATCCGAACTCTTTACTGATGGCCCAAGGCCGTCAATATAAATGTTTGGGATGAAAAGTTTCTTGAATTGAAATGGAAAAAGTCAGCATTATCCTAGTCGTCGTGGGAAGAACTTGGAAAGGCTTTCATCCGGCTGTGAACTTATAATGGCTGTTGCATCTAATGATGATGATGTATCAGAGTATATCATAGCAACTTGATACTATAATTATTTCATATAAACAGCAGCAGCCGTCGTTGGGCATTGAACTTTACCAAGATTCGCCAAAACTCTCTATCATGGGCGTTGTGGAGAAGCTACTTTCTGAACGTGTCTAGTTTATCATGTCATCTCATTTTCTGGGGCCAAAATCTCCAATATGTTGTGAGTTGTGATACCCAGCCCATTGCCAATTGAGTTTTTTGATAGATTCTTTGACTTTTGTTTAATCTTTAGTATATTGTGTTGTCGTGTTGTCTCCCTTCTTGATGTTCAA
>OY735226.1:37500017-37522517 GCA_963457665.1 Thysanoteuthis rhombus | reverse complement strand
ACATTCCAGGTCAGGTGAGACTCGCGAATGTAGTTTGTCTTCCATGAATGTAACAGTAGAAAAAGTACCAAATTTTCAACATTACGACGATCACATAGTGGCTGGAGTGTGGAAACATTGAGTAGAAAGATAAGGAAGAACTTTCAGTAACGATGGTGAAGGAGATATTGATGAAGGAAATGGAGGAGAGGAGTGAGTCAATATCTAAAAATAAACTTAGAAAGCGCATACCTCTGCCAAGAAGACAGGTAATTTAAAAATGAATCATTAGAATTTGTTTTTAAAAATGACAAGCAAGCTAATTGCGGACAGACTGCTTTGGGTCGGCTGTTGAAAACGGTGAAAAAAATGTTTGTTATTGAAGTATAAGAATTGAATTTCTTTGACGTGAAAGATGATATGGATTAGGTTTTTATCTTCACTTGACATAATTGAATTACAATTATACAAGATTATTTTAAACATTTGGTTTCATTATCTGAGAGGCAGAATAATATTTGGCTGAAAGATTCAAGATTGTCAGACAAAATTGAATTTGGAAATGGAAATTATTTCACCATTTTTAGTTTTCAAAGACTTTTTTTTTTATTTTTCCTTTTATCTATTTTTCATTACAAATATCCAAGTCACAAATTGATAAAGTTTTGCAAATATTGTAAATTTTACTTTTGTTTCTACAAGAGAGCAATACGACATTTTCACTCAGTAATTAAGAATTATGGTTGCATGGTTATGTGGTAGTCTTTTAATACTCTCTTGTTCTTAAAAATGATTTTACATGCTCTGAATTTTTCTGAAAATTATCATTCGATACAATCTGTATTCATATATATATATATATATATAGAGAGAGAGAGAGAGAAAGAGGGGGGGATTGCAATGACCAGACTCTGAAACACATCAGCCTTCTGAAGACATCTACTAAACCAGTTAAGGCTTATTGGAATTATTATACACCAAAACCATAACTAAAACGTTTGGCCTCCTTTTTTCCACGTTTTTCTTAAATTTAATCAACGCCCATTGCAGAATTTACCTATCTATTTCTCTATATATATACGAAACGGTTACATGGTAAACAACTGATGATCCCAACAAGGAATATTCACATATAGAACTATAATATCAATATATTCTATGTAAAACATGGAAACAATTGAAACTTACATGAATTAATTGAAAGATATTAAGAAATGATTGACTGAAATGACTGAAATTTTTTATGAAATCATTTTTAATGTATTCATTGTTCAAAGCTGAGAAGCTTTCTAGACTACACACACACGCACACACACACACACACACACACACACACACACACACACATATATATATATATATATATATATATATATATATATATATATACATATATACGTGCTTATCTCATTTTTATACGTTCTTATGTGACTCTTCGAGATGGTAAAGGGTTACAAGTGAAGTGATACATTGAGTGAGAGGATACATTTTGTCTTTACGGGGTCAATAGTTTAGGGAAATTGTTTTCTCTTAAACTTATCGAAATTGAGAACTAATCTTTTTCTCTCTTCAAGGTAAGAGTGAAATAAGACTTTTCCTGCCCTCCAAAGGGTCAATAGAAAAGGGAGACTTTTTCCTGTAAGCACTAAACACATTGAAAACCTTTTTAGTGTCACTTCAGTCTCTTATTCTTCAGTATCTGTTTATGTAATTTATATAATCTTCTACGGGGTTTCCTCTGTTTTACACATACTTTGATGTCATGATATTATGTGTCAGTTTTCTCTTTTTTAGATGTTTACTATGTAACTATTTCAGGGATTTAAAAACGAAACATTTTTATGAATATGGTACCCCTGCACTATAGATCAAACACAAACTCCCTTTCGGCTATGGTTTTAATATATAGTTTATGTCATATATATAGTATGTTATTTTATAAACACAATGTTTGATATGAGAAACTCTTACAAGTATATCGTCTATTGCTACTGCTAAGTGTAAGCAAGCAACAAAAAAAAGAGGAGAAAAATAGTAGAAATTAATAATGATTGACTATGCTTCATCCAAGAAATTCAGATAGCATAATACTATCGTTTCTACAACTACTTCTAGATTTAAACAATCAATAGAGATAAGATATGAGAGACACTAGTCAAACACCTTCCCTAAAATTCGCTAGACCTCTCTCTCATGGGCATTGCAGAGCCAGTACTTTCTGAAATGTCAAGTTTGTCACGCCATCTCACTTTCTCTCGCCAGTTGAGCATGATTCTCTCTTGTTTACGTTTCATGGTTTTGAGTTTGAAGACATTAGCTCTCGAATCCGTCAACTACTTTATACCAGCCGTGAATGCAATGGAACTCATCAATACTTAGATTTTTATGGATTTTTTATCGACTGAATTTCACAAAAATGGAAAAACTTCTCCTCTTGGTTCAAGGGGAATATTTCAATCAGTATTCATTTCCATTGATTTAACATTAAGACTTTTAAAATCAGAATTTGAGTGATAATTTTAGATTACTAGCGATACGATAGGGTATGAAATAGACTGAATACTTATTTCTTACCGAGACTATAAGCGTTTGAGTTGAATTAGCGACTATTTTTGTCAATATTATGTGGTGGTGACATATAACTACAAGATGAGGGAGATAAATTATATTTGGGTTCACCCTAAGATTTAATCACTTCTTTCGCGGCCTATTTCCCATCTCTCCATAAAATTCCATTGCAATTCATTGAGAACCATTGTAGATATTGTTCCAATCTGCGAATCATTACCTGTTACGTAAATAACTTTGTATTCTTAAATATGTACTGGCAAGTACTCTTGGGTTAAAATAGGTTAAGTTGTGAGAAAATTATCCTTGTTCCCAGGCGTCTACAAGACGAAGAATGCTAAAGTGACCATCTGGTGTAATTACATATGCGACCGGCCTCAGATTAATTCTCCCGGGTTCGGTAGACAGAAATCGTTTGTTCGGTCAAAGATCTTTCTCTTCGTTGCAATCAGCTCGAATCAGATGGACGTAGTCAGCTGGATAAAATGATGAGTTTATACATAGCACTTAAGAAGGGGGAGGGATAAGAAAGGTGACTAATGGTCATTGCTCAAACATTGCTAAAAGAAGATGGAAAAGGTGACCAATTCACTTCGTCTTAATACTGTGTACTGCGACGAGGGATGTCCAGATGTCTTTTGCAACGTCTCTCTACAAAAGACTAAACTTTATTGTCTTGAGACCAAATAAAGAAGGTTCAGTACCAAAATAATTAAATAACTTAAAATCCATCGTCAGACCAAATTTGTATGGTCTTGAGACCATAATTGGTAGCTTCAGTACCAAAATAATCGAATAACTCAAAGTCCATCATTACACCAAATTTGTCAATGTCTTGAGACCAAATTGAGTAGCTTCAGTACCAAATAATCAAATAATTTCATCAAACCAACTTTCTATGGTCTTGAGACCAAATTAAGTAGTGTCAGTTCCAAAATAATCAAATAACTTAAAATCCATCATCAGATCAAATTTTATGGTCTTGAGACCAAATTAGGTAGCCTCAGTACGAAAATAATCATATAAAACAAAACCATCATCAGACTATGCTTGCTGGAAAATCGATTAAAATACATCGAAATTTTGCCAATGTCCTTCCCAAATCGGAGGCTGGAGTTGACTTTATCTTTCTGCTATAACAAGGCAATCCTCACGTCATTAAGAGGGAAGTTTTCACGGTTTGTCCGCCTCGTTAAACTAAATAGACATATGAAAATAACCTTTAGCCACCGTGATATGAAAACAAAACATTTGTAATAAAAAATGTTTATATATATATATTATTGCATCATCCACAGACAGCTGTTTCGATATATTACATCTCTTCAGTGTGGCTATAGACTTTCTATTATCCCATCCAATACCGCGAAGCAGAATTGAAACCTTCACTTCCGTAAGCCGATATCCTACCTCTGGACTACGGAATTGTACAGGCAGTAAAGCTGAATTTAAGCGATATATATTTAAATTACACAGAAATACCTCATCCACCAGTGTGCTCAATTCCTATAGAAGAGCATTGCATATATATATATATATATATATATATATATATATATTATGCATTACATATATAATTCAAAAGTTTCGGTTATCATCTTCAGTTGGAGTAGAAGTAGGGGTGAAGTTTGACCCTGCAGCAACCGGACATTTTCAATCTCTTGTTTATCTATATTCATGTCGTATCATATGATTCGCGTGTAATATCACATTTTTGCTTCAGTATCAAATCTCTATTTTCAAAACCAAATAGCTTTGTTCAGTGCCAAATTTTGAAGTCTTGAAAAGTCACAAATGAGAACCCTGGCAGCGACGGGGGTGCCTACTGAAGGCCAATAGTCACAATCTTGTCTCATGGGCCATTCGCCAAAGTAGTGAATTCGGACCTATGCGTGTTTCATTACCGTAACCCTATGACGGACAGAACAAGCACACGGTAAATAATTACAAACACATCCATGTCTGGACACATTGATATCTGGTTACTCGTACAACGGGTTCTCTCGTTACTTTGAGGGCAATAGGGAAAAGCTGACTCAGCATTCGAAACCGGTTCAACAGTAAATAAAAAACACCGGGTGACCCTACTTAGCTGCTACTTTCCGAGAAGTAAAAAAGGCTTCGATGTTGATGATGATGATGATGATGATGATGATGATGATGATTGAAATAAACCGTCATAAAGAATGATACTTAAAATTAAGGAAAGAAGATTATTTCCCCATGTATTATGACTATTTTATCATAAAAAATATTTCGATGAAATGTCGTTTCGATGAAAAGTAATTTCGATAAAAAGTTGTTTCGATGAAATGTAAAAGTTTTTCACCGAATAGTTGTTCGGATAAAACGTTGTTCGATAATAAGTCACAATGCTGTCCTCCAACTCTATCCCCCCTATTCATTTTTGTCCCATCAGACTCTTGACACTGGAACAAAATTCCCGCCGTGTGCCTATGGACATTGGACGAATTTCCTTTTGCCTTAATTCAATATCTTCAAGCAAAGAGCATGAAACATGACAATTATTGTCAATAAAGACACCATAGCAAAGAGATGATAGGGTTGGTTGGTCCGAGTGGAAATCTCTCGGCTGGACTACAATGATCGATATAATGGTATCACTTGAAAGAATAGAAAGAATCGTCTAGCCAATAATTTTGTAGAGAGAAAATGTATCGAGCGTCCAAGTCAGTAAACGTTACGTGGACTCCATTTGTTGGAATTACATCTGCTACATGCTATAATTTTCACACTGGACAATATAATTCTTTCGCTCGCTGTCTAATAAACATGGCTTTATTATATGGATAAATAAACGTTCAAAAGTGGTTCCAATTCATGGTTTAGATAAAGTTTGAAAACAGTTAAAAAAATCATGAAATCATATAAATCATGTTGAATCGTAAATTTTGTAGAAGTGATTATTGCCAGTAAATCAAATTCAGGGATATATTTCGATTTTTACCAGATTTTCTTTTCTAATTACTAAACCAGTTCTAGTGGAAGAGTCCATTGTGTCAAGCGGAAGATGAGTGATATTTTATCAGCAAGAGTGTTATCTTTAATTGGAAGAGCTGATTGTTACTAAAAATGAACAGACAGAAAATCACACTGTTCGGTAGATCAGTAAGATAGATTTCGTACAAACTTCTGATAGTACGTTCGTAATTCATGTATTGATATGAATATGGCTAATAGTTATTCCAAGAAAGATTTGATATCATCTCATTATATAAAAGCAATATCACCTTTTTGTTTGTTGGTTTCTGTCACGCTAAGCAAATACAAACATAGTGAATGGGGTAACGCAACGTTTGTATCTGAACGTTCACATACGCTGAAGCACACAGCTATGTGCCAGTCTGTACAGGTCTACATCACTACCGCTACTGATTCCGATATCTTAGCAGTAGGAGAGAAAACTAATTTAGGCATCTCTAATATTTCATGAATAAAATTGATATTGTTGCCATGTTGTTTACTAAATTACAAAAAAATCAACAGAAAAAATGAAGAGTTGTATAAAATCGAAAGATATCGTTCGGGGTATGCATTTTATTTTTGGCAATGAATATATTTATACTAGAATTTACATTCGTCTGGTTCTTCTATACATACATAATCCCGTTATTTTGTCGGGCATTTGGTGCTAAAAAAGAAGAGTCTACGACCAATGCATCCTCCTGATAGTCAAGTAAAGGGCTGAAATATGGGATCTAACCAGAAGATTTATCCCCAAACTGAGCACCATGCAACGTGCACAGGAAAGGATCATGCTTATCATCAAAATCCGAGATCACAAAATAGCACCGTATATTTGAGGAAAAACAGGAGTCAGGGATATAGTAACTATCAAAACTCAAATCAAAATGGTCTGGTCATTTTGTGAGAGTTTCAGGCAACCGATGGACTCACTGGAGGAGGCATTGGTTGCAGATCCTTATTTTTCGGACAAGTTGGATTTTCTTGTTCATTAAAGTTGAGCTCTATGTACAACATTGTGAGGACAAAGACACAACGATCAAAATCGAAAACGCAGAGCTGAAGAAAAGTAGACATATATGTACGTGCCCGTAAACAATTATTTGCGAAGAACAAATGCGTCTTCTAAAAGAAAAAAAACTACAAAGATCAACCACTGACGAATTCATTCGTCGTTTTTTTGCCTAAAGAAAATGAATTTTGATTGATCTCAAAGAAGATATATTTTTTTAATTTTTTTTTTTTTTTTGTGCCCACGACTTTAACCTATCTTTGTTTCTTTCATCTTGGGTTTTATTTACTTCTTCGCATCAATTTGTTGCAGTCAAGCCGGGGGCGACATGGAAGGAGGCTCACAGGTTAAACGACGGCAGTGCCACTTTCCTCTAGATTCGCATGCATATAAGGCTGCCCCCTCCACTGCATATATCAATATATATACGATCTGTCCCTGACTCTGTCTGTCTGTCTGTTTGTCTATCTGTCTGCCTCTCTCTCTCTCTCTCTCTATATATATATATATATCTCAGATTGATTAATACTTGGATAAATATAAGGTTTTGCCTTCTTTTGCGCTTACATATATTTATATACAATATATATATATATATATATATATATATATATATTAGCTCGCAAACAAACATGCATACACACTTATATACATATATATTCATATAACTGTGTATATATATATATATATATATATATATATACATACATATATATAAATATATATATGAATATATATATATATATGTATATATATATATATATATATATATATATATATATATATATATATCCTTACATTTATTAAAAAACAAAGAGAAAGCGAGACATGTCTATGTGCATTTTATGTATGCGTGTTTGTGTGTTAAGTGTGCGAAAAGAATGTTTCTTTGTAGTCAGATAAAGATTTTTTGTTGATTCATATATATATATATATATATATGTGTGTGTGTGTGTGTGTGTGTGTGTGTGTGTGTGTGTGTGTGTGTGTGTGCGTTTATGTGTGTGTGTGTGTTCGTGCGTGTGTGGGTATGTGTCTGCGTGTGTGTCTGTGTGTGTATCTGTCTGTGTCAGTTTCTCTGTTTCTCTTCTTCATGTCGTCCGCTCCTACTTTGAACCATTATTAGGATCGGCTCCACCGGTAATTGTTTCTAGATTGGACAAAGTTCCCAGAATTTAGTTTTTGTTTATTGTATTGGGTCCCCGAGGAAGAAATTAAAGACATTTAAGTTGCTTGACTGAAAACAGCTCTACAGTATTTTTGTTCGTTTGAGGGATTTTTTTATGTTGGTGGTTGCCGGAGATTTGTCCTTCCGTTGACTCAAATGCCTTCTTATTCGTAGTGGGCACTTTGCTAACTTCGGAATGGTTTTATTTTCTTTTTTCTTGAAACACGTCTTGTTCAAAATAAAAGTTTATACATTCATATATATAATGTGTCTGTGTGTGATGCCTTAGTTTCATGGACGAAGATTTAGAAAGACGTTCCACAATTGCAACCTATTGTTCTATGCTGATGTAGCTACAGATGTTCGCGCGTGCGCACATACATACACACACTCTAATTTTTTTTTATCCAATGCATACACCAATTGCGCATTTTCATCAAATATGCTGTTGAATGAAACATTTCTGGACACAAAAATGATGTACAAACGCACATCCATGTTTACAAGCCTGGCTGTATCAGAGTCAAACTTCACTCCTACTTCTATTTCGATTGAAAAAGAGATTTGCAATATGAATATTTGTAAATGTATAAGACATATCCGTTAGGCTCAATCAGTAAAAGATCCTCCGACCGATCACTTGGTCATGAATTCAAATCTCGGTAAGGAAATATTGATTTTGTACAGCATTTTAGTTCAAGGAGACAAGAGAGACAAAGTGAAGAGTCTACTGACCTGAATTAGGTGGGTTTTCTTCTTGTTTATGCTTCCTTTTTTTTGTAGTTGTTTTCGCTACGATAGAAAAGTTACATCCAGCCTCTGTCTTGAACAGGGATTTAATCAAAAGACATCAACGTACCAACACACACATATGTACGTGTCCGTGTTTTTGTCGAACCCAGTATATATGTATGTGTGTGTGCGCTTTTCTGTGTATGTGTCCTGTTTATCTCAGTGTATTAATACCTGACTATATATATATATATATATATATATATATATATATATATATATATATATATACATATATATATATATACATATACATATATATATATATACATATATATATGTATATATGTATATATATATATATATGTATATATATATATATATATGTATATATATATATATATATATATATATATATATATCTTACTTTCCACATATCTATACATCAAGTTGGAACAATAAAAACATTGAGATTGTTGACTGTGAAAGATGAGATCAATTATAGATAGATCATAATCATATGCATTTATTTTAACAGCAATACGTTTTATTATCAAATAACTTATCGTTTCATATCTTTGTTTTTATCTTCTCCCGACGCGAAGTTTTTTTACTTTTTTTACTTTTCTTTCAAACTCATATATTCATTTTTCTCCCATATAACCCTAATCTTTTGACAGAGTGTCTTTTCCTTGCATCTGCTTTTGCGATGTAACTCTCTAAACCTCTCAATACAGCTATTGTACCTCACTTCTTTCCATTGATAACAACATTCATAACAAGCCGAACTGCTTCAGGTCCAAACTCCACGCTTACTCCTACTCCTGATTTTACAGTAAGTCTTTGTATATTTGCTAGATATTTTCGTAAAAATATTAGACTTGTCAATTTAGCTCAGTCGGTTAGAGGGCCACATACCGATCACTTGGTCGTGATTTCAAGTAACTGTAGAAAAATATCATACATCGGTTTTGTTAACTGAGGAGAAAGGCAAGAATTCACTTCTCTAGATTTAGATGAAGTTTCTTATCCTTCTCAGTGTTCTTGGTCTTCTACTTGTTCCTGTTACGGTGTAAAAACTAAGTCAGTCCCAACTTCTGACCTAGACTGATGAAAATACATATACGAAGACACACATATGCATGTGTGCTTTCCAATAAAATGTATGTTCTGTTTATCTCAATGTGTTCATTCCTACGATATATGTACCTTACCATCTTCCAAGATACTGGTAATATATAAGTTCAATCATAGATTAACAATTACATATATCTATTCCAACAGCTACGCGTAATATTGTCTATGAACTTTTTTTTTACCTTATATCTTCCCTTTTATCGCTTCCTGACATGAATTTTCTTACTTTATCTCATTTCTCTAAACACATTTATTCATTTGTCGCCTATCTTTTGTCAGTGTGTCTGTTTCTGGCACCTGCTCTTGCGGTGTAACTCTGAAAAAAAGAATGTCGTCCTAATACTTCTTTATTTCATACTACTTGCTACGGTATTTTCTGTTAAAAATGCAGAATGACTATTCGTAATTGGAAACAATTGATGTTAGTACCAAAGCTAGCATAAGCTATGTAGGTGGCCTTATAATCAATGTTATTTATATTATTTAAAAGACATTGTCTAACTCTTACTATGGAGTTTTGACTTGATTTTCGGAGGTAACCGCAATGACGGATTACAATGACCAGACAATAAACAGTGACGTCATGCACAAACAACAGTGACAGAGTGACGTAAAAACTGATGACGAATTCACTTCCATCCGTAGGTAGTTTTGTTTAGCTAAAGTTTGCATATCCCATTTACAGGAACTAGTAATAAATGAAGTGGAATAGGATTCATAATGTTGAAATAATTTTGCCAGGAGAAATGAATTCTGTTCTGCTCACCTTCCAGAATTTAATGAAAGAAATAAGTTTGACCCTTGCGCAGCCTAGCTTGTAATAAATATATATATATATATATATATATATATATATATATATATATATATATATATATATATATAAACAGGCACAGTATGAAAGACTATCAGCGATATAGTACAGAAATTTCGGCTATTTTGTAAGTGCATGTAGGGTAGCTATGGTTCGGTATTCCATAAAGGATTTGTACCGTTTGTAGTACTATACGATACTCGCCTAACATTGAACCGGATGTTAAGCGACCCATTCAAGTATATTAAAAAAAAAAGGATGTGACGTGTCCAATCCAATACCACATATACTCTTGAAATTCTTCATTCTAGCGGGAACGACAAATGGAGGACTAGAGGCTACACGGCCGAAACGTTGTCAACAAATGAACACATTGCTGACCACATCATACACAATGAAATTCGTCCTTTTTATCAGGACAACCATTACACCTCACTTCTCTAACACTAGTCATAAAATCGAATTTTCTTGCAATTTCATACTTTACGATAGGGGTCAGCAACCTTTCTGCCCCTGAAGGCCGATCATATATTTATGAATTGACAATGGGCCAGATAAATGCCACAAAGATCTTTAGATATGGGAATTATCTCTCAAAATATAATTAGTATTTTCCTTTAAAACTAGAAGTTCATTTCTGCTTAACAAAGGATGCTAAATAGTAATCAAAGAATTCAATTGCATTTATTCCAAACATGGTACCTTTTGAAGATTTTGAAAAAAACATAAGATCTTTAAATCATAAAAGTAAGCATAGTATTGCAATATTTACTCGTGGGTTGGTCGGAAACCCTTACATGGTCAATAGTAGGTTGCCTACCCCTGCGTTAGAACAAGAAAGAAAAAATGTTATTAGAAAATATAGATATTGAACAACATTTTGGCAAGGAATTAAACACAATATTTTTTGACATAATATGAAATAAATGTTTAGTTTCCCAGCGCTCTACATCTATTGGTGCAGAAGCTAGACTCACTCAAAAACTGAAGAACCTATGTTGACGGTTTGTAATAAAAAGGTGTCAGATGGAATGACTTTGCCATCATAGACAAATCTAGGAAAAAAGCCAGTGTCGCATTTCGAATGAAATTTGAGAACGACAGACGAAATGTTTTGATAAATATCTTGGCAAATCTTCCACTAACAAAGTTCACATTCAAAGTACTGTGGTTGATTTTTAATAGAAAGCAAAATCGTGGCTGGACCAAATTTGTTTTGGGTTTTTTTTTGTTTTTTGTTTTTTTTTTTCTTTCTTCTTTTCTACATACCTTTACTCTGTTTCTGTTCGTCAAATTTTCCACCGGATTCAAAAACTATAGTTGTGCGTAGGTGGAGACTGTAGTGCATGTCATGAAACGACGCATGGTGTGTTTGAATTGTGCCTGCCGGCAAACTGATGTGATCTGGTCAAAAGGCAATTCAATTATTTCCCAAAAATAGGAATTATAACTGCTCTTGTAGACTGTCGAAGACATTAACATAATTTTTGACTGATTCCTATCTTTACACAGGTGACATTTGCATTTCTTGACGGAAATCACTTTTAGAAACCTTTGACCAAAATTGACACCCAAACTTTCAAAATTGTTTTCTTTAGTTTTTGAGCTGCTCTGGCTAGCTAGCTATGTATGCATGTTTCATACGTACAGGTCAATGGAGCTAGATAATAGAACTTCAAAGTATTTACTCCTTATGATGTTTTATGATTTATTTATTTGAACACTCTCTCCCATCCCTGGATAGGTTTTAGAGGGTTTAATTTGAAATGTGAGATTATGCTAATTTAGACCTTTAGTTTGCAAGTCGGTTACGTCCATGCTTGTTTTGTTGTTTTTATTTGTTTGTTTTGTTTTTTGAAAAATTGGACTTTTTTAGTGATTACCATTCAAAAAACGATGTATCACCAATTTTTTCAAATGTTTTTGTCCATTGCACCAAATTACGTTACAGGTTGTTTTCTATTGAGTCACTAACCTGAACGGTTTTCTTGGACTATTGAGGTTAATAAGTAACCTCCACAGTCCAAGTCTCAGTTTTGAGAAATTTTGAAAAAAATCTCAAGAAAATTACTATTCTTTAAATACTCTTGAAAAAATATATAGATTATGTTGAAAATATAACCATTTTTTACAATCTGGAGCATAAATATAAAAGATAAATAAAACTTAACTAATGAAAAATAGTTAATATATATTTTGAAGTAAAGAAAATATTTCAAACTTTGATTTTTTGCAGTATAGATTAACTCCTCTAAAATGGATTAAATAGATGGGGTTTTTTGTTCGGGGTAATTTTTAGCAATAATGAAAATTAAAATCTAGTGTTCATATATCATTCTGGTCAATCAATTCTTGATTTGTTTAAGAAACATTTTTTTGTCACGGAATAAACGCAGTGCAGTGGCTATCGATATTTGACGAAGAAGTTCAGCAGTTAACAATCATAGAAGTTATCCAGTGGTTGTTTTCCCAGACGATTAACTGACTTATTTGTTTGTTTTTAAAAAAAACATTTGGTGGACTGCACTTCACCTCTCATTATTTTCTGACATTATGGCTTTCTTTTTTCAATCTTATCGTGTTTTGTTGTGTTTTTTTTTCTTCTTAATCTCATTAAAGTTTTAGCAAAAATGACATCCTGTCGCTTCAACAGAAGATATAATTTTCTTTCTTTGTATTTTAATCTGGAATCTGTCACTGCCAATCAAGATTCGAAAGGTATTTTCAGTGCAAATGAGTTTGGGTGATTTTTGTGGTCGGCAAAGAATTTTATCATAATTTTGATCTTTTGCTCAAAAAATATCAAGATTGAGTTTTACCCAGAAAATGAGTCTTTATTCCCGCGACGTCTAGGTCGATAATCATCGATCTTCAACGCACTCAACGTTTCAGTTGAAAGGCAAAGAATTGGAAATAATGTTCGGATGTATAAGGTACCGCCAACCAAAACTGTCAACATGGGTTTCTCCAGTTTTCAAGTAGGTCCAGCTGGCTGTCTATGTAGGTATCACGCGTACAGGTCACATCAATGAAGCCAAAAGACTGGATCTTTCAACATTTACTCCTTATTATGCCTGCAAAAATGCTTTTTCTTTTAATTCCCCCACTCAATCAGGTTTTTTAGTAGAGAGTTCAATTTGCAATGTAAGTTTATGCTGAATTGGTCAGTATTTTGACCTGGCTGCGTTTATGCTTATTTTTCTACTTTCTACTGATTCAAAAAAAGGTGAGAGAAGTAACTTAGTCATTGATTACACTCTTTTCAAAATTTTGATTGATCACTCCAAACACAGCATGCTACTAAAAGACGTTGGTCACGTTACAATTTCTATTCAGTGACTAACCAGATCTGTACTTTGAATCTTGACTATTCTTGATCAGCTGCGTAACGAAAATAGGGACGGCTGTCGGTGTTCTAGCCCAGATTATATTTTGATTGCTGTCTTTCATAGCAGGTGAGCTCCACCCACCTGGACGGGAAGTTCCTTCTTATTTTTGGTTGTCTGCGCAAAAATCTTGTTAGTTTTGTCCAGTGACAAAAATATGTGCGCACTTTTGAATTCGACATGGTGAATCAATATATTTTCGATGAAAACTCATTAAGAATTTGAAACCTTTCGTGTGCACATAAATTTCTTTTTGCGTAGGTTGCAAGACATGTGTGTGTGTGTGCTCATGTGCAAGCATGAGAGGGAACAATGCTTGGGAGGTTGGCGTAATACAATCTTCCTAACCCCATACTCCTTACTGTCGTGCCGTAGTAACTTCAACTTAATAAACATAAAAATCTCCACTGGAAACCTCAGGCCAAATTGTATTTAAACTAAACTTCTCTTTCCGATCTTAAAGCTAAAATGGACAATGGCTGACCTGAGTGCAAATGGCAACTTGGTCAAGAAACGATGTATTTAGTTTAGTTTAGTATGACACAAGGCCACAAAAGTTGGTCACTTCTGACTAAACTGGTAATTATTGATGTATGGCCTGTGTCTTCGATATTTATGAGCTCAGTTTGGTCTATCACTATTTGGCACAGTGAGGATCAAGCTCTTCACATGAGCAATGATCTTCCATACAAGCTTGCTTACCACCGTTTCACCACAAAATCACCAAAATATGTAGTTACCAAGCCTAGGCTGACAGAAAGCCTCAATAGCAATCCACTAAGTGGGAAGCCAAGACTTTACATTAATAACTGGCCTACAAGACTTGCTAAACACCTCACTATAGAAAGAATTTTTTCTTTAGTAATTTTATCCTAGTCTTACACAGGGTCACAGTGGGATGTCACCCAACGATAACCAAACCCAATTTACTGGCAACGTCTTCTAGACATGCATTGTGTGCAAATAGTATCGGACATATTTTTTAAAGATAATTTTCACATCCTTTATACTACTTTTGAATTGAGGGTATATGGACAAAATTTTTTAAAAAGCACAAAAATCAAAAAAATATTGCAACAAGTTAGAGATTTAAGAGTTTGAGTACAAAGATCAGAAATCTTTGGTCCAGGTTCTGTCATTCTGTCATTTTGTCAATTGGCAAAATCTGGACCAAAGATATTTATATAGAGAGAAGCCAGGATGAGAGAGACCCACATTTTGAATCATAATCTTCAGAGATTGACTCGCATTCTTGCAACATGATGAACGTATCTAATGTATCGAATACTTTTTGCACTCACTGCACTTCGACCGATATTTTCAGGTACTAAGTGTTGCCAGCTTTTACAACAGACTGCAGTAAAAGTGCACCCAGTGAGGATCTGACTCACTACAATGATGACTGGCCTGAAAGGTTAATTTACTAAGCATTTCTAAGGCCTTGCGGGTAAATCAGTTGACTTTTGATTTAATTTTACTGGGCATTATCTAACACGCATCAAAATTAAGTTTTCTTTTTCATTGTCTTGTTTCCTCGAGATAAACCAAAAACCATTTATTTTCTGATCTTATTTATGAATTCTAGTGACTTAAAGTTAATTCCCATATGCTTTATTACTATCAGATGCCAATAACGACAAAGACTTTATCAATATTTTCCATTTTGATTAGATCTTCTTGTAAGTTTGTTTGTCATTTAAATTGACAGGACAATCAGAAACAGACAGATAACGTCTTTATAGGTTTTTCATTCTTTTTACGTACTTCTTCTTACGTCTTTTTTTTTTTGGCTTTAAATCATCTGACGTGAGGGTGGCAAACAACTTAAGACGAAGTTTATCAACAAAGTTTGTAAGTAGATGTTGAGTATTAAGAAAAAGCCAACAAAATGACTAATACTTCACTTTTAATTTAATGATAGGGTCACTCGACATTGCCCAGGCCATTTTTTGGAACCTTTCTCCAGTTTTCAAGAAGGTCCTGCTAGTTGGCTGTGCAATCCACATATCTCTCGCGCGTGCAGGCCATACCGAAAGAACTAGAGTACTGGAATCTTCAACATTTACTCCTTATCACATCGAAAAAACTTTCTTTCGGGTTTTTTCAAGATCCCCTCCAAGATTTTATTGGGGGGTCACACTGCTGTATAAGTTTATGCTAAACTGATTCCCTATTTGTGGTAGTATTCATGACTTCTTAGTGATCAACCCCAACACAGAATGCAACCGAAAGACGTTGGTCGCATGACTGTTTCAAATGAATGACTAACCAGACCAATTTAATATCATTAACCACTTTTGGAGGTGCGTGGTTTGTCGATTGGGCAACAGCGCAGAAAATGAATTTGGCAAGTTGAAATTGAAGCCAGCATAAGGACATTACTTACTCATATTTATTTATCTATTTGATTTGTACTTTTATGATGACGCCATTACGAAAAACGTTTACCAAAAACTACCTTGTATCACTGCTCGTTATCTTGACATGTAACTGTCAACAGCCAGTGAGATTTCTTTTAACGAACTAACTCAGCCGCTGATCGAGTTAGAGGAGAAATTTACTCGTCCCAAAATAATTTGTCTCAACCGAAGTACTTATGCAAGGAGCATTGACCCATGCCTAAGTGAGGAAGAATCATATAAAGCGTAATGAACTATGCTGCCATTTTGATACCTTCGTTTTACCTTTGATGTTCCTCGGAGAACAAACTTTGCAGAGGAAAACAGTCACGTGGTATGATACATTAACGGTGTCGTTTAAGAAATTCGTACAACGACAAATTTATTTGGTTGTTTATTTCTGCTCAGTATACCGTGATTACGACTCAGTTGAATAGGTAGAAAAATGTATTAAAGAATGTGATATAAGATCCTTTTTTTTCACCTTGATTGGTGGTCGAGAAAGCTTACATGCCAAGAAGAGGGTTGACACGATCGAGTCAAGGAGTTGAGTTAAATTTTATTGGCTGCTTGTCATTGTCATGTCATGATAAGCAAATACGTGCAGAAGATCACCCATTCATTAACTATCTTACGCTATCCATCAAACAAGAACAATTCGAGACGAAATGACGAATAAAGGAAATCAATCTCAATTTTAATTTTAATTTTGGAAACGTATACTTTCCTACATTCATATTTCAGTATTTTCTTTCAATACCGTAGCCCTGCAGATTTCCTACCCGACCAACCAGCCAAATGGGCTGCAGATTCTTCTCCTTTTGCTCGTGTGTGTGTTTGGCTATGTTAATGTATCCCTGAGCACTCCTGGTCACATTTTGACGGGTTACAACCTAGAACATTCACATGAGTTAACCATTCGGTGCTATCTTCAGAAGTTCAAAAAAGTGTTTCTGGGGGTCTCTATGGTCATTTTGGACCAACAATACCCGAATCTTGTGCTGGTATTTTCTCAAGAGGAAGAGCTCATTGTTACTGATAGAGAAAAAAGAAAAGATCTATTTTTGTGAGAAGGCTTATAGAATAAACGATTGTTTTATTGCTTTATTATCAGACTCCAGTCCTAATTGAAGTGAATTCTGTTTTTCCACTGCCACATCATCAACAACAAGAACAATCTTCGCCTATGACGTTCAAAACGTGAATACCACTCATACACAAATGTTTACCTAAAGGAGCATTACAGCAGTTTCACACACGATTTTCCCTAAAAGAAAACGAAACCTTGTGTACACTTCTTGTTCTTTTTCATCTGTCTCACAAAAATTAGTAAGTTCTTCACCGTTTGTCTATTACGTCGTGTTGAACCAAACATATACAAAAATCAGCATCCCCCTACCTGGATTTGAAATCATGACCAAGTGATTATGAGCCGGCTATCTCTGAAAAATCTTATATACTTACAAATGTATTATATAGACAATACAAAAAATCGCAGTAATCATCTTCAGTTGGAATAGAAGTAGCCAGGCCTGCTGCTTTATTTATTTCATTTTTTCTCGGGCATCTCTTGCCGATATATCTTGAACTGCATTAGTTCGATACGTGAACTTTGCGTCATGACTGACTTCTCAGCGGCTTTAGAGTGACATCTGAAGCAGATCGATCAAGTGATTGGCCAGTATTCACGAGTTCCGATTGCATCATTATTGATCCGATTACGACTTCAATCAAACAAAGATTGTTGTTAGCTATGTAAATTCATTGAAGAAAGAAACACAAAACATACGAAAATGGCTGTTTGCTATGAAAATTCATTGGAGAAAAAAAAAACTCAGAGAAGATATACGTCAAACTTTCGAACTTGTTCATTCAAATTGTGGCGAACATTCAAACGATTGGTTTTGTAAGAAACTGCCAACCATAACTGTCAAAATGGGATTTTTCAGTTTTCAAGTTGATCCAACAGGCTGATTCGCTGGCTATGTATGTATCACGTGCATGGGGCGTACCAATGAAGCTGGAGGATTGAAAATTTAAACATTCACTTAGCTAGTATCGGCCTGTTTTGTTTGGGGGGTGTTTTTGTTTTTTGTTTTTTTGTTTTTTCAAATTAAGATTTTTTAATGGTCAATACCCCTTCAAAAAGAGAGAGACTTAACTTATACATTTGTCACTTCTTTTCCAAATTTGAAATTTTTCACCCCTTACACGGAATGCTGCCAAAAGACATTGGTTGCATGACGGTTTCAAACTAGACGTGTTTTTGATTAATGTCTAATCTCAGTAAAATCTTGGAACGGATTTGCATCTGTTAAGTCTCTTTAAATATTTTGCCTCCCATTGATTTGATTTTAATCCACTATGAGCAATCAAAGCACGGGGTTTTCATTTCTTTTTCTTCCGCTGGCATGAACTCCAAGACAAACCAGTCACCTCAAATATTGCATCCATTGTCTGACAACGATGTTTGATTGCGTAGCAAAGTTTTTTCAAAATTTCATCATTTCGACGTGTTGAAGGTCGACCAGATCGTGGTTGGTCTTCCAGCGGCATTTTAACACGTTCAAAACGTGAATACCGCTCGTACACGACTGTTTACCTGATGGAGCATTACAGCAGTTTCACCCGCGATTTTCCCTAAAAGAAAACGAAACCTTGTGTACACTCCCTGTTCTTTTTTATCTGTCTCACAAAAATTAGAAAAATTGCTTGCAAAAACATGAAAAAGGCCATAGGGAACAAATCAGTCAACCCAGACCTGCACCACATAGCAGACTGACCCAGAATAGTGTTGACTCGAGATACCGAGCTGTTCAATGCGCAACCGCATTGGAGCTCCGGTTACTTTAGGTTAAGCCTTGTATTTCTGTTTTTAGCATGGAGATTTCGAACACAGCGGTTGTGAAGACTATTCTCTAGCTTTTATTCAAAAACCTTGCCGAAAGGGATACAAATCACAAAATTTGAAGCAAAGCTTCAGACCACAAGACTTCAACTGCCAAATCGACTATCTCAGATTTTTTTTAAGCTTCAAACTCTCTTTGGTTGATATCACGAAAAAGAATCAGCTAGGCAATAATCAATATCATCTTCAAATCTTTCTCAACAGAATTCTCCAGACATGAATATTTTTCATAATAGGCAATTGATTTTTCCTGTGTAACCATTTCATGAATCACTCTACATAGAAGGCTAATCAGACAGTCCCAAAAATCACCTTCAATTCTGTCCCTACACAAAAAAGTGTTTTTCTTAGAAACAGTTCATTTATTATGTTCATGTGCATATATATTGTCACGATTAATAAATAAGGTAGTTTTCTAATGGAATTCTTTCAATTTGCTACGTTCTACAAGGATTGCCAAATTAGCCATTTTAGGAAAAGATCTGGCTGATTTTTCCCCACTTTAGCCGATAAACATCTATCATAATCAGTTAAATAAGTTTAATTAGAGTCAAGTTATTTTCATTAATAATTCGTTCTGTATTCTTGCTATATGATTATTTGTTTGTTATTTTATAAGTAGGCTTTAAATTAGTACATATATATATATATATATATATATATATATATATATATATATATATATATATATATATATATATAAAGAATAAACGACAAAGGGATGATAAACGACAGAGGGAGGTAGAGAGAAAGAGAGAGGGGGCAAGGATGAATCAAAGAATCAATAGATAAAAGGGAATGAGAAGCCAAAACCAAGTTTTGAAGTCTGATTTATCTGGAACAGTGAAAGAAGAGAAGCGAGGATAATTCTTCTCGCCTAACTGGAATAACAACGTTGTGAAAAGGACATGAGTGGTGAGAAAAGTTTGTATGGCTTTTGGTTTGTTTTTGTTTTTTTATTTATTTTTTTATTTATTTTCATTCTATTCGGTTCAATTGAATACAACGATAATACACGGGAAAAAGCAATTTTGTTAAATATCTTCAATTAAGCTGTAGATTGTTTACTTACAAAATATATTCCTCATATTTTGTACATACTGTACATTTCTTTTCCTATGTATCTGATATATCTAGGAGTTTTTCAAAAAAATTATCTAATCATGGGAAGGTCGGGGCAAATTAATAGGAATTTCTGTTTGTAATTTTCTGAATGTATATATAAGACGATCGATGAGCCTCATGAATGGAATAGACTTATACAATGAAATCCACGACATCGAATTAGCAAAAGAAAAAAGCAAAAGACACTTAATATAGATATATAGGGAGATGAAATACCGTTAGGTGATCCACATTAATCAAGAGACTCGTTCAATTTAATCCATTTATATCAATTAAATAAAAGTAAAATAAAAAAAATGAGTATAATAATCTACAAAACTATAGACGAGTGACAATCAAACAAAAGAAAAAACAAGTATCCTATATTAAATATTAAAGTCAAATTCAGGTGAAGAGGTTGTGTTTGATCAACACAGCTTGGGGCGGCCATGGTAAAAATGTCTGTACTGTTTTTAATCCCCGAAATAGGACCATGGTTAAATAGAAACAACTGATGATCCCCTCAATAATATCTAACGTACATCATTAGAATCCAAATGTCCACAAGAATAATAGAATTTGATATTCTGTAAATAACACAAAATACCTATGCATTAACAGTGATTGGAAAGTGACTGACTCACACGACATGACATCGTAGCATGATTTAAAGAACTGTTTCGGTCAAAATTACGAAAATATTAAGATTCCTTTCTAGCAAGAGTGTAAAGTTTTCAGTTATCTCTCTCTCTCTCTCTCTCACTCTCTCACTCTCTCTCTTTATCTATATATCTATCTATCTATCTATCTTTCTCTCTTTCTCTCTCTTTCTCTCTCTCTCTCTCTCTCTCTCTCTATATATATATATATATATATATATATATATATGATGAGTCTGTGAAAACTATATATGTACAAAGTTGACAATACGGGAAATAGTTGTATCTAAATTAAATCAATTTCATTATACCAGCATGTTTCACCTTTTGGCTTTGTCAAAGTGGCAATTACAAAAGAAACAGAGAAATAACAACGTCTCGATATATCGCACGAGCAAAATTACGAAGAGCCCACGATTCTAAAATAATATATCCATACATGATATTGCTAGACGTTGATAATTGAAATAAATGAACATTCTAATATTGTTTCATTCGAAATTGGAACTTTGATAAAGCCGTAAGGTGAAACATGTTGGTATAAATAATTTGATTTAAATGCAGCTATTTCCCTCATTTTCAACTCAACATCTAAAATATATAAAATTTAGCCTATTTTGGAAGACAGTTTTGGTTATAAATGACAAATCATACCAGGCAACATTGCATTCTACATTTGATTCAAGTTCTGTCTCTATCTATGCCATCAGGTGACGGTAGCAGTTGTGCTCAAATCCTCAAACTTTACATTGCTGGTTTTTATAGACAAACTCTTCTCAAGCTGCTGAAGTGAAACTAGATCCAATTCTGGTACATGACAATTTTCTTGCGGAATTGTGACTTTCAACTTTTGACAGAAAATCACGCATCCCAGCTGACTCAGCCGGATTATTTTATTCATCTTGTTGATCTTCCAAGTGTATTGTTATTCCTTCAACTTTCCCAGTTTTATGACTGTTAAATATTTCTGTTACTAGAAACTGTCAACAAAAACTGTCCCAAAAATTGTCAAAATATTTTTTTCAGTCTTTAAGTGGGTCCGGTTGACTAGTTGTCTTTCTATGTCAATGTCCCGCGTAAACACCGCTCTAAGGGTGCTGGAGATTCGTTTATATATATATATATATATATATATATATATATATATATATAATATATATATATATATATATATATATATATATATATATATATATATATATATATATATATATATATATATATATATATATATATATATATATATATTATTCCTTATTATATCTATAAAAAAGGAACAGTTTGTTTTTTTCTTATTTTTTTTAAATTTCCCCCTAAATAGATTTTTAGGTTGGGTTCGATTTCCAATGTAATTCCCTATTAAATTGGTCACTGACTTTGTGTCGGACAGCTTTCACATCTGTTTGTCGGAAAATTCAGACTTCCCTAGTAATCACCGTCCAACACAAGGCGAAAGAAGCAATTTATTCATTTTTTCAACAATTTCATTCATTCCACTAGATTGATCATCCCCAACACGGTATATTAATCACATGACATCACTATTGAGTAACTAACCAGACTTATCATTTATTTTTCTTTCAAATAACCACTTCGAGGAGAAATTTAAACACCGATGAGATAAAAAGAAGTCCCCAGAATACAAAAAA
>OY735226.1:37470017-37495017 GCA_963457665.1 Thysanoteuthis rhombus | reverse complement strand
TGGAAACACCTTACATCATACAGTGATTTTTTTTAAAAGACTGCTCTGGATAGTCACTCAATAGAAACTATCACGTGACCAACACCTTTTGGCAGCATGCCGTGTTGAGGGTGATCAATGAATAAGATGCTTCTCTAGCTTATGATTGGGGAGTGATCTCTGAAAAAATTAATCTTCAAAAAACTAAGGATTCAATTTAGCATAAAGTTATATTGTAAATTGAACCCCCATAAAAAAATGTTTTTGTAGAAATGATAAGGAGTAATCGTTTAGATTTTCTGCCTCTAGCTCCATTGATACAGCCTGTTTACGTGATACATACACTCATACATAGCCAACTTGAAAATGGAAGAAACCTATGTGGTCTGTTTTGGTTGACAGTCTCGAAAATATTAAGCAAAAGTTGTCTGCCACAGGACAATGTTCAGCAGGTAAACCCGCAAAGCAATTGCTATTGGGTTTGATCTGCTCAGAGTGAAGTACGGAGATGAGCTTAGTAAATAGAAACGCCAAACAGCGACAGTTGGCCATGGATCGTGAGTTCCGTCCTAAGAAATAAGCAATTATCGCGACCCAGTGTCTGATAAAATAACTTGATCTCCATGAAAACCACCCGATAAGAAGCAACTTTAGAAAGTAAAAATTACGTTTTTTCTAATATTTTTTATCATTATGAGTACAATATTCATCCGATATGTTGTTCATTGATTTCACACTTTAAAGTTAGATGCTATCGAGTGTAATTGGTCGACTTCCGGATGAAATTCAACGTCTACTTTTTTTATTAAATTTTTGGGTAATTAAATGAAGGGTGGGTACTACTCTGGGGAGGTGGAGGTGTTGGGAACTCTCGTTGCTGCCGCTGAATGTGACTGACCGCCGCGAAGTTGCTTAGTGACTCGTCATCCACCTGGGTATTTTCAGCCTGGATTGCCGCTACTCCAAGATCATTTTCGGTCAACTATGTCGGAAGCCGAAAACAGTGGATCAGGAAGCAAGTCATCTGTGGGTGACAGTATAGGAATAAGTCGTCATTTGAGCGATACATAGTACTGAGTTATGGTTCAGGGAAACAAAAGAAACAGTCAATCATTCTGGGCAGTCAGTGTTATTTTCTGGTTGCTTGTAAAAAGCATAGAAAATGTCAACTGTTCCCTTCAAATAGCTTTTACTGCGAGGATAGTGATATCCGTAATTGTCTTGAATCAAATATATGCAATTTGTGTATAAGGGTAACTTGACTCAAGGATGAACATAACATATGTGGCGCTGACTTCAGGTGACCTACGAAGGTCAGATCAAGTTTGGCATTTTCAAATCTAACAGCTGCACTATACGAGCTTCAAATTTGTGCACAAGGATGACTTGATACCAGAATGAACATAAGATAAGTGTAACTCAATTATGGTACTCTCTAAAGGTCAATTCAGGGTAAGGGCAATTTTTGGTATTTTCAAATGAAAGGGAGGCTGCAGCACTCTACGGGCTGCAAATTTACAAATGTACAAGAGTTACTTTATTCATTATTTAATTTAAATGTACAAGAGTTACTTAATCCAAGGATTAACATAGAATAGATAGTGCTGATCCATAGTGGCTACTTTACATCACTATTAACTGTGATGTTATTTTCCTTTGTGATATTTATGAACATCGGGTGCAGGCACAGCAGGGGGGGGCGCCTACCCCATCATGTAACTTTTTCAACTCTCCATAGGAAATAATTAGCTTTCCTATGTTGTTATATTTTTTGTGTGTTGGCCCGACGAGGGGTTCAGGCCGGATAGGAGAAGAATGCATGCAAAGTTGTTTTTTTTACTCAGGCAACGCTGGGTATCAAAGGTAATATATATATATATATATATATATATATATATATATATATATATATATATATATATATATATATATATATATATATAAAGGTGACCACAGATAGGGTAAAAGGGCAACCGATTGATGCCCGTGGGACAGTAAAAGACTCGTTACAATATGGAGTGATGAGTAAGATTTGCCAAAGATTAGTGCAGTCACAGTCGTCATTGAAGAAAGTGAGAAAGGCCTGTGTCAAATATTGGACTTACAATGCCTGAATATATATATATATATATATATATATATATATATATATATATATATATATATATATATATATATATATTGTGCTTTGATTATGAATGCATGCGAGCACATGTATGTCTCTATTTGTCTATATCTGTCTTTGTGCATGTTTGTGTGTTTTAATGGGTGTATGTCCGCTTTTTTGCGTCTGTGTGTGTTGAGGGATATCATTGAGGACCTTAGTGGTTTTGAGTTGCCGACGGGGTGGGGACGTGTGTCCTGCTGATTTTTGTTGATTTAACGTCGGGTTGTTGATTTGAGATTCTCTTTGCCCCAAGCGAAATTGTTTGGCCTCGGCAAATCAATCAGGAGGCAGGACACGTGGACAATTTCGAAGATCATTATGCGACACAGCCTAAAGGTGGGGGTCATTTATCATTCGAGTGTTTGGAATGGTCAAAAACATTATGGCCAAAGTGGACAGGGATAAAGTATGAGTAGAGTGATCGATATGAGTGATAGATACATATGAACAGACTGACGTAGATCGATACATAAATAGGAAGATAGATAGATAAACAGACTGATATATATATTCATATATATATATATATATATATAGAGAGAGAGAGAGAGAGAGAGAGGTAATGAACAGACTAAGATAGATATATAGATAGATGTAAAACAGACTTACATAGATATATACGAATAGACTGCGATTGACAGATAGATATGGAACAGACTTACATAGTAGATGTGAACACACTGATATATATATTCATATATATATATATATATATATATATATATATACATATATATATATATATATATACATGTATATATATATATATATATATATATATTCTATATATATATACATGTATATATATATATATATATATATATGTATATATATATATATATATATATATATATATATATATATATATATATATATATATTCCACGGACACCGACATTACTGTACTGCCTGATATTTATTTCCACTGAATTAAAGCGAAGAGTAGACGGTTCCCTTGCCATTGGTGGAGGGACAGGTGAATTTTAGCAAAATGAGACACTGGCCAGGTTTCTAACAATTTTATTTTGACAGGCGAGCAGAATTGGTAATCTCAACCGGAGTCTGTAATTTTACAAGAATAACTCTTCCAATAAACAGCAGCTATCGTGCCTCTTATAATTATGAGGTAATTCTAGTCGATTTAGAATATATACCTTCCCGGCAGCAGCTGTGTCGAAGTCCACTCCCACATCTATTCTGATATTTACTGTAAGTTTTGTCTTACATACGTGATAAATAAAAACCATAACATATATTTTTGAATAGTTGTAATGCTTGCCAGTTTGGCTCAGTCAGTAAAAGTGTCGCCAACTGTTTACTTGGGCCTGATTCCAAATCCTGGAAGGGAAATATTAATTTTATATATCGGTTTGGTTTAACGCGATGAGTCAGACGAACAGAAAAAGTTTACTTCTCTAAGAATCAGTGAAAATTTTTCGTTGTTTTTATTGTTGTTCTTCTTCTTGGTGTTTTTGGTTGTCCAGTCCTTGTAACGGTGGGAAAACAAAGTCCACACCAGCCTCCACCAGCCTCTGGCTAGGACTGGAGATTGATATTTTCAAAAATGTCTACATAATTTCCATTTCAAAACTTTATTAGGCCGTTTTTCAGTGCATTTTGAAGAATTCGAATATAGTGCCATTTGAGTATCTATACTGTCAAAATATTTGTCACGCGTACAACTGTTATGCCCTGATAGGTCAATTCATAAAAAAAACTAACCAATCACAAGAGATAATTTTGGTAAATGGAAATGGGAATAAAGCAGTGACGACTTTGAAACGGATTTTCTATCTCTTTCTTTTTTTCACGTTATGTAATTGAAACTTAGTAAAACAATCGGATATTTCTGAGTATTCTTATAATGAAAATGTATTACGTTTTAATGTAGATTTAATGAAGATTGCATGTTTCATAGAAGATAATATTTTTACCGCTATAAATCATATAGATTAAATTATACTTATTTTATTCGAAAAATCATTATCATGGCTTATTCGACATTTGCCACCAATATCATTTAGCACACGAAATAGTGTAGTGTTAAGTTTGAAGTTTCTTTCATCAACGGATCTCAAATAATCTAATGAGATGAATTTTGAAAAATCAAACTAATAGATCTTACTTCATAGTTAGTTTCTATCAATCATCTTCCGCGCATATACTGTTTAGAATTATCCAATAAAGAAGTCACCAAAATACTTTTAAGCTGTAGTTTCGTACAACAGACGGAAAATCATCTTACATTATAATTATGGCAGACTGCTCCATACACAACGGAGTCTAGTCACTTCCACGTTCCAAAAATGCTCCTTTAGGGAGAGTTCTGTCCCCACTCGTTGATGGCCTTTCTCTTCTTAACCTGTGAAATCATTCGCCGCCAACGGTAAGGTTGGCCGTCATGCAACGTCGAAACGAAAAAGATTTTAGCACCCAAACGAGTTTGAAAATTGTGTCTGGCGATTATGAGATTTCTCAGGCCACCCCCAATTGACCACTTCGATGTCCATTTCGTTGATGGACATCGGAAAGAATCTTTTATTCAGAGCGTTGGTCATTTCCGGCAGCACTCAACGTCTGGAGCAAGGCACTTAAACATGCAATCGATCCGAAGTCCCCTTTCGTTCCTGCACCTAATTTCACCCTCCACGCGTCTCTAATCACCATCATACCTCTACTCGGTTGCCTGCATCTGTCAAACCAGAATCCACGAACAGATATAATGACACTCAAGTAACCAGTTTGGTGGTTGAGCGAGTTGCGTAATTCATTCCTATTCTTTCAGTCGGCACCTACGTAAATGTCTGGAGTTTGAATATTGATTTTTAAGAAAGGATAGCTATATATATATATATATATATATATATATATATATATATATATATATATATATATATATATATATATATATATATATAGTCATGTAATATATATAGTCATACTGTAATATATCAACATGTATATGGTCATATTGTAATGTATCAAAAATAGATCTGATCTTTATTATTTCAACTTGTCTTAAAACTGTTTCTTATGTAAATCTATGTTCTTGTTGCACTTCATCTTATTTGTCTTTGTATTTGTGATTTTTTTTGTTCGTCTGCTGCTTTATTAAAGCCCTGTTTCATGAGTGTTATATATATATATATATATATATATATATATATATATATATATATATATATATATATATATATATATATATATATGCGTGGTTTTCAATAAATTGAGAACCCGTCGCCTGGCCTTCATGTAATTAAATAGAGGGGACAGTAATTCTGACAGTAATGGAATAGGATCACTCCCGTGAGGCCACTCAGTCGGCAGTAAGACGCTTTCAAGTGTACTCCACTGAGTGTCTGTCGCATTATGATTTTATATCTTTTTTTCAAATATCTTACATGTGGCTCCACCATCCAAATGCCAAAATACTTTAATATTATATGTGTGTGTGTGTGTGTGTGTGTCAGTGTGTGTGTGTCACGTTTTTGTCCTAAGTATTCATATATTTCAATGTACGCAGTAGACACTTATAATATCTAAAATGTTAGACTTACATATTGTTCAAGCAATTTTGAAAAAAAATTGAATATCATTTGTATGTCTAATAATTGGAATTATAATTTAAGCTGAATTATTCACAAGGTGAACATTGATAAATAAATGAGTTCCTTTTGGTAAGTATATGTACGTATATATGTGTGTGTAAATTGAAGAAGACAAATTTAGTATCATTTTGAATGATAGCATGTTTTCGAACCGATGGATTTTTTAGTCAAGGCATTGTTAATAACGCAAACCAATCGAATTGCATACATTACGAATCATTCCATTGGGTATTCGGTATGTTCTCTCTCAGTGGCTCATTTCATTTCATTGATTGTTACTGATTTCGCGAGATAAACCTTATCTTTGAGAAATCCAAAAAAAGAAAAGGTCCAGAGGCATGAGGTCCGGTGAATGCCCGGTTGGATATACAACGTTATATCTTCGCTTTGTTGATCTGTTCGTCAGATTTTCATTAAGATAGGGCCTCAAATCATGATTAAAGTGTGGTAGTGCTTCATCATGCTGAAAACACCTTCCAAACACCTTTCAAGGCATGACAAAGTCCAACAAAATGTTCAAATGAACGTCCTCGGTTTTGTGTAGCTAAAAAAGAATGGTTCAATAGGGCCAAACGCTAACAATCCACAATACACTGTTACCTCTGGTAAGTTCAATTGGCATTCCTTTTAAGGAACTGAATGGGGACTGCATCGTTCCAAACAATTAGAAACTGTCAATCAAAACTGTCAACATTAATCGGTATTTCTTCTCGGAAGTTTATTTGGCCGGTTTGTTAGCTGGTTGGCTATGTATGTGTAACGTGCACAGGCCTCCCAAATGGAGCTAGAGGGCTTAAAATTGTACACATTCATTCATAATTTCCTGAAATATCTTTTGTTTCGCTTCAAGGAAAGTTTCTTCCAATAGGTTTTTTTAATGAGGGGGTTCAATTTACAATGTAAGTTTATGCCGAATTGGCAACTTAGTTTGTGTCCAGAAGCATTTGCACTTGAGTTGCTTGTTTGTTTTTCAATTTTGACCTTTTAGAGATCCCAAGAAAAATTATTTATTAATCACCTTTTTTGCAATGTTTTAATTCATTACCTCAACACGACATGCAGCCAAAAGACGTTGGTCACGAGACGTTTTCTATTCAATGACAAACCAGACTCGTCTTGTTTGTAGAATTGGACGCCCTAAACACACTTTGCCAGATGCCATTCACTTACTCCAACTCTCCTGTCAAGATCATCTTCTACGTGGGCGTGAATCAATGTTTGAAAAAAGATTTTCTACAGAGCACAGCTTCAAAATGCGAAAGACAATCGGTTTTGAAATATTTACCCCACGATCTGCTAACCAAACAGGCATCCTTTGAGATTGATGGTAAGTTCAAAAGCAGCCCTTCATCTTTTTTGGAGGCCCGTGGTTTTCTGGAACTACGCTTTTGGGCGTTTTGAACAGTTACTCCAGCTACAAATGTATCTCAAATGCGTGCAGTGGTGGGTCACATCGATGGATCTCTTTGAAATTCCTTCCTAAATGTCTTTGCTCCTCGTTCTCGCACCTGGAGTTGCTCCTCAAGAGAAATCTCCTATTTTCAAACTTTATTTTCGTTTGAGCAAATTGTTTCATTTAAAAAAAAAGGACAAATATTTAGTGAGTTATGGGCTATATGAATATATATATATATATATATATATATATATATATATATATATATATATATATATATATATATGTATATATATATATATATATATGTATATATATATATATATATATATATATATATATATATATATATATATATAGGGGTGATGCGAAAAATTCTTTTTCATAGTTTTTGTTCATATAAATTCATAGTATCATTATTCAGTTTTACATATCAGATATTTCATCCTAAAAGAGCAACACCTTGTTGGAGCCCCCAATCAAATAAGTACTGTTGCCTAGGGTGATACAAAGGTTAGTCTGAAGGTTACAGGTCTGGAAAATGTGCTGCATATAAACAGCCCCCTGTCCCAGCACTATGATCGTTCGCATTTGCACCATGGGGATAAGTGATGTCATACAACAAGAATCGGCAGTCAATTTCCTTTCACGGATAAAGTTTTGGGGTGTTTTGAGGCAGATCAATTTTGTTTGAGATGCTTAAATCCTGGATCCAATCACGAGGTTTTCCAGATTCGATTCTCGTGATGAATCCACTTTTCACCGTGATTATCTCATCCAAAATGAGCTTTTTATGTCTCGATCAAAAAGAGAGGGAATGAGGGCAATTTAAAATCCACCCAGGCCTCCAATGGAGGGGGCTCGAGTGAACAGTTGGTCATCGACTACATTTCTACTAATATTATGCAATGAAAAATCTCAGTAAATGTTGGCGGGTGGGACTTCAAGGGACCCTCAAATCTCTAGCTGTGTCAATCAACGCGAGTCAAGTTTGGTGAGACTATTGGGGGCAGGGGCTTTTTCAAGGACACCCCTTCTGGAACCCTAAATCTCCTGCTCTACCACAGCGAGGAAAATGAAAGCAAGTATCTAAAAGCCGGCTGATGTTTGTTTCATCATGTTCAAGCTAAATCCATTTCTCAACTCAAGAATTCTTCATAAGGTTTGTATACGAGGTCCTATCTATATGCACTCCCACAAGAGCAAGATGTGACACAAGATAATTTTTAATGTGGGATGGAGTACCCATAAAAATTGATTCAGTCACTGCAACTGATATCACAAAGGCGTCAGGACAAGCCCGTCCTATCCCTATTAGTGCAATAGGACAGCGCCGCACCAAAGTGAAATGCTTCCCTGCGACTAGGCCGAGTATGTATTTGGAATCCAAAAACGAATCCCTAGGATTGAAAGCGATCAACTAATGTCGAGGCTCAATACCCCTCATTGGCTACGACATTGCACCGGCTCACTTGGACTGGCGCAACCCACAACCCAAGGCCCCTTGGTTATCTAAGTGCAGACTCTAAACCTGGCTCAATACCAGGGTGCAGATCATACACTTCGATCAGAACCAATTAGCCGGAAAAGGGGAAAACAGAGTCTTTATAAACGAGGTGAGCCAGTTGACAGTCAGGGACCATTTTTAGATTCCTCTAGTACTGTGTAAATGTTGCGTCCACGAAACTTCAAACCAACTTAACATATATATATATATATATATATATATATATATATATATATATATATATATATATATATATATATATATATATATGGAATGAATACCATAAGTCGAATATAATAATCAAGAAAATCTTCATTCGAATAGTGCTCAATACTCTGAGTAGAGACAATATGTCGTTTAGAAACTGAATTCTTTAGCTCATCAGATAGACAGTGTAAATAGGTCTTCAAGTTATTTATGTACTATACAGAATTACTTTCATTTCGATGTAGAATGTGACGGTTGTTGTAATTATTTACCTTGCAACGCATTATATGATATTGCTTTCTCAAAGGTGTGTTTTCATTACAAGTGACTGTGTTTGTTATTAACCGTTATTTGAGTTAGTTTTGTTATACTTTTTGTGTTTACAGAGTTTCATTTGTTTGTTAAGATATTATTTGTTCAAGCGTTTTGTTTCTTTAATTAACATTATTTGCTCGTTTTAAAGCATGTCTCTAATGTTTTATTATTTTGTCTCTTTTGTATAGATATCTTTTTCCTCGTTTAGTTTTTGGTTGCTCTGGTGTTGTAAAAGTTTGTAATTGCATTGTATCATATTTTATCTTAATATGTTATAAAGTTTTCTGATTCGTTTTTGAGTAAATCTTATTATTTGGTTAAATTATTTTCATTCCTATCAGGAATTTTTGCGGGGTGGGGGACTTTATTGGAGGGTTTGTTAAATTTCAAAGTTTTAGTCTTCAAAGATTTTTGTATTATATTCTGTCCTGTATCGACACTTGACCCTTACCTCTGACTTGGAATTGAGAAATTTATCTCTATCCCTGAGTTTTAGAATGTGCAGTTTTCTTCAAGGCACAAATTGCGTCAAGGTTTCTACACGCGTCTTTTTTCTGAATGAGATGGTGTTTTATCGATTTCCAAGAGCAATTATGGTTGGCTAGCCAACTCTTTGAATTTGATTTAGATATTCCTATGTAGTATGTATATGTATGCATGTATTTAGTTGACTGTGTTGGAAAATGGTTGTATTTAAATAAATTTAATCTACTATCATGTTTCACCTTTGGGCTTTATCAAAGTTGTTATTTCAAATGAGGCAATATTGAAATGTTTGTCTATTTTTGGTAACAACATTATTTGAGCGTAGTGGTTCCTTCGCAATTTTAAAATACTCAGCGTTAACCACTCGGACGTCATGCTATGGTGAGGCATTATTCCTTATTGTCAACTTGATACATAGTGTCGATTTCAAATGGAACAATATCAAAATACTCGTTTATTTTTCACACACACACACACACACACACACACATACATATACATAGTAGATTCGCTATCCAGGCTTGTGTTTCTGCCTTTTTTTTTGTTTGTTTGTTTTTAAATTCAAGTTTTTGCAACATTTTCTTCGTTATGTTATTGGTCAGTACATTTTTAAATCCTTATAGATATCATGCCAGTTAATCTACCTGTTGGTAATTTTTACTGTAAACTCTTCTTGTTTATCTATCTCCAGTTGGAGAAGTAAGGTTTTTCATCTCTGTCTACGGCTGGTCATCGTGAATTATGTTGGTTGTATTGGAGTGTTGCTGACACTTCTCATCCATCGTGTCGGTGATCCATCAGATAAGTGAGATGACTTTAGTCACAGGAGATATATCAGATAGCTGTTGGCTGTCTACTAGTTTTAGGGACATCCCTTGAACATTAAATTGTGCTTCTATTGGTTGAGAGAATAATGATAAAGTAACTAAGTTGATCGATATTAGTATATTTGGAAAAAGTTACACTACGTTTTTAGAAGGGATTTTGAGTGTCACGTGATCTGACAATAATGGCATTTGATCTTTAAGATTGAAAATCTATTTTCTCAGCTGTTCCAAGTTAATTTTTCTTGAAACTTGTCAGAAAAGTGCTCCTCAATAAGATGATTCTAATCTAAGATTATCACTCACTCAAGATTATGTGATCTGATAATAATGTCGTTTAGACTCTGTAGTTGACGTTTCATTGAATTTTTTTATAGTCTTTCTTGTTAGAAAATAAGATATTTTATTGCAGGATTCCAAGTATAAACGAACAGCTGAAGTTCATTGGGTAGCCATCGAGCACTTTCGACCATCACTGGTCATTCTCAAGATTAGATTTCAGAGTCTGACGATTATAGTAATAGTAAATTATTACACGGGTGATACATCACTCAATTTAAGCAACGTAAATAAAATAAGCAAATGATGAAAATGGGGCTACTGTTCTTTAATTGTTTATTCTATTTATGTTGTCTAAATTGAGTGATACGTTAATGACGGGGAAATTACGGATATAACCACATGTCTAATCGATAACTTATTTTTTTTTAAACTATATAACATATCTATATATATTTACTGCAGCAATTCCTTGCCACATTTTTTTGACGTAATGTCAGTGGGTTTTTATTAAAGAGCAGAGAAAAAAATGACATTGAGAAGAAAGATTAAAGGTATTGTCCATAACGTTATTAAAAGTCGTTATTAACTCTTTTTTCGGACAACTTCTTTCCATCTTTGATGTTAACGCAAAGTTTCGACTAAGTCATTCTACGGCTCATAAAGAGAGACTTTCATTCTTTACAGATACCACATTTTATACCTGAAGAAGATCATAGAAAGAATCAGCCGAAACTGGCACCATCAAAGATAGTAAGGAGAGATTAGATTCACCAAACATGGATTGAAACAGGTTGACTTTTCCAATTGGTCCGTTTTTTGAGAATTGACATGTTAATAATTTTCCCTGATGAAAAATTAAAACATCAAAGCTCAAAGTTGCATGAAGTTTGGGGATGGAGGTTAAGAAATTTTTTCAATTGATAACAAATGTTCAAAAACTATCACTTTTAATTTCAGACAGGAAAACAAACCGCAAAAATTTATACTGTTCGTTTTATATGTAGGTTTTTATCAATAAGTCATAATATTCATTACACACACACAAACACACATATATATTTATATATATATATATATATATATATATATATATATATATATATAGAGAGAGAGAGAGAGAGAGAGAGAGAGAGAGAGAGAGAGGGTGGAGAATAAACAAATAAAGAAAATGGAGCTGCTGCAAGAATCGAACCTGCAACTGATAGGATAGCGTCTTCAACATAGCGTTGCTCTTACCATCATCTTTGCATTACCAGCTGCTGTTTGGCTCAATGGTAAGAGTAACGCTACGTTGAAGCAGCTATCCAATCAGTCGCAGGTTCTATTCCTAGAGCAGCCCTATTTTCTTTAATTGTTTATTCTATTTATGTTGTCTTGGCCGAGTGATATGTTGATTGTCTGATAACCGGGGATCATTTCAAATAATAGATTCAATATAAAAAAATCACGATTCATAACCATTTATCAATATTTCCCCATGAATTGGATAATATTTCTGACAATATCTGAATTATATAGTTTGACAAATTGGAAAAAATAAATTATTGTCATAAATAACACTACAAGCATATAACGTGTATTTTGCATATATATATATATATATATATATATATATATATATATATATATATATATATATATATATATATATATATATATATATATATATATATATATATATATATATATATATATATATATATATATATATATATATATATATATATATATATATATATATATATATATATATATATATATATATATATATATATATATAATTCTGTGAGTTATATAATTATAAGTCTTCGTTAGTACACTCCAGACATGGAAAGCTGTAATAATTCATTTGAGACCTGATGTCTGAAACTGATTTAGATATATCCAAATTTAATATATGGTTCTGTACTTATACACTACCGCCTGTTCCATCAAATTAGATCTATTTTTGTGTTGGTTTGTTTGATTGTGTTTTTTCAAATACACGCCACGTCTTTATATTGAGACGCCCGTTGTCAACACTAGGCTAAAGAAACTATTCTATGATATGTCCTAATAGTCCGACAGAAAGCTGTCAAATGGTCAGCACTGCAGGCTGGAATACATTTTATACGTCAATAAGAAGTACAGCCGTTGACAGAAAGACACGGACAGACAGACAGACAGACAGACTGAAGATGGATAGACTAATAAGAGTGTAAATAAATAGAAACGGTAGATATGTACGCAAAAGAAAGAAAAAAAGAAAGAAAGGAAGAAAGAGAGAAAGAAAGAAAGAAAGAAAGAAAAAAGGAAGAAAGAAAGAAAGGAGGAAGTGAGGAAAGACAGACCAAGAAGCAAATTTTGAATTGAAAGAAAGAGTTTAACCAAGAATACAAATACTGAGAAATTGAGATTGAAAATGGGTCGAATAGAAAAACAAAACTAAAATGTTTAAGAAAAAAGAAATAAAGCATGAATGAAAGAAATGAATGAAGAAAAAAAACAAAGAAAGAAAGAAAGAAGCAAATATTGAAATCGGAAGGAAGATTAAATGAAAATAGAAAAAAAAAACAATGACGGAGAAAAAGAAACCAATATTGAAAGAAATAAAAGAAAGAAAAAAAGGAAAAGAGAAAGAAAGAAAGAAACGTGTAAGAATTAGATCAGCCATTTAAACCCAATTTCCATCTGGTCGGTCATTTTTCTTGATTCGACCTAAACAAATCAGGAATTAAGTGACTAAGTGGTTCACCTAATTTCCTTCCATTTTTCCCTCTCAAACGTCAACTTAATGTTTTTCTGAAAAACGAAAAGGTCTTCTCTCATCTGAAACATTAACTTCTGTCATTTCCAGGTAATTGATTAAGTCTGTAAAACTCTTAAAAACTTCATTCAATAAGTCTTCGTAGTTTATCATTACACGTGCATGAGTGTGTGTGTTCATGCATCTTTCGGTGTGTTTGTGCATCTGTATGTATTTGCGCGCGTGTCTGTATGTGTATGTGAACATATACATGCTATATATATGGATCTATGTGTACTAAGTCTATACATATATATATATATATATATATATATATATATATATATATATATATATATATATATATATATATATATATTGATCTATCTATCTATCTGTTTTAGTTCTTAATATGTGCAAACCGTTGCTGTTATCATCTGTGTATGTGTGAGTTTTCACTTTGTGTGTTCCATGTGGATCGTGCTTGTTTGTGTGTAAGTGTATATGTTTATGTGTATGTATTTGTGTGTGCAGTGTATGATTTCGTGTACGTGTTCGAATGTGCATGTTTATGTGGGTGTATTTTCGAGTGTTTGGGTATATATATTTTTTATTTTAGATATTCTGAATGCGTGTTGTGTGTGTATTGATTGTTTGCATGTAGGCATGTTGTGAGTGTGCAAGTGAGCATTGTGCTTTTGTTTCCGTATGAGTGTTTATGTATGTACTTGGGTGTGTATTTCTTTGCCAATCGCAACACATACACATGTAGCAGTAACATCTACCTGTGTTGCGTCTGTCAATATGCAAATATGATTGTGTGGAATGAATTATAATTAGTGACGCATAGAACACACAAACACAGATAGACACAGGTGCATATACAAATGATGAGAGAAAATAGACAGAGTGATAGAAAGGGAGAGAAAAGGATAGAGAGAGAGGGGGAGAGGATTACTCTCAATTGGAATTCTTCAAGCACTCATCAATGATCAAATTCACTGTCACCGATGCTGAAGTGCAGTTGGTTAGACACTGTTTCAAAATAGTAATCCAATATAAACAGTCACATGACCAACATCTTTTGGCAGAATGCTGTGTTGGGGATGATCAATCAAAAAAATAGAAAAGTGGGTGATCAATGGATAAGCTACTTCTCTCTTGTGTTGGCTAGTGATCACTAAAAAATATCTTAATTTTCAAAAAAAAAAACATGAATGCAGCTGAACAAAAAAGGGATCATATTTGCATGAACTTACGTTGTTAATTGACCCCCCAACTTGAAAACTATTGAGGAGGTGTATAAACAAAAAATAGTTCCTCCTATACATATTAAAGGGTTAATGTTGTATGTTTCAGCAATTTAGCCAGCTGCATTAATTTGAAAACCGAAGTAACCTTCTTGAAAATTTTATTGAAAGTTTTGGTAAGGGTTTTCTAATAGCTAGATAGCTATCTAGCTAGCAAGATAGCTAGCCAGCTAGCTTGCTAGATAGATAGATAGATAGATAGATAGATAGATAGATAGATAGATAGATAGATAGATAGATAGATATGAAGAGACTAAGATCGATTGTGAAGAAAAAACAAATATAAATGAATTGGTTTTCCTATCTCTCAATCTATTTATATGCTAGTGTTCCATGGCAGTTCCAAAGACAGAAATTTCAAAAAGTTGTCTCAACGATGCGGCTATTTATAATTATAAACACCCAAATTTCAAATAATACTTACGTGTACGTGCCTACATAAACATCACTTTATATTACGGTTTGCTTTACAAATCTATAAGAGTAAAAAAAATCAATTGATAGTACGCGTGTGTCTATGTTTTTCATTGATTGTTGGCGTAACGAGCCACATTTTCCCCAGTGTACACGATTAAAAAGAAAAACAACTTTGATCAAGTTCTGTGATAGTTTTGACCTTTATCTGTGTTCGCTTTGATCGTTGTTTGTGTGTGCATTTAATGATGGCAACTGAGTGGTGAGTCTTGATTACTTTTCAATCAGAATCATCCTTTGAAATACAGCAATAACTGTTTTAATTAATTGTTCACAAGAGCGTAAAATAAATATGCGAAATGATTTTTGGAGAGCTACATCTAATACTGCTTGTGAATATTAACAAACGAGGTGGTGGCATGGTAGCAATTTGAGAAGTAAGGAATATAGCTGTACGACTTACTCGAGCGGAGTCAGCCGGTGAAATCTCTGTCACCGAACAGGTAAAAGCACCTGTAGTTGAGAGATGCAAGTTCAAATCTCGCCGAATGCTTATTCTTTAACCCCAATCTACACAGCTTGTTTATCATTATTTCTTCTAGTTGAGACAAATTGAGATGGAAGAAAATTTAGTTAACGAATGATAATGATTAATTTATTCTCTTTCTGTTATTTCTTTGTTGGTATTTGTGTGTCTGTGCGTGTGTGCGTGTGTGTGTGTGTGTGTTTATGTGTACGCATGTGTGTGTGTATGTTCGTGCATAGGTGTATGTGCATGTGTATCAGTGTGTTTGCATGTGTGCGTATGTGTGTGATACACAGAGAGCACGAAAAGTGTCCAATACATTCCTAAAAGTTCATTTTAACATTCTTATACAGTTTTAAATTGACGGAAATTTGACCAAGGATTATAAAATATAAAAACCAAGAAAAAATATTGAATCAAGATTGAACATCGTAAATTCCGTCAATTTATGAACTTTGTGAGGATGTTGAATAAACTTTTATTAAATGTATTGATACTTTTTGAACTTACTGTCTATGTACCCTTCAATATTTAGCGCTCAGTGAGTACAAAAATATCATGTGGGGCGTAATTTTCCAGTGATAAAAGTATTGTGAGCAATTTTGAATTCAGCATAGGGAATCATTTTTTTTCAACCCCTGAGATCACATGCCGAACCAAGGCCAGCTGAATATTAGATGGAGAGACGAGCTAGACAAATTCAGAAAGTACTGGCTCCGCGACGCCCATGATAGAGAAGTGTCGCGAATCCTGCAGAAAGTCTATGACCAACGACGAACGATGATGATGATGATGATGATGATATCTACAGAATTTTAAATCTTCTGTGCGCTCATTATTTTCCTATATGCACAGTCTCACACACATTAACGAAAGCAAAGTTCAGAAAGTTGGCATAACGCCACCTTTCTTCTCCATTTGGTCTTGTTCTGTAATAACTTCCAGTAAAAAGTCCTGCTAAGGGTCATATGTTGTAAGAATCATGTAAAATGTGACAAAATTATGAAAGTTCCGTACAATGGACCACGTATGTAGAGATCAATATAAGATAACGCACACAGCTTGGAGGGAGTAATGCTCACTGTGCGTGGATTTTCTTTAAATAATCAAGAACGTCGCCATTTACAAAATATTGTCTCTGCCTTATTCTTCTCATCAATTTTCTCTCTCTTACTTTCCTCTTCCTGCTTTCCAGATACACTATCTTCATTTCTTTTCCTTTGCCGGAAGGTTGATTCGTTGCACACGATTGTTACTTCGCAAAATTCTAATATATCGAATTGTTTTGCATTTAATTGACTAATTACTCCATCTTCAAGACATTTCATATTGTACATATTTTTTATTTGTCATACTTCATTTTCTTCAATTTCAACATATTCTTTTTTAAAATATTGCAACGTCTTTCGGAGTTTGAATACAGTCTTTTCTAAATTTCAGATTTCAGTTTTTATTTTTGAGTTTTTAGCCTAGTAGCAACGAAGAACTTCAAATTGAAATCAAGTGACATTAAGTTCACTCAGTACTCTAGCGGACTACTTTTAACTGAAAAACTCTCACAATTGAGTTTTAACTTCATTTTCGTCAGTAAAAACGGATGATACAGCCAGACTAAAAACCAGATCAGTTTTGCTTGGTCAGACTTTGGCTTGTTCTTCAATTTTAGCATTCTTTTTGAATAGTAATACGTAACAGGTTTGGTTTCTCACTCATTAAGAGGAAAGATGGATCCTTGTTAATAGTTCAACCATAAGCCTCTCATAGATAGGGATAACACCATGAAACGTCCCCGCTTTAAATCAGGCCTACTCAATAGTCACTTATGGAGCTGAAACATGGAACCTAACCAAGCGACAGACCCGTAAATTGAGAACCATGCGATGTGCACATGAAAGAATAATGCTGGGCCTCACATGGAGAGACCACAAGACAGCAATGTACATCCGAGAAAAGACAAGAGTTAGGGACATCATAGAATCCATTAAAAATCTGAAATGGCAGTGGGCTGGCCATGTTGCAAGAATGGCAGACAACCGATGGACATCACGACTCACAACATGGATCCCCCGAGACCACATGCGCAGCCGAGGCCGGCAAAATGTTTGATGGAGAGACGAGCTAGACAAGTTCAGGAAGTACTGGCTCCGTGACACACATGATAGGGAAGTGTGGCAAATCCTGGCGAAGGTTTATGTCAAACGACGGACGCTAAAAGACTGATGATGATGACTCATCGAGGTAAAGGGTGTTTGAAAATTGAAATCTTATAGTCTATAAACGATTATGCTTTGTGTCATTCTCGGACCAAGTTATGCGTCTCTGTCAACGATCAATTGCAACATCTGAAATCTAGATCATACAGTGAGTCGTACTTGCTTGCACTACAAATGGTGGATGGAATGCTTATCGTGTAACAGCGTTGCCACCGAGGTATATTCTCAAAATATCTTTTTGCCTAGCTCAACTTGAAATATATGCTTCTCCCTGGAAAAGCAGCAGCTCACGCCAATGAGTTTAACTCTTTTGACGAGGTGTTGTCTGTCATTATCAGTTGATCGAGTGTTAAGCAGAGCGGAAACACTGCTGATGCCATTTAATTTTCTGCCGATACTGACATTAAAATGGCGGCAATGAATTGTGCAGAAGAATCTAATGAAAGTGTCCAAGTTAATGAGATTTATCTGAAACTAAGAGTGGATTGTCTTATCAGAAAGGGGGATAATACGAGAGGAATATAGAATGAAAGGAAGGGAGGAATAAAGGAAGGAAGGAAGAAGTAACTTTTACGATGTATTGATTTGAAGTTTTGTGGCTAGCGGCCTTTGTATGTCAGGGACAGAACTAATAGCGGAAAAAGTAAGAAGAGGTATTTTCAGGCGGAAATCTCATGTTATTTTGATTGGTTGGTGTGGTAGAGCATTATAGTGTCTAGACATTTTTTATCTATCGACAAGTGAGTTTTCTCACGTTCTGGATTAAGGGCACTTGGTTAAATGTTTCTTGAAAGTTCTCAGAGGAGACAATGTCTTGAGGATTAATTCAAACTAATATGTTCATCCATGTTGCCTTTATCACAACTTCTTGGCCTGTCTGTTCTCTAATATCCATCAGGTGTAAAATGAGATAATGTTCGGATTTTAACACTTATTTGAAGTAATATCTTCACCTTTATAGCTTTTGGTAATCCCTACTTATCCGCAACCAAATTTCGTTGTCTATGTAATCGCTGTAAAATTGCTATCTCAGTTGTAAATTGCCAACCCGATTGTAAATCATAAAGTTCCTCAAAGTCACTCACTCAATGTTAAAAAAATGTACTCATAAGTTGTTTACTATTACATCATATTGTATATTATATTTCAATGCAAATTCAGACTTTTTGTGATCAGTATCCCAAAAAGGTTGAGAGAAGTAACTTATACAATTTTTCAATTGATCACCCCAACAAAGCATTCTGCCAAACGATGTTGGTCCTGTAACGGTTTCTATTGAGTGACTAACCAGTCCTGTCTTCATCTTTGGTCTATTAATTTATCAATTTCGACCTGAGTTGAAACATTGTTCTGACTTGGTTATTTATATTGGCTGGTATGTCCATTTTTATCGATTGTAACACGATGCTTCAGCAGTTCAGTTTTGGGGGAATTTTTTTTTTTTTTTTTTTTTTTTGCCTTCATCAGATCAAATACAGGACAGATTTTTCGGGGATCTGTTCCTGGCAGAGAAAAATCCCTGTTTTAATGAAGGCGGTAACCTTCAGTTTTTAGATGTATCTAATATTCCTATAACTCACTCTGCCAGTCCCTACTTAACTCACGTCATTCAATTTTTTCGAATCAATTCTCGTGAATATAGAAAAAATATCTGCAGTTTCTCATCCTGTGGCACATCATTTTTTCATCACCAAAGAACAATAGCTTACTCTTTATTCTCTTGCGATAGAGATAAAATTACGGCATCAGTGTTCACAAGCATAGGAATTATGGATTAAAATGTTTTTGTGGTTCGACTTGAGTTGAAAAACGAATAGCCTGATGAATGTTGGCTGAGGTGGAGAATTTGGGTCTCCCTTGTGGTTTGACTGTAATGCGCCGGCCCTGTAGATGTAAGGGAGGAAGGAAGTTTTACGAAGAGAATGCACGCCAAGTATGAAGTTGAACACGCATTGAAACGAAGTGGACTGAAACACATACAAATATTTTGGCCAGATAGAAGAGATGTACGTTTAATACAAGAATGAAGAATGGAGATGAGATACATGTAAAGATAACATAAAAATGATCGATCGTGAGATGTAATGAGAAGAGAAGAGGAAGCGAAAGGTGGGAGCTTTCTTGCTTTGATTGTACTGGCGTCAGAGTTGGAGCGGAGTTGTGTGAATACGTGGATTTCCATATGGCTTTGATCGCTCCGAGATAATACGTGGGATCCAGGTTCAGAGTGCGAGCCATACTGCCAAGTAAGTGAGTTAACTTAGGGGCAATTCTCTGATGCTGACTCTCGGCGGACAAATCATGAATGACAACAAAGAGTTTTATCCATGCGTGTTTTCCAAAGGAAAGAAGTTTAGGAAAGATCACCGTGACTATCGGATAGTAAAAAAAGCTTTGCCATTTCATTCTTGAGAGTGAGAGGTGATACGCGTTTAGAGTACGTGGTGGAGACACGATGGCATAGCTGCATATTTGTGCCTACGTGTGAGGCTCGATATCGGTGAAGTGAAATTGGCAAAGTCAGTACAGAGATAGGTCATGGACGATGAATGGTCAAGATCGGATTGGTCAGTGGGTCTGCGAAATGATAACAATTTTATGGAGAAGGAAAGGGAGAAAGAGTGAGTGGCCGGCCACAAAGACTGGTGCCAGAGGCTTGACCAGCCATATTCTTCTAAGTTCAAATTCTAAAAAGGCCAGTTTACTAATTCGTCAATAGCGTTATTCGCCTTTCAAATGGAGATTTTACTTTCATTGCAATTTTATCTACTTCTATAACACGCAATGTGGTTTTAATATATTTTTGTCTCTAATATGTATCAAGGAGGATTGCTATTAAAGGGCTAATTAAGGTGTATTCTCCAGAGATCTTTTTTTTTTTAATCCATAAAAATCCAGGTTCATTCTGATTGAAAACAATCAAGAAAATAAAGAGCAACTTGATAATTCTGATATATTATGTAAGTATAATGCAATTAAAAGAATATTGACAACATGAGTGAAATTGTCTCATCATGTATTCCGGTTATCATTTTGTATAGCGTCCTTTATTATCATATTCATCGACTATTAAGAGAGGTTATATTCATATATCTAAGAGGAGTAATCTTAACATTCTTCTTTATATAAACTTTAGAGTAAATTACATCAAATCATGGGTTAAGGATAGGGTTTATGGCTACCGTTAGGGTTAGAGTTATCCCTTAAAATACATTATTTCAAATTTTTGTTTTCGTTCCAACAGAATGAATTAAAGCTCATTAAAATTTCATCATCTCCTTTGACAGTTGATGAATAGCAAGACGCTAAAAGTAATGATTACCATAATTTCCTCCTCACGCATATCGTGTCTAAAATATCAAAGCGAAATATCGTCAACATTTCTTGAGGCGAGCCTCGGCATTTTCTGCGATAAAAATGCCAAAGATCTCATTGCTGGTTAGAAATTGGCATTGAGCAATGTTTTGCAATAAATCCTCGAAGAAATAAGACGTGTAAAGTCAAAGAAGCCTGCAGGTGTCAGTGCTTGCACGTGCGTTGACGCATGAATATACCATTGTTTCATTTATTATTTAAAGAAAAGGCAGAGGCTATGGAATAGTAGAAGCAATACTCATTGGCACCCATTTGTTTTCTGGGACGGTGGGGGTAGATATATTTCGGCTGAGGATATTCGAGTATATCCTAGTGAACGATAATACTATCTTTTTATATGGGGACATTAAGTTGGGGTCACATGTAACAATTGTTCAGCAGGATTATCATTTATTGACTTCAAGGTACCAACATTCAAACCCCCTCATCCTGGGTGAGAAAACTTGATGCAGGAGTTGTCCCGTTTGCCCGCCCCGTCTCTTTATCAGACGTCCAAGGCAATAGTAATGATGATTCCGTAAAACATTCCATCAGCATCGTCATCAGTAGTAGTAGAAGTAGTAGTATTCATATAAAGAAAATAAATATCAGAGACAATACTACATTAGAATTTATTTGAAATGCTGACTTTCTATTCATTCATTTATCTATCTATTTATCTCTTTATTTATTCATTTGTAATTGTGGCCTTGTGCCAAAACCGAGCTAAGTTTTGTAAATAGTTATAGAGATTATTTTGAGAGCAAGGGTTACAATGCCTGGCGGAAATATCAGAGATACGAGAAATAGTGACATGAAGTTAACCTCTTGGACATTACGAACTAATTATGGCCTTCAGCTGTACGGGCTCATGATACACTCCTTGGACACAGAATTCGTTCCATACCTATTTGTCTTTCTCTATACCATTATCTTACTCTCTTTCTTTTTTCACCATCTTTCTCTTTCTCTTTCCTTTCCTTTCTCACGTCTTGTATTGTATTGTATTTTCTCCGCCTCTGTCTGTCAGCTTCTCTCTCTCTCTCTCTCTCTCTCTCTATATATATATATATATATATATATATATATATATATATATATATATATATATATATATATATATTATGTCATCCACAGACAGCTGTTTCGATGTATTACTTCTGTGTGGCTATATATATATATCACTCTCTATCTATCCGTCTTTCTTAGTCTTTCTCTATCTATCTATCTCTCTCTCTTACTCATATCTCACTCTCTCTCCCTAATGTTTCTCTATCTCTTTCTTCTACTCTCTCTCTCTCTCTCCCTCTCTCCTCTTTTTCTTTCTCTTTACGTATATGTATGAATATGTATTTGTGGCTCTATTGATCGCTTAGTTTTGTCTATCAGCCAGCTAGTTAGACACTCTTGATTCTTGGTGATTTTCTACCGAAACATTTTTTCCCTCTTCATCTTTTTTGTTCCCTGTTTTGTTTTGTTTTTTAACGATGTCATGATTTTTTGTTCTCATAGTTTGCTTCATTTGATTGGTGTGCTATCTGTACAGGAAGCAAAAGTACAGAATCAATGACCCGCAATTTGCTTCATTTCCGGATAAAGAAAATAGATACTCGCAGCTTTTTCAAAAGTTCGCTTTACACCAGGTATTTATTTGCCTTTCCAGGACGATAACTTCGATACAAGGTCGAGTTTTGTTTCGCCGCCTAGAAAGCTAGAATTCTCTATTGTCCTCGCAATTGATACCTTGTGATATCATATAAAGCGTACTGGAGCGTCATGAATGCTGCTATGAAACGCCAGATAGCCGAAACGTTTCACACTATGATGGCTTCACCACCAACCGGAGTTACTCAGACGCTACCTCGAAAAAGCAATCGATGAAGCAATGACTACGATTATCCCACTGAGTTGTGTATGAAAACATACAAACATGCACGAAAACGTTTTTCTCCAAATGGAAGACAATGTGTGAACTGGTTTTGTTTCTAATTATCTGTCTTTGTGATTATATTGATCGTTAGTTTATATTTGTGGATCAATACTGTATCGCTTTACACTTATAAACTCATAAAATATCTTGTATGAAAAAATATTGTTTTAAATTCGAGTTCAATTTTTTGGCAAATCCAAGTTCAACAAACTTAAATTGTAATTCAACTTGTTTAGTTCGAAGTTCAACTTTTTTTTAATTGAAGCTGAAAAGATGTAGTATCGCAGTGACATTAGAGCAGGCCCCACTTGATCACAGGACAAGTCCTGAGAAATCTTTACTTGAGGTCCCTGATAGATTCCTGTACTGAGTTCAGTACTTACAGGCAACATGACAATAACTCTCTCTCTCTCTCTCTCTCTCTCTCTCTCTCTCTCTCTCTCTCTCTCTCTCTCTCTCTCTCTCTCTCTCTCTCTCTCTCTCTCTCTCTCTCTCTCTCTCTCTCTCTCTCTCTCTCTCTCTCTCTCTCTCTCTCTGTGTCTTCGGTGTCTTGTACCTTCCATCGTTGTAACCTGAAAACTCAACCAAACATGCAATCATCGCCATTTGAGCGTCTGAGAATGCTAAAGAAATATTGCTAATTGCATCTTCATATGCATGTATACTTCTATATGTACATGCATAAATAGATATATCTATTGTATGAAATAACTGGCTCTGTTTCTCACTATGCCCCCCTTAAACATCGGTGCAACTCAGACAAATTTGGCACAGATTTATCCTTCATATTCAATGAACCTTAGAATGTTTTAGAGTAGAACGTTTTGAGAGAAAAGAATTATAGATTTTGGATGGGTTCTATTTATGATGTAACTATAATGCTTAACTGAAACCCTACTTTCCGCTCTGTATACATATATACATATGCATACAAGCTAGAATTTTCCACCTAGCGTATATGTATATGACTATATATGTATATGTATTCTCGTATTATTTTATGCATTATTTTCTTTGGGCATAGAAAGAACCAGGGACCAGGAATTTCTATAAAAATATTTAATCAATGTTTCACATTCTCACTCAATATGTAATGTGACGTTTACAATGCTTTTGGAAACATCGATTATTCAAGCATCTATTATCCAAATATCGGAATATCCAAATAAAGTCTCAAGGTCCTGTATTTGTGTTCAAGTATCCGAACAATCAAGTATCAAAGCAATCAAGTATCTAAACAATCAAGTATTCAAACAATAAAGTATTCAAACAATCAAGTATTCAAACAATCAAGTATTCAATCAATCAAGTATCCGAACATTCAAGTATCCGAACTATCAATTATCCAGACAAAATATTATCCACTCGTCTCGTTTGGTTAATCGATGTTCCTCTGTACATCATTTTCACATTGTGAACAAAAATTATTCTTTCAAAAAAATGCCTTTTCTTTCTTATTCTAAAAATTTTAGATTCTATGAATACTTTAATCATTGAAATTCATCGTGAAAAGCAGCATTCTTAATTTGGGAAGTATACAAGATTCCCAAACACTAACAACCGATGGCAATCTTTGCTTTGATGTACATAACCCTCAGGTGTTGTTTAATCAGTATAAAGACTTTTTGACAGTATAAAGACTTTTTGACAGTATAGAGACTTTTTGACAGTATAGAGACTGTATCGCTTTTTGAGCCTTTATGTTTCTATCAAACTCCACTGTCTGTCGATGAGCGTCAAAACAAAAATTACCTGCCC
>OY735226.1:37062517-37465017 GCA_963457665.1 Thysanoteuthis rhombus | reverse complement strand
TTTTCATCTAGTGTTTTGATGATTTGATCGTTGATCACTTCGATAATGAGTTTGTAGATACAGTGGAGTAAACATATCCGCCAGTAGGTTTTGAAGTCTTTCGGGTTCCCTTCTATCATATCACAAGAAACCGTCAACGAAAACTGTCAATATAGGTTTTTTTGAGTTTTCAAGTTGGTTTGGCTGTCTACCTATGTATTTCTTGCCTTTTGTTGGGCAGCGATCACTAAAAAGTCCGAATTTTCAAAATGCAAGCGTGGGTGCTATTAGCAACGAACTAAAGGACCAATTTAGCATAGACCTACATTATATATTGAACTTCTCACTAAAAATCTTTTTCAAGATATTAATACTTCATTTTTTAGCCCTCTAGCTCAATGTGTGTGGCCTGTATGTGTGACATAGATGAAAAGATAGATAAGTGAATAGATTGATAATGGATAGATGGATAGGGAAGAACAGATAGATAGATAGATAGATAGATAGATAGATAGATAGATAGATAGATAGATAGATAGATGGGAAGGAACAGGCAGATACGAACTGACTCCAATAGATTGATAGATAAATCTGGACTGGCTGAAAAAAAAGATATGAGCAGACTGGAATAGATAGATTGATAGATAGATAGATAGACAGATAGATAGAAGGTAAAAGACAGATGTGGACTAACTCCAATAGATAAATATATAATGAGCACGCTGAATTAGATAGATAGATAGATAGATAGATAGACAGAATACTATTTTTTTGTGTGCTCGATATCAGGGATTTAACATATATAAATATATATATATATATATGTATATATATATATATATATATATATATATATATATATATATATATATATATATAAAGGTACAGAGATACGAACCGACTACCACAGATGAATAGATTGTCATAAAAACAAATAATATGGATAGACTGAAAAAGATAGATAGATATATTGATATTAACAGACATAGATAGATAGATAGATAGATAGATAGATAGATAGATAGATAGATATACTACTGGGCCCACCAAAAACTACATTTTTGTTGACAGTTTGTACTGATTAAAAGAATATTGAATAGAGAAAAAAAATGAATGTGAATAAAATACAAAAAATGGTTGATGAACAACAGCAAGAAAGAGAAAAAGAAAAAAAGAAACTCCATTTTTGCACAATGGCAGTTCCCAAAACAAAAACTCCCCAGAGCTGCTTTCATAATAATTTCCAAAGACCTCTATGTACAATGAATTCCCAATCCTGTGCATCCAATTAGGTCCCTAACCGATGAACATCAGAAATATCAAAGACTACAACTTCTTTTCATTCGATGTCTATACTGTATTTTATGGACACTAAGTGATCTCATTTGTTGTTCTCATGCCACCATTTTTTACCATATTCGGTTTTAGGCCTCTGATTTCTATCCCATTGATATCTATATATTGATATATTCAGTGAGTCTATGTTTATCTATCTATCTATCTATCTATATATCTATCTATTTCGGTCGATTCATTTCTAAGGACGTTCCTTTCTTCCCGTCCTTCTATCTCTGCCCTCATCTGTTCTTTTCTATCAATTAAGCTATCTACTTATATGTCTGTCTCTCTATTCCTGAATGTTCATCTCTCTCTATATATGTATATGTATGTGTGTGTGTGTATGTGTGTGTATGTATGTATGTGTTCATTTCTATCACTCTTTCTGCATCTCTTTCCATATATATATATATATATATATATATGTGTGTGTGTGTGTGTGTGTGTGTGTGTGTGTGTGTGCCAACTGTTTTCATATCTATTAATCTATCTATATATCTACTAACCTACAACCTTGATTGATTCATATCTATCTGATTATCAATCCATCTTTATCCCTCTACGAATCTATCGATTGATCTATATTTTTCTACATATATATATATATATATATATATATATATATATATATATATATATATATATATATATAATGAAGTTCTTACTTATCATTCTATCAATCAATGACAGCCAGTTAGTTGAAACCTATCAATTAATAGATTGATAAGTTCATTTGAGTTCTCGATAAGCTTGATCCATCTAACAATCTATCATCTTCTCTTCCCAGTCAATGATCCAACCACTGTATCATCCACCTACTCATCGATGTTCAGGACTTCCTACCTATTATTTATCTATGTTATCTGACATGTTTCCGGCCCTCTTCCGACACTCCCAATTAATTCATCAATTTTAGCCCACGGAGAATCATCTATTGTTGTCCCATAAATTCCGCAGACATTTTTTTATTGTTTTACTTATTCATCTCGGGGCGCAGAACACAATGAAGCAATGAAAAGAGAATTCAAAAAGATTATTTCTTATCTCGTAAGCCAATTAATTCCCTGGCGCACCGAGGAAAACCCAGCAGTGAACGCAGTTGTTCGACAAACAATCCAAAAGGTTCTTGTCCTCTCTCTCTCTATATATATATATATATATATATTTATATATATATATAGAGAGAGAGAGAGAGGGGGGGAGAGATGGTTTGAAGATTGAAGCAGCATGTGACTCGGTGTTACAGTAAAGTGATGATTTATGTGCATAGATCGAATATATTTATACACGTTCTATCTTAGATGTAGGATATTCTCCTTCATAAATAAACACAAGTTCCAAAAGCCATGATATTTTCCTGATAAAAATTCCATAATCACCTTTAGGTATGATGGACTACTTACTGAAAAGTTTCTGTTCAAAGAAGTATTCACAAAATTTCAAGTGTAACTCTGAAATTTAAGAATTTACAAGTACATATATGTACATATATGTGTGTGTGTGTGTGTGTGTGTGTGTGTAGCAGATGGAATAGCATGTTATAATAAGCATGTGAAAAAAACATTAAAAAAAACACCGAGGAAAATGTGAATTTTTCTTGCTTTGATCATTGGTTTTTTACCATGTGACCCTTTCGAGGACTTGAAAACAAAACAGTTATCTTAACATTACTCCCCAACATTATTGATCACCACCAACTCTCAAGCGATGATTAGTATTCAGCTTGTTATATATATATATATATATATATATATATATATATATATATATATATATATATATATACTAATGTATGATGGATTAAGCTGTCGTGTCTAGTAGGCCTCCCTTCTTTCTGCACTTGATATGTTAATGCGGATGATAATATATACATATATCGGTGGCAGACCAGGCTGACGTGTGAAGAGCACCAATGCTGACAGTCTGGGCTGATAAAATCGTCTTCGAGTATCAGAAGCAACAGCAGCCTTCTAGCGTTCGTCGTTGGACATAGACTTTCTCCAGGATTCGCCTTACCTCTCTGTCAATACTTTCTGAACTTTCTATTTTTTCACCCCATCTTATATTATGTTGACCACAGTCTTGCATGTGATTTCTAGGTCGTGATGTCCATCGATTGTCCGACATTCTTGCAACATGACCAGCCCATTGCAATTTGAGTTTCCTAATGGATTCTATGATATCCCTGGCTCTTGTTTTTTTTTCTAGTATATTGTGCTGCTTAGTGATCTCTCAGCGTGATATTGAACATGATTCTCTCCTGTGCAGGTTAATGAGTTTTCAGTTTGAGATCTTTTGGTTGTGTTCCTTGTTTCAGCTCCCTACGTGACTATCAGTTGTGATAATGAATAGATATATGTGCATATATGTATGAGGGTGCACTGTGATCACTTGACAACTGGCCTTTGTACAGAGTTGACATTCACCCTATACATTAGTCAGCATACATAGTAGTGCAGTGTCGAGTTTGAAGTTTTTGACGTCGGCAGTTCTCGTGCAATCTTATGACAAATTACAGATCATTCATCTACAATCATAGATCAAGAATTATACATAGAATATCTAAATTTACTTCTGTTGCCGATCTGAATATCTGATATAAAAAATCTAAATTGGCAACAGATCTTTACTTAGATGTAAAATATCTAAATTGTCAATACTGGAGAGAAATAACCGAAATACTTCGAGGCCGTAAATCATTTTATATGATAGTTATAGCAAGCTACTCTACATGCCATAAAGTCCGACTCTTTGCAAACATGCATCTTTGGGAAGAAAAGAAATATCTTGGGCTGGAAAAAAAATTCTAGGCACTGAGAGAAAGAAAGAAAGAAATAAGGAGAGAAAGTTAGTGAATGAGATTGATCTGGAAAAAATAACAAAAAAGGACTTGGACGGAAGAAAATTGTATGTCGTTCCATATTGCATTAACACCGTTTCTCTTTTCCTTCTGATGGAAAAGATTCTCAACCCTTGTTAACTGGAATTCTTTTTTTGTGATTACATTCGCTCGTTTGATTATTTGTTTCGTTCATTTATTCACGAGGGACAGAAAGCGTCGATTTACAAAATTAGGCCACAGAAACATCGGATTAAATGGAAGTGAATAGAAAAGAAGTAACAATACAACAGACAGTGAGAAGTGTTGTATATCAGACAGGAAGAGGCTTTGACAAAAGGAAGCGGAGACAATAGATCAGATAGCAAGAAGTATCAACCAGAATTGCCAGATCATAGATTGTTCCCAGTCCCAAATTTCAAAACAAATCATCGCAAAATAATCCCTCAAATCTTTCAACAATGTCATCCGCAGGGAGTCATCTTTTCTATTCACCTCCGCCACTTATCAGTTCAAACTATCATTCAAAAAATCATTTGTCAACTCGAAAGGCAAAGAGAACAACCTCATCAAAAAAACGTCCATCTTATACTGTATAATTAATCTAAGCAGTATTTAATAATACCTGATTTATTCTGAATATCTAAAAAAAACAATTATCCGATACAATTAAAATATTGTTAGATTCTGGATTTTATATTTCTCGTCTGATCACCTCAAAAAGAATAATTAAACAATGAGATATTTCCTATGCTATTTCCAAATTGTGGATTTATTTGGTCTGTGTGAAAATCATTTCACTGACTTTAATTCAAAGCGGTATATCTCAGCTTATAATAAAATTCAATTATCGAAATAATAGCTTTTAGAATCTGTACATTTTTGCCAACGAGAAACAAGTCCATTTATTCTGAAAGCATAGAATTCTGGGATCCTAGAACCCATGAATTCTTCGAAGGTGTTTTGAGCTACTGCTTGATTGTTGAAAACCTTCTCTTGTAGGAAGGGGTTGAAATGCTTGAAAGAGTGGTAATCGGTCGGAGAGAGGTCTGATGAGTAAGCTGGAGGCAGCAGAGTTTCAGAGCCTACTTCGTTCAATTTCTGCACGGTCATCTGTATGACATTCGAGCTTTTCATTCAGGATAATTTGCTCGAGATATCGAGCTTTCTACCTTTCCAAAACTGGAACAAGTATCGAACAATTGTTGAGTGGTCAACTTTTAGTTCTTCTGCAACCCCTCCAGTTGTTCAGCGTATTTGCCCCCAATTGGAAGTCGTCAATTATAGAAAAACATCGACGTCTTAAAAGCTCTCGTGTCCATTTCGAAATTTGAGAACAACTGTTGGGATGCAAGTTCATTGATGGCCCCCTTGTCAAATACTTGGTTGATATTGCGAGTTGTTTCCGCTGTTCTACGTCTCATTTTCTGTAGTATAACCATGATGTTTTTATATAAAGAGCAAATCAATGAGTACAGAGAGCTACTTTTAAGCTGTACACTGGTTAGCCAAGCGAGTCAAAACTATCTGTTTGCTACAAAACTCATGGAATAAAATTGTTAGAATTTACTTTTCCTTCATATTTGAATTGACATCCTCAGATAAGCCAAAATAAACAGTGAAAAAATATTCAGCTTTAACTAATAGCAAATTTCACATTTTTAAACGGTTTATACCATGAACATAGTTCAATAATTGTTAATTCCAAAATAAGCATCAAAGTTTAAAATTAGTTAAAAACAGAAACCGCAATTATTTTTCTACCAATCAAAGAGTTTCTCGGTAGACGGAGAAATATATATATTACATGAGAACAAACCTTAAAACGAGATGTTTTGTAAACTAACGGAATGAAGCTTGGATACGCAGTTGATTACTCAACTACACGTTTTCTTGATCATCACCTGAAAAGCAGTTTCAGGCATCTATACACAACTGAAAATATCTAGATCTAGACGAAAGACATCTAAAGTGACAGCTCAATCTATCTGCTGTTGCGTCAAAATCGCTAGTAAGATATACTAATAATGGTTTAATTTTCTGATAATCTCCTAACAATCCCATCTACACCTTTGATCCCATCAACCCAAACGAAATTTCGGATCCCAAAAGCATCAGAAATAATCCGAAATTTTAAAATTTGGGATCGAAAAATTCCAAATGGTAACCCTGTTGTCGGCTATGTATCTTAGGGAAGTTGTCAGTGTATCACACAATGAAAAACATAGCAATGCATGTCAACTGAAATTATCAAGATAGGTCTCTCCAGTTTTTGAGTTGGTCCAGCTGGATGTATGTATATATATATATATGTATAAGTATAAGGGTCGCACTAACAGAGCTAAAGGGCAGATAATTTAAACATTCTTTTTTTTCATTGTCTAGAAAAACGGCTTCATTGTTTTTTTAAATACCCTCCAAATAGGTTTCGATTTGCAATGTAAGTTACTGCTAAATTGGTCTCTTATTTTGTGTCCAGTAGTAGTATTCACACTTTTTTTGTTTTAGATTCAAACTTGGCCAGTGATCACTGCCCAACAAAAGGTGGAAGAAGTAATTCGTGAACAAAAAATGAACATCTGTTGGATACTGGAGTTTGCGATTTTGAGAGACCCCGAAACAGACCGAAAGGGAATGAAGAGTGACATAAATATCTACAACAGTATTTTTCAAAAGAAGCAATAGTGTACCCAAGGGGGAGTTTAGCTGGGGGGGGGAGGTGGATATATTGTCACTTACAAAAGAAATTTCCTTTTTAAAATATAGGCGATCTTTTGTTTCTTGTCAGTTAAGTCAGTAAGTAAGAAGTTCTTTCTTTCCGAATCTGTTATCATGTTATTCCATTGTGCAAGCGTGCGCAGTTCGTTCTGAAGCTCCAAATATCTGCTTCAAACAATTTAGTATGAAATAGCCGAGATAAGGATTTATAGAAAGGAAAGCAATATTCATTTTGGAAAATATACAATCAAGCTACTTGATGTGGCATTACTGAAATTAGATGGAAAACTGAAGAGAGATCTAGAATATTGAGAAGACTTTCTGTCGTTTGAATTCTCAGCGAGGGCCACCAATTTCGACTGGTGTGAAAACTTAACGACAGCAAAATAATCGTAAACATGATAATTGACAAGTCCAGCTTCTTCTTCCGTATTGCTTCGGCCCTCGCCTCTTCCCATTTAAATTTTAATAATAAACGACAGCTCTAACACGATTATCGCAAACTGCAACTAGTACTAATACCAATACTACTACGACTAATATTACTGCTACTTAAGTGCAGTAGCAGTCCTTTTCTTTCATTGCTTAATAATAAATGATTGGTCTAACGCCATCATCACCAATATTACTCTAGTGGAATCACCGCTGCTTCCTGTCTTTTCTCAAATGAACATAATGATACTGTTTGGAACAGTAATTAAGAAAATAAATGTTCATTTCTCCACCAACCCGTTCTCGTTTTCTCTCTCTCTCTCTCTCTCTCTCTCTCTCTCTCTCTCTCTCTCTCTCTCTCTCTCTCTCTCTCTCTCTTGATTCATCTCGCTGAAATTAGTGAAATCTCCGTGGGTATGCACCGCGATTATTCGACAACTGGCCATTATACAAATTTGACATTCACTGCGTACATTGGTCAGCACGAAAAACGTTGTTCTCGAGAATTCTAATACATTGCAATTACTTGACCACTGGCTATTGTAAGAAGTTAAGATTCTGCAGATATATTAGCAAGGACAGAAGAGATAAGTCTTGAAGTATTTGAAGTCTTTAGGATCAGTGGTTGTTGAGGATTCTTAAAATTTAAAAATTGAAGATCATAGATCTTTCGTCATAGTTTATATGAATTATCTCCCTTGTCTCCTGCTCATTAGAATTATCTAAATTTAGATGTAAAGTATCTAAATTTGCAACTCGTAACCGAATATTACTTTATATGATTATTATGTCTGACTACTCCACACATTATGAATTTCAACTCCTAAGCATGCACCTTTCGAACGTGAAATGTCCTTATTTAATTCTATTTCTCTTGATTGTCTTTCTAACGAAATGAAAAGTTCAATGTTCTCTCTCTCTCTCTCTCTCTCTCTCTCTCTCTCTCTCTCTCTCTCTCTCTCTCTCTCTCTCTCTCTCTCTCTCTGTGAACCTCAGCATCACTATACGCCATTTCAACTATAGCCAAGGAAGACGAGACGGATTCATATCTTTCCCAAGGGCATTAAAGCCAGTCTTAGTCTCTGTCAAAGTTCGAGTCACTGCATTGCTATCAGTGTAGCCACCATCGCTCTCTATCAACAAACGATAATGAAAGAGAGGAAACAAATGAAGAGTTCATTCTCAATATCACAATCCCTCAAACACAAGTGTTAACATGGATTTCTCCAGTTTTTAGTAGATCTGGCTGTGTGTATCAAGCGGACAGGCTGCATCAATGGAGCTAGAGGGCTGAAAATTTTTTAAACTTACTCCTTATTTTACAAAGTTTCTTTTGTTGTTTTTGAACCAACCCCCGTTGTTCCTAGTTGGGAGGATCAATGCAATTTTATGCTAAATTTATCCCCTTTCTTGTGTCAGCTTGCTTTTTGAATAATCACATTTTTAGCGATCACTACCCAGCAAAATACGGGAAAAGTAACTTATTCATCACCCATTCTTTTAAATTTTAATTGATCACCCCCAACACGGCATGCCGCTAAAAGACGTTGGTTTTATGATTCGCTCGTGTGATCAATATTCATTATTATCGGCAGTCTTTTATCGTCCGTCGTTGGACATATACTTTCCTCAGCATTTGCCACACCCATCTATCATGGGCATCACGGAGTGAATACTTTCTGGACAAGTTCGTCTTGCAATCTTATATTCTACCGGTCTCAGTTTCGGGTGTGATTTCTGAAGATCCACGTTGTGAGTCATGATCTCCAGCTCACATTCTTGCATCATGACCAGCTCATGGCGATTTGTGTCTCCAAATGGATTCTATGATGTTCCTATTTCCTGTTTGTTCCCCTAATATATTGTGCTGTCTTGTGATCTCTCCATGTAATATTGAGCATGATTCTTCCATGCGCAAGTTGCATGGATCTCTACTTCCTCCTGCCTAACGCTTTTGATTTTGATGCTTGTGTTTTTGTCTTCAAAATATTTGCTGTACGTGACCTTTCTTTTGCTGAAGTTCATGTGAAGGCCAACTTTCTTGCTTTCTTCCTTCAGTTCGTCTTATATTAGTTGGAAGTTATGAAGGTTTTCTGCAAAAAGGATGATGTCGTCTGCAAATCTGAAGTTGTTAAGGTATTCGCCGTCTATTCTGATTCCTTTATTTTCCAAGTCTATGTCTCGAAGATCATCTCGAAGCAGGCTACAAAGTGTTTGTGTGAACTGGTATCACCTAGTCTTACCTCTTTTTGGAGCTGAAAGAGCTCCAAGGGTTTATGTAGCTAGATAAAGAAGCTGCTGTTACGGTATGTATGTTGCAATAGTGATCAATACTAGGAGTTGGAAGAAGTTTCCGACAAAAACACCGGTTTTCGATTGTGTATTCAATCTCTTGTTTTCAGGGAAGAGAGCTGGTTACTTCTGTACACACACCTGCTCGCGTTAATTCGAACATGCTTATATATTTATATCAATCTGCATATCTAACTATTAGTTTCCAGTGTAAAATATCCAGACTCTCCGATCTAACTACGTCTGCCATAAATTCAAGTTGTCGACTGTCGTCATAAAATTCGTCTTTTCGCCCACGTACGCTCTGACTTTTTTCCAACATCTACTTCACACAAAAACAAGCTTAAAAGTCAGAATGTGATTCTTTTCTATTGGGAAGATCTAGTAAGAGTAGTATTGTCAACTTTAACTTCAAGTTTACCTCTAAAATTAAAACAAAAACACCTTGAAACACCTAAAAACATTTAGATTATTAAGATATATTCTTGATATCCCAAGAAATTTGTTACAAAATACCCAAAAAATTTATTACAAATTATTAATAACTTAAATGTGTCTTAATCTTCAATGGCTATGTTATTGAGACACTTCTAGATTTATTAAAAGATATTACTTATTATATTAAAAGTATTAGTCAATTTGTTACTATAATTTGAATGAGGTATCACTTATTTTATTAAAATCCTCTTAATTGCAATTTCCAACATCGAGATGCAATCCAAAACAAGTAGATTTGAATGAATAATATCTAATTTTGCAATACTGAGCAAGAGGCGTTACTTTCGTTGAGCCACGCCAGTCACTACTGAAAATCGATGCTAGGTACGCTACTGCATCTAAAAAGGCAATTCTGTTCGAGTAAAATTGAAATCAAAAGAATTCGATGATTGATATGACCAATAAATCTATTCTATGGCTTTCATTTTCAAAATCTGCCATTTGCAAAAGTAATTACCATCTCATGGAAAATGAAAGAAAATGTATTGGGGAAGACATTCAAGTCTGGGCGAAATAAAAAAACAAAGAATGCAATCATTTTAACATGTGAAATAAAACCAGCAAGATTATCAAGTGCTGACTGGTAAGTTAATCACATTTTAGCTAATCATATATAGTTATTTGAACGACCGTAGCCATCAAAGATGGTTGAGGATTCTATCCTTTTTTTTTATGTGTGTGTTTTTGTGTGCTTGTGTGTGTGTTCCAGTACTCCTGACCATACTGTTTTGTTAAATGTCTTTTGAAAATTGGTATCAGTACTCAACTTGACGCCTCTAAAATGTTCTATTTTTTTCGTTGTGGGGCTGGAAGGATTTTTTTAACCTTTTTGGGGCCTTATTCTGACGGGATTATCAGCAACATCAAGATGGTGGAGAATTTGGAGGATTATCAATTTACCATGTACGTTTAAACTAAATTGATCCCTTTGTTTCTCTTGTCTTTTGAAAACTTAGACTTTTTAGGGATCCGACTAAATTCGGGAGATGTAGGATATTTATGGATCCGTTTTATTCCAATCATATATATATATACATATATCTATCTATCGATCTATATCTATCTATCTATCTATATATATATATATATATATATATATATATATATATATATAAACAAAGAATGATATCATTTTAACTTATAAAATAAAACCAGCAAGATTATCCAGTGCTGACTGGTAAATTAATCGTTTTTGAGCTAATCAAGCGAACGAAGCCATCAAATTTATACACACACACACATTCATATATATATATATATATATATATATATATATATATATATATATATATGTGTGTGTGTGTGTGTGTGTGTGTGTGTGTGTGTGTGTGTCTGTATTTGTGTGTGTGTGTACATTAATCTCTTAATCTATCTATTTTCTCTCTTCGTGTGTGCATGTCGTTTCTGTTACCATTCGCTTATTCCTATCGATGTATGTAATTTTCCAACGATTATCCTAGTTTTTGATCATTTCTGGAATTGCATTAATTTCAACTACTAATTATCCATAGACAATTGTCTTGTCTCTCGGCGAACTGACGCCACCCACCACTCTCAGCGACATGTCATGAGCAAGAAATTGAAATTAGAAAAGAAAGAAAAACTAATAACGCTGCACAAATCAGCTTCCAAGATGTCGACATTTCATTCGATGTTATTTGTCTCTTTTTGCGTCTTTTTTTCTTCAAGAGTCACAAAACCTCGGCCATAAAGATTTTCCCCCTCACAGGTTTCAGGGATGCCGATTCAAAGAGCGTTTTCAATATTTAGAATGTGAAAACCACTAACAATTCCATTTGGTAAACATCTAATAAGCAACACTGGATTCCGAAATTCGAAAGATAACATTAAAAAAACATTGAGATTGGCAACACTGGACTCCAAATTTTGAAAATCAAAAAAAATATCTAAATCGGTAATACTGGACTCCCTAAATTGAAAGATTAAAGAAAAGCATCTGAATAGGCGCCACTGAACTAGTAAATTCGAACAATTAGACTTTTTTGAAAAAATACCAAAAACATCTAAATTGCCACCATTGAACTCCCGAATGTAAAAAAGAAAGTTGAAGGAAAACATCAAAATTGGCACCACTGGTCTCACAGATTCAAACAATAACATTTTGGGAAAAATATTTAAATTGGCAATGCGACGAGTATTTTCTCTCAGTTTTCAATTATGTTGCTCTAAATTGTTAATTGCAAAACGGAATTAATTTCCAGGAGACTGAGTCAAATTGGAAATGAAAGTGGGAAGACAACATTGATGTCAGTGAAAAAAAAATTACACACCCACGCGTTAACAAATATTTCATCGCTTGGCTTCGCGAATAAAAATTTTTGAGGATTTAGTCGTACAAAACTGTAACATCTGTGTCATTCATCCATTAGAATAAGATCTCTATTATTCTCGGGGTCTTCATTATTGTAATATCTATGAACAATGACGGGGCTAGGTCCGACCAGTTTTTTAATTTTTTTTTAGATTTTTATAGATTTTCTTTTCAGTGTTCCTTGAATATAGTGCATCGCCAGAGCTTCGGTGCCCCTTGAAGTTGCGAGATCTGTGGATCTACGCACCGCCTCTGCTATGAGGATTAATCTATTACAACGATGTAATGTCTGTTATCTACACATAGCTACATTGTAACGTCTGCGTTATTGTAATATCTATGAGGATTGCAATACTGTAACGTCTGTCATCTATTCATAGCAATAATGTAGCGTCTGTGTTATTCTAATACAAACGTGAACGCTGCCAAACACAAACAAAAAGTTCAATTTAGCATAAAATTACATTCGAAATCTTCTTATGAATAAAAACGCATATGTGTACATTTTTTCATACATATATGTTTAAAAATACATAACTAGGTTCTACCGAGATTTGAACTCGGATTGCTGGATTCAGAGTCCAGAGTGCTAACCATTACACCATAGAACCTAACTTATACCTGTTGGTATACAGACTGAATCATATCGTTATCTTATTCTTTCCTCGTAACACGAACTAATTATAGCTACACAGGGTGACACTCCTATTTCGGTAATGCTATTTCAGTATTGCTAGTGCTGCTTGCTATCAAATCACATCTATTTCTGGCCGTAACCATGGGCTCTTCCACATGGTGGTAAAAAAAAATTCTCATATAAATCTGGTAAAAAAAAATCATATCTGCCATTTGAGACAATGGACTCTTCCACTGAAGAGACTTCAGTTGTTTCTTCTTTTTATTATTCATTCAACCACGCTCCAAAATATTTCGGTTACTTCTCGTCAGTGTTGCCTAGTTAGATATTATAAATCTAAATTAACATCTAATGCAAATTTAGGTATTACACCTGAATATAGATCTATAATCTCACATAAGGTTATGTAATCTGTGATTTTATCAGATTTATCGAGAACCGTTGTTCAAAAAAAACTTGACACTGCATTGCCTTGTGTCCTGATTAATATTACAACCGAAACTTAACTTCGCTAGTTGTCGAGTAATTGCAATACTTACAGCATGCTCACAGTCAGAGATTTCTTTCACTTCACTTGTTGCTAGATAGTGGAGATGAATAAGCCACGGTGATATGAGTACAGAATTTTGTTATGTAAGCGGTTTCTTATGTGTCGTCGTGGCCGAGTGGTTAAGGCGATGGCCTAGAAAGCCATTGGGGTCTCCCCGCATAGGTTCGAATCCTATCGGCGACGTTGATTTTGTTTTTCTTCAGTGAATTAAAAAATTCAATTTCTGATCATATCAGTCATTTTCCTAACACTGACATTCAAAAGTTTTGTTATTCCATTGGAACTTTGTCGGCGTTTCGATTTTTTCTACATATTGGAAAAAGTCAGACAGAAAGACATTTTAAGCAGCACGATTTCTTTATTTCATTATATATATATATATATAAATATATATATATATATATATATATATATATATATATATATATATATATATATATATATATATGCCCTCCCCAAGACCAACTGCTGCTGCTTTACCAAAGACCTGATACCTGCTGGTCATTCTTCCATTCAGCAGGAGGCCCCCAGTAGCCCACAATGCATAGCTCCTGGCAGTGGACTCAGGTTCCACATGGTACATTTTAATACACACTCACACAGCACACACCACTGATGATGGGAAGAATCCCGAAACATGTATGGACTATTGACATATAAGGATCGATAAACCTTACGACCAAACACTTCACTCCTGAGTCTGTCTCACTCTCTAGTACACATTATATATATATATATATATATATATATATATATATATATATATATATATATATATATATATATATATATATATATATATATATATATATATATATATATATATATATATATATATACTGGCTGGTGAACCTAATTGTGCCAGGTAAAATATTTTAGGTGTAAAAAAAGGTCTAAAACTTTTCTTTCTCTCACGGGGCGTAGTTAGAGATTTGGAAGCCCAGGAGGCTTGGTTCATTGAAAAGACCCTCGAATATTTAGTGAGAGTTGTTGATGCATAATGTCAATATAAATGTTGTAGGTGAACAACTAAGTATAAGGCCTACAGGAGGCCTCTCAAGTGGGGGATCCGGATTCGTCTTAAATAGCCCCATCTCCTCCATTAGCAACGCATCAGCCTTCGCTTTTGTCTTTATATTGGAGAAAAAGTTCCCCTTCACTTTTGCCTCTTTAATAGGTTAAATCTCCTTTCACTTTTGACCCTTTGATAGGTTTCTCGTTACTCAAAAGTTGGAACGGTCTCCCTGACTTTTGATCCCCCGAAGGATATATTCATTCACCAGTTAAAAGTGAAAAATCTGACTGAGGAAAAAGTCTCCCTTCACTTTTGACTACTTAATAGGGGAAGTTCCCAATGAATGCTGACCCCTTCTATGGGGTAGAGTCTTCTTACACTCCACATGGAGGGAGAGGTCTTCATTTTTTACCCTTTGAGAGTCTTCCTTCATTTTCTACTCCTCAAAAGTGGGAAAAGTCTCCCTCAACTTTTGATGGCTAAAAAAATCAAAAGATGTCCTGTCACTTTTCACCCTGGTTCCATGTTAGGGTGTTTCCAGACAGACACTTCTCACTTATTTATTCATATACATTTATATATAAATGTATATGAAGTCGGTTTTACCGTAATATCTATGAGGATTTACTACACATTAAGGTATGTTGCTGGTTTTCAACAACAGCAGGGTCATTCTCTGTAGCTGAAGGAGGAGGTCTGGCAAACGGTGAAATTCAGTTTTACTGCACCACCCTTTTCATCTGCTCCTGTACTGTGGTTTGTTCTGGATAGACTGGTTGTTGGAAGAACTTATTTCGTTACTACTTCTCGTCGAATCTCTCGTCGTATCCACGCATTTGTTTACAAAATAAAAATCTATCAATTGGATTTTGAAATAACTGAAAAAAGGGAACAATCAAAAATAGTGGGTTCAACATTTGTCCATGGATTCTCTCAGCTACAGCATAATACGGGTCTACTTTGTGGATGAGCCATAGATTGGTGTTTGATCCCAGGTGAAACCATGAATTCGAATGCTGATTCTCAAGATAGGCCATCTAGACTCTGACTTCGATTCTATAGCATCGATTGTAAACGTTTGTGTTATTCATTCATTACTATGTTGTAATGTCTTTTTTTAATTTGATATATATATGAAAATTTGCTCATTACAACACTGTAATGTCTGTTTTTAATTCAATATATGTGATGATTTATTCATTACAACGCTACAATGTCTGTTTTTAATTTGATATTTATGAGGATTTATTGATTACAACGTTGTAATGTCTGTTTTTGATTCAATATATATGATGATTTATTCATTACAATGCCGTAATGTCTGTTTTTATTTTAATATTTATGAGGATTTATTGATTACAACGCTGTAGAGTCTGTTTTATGGTATGAATAATCTATGAGAATAAGTTAGTAACGTTTGCATTGCTGACCAATGGCAATTCATTTTTACCATATTTGCAATTCAGTTCTAAAGTAAAACCGTTAGCAAAGCATTTGTGTTTTACAGATAATAGCCTTATTCTTTAAGTAGCACTTGCCCTACTTCTTGACACCTGAAGATCCCTTTCTTTGATATAGATCGTTTTTGAATACGTTTCTACAGTAGTATTATTATGAAAGTTTTACTATGGTAAAAGCGTTTGATGTGCAAATGAATGATACAAAGTACATTGTGAAACTTGGACTCAGTAAAGTGGTATGCGATACTTGAACTTCAAAATGATCACCTTTATCTTATCTGCTGAAACTACAATTCCGAGTTGAACAAGGCGAGGAAATGAGTCTGAATGAACAAGTGTAGTTAGTTACTCAACAGAAATCGCGATGTGACCAACGTCTTTTAGCAGCACGGTGTGATCAATTAAAGCAGTGATCAGTGAAATTACTTCTTTCGCCTTTTGTTAGACAGTGAAACCAACTATAAAACTGAAGAATCCTATGTTGACTGATCTAGTGACAAAATGTATAGTTATATGAATAAAAGTACATAATCAGACCGTCGCAGGTTTTGAACTCAGATCGCTTCATTTACGGTCCAAGATGCTAACCATTACACCATAGAACCAACTTTGCACCTGTTTGTTAACAGACTGACTAATCTCTTTATCTCATTCTTCCCTGTTAACGAACTATTATGACAGTAACTAATAATAGCTACACACAGAGATGGCACTCCTATTTCGGTATTGGGTAGTATTACTGCTGCTTGCTATCAAACCACTCTTATTCTAATACCATGAACTCTTCCACATGATGGTGAGAATTTAGCTGATGAAAATATCTTCTATCCACCATTTGAATCGACAAACCTTTACACTGAAGAAACGTCTTTACTAAACCAGGTTCTGGAGTATCTCAGTTATTTCTCTACAGTGTTGCCAACTTGGACATTTTTGTAATCTAAATATTGATCTATAAATCTATATTAAAGATACATAAACTAATCTCGAGAACCACTGATCAAAAAAAACTTCAAGCTTGACGCTTTGTATCCTGTCTAATATATCAACCGAAAGTTAGCTTCGAACAATGGTGAGTTGTCAAGTAATCGCAGTTCATACATGTACGCACATGCAGACGAAGAGTTCTTCAGTTGTAGTTAGATAATAGATAAGTCGCTCAGCGACGATAAGCAGAGTATTGAAATTTCATTGTTAAGTCGGTATAAGTAGTAGTCGTCGTGGCCGAGTGGTTAAGGCGATGGCCTAGAAAGCCATTGGGGTCTCCCCGCATAGGTTCGAATCCTATCGGCGACGGATGTCTTTTTTCCTACAATGTATGATTATATTTACCACAGAGTCAATTTCTTACAACTGGCAATCAAATACTTCGTTACTACATTGCGACTATTTTCTTATTTCCGATTTCTCTGAATATTGGAAAAATCGAACAGAAAGATTTTTAGCAGTACTATTTTCATTTATGAATTTAGCAAATATCACTGCTTAAGATCTTTCTGCTCGTTTTTATGCAATGCTCTTCGATAGAAATAGAGCACTCTGGTGGACGAGGAATTTATGCGTAAATAAATATATCGCTTAATTCAGTCTTACTGACCGTCCAGTTCCGTAGCTCAGATATCAGCCTCCGTATCTGAAGAGAAAGTTTCAATCCTATCTCGTGGTACTATAGCCACACTGAAGAGATGTAATACATCGAAACATGGATGACACAATAATATATATATATATATATATATATATATATATATATATATATATATATATATATATATATATTACGAAATGGATGTATGTGATCCGACAGAATGGTTATAAATTGCGTTATAATGATATATAGCAACTTATTTGAAATGATCTCCCATCATTACACGGGTGATGTATCACGTATAAAGAATAGACAATTAAAGGGGATATATATATATATATATATATATATATATATATGTGTGTGTGTGTGTGTCTGTGTGTGTGTGAGAGAGAGAGAGAGAGAGTGAGTGAGTGAGTGTGTGTGAGTAAATCTGGCCTAGGGATTTCAGACATGTAAAAAAAACTTCTTCCACTCAGGGACGTAGTTAGAGATTTGGCTCTTTGATGTGGGACTTCCAACATTTAGTGAGAGTTGTTATTGTATGAAGTCACTGTAAATGTTGTAGATGAACCACTCTGTAAAAAGCGTGGTAGGGTCTTCGATTAGGGAAAATCGAGGAAAGGGATCATCAGTTGTCATGAATTGAGGACAAATAGGGCTGTTGTTATTTGTCTAGTATTATTGGTTTTACAATAGCACTGAACAGCAAATTAGGAAAAAAATCTTCAGAAATTAATGCAAACGTTAATGACAGAATAGGATTATTATTTTATGCATTATGCAGATGCATTGTTGATATTCTCATTTTAAAGACATATTGAAATTTAGAAGAAAAGGAGTTGCTAATGGCCATGAACTGGAATGTTATGTCAAAGGATTTTTGATCCAAGAGAATATGTTAATCAGTTGCTAATTTAGATATTTTCAGAAGCTGTCAACAAAAACTGTCATAAAAACAGTCAATATAGGTTTCTTTAGTTTTCAAGTTAGTTTGGCTGTCTGTCTGTCTGGCTATGAGTCTACGTATGTATGTATGTATGTATGTATCACACGTACTAGCTGTACCAAATACTTAATACTTGTCATATGAGGTTCTGTTTACAATGTAATTTTATGCTAAGTTGATCCTTTAGTTGGTGTGCGCTTTGTTTTTGGAGATTCAGAAATATTAGTGATCACTGCCCCACAGAAGGCGAGGGGAGTAACTTGATTATTAATCACCATTTTTTACCAAGTTTTTAAATTGATCGAACAACACGACATGCTGCCAAAAGACATCGATCACGTGACGGTTTCTATTGTCAGACTAACCAGACCTGGATCATTTTCATTTTTCGAATTAGCGAGTCCATCAATGCCGATTAAGATGTTTCTGTTGTTTTTTGTTTTTTTTAATTAGAAGTGATTTCTAAATTCGTAAAAATGAAAATAAAATTAATACATCAGCAACTCTGCCTCGAATTCCGGCATTGGTTACTCGGATTTCAACGTAGGCGTCGACAACTTTCGCGCCACACTTGTCGAGCGTTCCCTCCGCTTCCAGAACCAACCTCGGTTCGCCGTCAGAGTCAATCCAGAGGAAAAAAATGAAGATTACAGAGTAGAGGGGAGATTTATAATGCATTCATTATTAATAGACGAAATACATAATTTATATTCCTGCAGAACCACCACTTGTGATTCTGACTCTTCTTGGTCGATTTTGATCTAATAAAACGGTTTTATTATAGCGTATTAGCTAAATGCTTAGTCTTTGTACTTTGCTGGCTTGGCGTTACACATTGATTTCCTAACAGTTCTCTGCGTCAGTGCTGCGTCTCAGTCTCCTGGGGGACAATATTTCTATTAATGCGCTTCTTTGGATGGTAGAGACCTCGGCTCTGTGTGCGTGTGTGTGTGTGTTCGAGCATGTGCATCCTGTGTCTATGGGTATGTGTCAGTGTCTGTGTGTGTGTGTGTGTGCCTATTGGTTTGTGTCTATCCCTATGCCTGTCTGTGTGTGTTTGTGTGTGTGTGTGTGTGTGAATGAATGTTTACGTGTGTCTGTCTTTGTGTCTGCATGTCAATGTGCGTGGCAGTGTGTGTCTCTTTCTCTACGTGTCTGCGACTGTGCGTATGTGTCTGTGTATGTGTGTGCATTTGTGCATGTGCTCTGTGTGTCTGTGTGTGTGTGTGTATGTCACTGTGTGCGCCTGTGTGTGCCTGTCGGCTGGTGTCTATCCCTGTGCTTGTCGGTGTGTGCTTGTGAGCATGTATGTTTGTGTGTCTGTCTGTCTCAGTGTGTCTGTGTCTGTGTGCATGTATCTCTGTGTGTGTGTGTGTGTGTTTCTCTTATAAACGCCGTAAACAAAGAATGGTCAAAACCTGTTCCTCTGACTGAGAATCGTAAAAGGAGAACCGAAGCTGCAGATTCAATTTCAGCTTTGATTCTTTGGTCTTACAAACATTTATCCATTCAGTGCGTCTGGGTTGTGGCAAGGAAACTGCACGGCAGTCATTTTGAATATCTTGATAATGTGTTGAGCGGCCTTGATATAAATTATCATCCAATCATTGGGGTCTCGACTGATCATGTCTGAATTGAAACTCACCCGTGACGTTACTCAGTTGGCTGCTACACACCATTTAGTAAACTTGTGTACTGAGTGACCATTGCATTCACTAAGACCTATGCATTCTCCAAGTCGTGCAGTTGTTTGTTTGTTGTTTTTTTTTTGTTTTTTTGTTTTTTCGCTAAACAACACATCATCCAGGTCTCTCAGTTCCCCGTACAGTCTGGACATGGAGAATGATAAACATGTAAGGCATGAGGCCAGTACTTTGGAGTTTCTTTTATGCAGCGCAGAGATGTAGGCGCCTGTTCACATCTTAGGCACGTGTGTGTGCGCTGAAAAATGAATGTGCCTGTTGGAAAGTGCTTATATGTAAATAAGTGTGGGTGTTTTATTTTGTACGACTTCCACATGAAAGGAAGAAGAAGAAGCCGGGGTTAAGAGAGTGACCTTCTTGTAAGATAATCAGACCTTTACCGATGCCTCAGAGAGTAATGATCTCACAGGCTGGGTGTGTGTCAATTACAAGTGACAGGCTGATAAGGGATCAACCACTTGCTGGAAGAGAGAGAGAGAGAGAGAGAGAGAGAGAGAGACTGTGTGTGTGATGATGCTCACCATGTGTAGGTATGTGTGTGTAATGAATGATAAGTATATAGAGAGTGATAGGGACTGACGTGCATTCAGATAGACGAAGAGATAATAGTTGTCGGTTAGAGAGAGTAGTAGTTGGTGGCCAGTTGACGGCTTAGGGTCAGGAGGCTCTTCAAGAAGTTATCATGAATCGAATTTCGATATCGTTAAATCGAAAACTATGCTGTATCTAGCTGCAGATCAGCGAACATCGTTCGGACTTTAGAAAGAATATCATCCGTGCATCTTGAAGGGAGATGAACAATAAAAAAAAAGATGTATTTATTTTTCAATTAAAAACTTCTTCTTCACGTGAAATCAGTTGCTTCTTCCCACGACTTATGCACGCCATGAACGGCGTTTCCTATATAGATTTGTCACTATGTTCCGGCGACCTGTTTGAAATCACAGCGGGCTTTCGATGCAAGGGAATGCACACATTTGGAAAACCACAACATATCTGACATGCATGTACTAAGGACTCACGAAACGGCATTATGTTGAATTGTCGAAATATCCATCATCCTACGGGTTGGGGGTCAGACTGTGCACGAGATTTAGGCGATGATCCTGAAAGAGGACTTTGAAGGCTGTTTTAAAGAGTGGAAGAGGCGCTGTGTAAGTTTCCAAGGGGAAAACTTTGAAGATGACTAAGGTGCCATTGGCCTAGGTAGGCTGATATTTCTTTCATAGTAAATGGCTTGTACGGTATTTTTTAAGGCGAAAACACTGCACAACACATAACGACCAAAGTAACATCACTCTGGATGGCTGATTGAGAGATAGTTTTGTATATCTTGAGAAGAGGTATATATTAGTCAGAAATATAGAAAACTGAAACACAGTTACTTCCCCTTCATCGTAACTATATATTAACTGATTTTCATCCAGTTTTCAGTTGGTGTATCGCGTTGGCAAATGTAAACGGTCTCTGGGTGCTTTCTTGTTCGTTTGAATTTTTTTTCAAGTTCACGTTTTCCTTACGGTGCATATCATTTTTTTTCTGTCGTCTGCTTTTCCTCGTTTAATTAAATTTTTTTCCCTTCATCCACCATTTTGTAGTTATTTAGTATCTTCACTAATTTTTATTTTTTTATTTTTCATATTCTCAGATTACAAATTTTTCTTGATCTTTTCTAATCTTATTAATTATTCTCAATACCGAAACAATCTATTTTCTTTTCTCTAATTTCTCTTTAGATATTATTCTTTATTTATTCTGCCATTCTCTTTTTCTGTTGCCCGTTATTCGTACATTCCTTTGTCAAGTTTTTCTCTTCTTTCCTTTATATTTCCGATACTTTGTTCTTTGCTGATTCCATTTCTCCGTTGTTTTTCTATTCCTCCATTCCAGAATTCCTTATTCGTGTTCTATTATCTCCTTAGTCTAGCTAACTCATTGTTCAATCTAATCTTTGTCAAACTCTAGACTAACTCTGAGTTGACTTCGTTTTTTTCCAACGTCGCAACAGCAACAATGATTTAGTCGAAGCCAATATTCACTTTCTCCCCGACCCGTTACGTTAAACCAAACATAGACACACACACGCACACACACACACACTCACACACACACACACTCACACACACACTCACACACACATATATATGTATATATATATATATATATATATATATATATATATATATATATTTATATATATACATATATATATATATACATATATATATGTATATATATATATATGTGTGTGTGTGTATGTGTGTGTATGTGTGTGTGTGTGTGTGTGTGTTTGTGTGTAATTGACATTTCCCAATCATGATTTCTACTCACGATCAAGTGATCTGCAGACAGCTCTATTACCGTCTGAGTCAAACTGAGAAGTCTTGCATATCTCCCAAAATTTATGTTATTTATGCACAAGTATTTGCGAGCTAATTTCATCCTAATAAATAAGTACATCTATTTTGAATATATATATATGTGTATGTATGTGTGTATGTGTGTGTATAATTTTGTATTTATCATGGGGATTTAAGTGTAAATAAATATATATATATATATATATATATATATATATATATATATATATATATATATATATATATATATATATATATATATATATATATATATATATATATATATATATATATATATATATATATATATATATATATATATATATATATATATATATATATATATATATATATATATATATATATATATATATATATATATATATATATATATATATATATATATATATATATATATATATATATATATATATATATATATATATATATATCGCTTAAATTCAGTCTTACTGACTGTCCCGTTCCGTAGCTCAGAGGTAAGATATCGGTCTCCGTATCTGAAGCGAAGGTTTCTGCCTCGCAGTACTGGATGGGTTAATGGAAAGTCTATAACCACACAGAAGAGATGTAATACATCGAAACAGCTGTCTGTGGATGACACAACTATTATATATATATATATATATATATATATATAACAGAACTTGCAATAATCGTCTTCAGTAGGAATAGAAGTGGGAGTGGAGTTTGATACTGCAGCAGCCAGGCTTGTCTATCACATATCTATCCATCATCTTTTCTGTGTTGTAATCTTCATCAGTGTACGTGATTCTCAAACTGTTATTCACCCACCAGTTTTATGATTTCTTTGTTTAATACTTGCACATTCTTCTCACTCTACTCTTTAGAGAGCTAGCGGTTGACATGATACCCATGTTGCATTCTGCTTAAGGCTGTATGTCGAAGACGTGATCGATGTGAGGTGTTGACCTGCACCTACCATAGCGATGATAATGTCCTCTATTCCCCGGGGGAGGGGAGAAGAAGTCTACCCAGGAGAGGAGATTCTGGTGCTGTAGGAGCAGCACGGACCATCGGCAGTATAATCTAGGCTCGCTCAGTCAGAATTCGATGGTACGTGAAAAAAATATATGAGACAACCAGATACGGTGCAGAGTTATAGGAGAGTGCCTGATTGCTGTCAGAATTTGATAACTGAGAAGCATGCAGCGTGCACATGAAAGAAACATGCTCAACCTCATGTGGAGAGATCACAAGACAGCACAATATCTTAGGGAGAAAATAGGAGTACGAGAATCCATCAGAAAGTTTAAATGGCAATGGGCAGGTCATGTTGCAAGAATGGTAGACGACTGATTAGCATCATGACTTACAAAATGTATCCCAAGAGATCACATGCGAGACCGAGGCCGGTAGAATACCAGACGGAGAGACTAACTAGACAAGTTCAAAAAGTATAGGCTCTGCGACGCCCAGAATAAAGTGGTCTGGCCAATTGTGGGGCAAGTCTATTTCTATCGATGGATGGTAAAGGGATGATGATGAAGATGATGAGTGATTATCGGATTCTTTACTGCTTGGATCGGATGAAACGAATGAATTGCCTCACACTGTTGTCAAACACCAGTCCAAGTTTGAGTTTGCTTTGTCCCCCCCCCCTGTATCAACAACAACAACAACAATATTCGCCTAATTTAGGTGAGTAAACTCTTCACTCTTTGTCTATCATGTCACGTTAAACCGCACGGGGATATAAAGTAAATTTGAATTTGAATTGGAAACACTACTATATGATCACTGGGTGACCTTCTTATCAACTGAGCCAAACTGGCAGGTCTTATATATCCGTGAATTTATTTACTATGTATGCTCTACAAAACCTGCAGTAAAAAAACATCTTCAGTTGGAGTAGATGGAGTTGTGGTTTGCCTTGCAGCTGACATGATTGTTGTGGCTAAAATTATATGTATCATGTAACCGAAAGAAATTAAAAACAAATATTTTTTCTAATAACAATATGGTCTGTTACTTCTGCACCAGCTGGAAATAAAGTTCAGATGTGATTTTTAAATAGTTTATAAGTTAAAAAATGTTGTTTTTTTGTATTAGGAAATGTTTTTGTTTTCTTCATAGTAAAATGAAGGGTGATATAAACTGCATGTTTAGTCAGACTATGAACCATTTGAAAAAGCAATATTTTTCCACTGACCCTTTTATGATAATATGACATCACTATAACACTCTTTACATTCAATGGTCACAAATTCAGAAAAGGCATGAATTTTATATTCTCTACTATTTAACCTTTTATTACTGATATGAATTTCAAAATGCTAGTCAGCTGAAAGGTGTGGGATCTCATATTGTTGTGGAGCATTTCAGTCAGTTCACATGACAGCTATTTTTCCAACTTCTCAACGTTCCCTATTACCTTGATAAGACGTGATATAGTCGCTGTTCAAGTTCTACAGTTTCCAGAAAGTGTTCGAACCATTGTTCGTGCGTCATTGACCTCTGCTGTCGATAATTTTTCATCATTAAAAACAGAACTGGGCCTCTAGGTTATTTTTGATAACCATATTTCCAGACTGAAACCTATCGATCGAACGCTGAACATTGTAAGAGAGTTCACACGAAATACTTTGTAGACGTTCTTGGAAGTTCGAGTATCATCCTTTCTTAATTGGAATTCGTACTTGGAAATTAGTCTCTCTTCTTGGGTAGACACCAATGCAGTTAGGGGCTCAAAAACCTCCAATAATGACGAATTATATCTCTATTTACATTGAATCTGCAAAAAACAATCACATTAGTATATACATCACATTAAGCATCATTTTCTATGTTACAAAAAACCGACATTTTATGTCTAACAACCTAATATGATCAAAATTGCTTCGAGACCATCCTACAACAAATTAGACGCCTACGTATGTAATTGTTCATTTACAAAATTCGATTAATAATATAGCAATAGTCTAATTATGCTAATTCTATTAATGAGTTCTCTTTTTCTCCTCTTTGCAAACTCTTAGCGATTTCAATTTGATAAATGACTGAAACTGGTTTGACCTATATTCTTCTATATATTTCCTTCCCGACAGCAGTGAAAAAGAGGTATTCGTTGATTACACTGTTTTAGTATCAGACAAATATAATGATGCATCTTACAAAAAGCGAATTTGCTGGCAATAACTTGCGAAACTTGCACGCTATTACTCTATCAATTACATGCTTTCTTTCAATGGAGGAATCCTCTGTATTTTTGTAATTTCTGGGTCCTGTCTATCTATCTATCAATCTATTTATCTATCTATCTACCTCTCCCTAGTACTGTCACTCGCTTCATATCTATCTATCTATCTACCTCTCTCTAATACTCCGCAAGTCCGTTCATATCTATCTACTTCTCTTTAGCACTCAGTCAGTCAGTCTCTTCATATCTATCTATCAATTTGTCTATCAATGTTCATATTTTTCTATGTATGTATGTGTGTATGTATGTACGTAACTATCTATCTATCTATCTATCTATACCTATCTATTCATATGTGTCTATCAATTTATGTTAATACCCATGTATCACTGTGTTTGTGTTTTTCTAATCTCTCTCTCTCTTTCTCTCTCTTTCTCTCTCTCTCTCTCACTCTATCTATCTCTCTCTCTCTCTCTCAGACACGAAAACGAAACAAGAGAGAGAGTAATCAGTCACGTTATTCCGTGCTCCACCATTGCGAACCTGTGCCAGCCTAAGTTAAACTCGATGAATATCTAGGGCACTTGCTGTAGAGAGATTTTAGAGTAATTGCTTAACAAAAATGGGGATAGGCTGGGCCAAAGCCAAGAAGAAATCACAACAGTGGAGAAAAGGGCTAACCGGTTGGTGCCCGTGGAACAGTAAAGGCAGTAGGAAAAGACCAGACAAAAGGTGGATGGATGAGATGAAAATAAGTTTGCCGGTAAGACACAACTGAATGTAATGCCATCACGCTCTTTATGGAATGAGATGGGAAAAGGCTTGGTGTAGTAGTTGGCCTGTAAGAGATGATGATGATGATGATGATGATGATGATGATGATGATGATGAATCTCTCGGAAAACAGTGAGTGTTTTGAGGAATCTTACTGAGCGCTCAACTATTGCAGTCTTGTGCCGGACTGAGCAGATCAACTTGAAGACACGTGGATCAGAGAAATGTTTAGCAATGCTTCGTAGTACATAACTATCTATCGAGTTTGATCCTCATAGGCTGCCCTCGATTGAGCTAACTTTAGCAAATACCTCCACCACTTATTGTCAAACTCCCACTATTGTTTGATTTTATTTTGGCCTGTAACAACACTGATGAATGACAATAACCAGACCAAAAACTGCGACGTCATGCACGACTAACAGTGACATAGCAGTATACACAAAAAAACAATAACGAATTCACTCCCACTTCTAAAGCCCCACAAAAGTTGACCTGTTTTAGAAAGTTTGATTATTCTATTTACATGAACGACTGATAAAGATGTTGAAATCGGACACGTAGTTTTTTTTTTAATAATATTATATTGAGAAATGAATTCTGTTCCGTTTACCTTTTAGATTTTAATGTTCGACTTGTTCGACTTGATATTGAATTTCTCATACCTCCAACGTATGGTTACTCCCCTTCGTTCGCCGTTTTGTAAGCAACCGTTTATGTTACATTTACTAGATATTATATATTATATATTATATGTTTGTGTACATACGCTATTGGCTAGGATCTTTAGTGCTCACAGATAAAACAAATAAGCACTCAGAGATTGCAAGCCTCTGCCGATGCCATTATCGCAGAGAAAAACGTATAGAAATCTGTTGATAGATGGATACGACGCAGGGTGAGTGACTATGTGAGTTTTTTTTTTCGGGGAGATGACTTTTTTTTCACTTTTTTTGGACTGTTGTTTTGATGTATGAAAATACATTTCAATTGATAAAAATCCTGGAACTACTCCAGAATTTAACCTATAACATGACCGACCTTTACACAAAATGTTATTGAAATTCAAAGAGAATTTCTGGAGATATTGTGTAGTCAAATAAACACGAGTGAATGCATGCATCTCCTCCAACTTCCTCGGTAGAGGCAAAACATTGTTTGCTTAAAATTAAAAAATGAAAGCCAGGCTCAATAATCAAACTTTCATACCTCTACTCTTCCCAAAGGGTAAAAGATGATGCAAAAATTTGCTTCAGTATCTTTTTTGGATATTGTTTTTCTCTTTTTTCTTAATATTATATTTGATTTGTGAATCATCCTCAGAAAATTGCATACAAGAATGGAAATTATCATCGGAACGTTATTATGCGTTCCAGTCATTCTTGGTCAATTTTCCATTAAACTAAACATCAAGTTTTGTGACTCAAACAAAAATAGAATAAAGCATAATTGTATCAACATGGAAAATGCATGAATTAGATATCAAAACAAGATTGTCTTATATTTGACTGTATCTCATCAAATTTTAGAGAAAGAAAGAACGGAATAATTCTCCTAGAACTAAAGAAAAAGTAATAATATAATATCAACTCTCTGATATTCTTGGAGCAGTACAATAAAAAAAATATAAAAAGGCAACTGCGATTCAACGAACTAAACCATTCTGGGCTTGAGTTGCCCTCAGTTTCCTTTCCCCTCACTTTCTATCTATTTCACCTGTGTATTTAAATTGGAAATGTATTTGAGAAATGGCTCAGGGGTTCATAGAAAATTTTATGATGAGTGACAAGTTTGGAATTACTAAAGAAACTCATTTCAGATAGTTAAAATATCAGTGTTTGGCCTATTTGGGGAACGACCTTTTTTGTATTTGCCATGATTTTGCAAATTTTTTTAAAGGACCGGCAAGATTTACGACAAAGTTGCCCAATCTTCCTTTTGCAGGTGGAAACTTATTCCCCTGTTGAGATTGGGCCCGAGAATTGATTTTGATTACATCAAGTCAAAAGTCCTTCAACTTTTTCAATTTTAAAATTCTATTCTTATTTACTAAGATTATTTTTGAAGATATATACAAAGCTAACTAAATACAATAATAATTCGCCCTTTAAGGATTTACTAGATAAGCTAGTAAAGCTTCGATCTAAGCAAGTCGTACCAAAAGCTCATCTCAGTCATTAACAGTGGTTGAGTAATCGATCAGGATCGAAGTACAATTGGTCTGTGAGATCAGTTAAGTAACCGTTGCTTCGTGACTGGCCCATATAGATTTTTTTTCAGTCCGACACATGGTCGCAAAAATTGGGTTCACAGCGAGGATTGACCGTTCTACATTAACAATAGTCTGCAAGATTAGTTTCTCAACAATTGCTGTATGCAAGCGTTCCTAATATTTATTAGGGTTAACCGGTAGAAAATCATACCGTTAGGCGCCCAATGTGGAACAAAATCACTACGTAAACATTCATCTGCGAGACTAACTCACTAATATTTGATAGTTTTACTCCTCTCTCTCTCCCTCTCTCTCTCCCTCTCTCTCTCCCTCTCTGTCTTTTACTCTCTCTCTCTCTCTCTCTCTCTCTCTCTCTCTCTCTCTCTCTCTCTCTCTCTCTGAGAGAGAGAAAAATCACCTGTCACCCTAAATAATTTGATAGCGAAAGTGAAAGTGAAACCAATTGATTCCGTTTTCCTCCTCTCGACTCCAAAGTTGTTTTAACTGCTCGGATGAATGATCAGCATCAAACAACTGATCATACTACGGTCACTTACGTTATTGGTTGATTGCAGGCCAAGTCGCGTCCATCATGCACAACTCTAAATCATTTGGAAAGCAGCGATTTATCGCATCGGGTCAGTGGTCATCTCGGAAACGTCCGTTACACTTGCCCAGCAGATGTCTATTAGTAAATTGATGCCTGTAGCTTGAAGAATTATGGATATTAGATCTGGTGAGCATCGCAGAATGAAGAAGCAGCCATCAAATGAGAGTGACATCAATGTTTTTTTGGCTTAATAGTTAGGAAAGCGTGCTGGCAGCTGGGGAATTCGAGGTTTCTTTGCCTACACATAATTTCCTTACTACGTGCATCTCGGAACATTAAGCTCCGAACCATGCATCCAGAAAGTTACATAAATGACAAGTATTTAATGAGCTTAGCTTGTCCTGGCCTTAAGTCAGGTTCTTGGTTCTATTTTGGGTATGAGCGAAGATTGTTGGAAACTCTTCAATTAGACAAATTTCCCAGTATAATTAGTAGCTAATTGAGTACAATGAGCTATTTGATTAGTTGATATAGCCTGTCGCCTGATTTGCATTCTGCCAAAAGGGCAGTCATTAAAAAAATTGTACTTATAAAATCCTGGTCTAGTTCAGATTAGAGACTTGCATGGATCATTAAGCCAACGCATGCCACAGAGACCGGTACTCCGTGACCGGCCTCCATACTTCATTTTATAGTTGTCTCTCTACCAACCTTGCAAGTTACTTGCAATCGTTAAAATTCAGCATTCAAAATCCTGGCTTTTATTCCGGCTCAAATAGCGATGCCAATAAAAGGTACTTGATTTGAATATCAGAAAAGGATAACAGTTTTGACTATGAACTAATTAGAACTTTGATTTAAACAAAGCGTCTTTCTCACCAATGTCAGGATTTGATGTTCGAGCCAAGGTAAAAGTTATGATTTCCAATGCTGGTTTTCTCGGTAGAAAAACCTTCTTCCAACTTGAGGGATTTAGACAGGTCTAGTTAGTCACTTACTAGAAATAAACTGTCACCCGACCAAAGTCTTTTGGCAGTATATTGAGAGAGATTGATTGAAACATTGGAAAAAGGACGACCAATGAATACATTACTTCTCTCATCTCTTGTTGGACAGTGATCATTAAAAAAAGTCTGAATTTTCAACAACAAAAAAAACGAGCGAGAATGCTATTGGACACAAACTAAGTGATCAATTCAACATGAAATTACACTGCAAATTGAACACCACTTCACACAAAAAGACACTTCTGAGTTTCTTCAAATTACAAAAAAAAACGTTAGTTTTTTTCCTTTCTAGACATGATAAGGAGTGAATGCTGAATTTTCAGCCCTCTAGCAGACGCGGCCTGTACGTGTGATACACACATGCAAACATAGCCAACCAGACCAGCTTAAAAACTAGAGAAACCTATGTTGACAGTTTGAATGATAGTTTTGCTTGAGGATTTTTTGATAATAACATTCGGTTAGGATTAGCCATAGGGTTTAAGATTAGTTAGGGGGGAAGCTTAGTTTGTGTTGATGGCTTTGAGCTTACTTTTGATTTACATTTATTTAGCCAACAAAAGTACGGTGTGTTGTAGCAGCAATAATTATTCAGCATTTTGAGGACTACTCTTCAAAGATTCAATGATAATGGGATGCAATTCTTGGAGAAAGGGTGTGGATTGATAGTGCATGAAATGAAACAGGGAAAGTTTCTAAATTCTACTTTGCAATTTCATTCAACTGTAATTTATCCGTCCGTACGCCCGTCATCTTTTTACTGACACAATGTGTCTGGGCCGGGGTCGGCAACTATGACCTCCAGGGCAAAACCATCCCGGTGTGATATTTCATCCGGTCTCTTTGACTGCATGAAAAATGCTGGTATTCTTGAATGATATTTTTTTATATTACTAGTCTTTTAATGATAAACAGTCAACCAAGATTGTCATTAAAACTATTAACATAAATTTCATCAGTTTTTGAGTTAGTCCAGCTGGCTGGTCGGCTATTATGCATGTATGTAACTTATCCATTGATACCCCTTTAAAATTTATAATTGATCACCTGCAACAAGGAATGCTACCAAAAGATGTTGGTCACGTTCACGAAGTGACTAACCAAACATGTTATGCCGAAGATAAAGAATGCCTTTAGTTTATGTAAATATGGACAAAATTTAAAAAAATGGAAATGTTTTTAGATTTTTTAGAATAAACAAAAAATGGTCATCAATAATAATCAAAGACGACTATCAGATCATATGAAAGCAATTTATCACAGAAAAATCGTTAAGAGACAATAGTGTATCAAAATTCTAATGGACGTAACCTTCGAAGATTATTTGTTACAGTTACATCAATCACTAAAAGATCCTAAATAATGATGCATTGGAAAATATATATAAGACAACAGTTTTGGTCGGATACGTGTTATGAATTACAGTTTTAATGAATCATTTGTTTTTGTTTTTAATGATTGATGTGACAGTTGATATTTGAAGGTTAACAGCATTAGAAACACTTGATAATCTATTTCATCATTCACACTGATTCTTCATCTTTAACAGTACTGCTAAAAATTGTACTAGGATTTATGTTTTATCATAATGTAAATAACATTTAATATGATTTAAAATTAATGATCTGAATTCATAGGGCTATCTTAGCTTGTATATATCCATTTGTTTACTGCACAATAAAAATTTCGGCATATATGGAATATATGAATACGTATTGCAATTTATCTACGTAGGTAATAGTGATTTGGATTGCAATGTGTTTAGAGAATGATATGCTTCAGTCGTCTACAAACGGATATTTGGGGTTTTATTACTTTCTCTATTTTTTTATTACTCTTCAAATCTAGCATTTTTATAACATCATAAGAACATGAATGAAATTCTATGTTACTACATCAGTTACAATAATGAAGTTACGCTTACTACATCAGTGTGAAATTCTCCCTTACTATGTCAGTTACGTTCCTTTAGCGTAGAAGAAGACATCTGCACATTACTAATTATTATATGTGTGGATAGTTTCACCTTCAGTCTGTCTTGGCCCGCCAAGACCAAGTACATTGCCAACATGGTCCATTTCCAAGACATTTTGCCAACCCCTGCGTTAGGGGACAAGAAAAAATTACATTGTGATAAAATCAACGAAAATAGAACATTGGTAAAAAATATTTGTAATTCTGAATATATTTCATCTTGGCAACTAAAGGGTGTCTAGAACAGATTTTGAAGAAAAGACAGTCAGAGAAAACTACAGATGATAGCCTAATTGTTTAAGACTTCAAGACGTCCTTCAAGAAAAATGAGCTCTCGATATATTACATAAGTGTTCGATTCTTTTTGACAATCACCTCTTTATCTACAAATTCAACAAAAAAAGTGTTCAAACTTGACAATGCACTTGATCTTGTGTGCTGACTAATATATCTGGCGAGTGTCAACTTTGTACAATAGCCAGTTGTTGAGTAATTGGACTGCATTTACGCAAGTTGGGATTTCCTCAATTATTTTTAGGTGTATATAGATTTCGTTTCAAATAATATTAGACGAACTAAATGAAGCAAGCAAGAAAGTTAGCCTCCACGTGAACTTCAGTAAAACAATTGTCATTTTCAACAAACATGTTGGAGACAAAGATACAATGATCGGAATCGAAAATACAGAGCTGGAGAAAGTAGACCACTACATCTACCAAGGACAATCTCTAAGAAATCATCAAAAGGAAGAAATCAAGCGAAGAATCACACAAGGTTGGCATGCCCTCTGTAGGACAAGTTCAACATTCAAAAACAAGAAAATCCATTTGTTCTTGAAAGAAGGATATACAACCAATGTATCCTACCGAGAATAACATATGGAGCTTGACCAGGGACCCTAACCAAAAGATTGATCCTCAAACTGAGAACCATGAAACGTGAAAATGAGAGTCATGCTCAACCTCACACGGACAGATCATAAGATAGCACAGTATATTAGAGAAAAGTCAAAGACATCACAGAAACTGTTGGAAAACTCAATTGGTAATGGACATGTTGCAAGAATGTTAGACAACCGCTGGACATCACGACTCATAACATGGATCCCCAGAGATCAGGTGCGAGATGGTGTGATGAGCTTGATGAATTTAGAAAGTATCTGCTCTGCGATGCCGATGATAGAGGGGTCTGGCGAATCTTGGGGAAGGTCTATGTCCCACGACGGACGCTAACAGACTGATTATGATGATGATGATAAGTTGTGCTTAGCAAATTATACACTCTGTTTGCCAAGAGATTTTTTTTAAATACATAATGCGTTTTTACGCACACGAATGAATAATAATGAAGAAGATCTGGAGAATAAATGAATGTAAAATAATGATATTTTCGCGTTTGGCTTATTTAACCGATGAGAAAGTGTATCTCAAGGGGAAACCCGATCTTCGGACTAAACGAATTATTTTGCATGAACAAATATACGTTGATATATATAGATATCAAATCTACGTTAGTAGTGTCTGTATGTTTGTGTGCATGTATCTGTATATGTCTGTATATATGTGCGTGTTCATGTGTATGCAAGTGTATACGTATTAGTGTATATGTGCGTGCAAATGTACGTGCAGTTGTGCGTGTTAGTGTATATCTCTGTCTGTGCCTGTGTGCGCGTGCGCGCGAACACAGAATATATGCGTCATTATTTACAAATATTTATTCAAATAACTGACCGTATATCAATATGTAAATATATGTAAGTATATATATACATACATCAGGTCTTGAAACCTAATCTATGTATATAGTGTCTGTGTGTATTTACATGACCATGCGTGTGTGTGTGCCTGCAATTGTATAAGTAAGTGTGCTTGAACGTGTGTGCGTGTGTTCTAGCTTGAGTGTAAGCGTGTGCAAGTATGTGTGTATGCAAATGTCTGTGTCTGCATGTGAGTGAGAGAGAGAGAGAGAGAGAGAGTGCTATCGCCCAAGCATTGAATATATGTGTCATGATTTACAAGTATGAATTCCCATCGATGTATAATTGGATCCTCTCTCAGAAAAAAAATATGCAAGCTAGCCTAAAAGTACGGTGGCATATGAAAAACATTTATGGAAATCTATATGCAGATGTAAGTATTCATTTCATGTTGATTGGTCCTTTGTAAAGTACACGGAAATACTTGGCGTTCAGGGTAGGAAGATCGCATTGCGCCAGTCTTCGAAGTAGGAGTTGATATATTGCTAGTATCTATGATTTTTTTAACCAGTATGCGACTGTGCTACAGATACTATAAGTGCGAAGGACACTGCCAGGAAGGAGAGGGCAGAAAAGAAAGTCAAGGAGGTGAATAAAAGAGTAAGTAGGGAGAAGTTGTGTAGTTTACTAAGAGGGTGGGGAGGAAGAAAGGGGAAAATAAAGGTAGTTTGAAGATAGGCGGAATAAGTTTGGTTGTTTGATATGAGGGTCATAATATATATATATATATAATATATATATATATATATATATATATATATATATATATATATATATATATGTATATATATACATACATATCACGTGTTCTATATATATATAAATATACATATATATATATATATACATAAATATATATATATATATATATATATATATATATATATATATATATATATATATATATATATATATCACGTGTTCTGCTGTTGTGTGTTAGCGTCATCAACTCAGAAACATGTATCGGAAATAAAGTATACGAAAATAATCTACTTTTTCCTCTCTCTCTCTCTCTCTCTCTCTCTCTCTCTTTATATATATATATATATATATATATATATATATATATATATATATATATCGAGAGAGAGGGGGGGGATGGGTATAAATATAGATATATGGACAGAATTTTCCATTTCCGTCTTCTCACCCTGGAATTACTTCAGCAATAAACAGAAGTATTTTTAACGATAAATTTGAATTTGATTGAATAAAGATGATGGAAATAATTTTAGAAATGTAATTTTGGCTGGCTCAGAGGTAAAGGTAGCCCGACGATTTACGTCAGGCTGGATTGAATCGGAGGACCGAATTCAAAATCCAGCTGGGGCAGTTTGCGTTCACTCCACATTGATGTCCAGGGAAAAGACATGAATCCATTCTTCCCCTTCAAGCTATGGGGTTAGTAGCAAAGCAATTGGTGTTTTGATTTTACAGAAGATACCAATTTCAACAAACTTTGCTGAGAATAAATTTTCCATCTAGATTTTTAAATTAACGAAAAACTATGGAATTTTTTTTCGTTTTTTTTTTCATTTCTGAAAAGTTCTATGGACTCAGCCATACTTTTGTGATTTTTCGAGGTCAAATTCACCCAAACCTTTTTAAAACTACGTTTTCATCTTAATAATTTCAAATTAAGAAGAATTACATCGATATTGCCAGGGCTCGAACACCTGCCACTGACGCTGATGAGAAATGAGCAACTAATTAAGACATCAAGTATTCTTATCATATACACTACAATAATCATATTACTGCGATAGTCACTATCCCAGTCGCGTGAGCAATTGTTAATCAACCCTGGCTTCTTTGGGCGCTCCTCGAACGTTGCCTTGTGCCAATGTTAGCAGTATTGAATAACTATTTCTGCTGGGAGCCAATTGATGGAGTCCACTTCCATATCATAAGTATAGCTAATTATAAGTATAACAAATTTATTCAGTAACAATTACTTTTTCATACGTAAAAAATGTAGATATATGCATGTTTTTTTTATGTTTCTTGGGGTGTGTAAAAAAATATATTGAGGAACATATTTTCATATGTTGTTATATTTGAAGTTTCTTTTCTTCGGGCAACGCAGGATATTCCTGCTAGTTATATGTTAAAACCAATTATAAGTATAATCTAATTATGAATAAGTATAACCAAAACTCAATATTTATGGCGACTAAATTGGTCATTTCCTCTACGTGTCTATAAGATAGATGGTCACTCGTGTCTATACAGACTTACTTACATTCGAATAAGTACAAATCAGTGTACGCTTAATGTGGACGAGAGATATTTCTCTTGTCCGGTCGGAGAGCAAATACCAATTTTATGCTGGTCTCCAGACGACAGACTCTGTCCATTCTTCATTACTGCTTGACCTTCCACTGACCTCAGCCTATGCCGTTGTGTTCTTGACCACACCCTCTTATGTCCAATCATTGCAGAGAATTGTACTACATATCCTTTCGTTTTTGTTTAATTCGGTGCCAGGAACGAACTCCTTTCCAAACGAATTAAATATCGCCTTATTATTATCATCATCATCATCACTATCATTATCACCATGATAATGATATTTTTCCGCACTGTATTCATACCGATTAATCAGTCTATCAAGCCTCAACAGAAGGCCCAAGACAGAGAGTACTTTTCTTAAAATGTGAGCTGTTCCAAGGAGGGCAGATTTTTAAAGAACCTGCACGTCTACCTACTTGATTATTATGACTATGACAATTGTAGTAGTGGTAGTAGTAGGAAGAGGAGAAGGATAAAGAGGAGGAGTGTAAAGTGCAACAGAAAAGGACTCTGCAATACACACAAATTTGTACATCAATTCAACCTTCTTTTGCCAATAGAGGAGACTTATTGTCACTTAGCCTTCAGCAATGACCACCGGGTGACCAGTGTGAAACTGTAAACCACATTATTTCTGTGACCTATGAGCACTAGAGAGAAAAGGGCTGGAGACTTGAAGAGACTTGCTGTCACTCAAACTCCAGCGGTTACCACCAGGCAACTAGAGTGAGATTGCAAATAATAATAATAATAATAATAATAATAATAATAATAATAATAATAATAATAATAATAATAATAATAATAATAATAATAATAATAATAATAATAATAATAATAATAATAATAATAATAATAATAATAATAATGAATTAATTAATCAATCAGTTAATTGTGGAGGGGTACAAACCACAGTGCAGATATGAGTGGTGAGAGACATATGAAAGAACTGGAGACCTGAGGAGACTTACTGTCACTTAGCCTTCAGCGATAACCACCGGGCAACTGGTGTGATACTGTAAACCACAACAGTGCTGTGAACTGTGTGAGTGCAAAGAGGAGGGGTGGACACTTGGGGAGACTTGCTGTCACTCAGTCTCCAGAGGTAACCACCGGGCAACTTATGTGAAGATGAATAATAATAATAATAATAATAATAATAATAATAATAATAATAATAATAATAATAATAATAATAATAATAATAATAATAATAATAATAATGATGTTGATGATGATGATGATAATAGGTTAGTGACAGTGATATACTGAGAACCGAGCAAACGAATGCGATTCGATCATGCAGACAAATGATATCAACACAAACTGGATACAGCCCTGGAAAATGGAAATACCCGGACCTTCCATGGGAACTGAAGAGGGTGTGGAACATGAAGGTCAGGGTAGTACCAATTAGTAGTAGCGCATAGGGGACCGTACCAAAGATGTTGAAAACAATATCGAAGGAACTGTGGATAAGAAGAAGAATTGAGACTATTCAGACTATAGAACAACGGGAGACTGCACGAATACTGAGGAGAGTACTGGAAATATAAGATCTACGACCCCAGCTGTTAGCAATGACCACGAAAATGGAATGGGGGAGATGGTACAAGCCACAGCGCTGATATGATTGGTGAGGATGATATGAGAGGACGGCTAGAGACCTGAGAAGACTTGCTGTCACTCAGTCACCAGGCAACTAGGGTGAAATCTAAATAATGATACACAATGAGGGTGAGGTTGGGAGAACTCGGGATAAAAGGAAGGTTTGAGACAGTACAGACCACAGCACTGCTAGGAATGCACGGGTACTGAGGAAAGTACTAGAAATATAAGCAGTGGCCTAACAGAGGAGGAAGGAGAAAAACACTCAAATGGTAGCGGAGGTGTTAACCACAGCACTGGGGTGATGGGTGAGGAAGAGATTAGATGTGGGCTGTAGACCTGAGGAGACTTACTGTCACTCAGCCTTCAGCGATGACCACCGGACAACTGGAGTGAGACTGTAAACCAAAGTATTGCTGTGGACTATGAGAGTGTGGAGAGGAGGGCTGGAGACTTGCTGTCACTCAGCCTCCAGCAGTTACCACCTGGCAACTGGTGTGAGATTGCAAATAATAATAATAATAATAATAATAATAAAAATGTGGAACATGAAACCAGGGTAGTACCGGTCATAGTGGGAGCACTAGGAACTGTCCCCAAAACGCTGAGGGAGAGACTGGAGGAGATCGGGATTAGGGGAAGGATAGAGACCGTACAGACCACAGCACTACTGGGAACTGCACGGATACTGAGGAAGGTGCTAGAGATATAAGGACTGCAACGAATCTTAGCTCTGTCATGATATGCGAAAGAGAGAGGAGACGTTAGCTGAAGACCTGAGGAGACTTATTGTCACTCAGCCTTCAGCGATAACCACTGGGCAACCGGTGTGAAACTGTTAATCGCAGAATTACTGCGACCTATGAGTACTAGGAGAGGAGGGCTGGAGACTTGAGGAGACTTGCTGTCACTCAAACTCCAGCGGTTACCACCAGGCAACTGGTGTGAGATTCCAAATAATAATAATAATAATAATAATAATAATAATAATAATAATAATAATGATAATAGTAATGATAATAATAATAATAGCAATAATAATAATAATAATTATTATTATTATTATTATTATTATTATTATTATTATTATTATTATTATTATTATTATTATCACCAGTGAATTTGCCGACAGCATACATGGAAATCCCAGCGTATAGAAAATAGAGAAAATAGCACTTAGCTTCACTGCACACATTATTAGAAATTTTGATTCAACGTGAATCTATGTGCTACACCTAGCACATATCACTAACTATATATATGTTTAGGAAAGTGTTGCATTGTCTGTACATGTAAAGCCCTGTCCCCTTTGTTTTCATCCTCTCTCTCTCTCTCTCTCTCTCTCTCTCTCTCTCTCTCTCTCTCTCTCTCTCTCTCTCTCTCTCTCTCTCTCTAAAGCCTGGACTGTAATAACTTTGAAGATTGCGAGGCGTAGGTCCCTGGTTGAAACTCAGCTGGTGGTTTATATAAATTGAAATCAAAGCCAATATCAACTACATCATCATAATAATGATAATAATAACAATAATGATAATAATCTTTTAAGGCATTTCTTTTTCAATTTCTCTTTCATTTCTCCCTGTTTGATTGGTTCACATTCAAGAACCCTTAGGTATTTATATCTGTCCCGTGTAGTTAGTGCTCTAGTTATTGTTGTCCGGTAAGTTGATCCAGTCGGCTGCTATAACGCTCCCCTCAGTGCACTACTACATGCACTTCTATTCCAAACTCCATACCAATGACACTGCTGTATTCTTTAACTTTTTGGAACAACATTTCGATTCCCACCATGTTTTTTGCAAGAAAGATTCTCCTTTTTATATTTACCTCTGCTAAATTTTCTCCGGCAGTTGTCACGTCCACTCTCCAGTTTTTCATTGTTGGCTATGAATCTCCCAACTGGTTCGCTAATCTTGAATATCCTGAGGCATTCCAAGATTCAGATAGACAGTATATGAAGAGGAAAGAAGGGGGCAAAGGACTCATCAGCATAGAAGACTGTGTCCGATAGGCCTAAACGGGGGTTAGAAAAGTATCTGCAAGCAAATAAAGAATACATTATGCACGGTGCTCGAAGCAGTGCAACCAACAACTAAATGATGAAAGTAAACAGAACAAAAAAACGAGGGAGCGACAAAGAAGACAACAAGAAAGGAAGAATAGGAACAGAAGCAGATAGAAAATATCGCAGTCGAGCTATCATGGACATGACAACACAAAGGAAACCTGAAGAGAGAAGCAGAATCCCCTATCATGGCAGCCAAAAACAAATGCATCAGGGCAAACAATGTAAAGGTGAAGATAGACAGAAACCAAATAAACAGCGAATGTCGCCTATGTGGGGAAAGGGACGACCAGTGAATGTTGCAAACAAGCCCAGGAGAAGAACAGACCAAGGTAACCACTGTTCTTCACTGGGAACAATGAAAACGACTCGGATTCGACCATGTAGGCAAATAGTGTCAGCACGAACCGGAGACAGTACTGGAATACAGAAGCCAAAAATTACTGTTGGACTTGAACATTCAAACCGACCACCCTATTCAAACGATAAGATCGGGCCTGATGGTTATGGGAAGGGGAAAGAGAACCTGCCAAAATAAAAAACGTGACTGGGCGAATATGAAAGAGAATGAAAAGCGAATATAATACTAGGACTTGGCAAGGGTATGTGAGGGTCAGGGTAGTACCAATAATAATAGGTGCACTCGGTACTGTGCCAAAAACAAGTCCGGGCGAGTTGGAGACAATGGAGACTACAGCACTACTGGGGTGTGCACGAATACTGCGGAGAGTTTTGGAAATATGAGACTAACGACCTTCAGCCATCAGCAATGGTTTGACAGCAAGGATGAAAAAGGTATGCGTAAGTAAAGCTGGGTTAGGTTGAGATGGTACAAAGCATACCGCTGCTTTGATACTTGAGGACGATGAGAGGAAGACTGGAAACCTGAGGAGACTCACTGTCACACAGCCTTCATCTGTGACCCCCAGGCAACTAGTGTGGAACTGCAAACCATGGCACTACTGCGGGTTGTGAGACAAGTAGAGATAAGTTTTAGAAACTTTAGGAAACTTGCTATCTATCAGTCTTCATCAACGACCACCGGGTCACTCGTGAAAAAATGCAGATAATATTCTGAGTACGGCAATCTTCTGGATAGTGTAGATGTTGGTGTTGCCTGGGATACAGTTTTTATCATTACTATGTGGTTGTTTGCTTACATTCCAGTCTATGGAAGTCATCAGCCAGGTCTTAACCCAGAGACTCAAGGCTGGCAACTTTGTAAGTTATGACAAGTAAGTAATAAAAAACAGTAGTTTTGGAAGGGCTTTCATATATACAGACGATGTAAAATACTTCTATATCTTCATAAAGTGAAGTATGCCAGGTGTAGTACAATGTCATTCACATTGACAAAAAAATTCTTGATAACATGCGCTGTTGAGGTGAGAGTTATTTTCTGTATTATTATTATTATTATTATTATTATTATTATTATTATTATTATTATTATTATTATTATTATTATTATTATTATTTAGGACTGACTGTCATTTATAGATATGAAAATATGTATGACTGTCCCGGTTTATTAAAACCTTGCTTTCAAAGAATTCGAAAAATTCAAAATAATATAATGGAGAGTCATAATTTACGCAACAAGATTGTCACCTTTGGGTATATGTTTCAGACTCGGTTGGTGACTTTCAGGAATTGAAATCAAAGCAAACAGCATTATTTTAATAATCATTGATTTTTCACACCAGTAGTTAGTAGTGATTTCATTCGAGATCATGTGACAGCATAGTAATGCTGTCATCTGAATGGTCTCTTGGATTTTCAATTCCTCTTGCTTCTAGGTGTACCAATTATCATCATTATCCTGAACTTTCATATCAATATTTTTTACTGGAGCTGTCCTGTAACAAGATCCCTCAAAACTCCATCACTTCCAGCATTCTTGTCATCAATGGTAATTTTAATCCGGATTTTTAGATTTTTTTTTTTTTTTTTTTGGACTGTCCACATGAAAGAATTATACTCAATCTCGCATGGAGAGACCACAAGACAGCAAAATACATCCAGGAGAAGACAGGAGTCTGAGACATAATAGAATCCATTTTTTTTTAAAGTAAAGTGGCAATGGGCTGGGCATGTTGCAAGAATGGCTGACAACCGATGGACTTCACAACTCACAACTTGGATCCCCAAAGATCACATGCGCGACCGAGGCCGGCAGAGCACTTTATGGAGAGACGAGCTCGGCGAATTCAGAAAATACTGGCCCTGCGACGCCCACGATAGAAAAGTATAGCGAATCCTGCGGAAGGTCCAAGTCAAACGACGGACGTTAAGAGACTGATGATGATGATGATGATGATGATGATATATTAGTATCCTGATAAGATACTTATCCTACTTTTACTTACTTTTACTTTGTGCTTTTCCACAACGGCCACATTCACCAACATATGGTCTTGGTTATTGGCAACCTGCAGTCTATGGTTTGATCCGGACCACGAAGTGATTTTGACCGGCCTAGAGCAAGTATAGGAATGATATGCTCACTTTTCATGTTTTAAAGGTTATTTGTGCTTTTTCGATAAGTTGAAAGATTCCTTGATTGAAATAAATTGCCACTAAATTAAGTTCTTTGATCAATAATTGTCATACTTGGTTAAGCCTAAATGATTTTCTTGCAGGCCTTATTCATTGATTTGAAGCAAAACATAATTAGATGTATTTAAGTAATGAATTTCTAATTTGGTCAAATTTGAACATTTTGGGGTTTTACATCATCTTATAGAAAAATCGATTTCCTTTCGAATGGTATATTTTTTATAAAGCATTTAAAAATTATATCTTATGCTTGGTAATGTTTATTTATAGGGTATAACATACAATGAGACACCGGCAGACACCGACGGCAGTTATATTTTCATTTGAAAGAATTGTTTATATCTTGGAAATATTGTATATTGTATAAATGTATAATGTAAATATTGTAAGCAAAATATAAATAATGTAAGTATTCTGTATAATGTAGAATAAATAGATGTTACATCATATGTAATATTTTTTAGTTATAAAAACTTCAACTTCGATTGTTTGAAAACTATATTTTTCAAATTTAAATGAGCTCATTTGGTGGATAAATGTACCAGCAAGACATTTCCAGAACTATAATTTTAAATTTTCTTTTTAGAAACTTTTTCGAAAAAATTCAAAATTTCGATGTCCATTTTATAAATCAAGAAAGTACTCCCCACCCAAATATGTTTTTTGCTTTTTCAAAAACTATCACTGAAAAAATGTCCACATTTATGACTGAATAATATATCATAAATATTTGAACTCTATCTTTTTCCAGAGTTCTGAAGACGTTCACTCAAATATACCCCAAATTTGAAAAAAAAATGGACCAAATGAATTAAAGTTGGATTCTAAGTTAATCAGACGATGAAAACGACTGAGAAAATTATAAGTAGCCAGGAAAAAGGGATTTATTTGGTGGGAGTCACACCTTAAATGGATATTTCCCATTTCCAAACTTTTTATGATATTATCTGGCCCACTAACCACTTACTAATACGTGAACAGACTCTTGGAAGCTAAAAGATTGCCGATTCTTACTGTACGATAGTTATTGGTTTGTTTTTGTTTTTTGCCTGTATGAATTCAAGTCATTCGCATCGAATCGCTGTTCCTACCCAATTGTATCTAGTTTTCCACTGCATTTTATTCGAAAAAATCACTAAGGTATATTTACGCGGTCAACCTTTTTCTGAACCATGTTGCTATCATCGAACTTATTTTGTTTCTATGAACCTTAACGCGACGAAATTTTACATTTTCTTTTCCATTTATTCCAGATATGTATCCAGACACTGACCCAAGTTATTGCTTGAATATTGAATATTACAAACAAGGTTACGAACGTATCGAAGACGCTACAACCTCCATGGCTATTACACGTAAGTCCAAGCAACATTTTACGTTTTATAACATTTTATTTATTCACTAGAATATACCCGTCCAAGATGACGGGGTTATTTACGTATGGATCGGCACGAAGGAGACTCGAGCTATGTCATTCAGTAATATTTTTTTGATAATTCAAATATCTTAATTTAGAGTTGTTTTTTTTTTAAAGTCTCAACCCATCTCAAGTTGTTTTAATGTGTGATGATCAGACATGAAGTTTTAAGAGATTCTATGATGAAATTTTTATTGTCATGTCATTATATGAAAGCGAATCAACCAATGAGACCATCCCATTTGAGCGCAAACAAACAAATAAACGGAAATTTTTGCCCCTAAGCTCATTATATGGTCGGATAATGTCTCTTACTCTCTCACTCTCTGGTTCTCTTTTTCTCTCTCTTTATGTCACTTTCTTTCTTTCTTCTTTCACTGCTCCTCTCTCTTATCTCTTGATGTTTCGTTTGTTTTTTTCTTTCTTTATCTCTTTTTCTCCTACTGTTCCTCTCTCTTTATGCTCTTTCCTTTTCTCTGCGTTTATCACACTCTCTATTTCTCTGTCTTGTATCTGTTTTGCTTCCTTCATCTCTCCTCCTCCCTTTCTCTCTCTCTCTCTCTCTCTCTCTCTTCCTCTGTTCCTTTCTCTATCTATGTTGACAGTTTTTGTGAAAGTTTATGGTTTCTAATTGAAAAAATCTCTGTGGCACTGTGTGTATGCACCACGATTCCTCGACAGCTGTACAAAATTGACACTCGCCAGATATATTAGTCAGTGGACAAGGTAGTGCAGTGTCGAGTTTCAAATATTTTGGAAGTCCAGGCCAGAAGAGAGTCCAACATTATATGGATACTAATGCCCAGTAAAGCAAAAATAAAATGAGCAAGAACATCCAATGTCTTGCGATTGAGCTGAAAAGTTTAGATCATATGGTACTCTACCAGGTATATGAAACCGGATTTTATTTCAATCAAATTCGGAAATAAATGATGCCTGCACGATTCTTCAAGCCCCCGAATGGGTGATTTATGAAACCGAGACAGACCGAAGAACATATCAGTCGAAACGTAGTGATAAAAGCTATGAAGATGAGACCAATCTGAATTACATACAAATGGCTTATCTTATATCAGGCGATATCAAATCGGTGCGGATAAGAAAGTGCATTAAAAGTTCAAGAGAGAGGTTGAAGAACGCATCGGCTGAAATGCAGGAATGAAAACAGCACTGAAAAATGTTATGTAGACCAACTATTGAAAAATTATCCTAATCTATCACACCTAAATTCATAGTATGCATCAAAATAAAAAATTTACCCGTTCAAGTAAATTCACTTTGAGACAAACCAATTAATTCAGGTGTAACTAGTCAGAATCATTTTTCATTTAGTCTATGTAACATTATGTTCAGTGAGTGAGTGTTATTACCTGATTGCACAGGTGTAAAAAGTATAGGATGGTTGTTATTCATATCGCACTATGCATTTGTGGCCAGAATAGTGATATTCGTATGTAGTTGTTTTCTGAACTTGATGTGATCAAACCATGCAAATTTGTCCGTTATCCAACTGAATATATTTCAAATTATCTCTTTCCTGGTTACAAAAAGAAAGTTTGGAGGGAAAAAATTATATTTTCTATGCCTTTTAGACATAACCAATCAGAAAATATTATTACTGATGAACGAACATTATTCTAATGTTGCCAGGTGTTATTTTCCTTCTTTGGGGTATATTTTGCCTCAATCTTCGAAAGTAAAAAACGCCTCGCTTTACTCTCTTTCTTACTTTCCCTCATTTCATCTCTTTCATTTTTCTCGTCCCTCTATCTCTTCCCTCTATGTCTATCTCCTCATCTCCTCTTTCTATCTCCTTTTCCCCTCCCCTTTCCTTCCTTCTCATTTCATTTTTCCACACTTCACTCTTCCCCTCTTTACTCACCTGTTTCTCACCGCCTCTCTCCCCCTTCCCTCCCTCTCTTTTGTCTCTATCCTACCTCTCTGTCTATATCTTTCCTCTCTCTCTACTTTTCTTTCCACCTCCTTTTCCCCTTTTCCCATCTGTCTATCGACCTCTTTCTCCTCTTCCTTTCCTCTCTCTTCTCCCTTCCATCTTTCCTTTCATATACTATTTCATTACCCTTCTCCTCTTCCAACTACCCATGTCTATCTACCCCCCTTTCCCTTGGCTCTTCCCTCCTCACTTCTGTTTCCTCTCTTTGCACAATCCATTCTGTCTCGCTGAAATATAAATATGTTGTAGCTCAGACATCGAGCTTTCCAAAAAAAGTAAGGCATGCCAATACCAGATAATGATCATTGTTCACATTATATAATTAAATGAACAAATGAAATTAAACATTGTTTTACACCGAACATACATTTTATTCAAAGCTCAATGTCTACGCTGTAACATATTAAAATTCCTTCCCTGTAGATCTGCGACATACATTTCATTCAAAGCTTCATGTCTAGGTTGTAATGAATTAAAATCCCTGCCCTGTAGATCAGCAACATACATTTTATCTAAAGCTCCATATTTACGCTGTAACATCTTGAAATTCCAGCCCTGATGTTCAACAACATATATTTAGTTAAAGCTTTATGTTCAAGCTATAACATTAAAATTCCAGCCTGGAGGTGTACAACATTCATTTTATTTAAAGCTCTATGTCTAGGCTTTAACATAATAGAATTCCTGCCCTGTAGACCAGCAAAATACTTTTCATTTTAATCTCCATGTCCTGCCGTGACATATCAAAATTCCTACTCTGGAGATCTGAACCATACATGCCCACAGGGCTGAAACTTTATTTAAAACTCCATATCTAGGCCGTAACAAATTAGAATTCCAACCCTGTGTGTCTTCAACATACATTTTAGCTCTATGTCTTGGCTGTAATATATCTAATTTCAACCCTGTAAGTCAACAACATACATTTTATCAAAAGCTCTATGTCTAGGCTGTAACATAAAATTCTAGCCCTGTATGTCTATTTCTAAGGGTTTTAAAACACAATAAATAAATCAAAATAAAGTTCATATAATAAAAGCAAGACGGTCATCCTTGCTTTCACTCATTATTTCAGCAGTTCATTGATCTAGCTTTTTTCGTTAGCTGTATCCACCTGTGGGTCAGTGATCTCATTGAAAAAGCTCCATTGACGATGTTAGTTATCAAAAGCAACTACAAAAAAGAAGAAAAGAATGGCCAAAGAGTAAATTAGGGAATGAAAAGATAAAATAGACAATAAGGATACTTATGAGGGGTATTTATTCGCTGTCCCACCACAGCAAAATATGACACAAGGTCGAGCTCAACGTGAGAAGAAACCATCCGTCCAAAAATGGCTCCAGCCGACGCGCCTTCGGTTTTGCAATGCAACCAAAGCAACCTCCACCACGAAAGCTTCCTCCAGGGGACCTGCTCCGTTAAGTGCAATGGAGCAGTGCTGCTCTGAAGAAACTGACCCCCTGCAGCTGGGCCAAGTAATAATAGGAGAGCCGAAAGACGAGTCCAAAGGCCTCCAATGCGCGTAGCAGTGCAGTGCGTAGCCTCAGTAAAACCTCATTGGCTAACGCATTGCACCGGCGCACTCGGTCTTGACACCATCCACAACATCCAATCTCCAGCCCATTCGACGGGCAAGAGTCAGTAGCTTCACCTCGGTCTCTGCCCAGGAACAGATACTACACTTTGATCCCGAAGAAAGGTAGAGACAGGATACTTATGATGAGGGGGCAAATGAAAACAATATTTCTATAATGCCCTTATGCTAACGGCAAGTTCAGCTTGGGTTCCACATATCACATAACTACTTACTCGACCCATTCAACATATGAAATAGACTAAGAGATTTAATTATTCTCCCCTTTCAACATTGTTTTCATCTTTCTTTACCATGAAAAAACCATTAGTTATTTGCAAAACAAATCTGCCAACAAGTATTCTCAAAAGATACTAGCTAATAAACGTTTTCTTGTATCTTATTTAGATGTGTTAGCATTTCAAAAACAGTTCACCTGATCATTGACTGACATACCGAATGTTAGTTATGTCCCATGCTTAGTGCTGCCAATGTAGATGTTGCCAAGTTACGCCCCTTGCTCAGTAGTGCCAATTTAGATGTAATAAAGATCTAGATGTTTTGGGTTGTGTGTAGATGTCATAAATTTCCATTCAGAGGATTTTTGATAAAATATGTTTATTCAGTTTATAGTAATAAAATAAGTAATATTTTTTAGTGAATTGAGCAATATTTTAATAAATAGTTGTCAAACATTAGTCATATTTAATTTATTAATATTTCCTAGATTTTCCACGTATATATCTATAAAATGCAGATGTTTATAAGTGAATAAGATGTTGTTGACGCAATTTTAGATGTAAACTCGAAAAATGAAGTCGATAACACAGCCCTTGGTAGATTTCCGCATAAGAAACCAACCAGCGTATCAGCGGTCTGAAATTCATGCTTTTAGATAAATAAAATAATGGATATTCTAAAAGATGAACTGAGAAACTCCTATAAACTAAAAGGCGCATATAAAACAAAAGCTTCTTTTTGTTTTATGTATCATTTTAGTTGTTCGCTTGTTCACGTATTTTCTGAAATATATCTAATGGGCCGATTAAGCTCTGACGTTTTATCATTTTTTTTTTCTCAGAAAAATATCTGTTTTTTCTTTCTTTGTTAGAAACCGTAAATCAAAACTGTCACAAAAACTGTCTATATAGATTTCTTCAGTTTTGGTCCATCTGGTTGGCTTGCTGGCTAGCTGTTCTATATATACATTGCGTCGCATGTGCAGGCTTCTTCATATGGAGCTAGAGGGCTGGAAATAGATAATTTACTCATACTTCTAGGGAAAATTATTCTTTTTTTAAAAATTCTACCCACCCAAATTAGATTTCTAGAGGAGATCCAATTTACAATGTCAGTTCATGCTAAATTAGTCTTTTAGTTTGTGACCAGTCGCGTTCATAATTTTTTATTATTTATTTTTTTTGTTTTTTTGTTTTATGGAAAATTCAAATGTTTTTATGATTGCAGCTTAACAAAAGGGGAGAAAAGTAATTTATTTATTGATCATCTTTTTCTCGTCACGCCTAATACTGCATGCTGCTAAAAGACGTTGTTCAGATGACAGTTCCTATCGAGTGACTAAGCAAACATCTTTTGTATGTTGTTTCGGTTGGGGTTTTTTCTTGTACTTTCTGGAATACATCTAATGGGTCGATTAAGCTTTGACGTTTCAATGTTGTTGTTTTTTTCTCTCGGAAAAATATCCTGTTTTCTTTCGTTTGTTTTACTGTGTATTGTTTTTTGGTTTGATTTTCGATTTCAATATCTCTTTGAATAATATCCTTTGAAAGAATGGAACAGTGTCAAGAGAACAAAAAAATAAAGTGGTTCTCTTAAACATGGTACGACACGGAAGTCTTAAAAGCAGAAACTTTTTTTCATTTCCTCTCTCTCTCTCTCTCTCTCTCTCTCTCTCTCTCTCTCTCTCTCTCTCTCTCTCTCTCTCTCTCTCCCTGTTTTACGAGTCAATCTATTCTAAAAAATCTTAATGTAATAAAAAAGCGTTTAAATATATTTTATGCCGAGAACATTCATATTGGTATGAGTGTATCCTTAGGGCTACCAATACGTTTAGATAGATAGATAGATAGATAGATAGATAGATGGATGGATGGATGGATAGGTTATACACCTATCAGAATGTTACGCGTCTTGATTGTTTGAAGAGGAATTAGCATTAGTGAAGTTTTCCATGCAATATGCATTAATAACAACCGATCAGAAATGGCATTAGTGACTTATTAATGACATGATATCAGTTTTGGATAATTTAATAATAACTTTTCTTTTCCAAGGTGTTGACTGCATGCAAAGCACGAACTGAACGGTGACAGAGAGTAAGGCAGAATCAATATCATTTCTGTGGCTTATGTAAGGAAGGTACACATACACACACACACACACATATATATATATATATATATATATACATATATATGTTTGTGTGTGTGTGTAGAGAGAGAACGATAGATATATAGATATGAACAGAATGGAGTTGATAGTTATGAAGCGAATGACATACATACATACATACATACATACATACATACATACATACATACATACATACATACAGAGAATAAGATAGATAGATAGACAGATATGAATAGACTGAGATTGATAGATAGATAGATAGATAGATAGATAGATAGATATGAACAGACTTAGATAGATAGATAGATAGATAGATAGATAGATAGATATGAGCAGACTTAGATAGATATGAGCAGACTTAGATTGATAGATAGATTGATAGATAGATAGATAGATAGATAGATAGATAGATTGATAGATAGATAGATAGATAGATAGATAGATAGATAGATATGAGCAGACTTAGATAGATAGATAGATAGATAGATAGATAGATATGAGCAGACTTAGATAGATAGATAGATAGATAGATAGATAGATAGATAGATAGATAGATAGATAGATAGATATTCTGCTTGTCTATTCAGTTCCAGCGTTTCTTACATAGACATCTGAAGCGTTTGTTCTTCTTATTCGCCTCGACTTCTGATCCAAGCCAAAAGCCTTTTCTGTCTGATTCGTTTCATCTTTGCAACGTCTGGACTGTAATCAAAGGTTACTGGTCGCCATGAGTCTCTTCAGGTGGACGTGACTCGCAGCCGGAAACGTACGGCTTTTTTTGCCCACCGACGAAATCTATGGATGGTCAAAAGAACCAATTCTTCAACACATGTTATATTAAAATGAAATGTTCATCAGCTCTGGCCCTGACTGTGAAAAAAGCTGCCAGCTTCACTCCAGGATTTGTGGGCCAAAGGGGATTCGATGATACTTTTGCTACTGCTGTACCACATGAAAATAAATCGAATTTTGCCAGTGGGAGATGAACTAGGAGCTGAAATTGATAGATAAAAGAAGATTTGCCGGAAAAGAATTTAGAAAAATATTGGTTCGCAGACTTATCTCGGAGACCATTTCAACTATACTGAGTTAAATTCGCACAGAGTGTCTTATTTGGCTAATCTTTGTTATTACTTGAGTAAGCCTGGTTTAAAGCGGTGGTGAGTCCAATCTGCCATATTTTAAGCAAGTGTAGAAAGCTTGATCCTCAGGGCTGCTCCATTATGTCGGCTTTTACAGTACCGAGACAAGCTTAGTAAATATGGGCGCATGCAAATAAATGCACACACATATCTCTATACATAAAACAACTGGATCTGTCTGTCAGCGTATAACCCCTTAAGCACTTGCCCAGCATAACATAATTCGGTATGCATCCTTACTTGATTCTTCCCAAAGAATACCAGGAAGTTTTAAAGGTAGTTTCTATTATATATCATGTAATCATAACGCTAAACTGAACCTTCAATCTCTGTTAAATATTCATATACATAATTGCAGGAAACTGGGTGATCGAGGGGGTTTCCCTCTGTCGACCGGTATTCAGCTATTGTAAATAAATGGGAGGCACTTATGACATGAAAATGCTTCTTCAAAGACAAAAAGTTAACGAAAAATGAGGTTCCCTGTTTCCCACTGGATGTAATTTCACGAGGCATGGAAGGATTCCAAGACAATAAGAAGACTGGTTAACGTGACAGATAAACAGATATATCATTCTACTCAAATTTCACGAACCTTTGGTGGGGCACAATTCCCCAAGAAAATAGCTGTGTGATTGAGAAATATATATGGATGGGTTTGGTACTATTCGATGCATCCAAGTAGATGTGAAAACAAGCCGAAGTCATGCTCGTAAATTAAAAGCACGAACCATGTGAAATATTGATGTTATCACAAAAAGAATGTGGCAAAAAGGAAAAGAAAGACCGTGGAAAAAAATTGATACAAAAATTAACTATGTACACGGTGATATATGTGTTTTTGAAAACTTGCCTCACACGAAAATCTTAAGCCATTGTACCACAGATTTATGCGTAAAGGCAGCGTAAACAAGCTTTTGAAATGGTTATATCTCCGATTCCATTTGATGTTTATCGCATATTCTTCGTCAGTCTTTCCTCTCTTCAATGACGCAAAAGCATCTACATATGAAAGGTTTTGAACGTTTATTTACGATCAGGCCCGCCTGCCTCCCGGCATACGGCATGGGGAAATCGCGGTGGGTTAAGGGTTAAAGAAAGGACACCTTTGGCATATTTACGAGGAATAGCTTATCATTACGAATTAATCAATTTCACTGCCAAAGTGATGCCTACTCAACATTCTTTAATTGAATATCATTCTTTTATCGACATTTAATGAATGTGTAATAAATGTTGCATCGAGTTGTCCAGGCATCCAGTCAGCCACACCAGATCGCTCCTGCATATATAGATAGATAGATAGAAAGAGAGAGAGAGAGAGTGTGTGTGTGTGAGAGAGAGTGAGAGAAAGAGAGAGAGATGAAAATTTCAACATTCACTCCCAATCATTTTCTCTGGAATAAAACATTTTTACAGTTTTTTTTTTCAATATTACCCCCAAAGTAGGTTTTAATTGGGGGTTCTATTTGCAATGTAGGCTTCTTTAAATTGATCCCTTAGTTTGTATCTGCCTTTTTTTGTTTTAAATTAAGACTTCTTCAGTGATCGGTACCTAAAATAAGTGAGAGGTGTAACTAATTTATTGATCACCCTTTTTCCCATTTTTGTAATTGATAACTCCCAAAATACAACATGCTGCCAAAAGACAATGGTCAAATGGCGGTTTCTATTGACTAATTAATCAGACTTGTATATATATATATATATATATATATATATATATATATATATATATATATATATATATATATATATATATATATATATATATATATATCACTTTTTTTTATTGATTATCACTTCACTTCCTTTTCCTATTACCTATTTCACTTTGGTTTGTCGCCCGAAGCTTCCTTCTCCAAAGCATATTAATTCTACGTTCGGAGCCACCTCTCTTTTTCCCCCCTATGCCATCTTCTTCTCTATGTCTTAGTTGTATGTTCTGGGTCGTCTCTTCATTTGATGCCCAGGGGCGTAGCCTAAGAGGTGGCGATTTTTTTTAATCGTCTCCCGATCGCTTATTGGAAGGAGTCTCTTAAAAGCTTTTCGAATAGTAGTTCACTTACTGCATTTTGTACTGACATTATCTGTTTTTAATTCGTCTGTCTTTATCTGACGTATTCTCATCTGAACACGTTAATTCTATGTTTCGAGCTGTATCTCCTAATTCGCCGCCTGCATCTTTGCAAGGTCTTCATTCAATGTGATCATTCTACTCTTCTTCCCAACGCCTTTTTCCCCGAGACTTGATTCTTGGCAAAATACTCCAGCTATTTCCACAGCGAGATTAAAAGAATCAAAGACCGAGGAGAAGATAAGCGCTCTTTCAACCTGATCTTAATTTAAAGCGTGCGATAACGTGCCTACCTAATCCGGCACCTGAATACGAAGTTAATTTGTGTTTTTTTTGTTTGGCTCGAAACTTGATCAATACATGACCTTTTCTCGGTTATAATCGTGACGTGACAACAACTGGCGTCTCTTATGAGTTTCAAAGATTAACCCTTTTCCCGTCATGCTTTGCATCGAGAATTTGAAAAAAGAGCCATTTTAAGATCCTTGTGCAGTTATACATCTAATCTTATTATAATTCACCAAATGTCTGTCAGTCAGTTTGTTTGTATGTATGTGACAGCCAAGACCTCTTTTTTCCTTTCGCTTCCTTAACACACACATTTTTTTATTCAATATTAGCCCCCGACTCATTCTTTTAACTTTATCCCCACCACCCTATTTTTTCTGAAATTAGCAACCATTTTTTTCTAACAGTGTAAAGAAAGAGTAGTATTAAATCACTTCTAGAAAACAAATTGAATTAAACATTGTCTGATTTCCAGATATCTATTGTATTAATTGTTTTTCGCTGCAATTCATCCCGCCTATTTAGACGAGTATTCTGTGTAGTTTCCATAACTTTAGTTCTAGATATAGATTTCTAAATGAAAACTATTTTGAAGATGATGAATCGATTTCTTCCCCGCTTTTAAAGGTTTTGGCACAAAGAAAGTGTCTGGGTGATTTGAATCAATGAAAATGATATATATATATATATATATATATATATATATATATATATATATATATATATATATATATATATATATATAATGAGTTGTATCTGACACATTCATGCTAACAGAAACAGCCATGAGTCCCTCTCTCTTCTGACCCTCTTCTTGAACTACTCTTCTACTCTCCCTTCTCCATTCTTGCACCCTTTTTTGACTATCTAATTTCATTTTTTCGCTTTTCCCTTCAAATTTTTTTTATCAAACTGCCTACCTGTCTTTTTCTCCTTTCCCTCCCCACTGTACTTGTCACACTTATAGTTTTAATAGCAGCCTTTAAATGAACCTGTTGTTGTACACTTAGGATTACCGTCAGTTAAGCGACAGATCAAGGACTAGTTTGAAGTGGGAAGGGGTGCTGAGGTGGATCCACCCGATGAAATAGCCTGAATCCAATTTCAAGGTCATGTCACCCGTCTTTATTTTGGGGATCATCATCATCATCATCATCATCATCATCACCACCATCATCATCATCACCACCATCATCATCATCATCATCATCATCATCATCATCCTTTCAGAGTTAGACATAGTCGTTCCCTAAGGTTTGTCAGTTTTTTGCTTCAGAGCGTCATGGTGCCATAACATTCAGAACTTGTCTAATTCACCACATCATCTTATTTACAATTTTGCTCATTTTCCCAAGGGAGCCACGCCGTGAGACATGATGTCCAGCGGCTGATTGTTATTCTTGCAACGGTGTGATGGAGATAGACGACTTATAATAAGACGCATTTTATTTCTTCGTAGTTTACCATATCGTAAAAAGTGACAGAAGTATTTCGAAATGTTACAATAGCACTGTATTCAGGAATATCAAAAACAGTATGTCGCTCGGAATTCTCTTTGCTAAACTGGAATGAACTCAGATTTTTTTTACACATTTTCAAAAAATAAAAATAAAATAAGGGAGACTACTATATAATTAACATTATATATCAGTAGACAAATGTTACAAACAAAAAATATAGACCCTCACGTGGTGTATTTTATAAGTTGATTCTAGTCCAACTGTACGACGATTTTCCTACCACTGCTTGGACCTCCAGCACAAGACTTTGTCCGTAAAAATGAATATTGAACAACCATAGCCACCAAAGATGGCGAAGTGCTCTATCTATTATTTTATATTTGTATGTACGTGTGTCTGTGTATGTGTTTGCAGTCATACCTTTTTGTTTTCAGATTTTAAGTCATCATTAGAATCTAAATTTTTTCTTGTTTTTTTTAGTTTGTTTTTGTTTTTTTCATTTAATTTTTGGAAAAAAGCTCGTTTGGCCTTTAAGGGGCCTTGTTTGAGCTAGTTTATTAATAATATATAGACTCCCGAGAATCTATATTTTTTCTTTACTCTTTTTTAGAATTTTTCCATGGGAATATGCTCGTGATGTCATAAATAGAATTCATTCTGATCATATTTATTCTTCAACAGAATTTTTTTACATGAAAAATTTCGCTGCTACAGTTGTTCGATTATTGACTGTGATGGCGAGTATTTGTCTGCATTGTTTTGGGGGATTATTTCGCAAAAAGCCAATAGATGCTTTCAGTACTTCAAGTAGCTTTTCTGTGTCCCATTTGCCATTCACGAAAAAAGTAATTTTTCTTTCAATCGAAGTGAAACAGAATCTGTGACGAGCCATTGAAAAATCTTTACTTTTTGAGATCACTTTATGCAAACTCAAGGAGAATACTTCGAAGGAGTCAGTGGAAACATGGTATTAGAAGAGGTATTGTCTATTCATTGTTATATTTCCAAACATTTGGGTAGCATCTCATACATATGTGTACATGCGTGTGTGTATTTGTATATATTTATATGTATACCCACAAGTATGCATGAATATGCATAGGAAGAGTGAGAAAGATATTTTTATCTGCATATATATATATATATGAAGGGATATTCAATATTATCTGGAATTATAGACTCTAGACTCATTGCCGGTCACAAATTTGAGAACAGGCCGTGGCAATTTCGATCTTGTTCTATAAAATTGGAGGATGGCTTTTGATCCTCTGTAATATGTACGCATACAAAAGCATAGATAGATAGATAGATAGATAGACAGAGAGAGAGATGGATAGATATAAATATATATGCTCAGTTTGTGGATACAACATATGCAACAGTATGTATTTAGTTGAAGAAAAACAGTTGCATTCAAATTAAATTTCATTCTACTAACATGTTTTGCCTTCCAGCTTTATTAAACTTGCGATTTCGAATGAAATTTTTATTTGTTTATGTTTCATGATTTATTATCATAGCGTGAGACGTTGTTATTTGAATTAAACGAATATTTCAATATTGTTTCATTTTAAATTGCCACTTTGCTAAAGCCGAAAGGTGAAACATGTTGGTGGAATAAGTTCAAAGTTGAAGAATGTCGACCATTACATCTACCAAGGATGACAAATCTCTAGACAATCCTCAAAAGAAGAAGAAATCAAGCGGAGAATTACTGTAGGTTGACAAGTTTTCGATAGAGCAACTTTCAAGAACATGAAGAAGGGTTTACAACTTTCAAAAACAAGGAGAAAGGTTTACAACTTTCAAGAACAAGAAGGGTTTACAACCAATGCATTCATCTACGAATGATATTACCTATAAAGTTGAAACATAACCAAAATATTGTTTCTCAAACCATGCGACGTGCCCAGTAGAGAATCATACTCATAATCATAGAGACAGCACAGTATCCTTGAGAAAAACAGGAGTCAGAGAATTCATAGAATCGGTTAGAAAACTCAAGTGGCAATGGGCTGGTCGGGTTGCAAGAATGGCAAACAACCGCTTGATATCACGTCTCGCAACTGATCATATATGAAACTGTGGCCGAAAGAAAATAAGATGGTGTGAAGAGCTACACAAGTTTAGAACAAACTTGCTCTGCAATGTCCATGATAGAGAGATCTAGCGAATCTTGGGGAAGGTTTATGTCCAACGATGGGCACTTATGATGGTATATGTATATAATTTCTCATCTTATCTTTTCGTATGATCTGTTTTGAATATAAATCCAAACACAAATACTCTTCCGTATTTATAGTTTCCTCTTCGAAAATGTGTCCATAATAATTACAGCAACCCACAATTGACCGGTTTAATCACTGCTGTTGGGTGTAAGTTATTCAAGTGGTCTGACATTGATATTTATGTATCTATCTAACGGATCTTCGCCCAATCCTTATCATTCATAGTATAAACTTGAAACTTTGCACATCTGCATACTCCTCTCAATGAATAGGAAACATGTTTTTTTATTTTGTTTTTTTGTTTGCTTGGTTTTTGGTTTTTGTTTTTTGTTTTTTCAAGTTCTCCTCCTGAATAGGTTTTCGATGAGAGGTAGTTCAATGTAAGTTTATGTTAGATTGGACACTGTTGTGTTCCCACTTGTTCTTGTTTGTTTGTTTTTTAATCCAAACCATTTTTTCTGGAAACGATGGCATGTATAGGTGCCAGGGATTCATAATTTCCCTTGAAATGCTAGGTTTTTTTTCAAGTTTTTTTTTCTTCTGGGGGGTTGATTTTAATCTAAAAAAATGTCTGCTGTGTCCCGGAAATCCGAACTGTCATCCGTGTGTCTTCTTCGTCTGGTCATGTACCACTCAAGAGCCCACTCAAAATGCGACTGCTTTCAATAATTGCCAATTAGTCGTTGTTACATTGTCTCCAATCAAGTAGCCAGGTAGTCTCAATTACTCTGTGACCAATCACGGTCATTAAAATGCTTTAGTAGCAGTACTAGTTGTAATTCAGTACTTGCAGAAGGAAACGTAGCAGTTGTAAATTTGGTATTACTCATAGTTGTATACTGAATATTTTATACTATTTTTCATTTTACTTTTGGCATGCTATCGTTATTATAATCATTATCATTGCTGCTTTAATAGCAGCAATGATAATGATTATAATAACGATAAAGGTAGTAAGTAAAGGTATTCATCATGCCTGAGTATCAATTAATAATAACTGGCAACTTCTACTGAAGATCAAGTGACAACAAGTCTCATGAATACTTCAGCACTATCCTTTGTATCGAACAAATGACCCTTAGTATCCCGACAAATGACCCGACCAACCAGTCAAGTAGGCTACAGATTCATCTCTCTTCAAGTGCCCGTGTTTATGTGCTTATCTACATACTTACCAATTATGGTGGAGAGGGGCCAGGGGCACTCCTGATCACATTTTTGAGGCCACAACCATGAAAATTCTCATGAGTACACCACTAGGCACCCTGGAAACAGTTTTTTGTTCTTCCAAATAGGTCCTTTGGGGGGGGGGCTCTCTATGGTCTTTTTGGACCAACAATTCTCAAATCGTGTGCCGGAATTTTTTTAGATAATTTTTGATAGAAGATTTAATTTTTTTAATAAGTTCAGATAAAAGATCTATTTTTCTAACTTTTTAGAGGATTTCGCAGATAATCAGTTCTGGTACACGTGTAGGCAACGGTGGTTCACTTATGTGAGGCATTCTAGCTAACTTTAGTAATACTATTCTTGGATTTCTGCTTTTTCCTATCATTCTGCAAGGCGCATCCAGGCTGTTCCAAGTTCGCCAATAATAATTGGTACGACTGTCACTTTCCTTTTTCAATATTTTTCTGATTCTCTCACAGCATCGATACCTTTCCCTGGGCAAGTGAAAAATTGCTGCAAGCAAATTAGAAAAAAACATGGCATGCAAATTAAAGACAACTACAAACAAATCAAAAACTTCTACGAATAAAGTAAAAACAACGACAAATGTTTTTGGTTTCGTGTTAGGGAGTAACGATAAAGACCCAGCATTTTGGGAGGGGGGCATCAAGAGAAAAGGTGAATTAAAATGAAAAGGAACTATGAATTTTATTTAGAGACAAGTCTGAAATAATTCAACTATAAAAAACATTTACAGAGATTGAAGCAGTAAATGTAAGTATTTGATTGTTCGTGTTCATCGATTCAGTTTTCTTGCCGTTGTTCTCAATTTACTCGCCTCAGTTTTTGATTTGCTTAATGAATTTTCAAATTTGCTCGCTGCAGTGTTTAATTTGCTCGGGGAAAGGCATAGATATTTTCCAGCTTTTCACTTTCTTACATTCTTACTACGTGGCCAGATCTCAATCTTAGTTTACAAGGACTAGACCTGGTTTTCTGATCTGATTTGGATTATCCGATTAAATTTTAAAGCCCTAAAGAATACCATGATTTTTTTTTTCAAATTTTCAGGGGAGCTTCCAACTTGTGTCTGTATCATGGTTTGTAAAACCAAACTCCAGTCGTTTGCACGACCCCCAGTTGATTACATTTCCACCCCCGTCATGTCTATTTTTGTATATCTTCCGAGCCAATTTGTTGCATTCGCTTGTTCTGATTGACCGTCACATTTTTGCATGTTCCATATTTTCAATCTGAGCCTTGGTGCCCAATTAGTTGTGTCTATTACCCAAAACTGTCAACAAAACTGTCAACATAGTTTTTGGGGTTTTTTTTCCCCAGTTTTTAAACCGGTCTGTCTGGCTTGCTTACGAGCTAGCTAGTTAGTTTGCTGGCCTGCTATATATGTATATATCATGCGGAAAACCAGGTCTAGTCTATGTATACTAAGACAGATGACACTCCTCAATAGTGCTGTGATCTGCATATTCTCAATCCTTCCTCTTATCTCCACTTCCTCTATATCGTTTCTAGTATCTTTGGTACGGTGCTCCTACTATTATTGGTTCTACCTTGACTTTCATGTTCTCACTCCCAGTTCCCTAGACAGGTTCTGCTGTTTTCCTAGCTTTTCACTCTTCCGTATTTACTCGGTGATCCACAGACACATCCACGTTTATTATTTGGCAGGTTCTCCTTCCATTATCCACAACTGTCGGGTTTGGTCCTTTCGATCAGATGGGTTGGCCAGTTTAGACGTGAAATTGCTAGAGTAATTTATGGAAAATATTTTCCAGGACTGTCTCTAGTTTGTGATGAAACCATTTGTCTGCATGGTCGAATCCCTGTCGTTTGCTCAATTCCCGGTGCATCACTGTTGTTACCCACTTGTTTCTGCCTTTGTACTCTCTCTAGGCTAATTGACTGCATTCACTGGTTATGTGGTCTACAGTCTCGTCCTTTTCTCCACATTGACGGCATTTGCTGTTTTTTGAGATTCTCTCGATTTTTGCCTTGACATAATTTGTCCTGATTCATTGGGGGGTATCATGATGAGCTATTCTGTTTCAAGCTTCAAGTTTCCTCTGCGTAGCCATGTTCATGGTCTCTCGTCTGCGATATTTTGTATCAGTCTTTCGAATCCTCAGTGAAGTTTTTTCTCTTTCCATGTTTCCTTTTGTTTGATGTGCTGCTCTTTCTTTTTATACTTTTTCGTTGTTTGTTGTACTGACACAGGTGCATTTTTTATAATGTCTTCACAATTTGCTTGTGAATACTTTTCTAATCCTGTTTTGGCCTTTTGGATACTGTCTTCTATGCTGATGAGTCCCTCACTACCTTCTTTCCTCTCCATGTACAATCTATTTGTGTCATCTCTGGGATGTAAAGCCTTGAGCATTGTCATAAATTTTCGCTGGTCTATTGATTGAGGCTTTTCTTTTGTCTAACCAAGAAATGTACCTGTGTATTTAACTACTGATACTGCCCGTGTGTTCATTCTTTCCATCAGATTCCTGCTATTTAGCTTCGTCTCTAATATTTTTCTAATCCTCCTAAGGTATTCTTTTTTTTATCTCCTCTTCCATTTCTTCCTGTTTAATTGCGTATCATTATTATTATTATTATTATTATTATTATTATTATTATTATTATTATTATTATTATTATTACTGTTGTTGTTATTGTTGTTGTTTTCTGACGTCATTGATGTTAAGGAAAAATGAATCTGTTTTTGCTGTTTTTGATACATAGGTAAAAGCCAGAGAGCATTGCATTATTCGAGTTCGTACGGAAGGTTTTGGGAATTATTTATACAGTTCTATAGTTCTATGTGACCAGTGGCTGTTCTGAAATTCAGCAATTGGAATCAATAGAGAAATCGATACGATCAGACACAGAGGAATATATGGTAACAGATAACATTGATAAGTAATGTAGCGTGACGTATCCCATCATATAGAGAGGATATAACAAAACAGGTCTGATTAGTCACTCAATAGAAACCCAGGCATGACCAACTTTTGAAAGCATGCTGGGTAAGGGGTGATCAATCAGAAAAAAATTGGAAAAAGGGCTGATCAATGAATAAGTTACAGCTATCGCATCTTGTTGGGCAGTGATCACTGAAAAAGTTTGGATTTTCAAAAAACAGGCGTAGAAGCTGCCAGGTAGAAACTAAAGAGCATTTTAGCATAAACTTACATTGCAAGTTGGATCCTTTGGGGAAAAAATCTTATTGAGGGGAGGGATGAAAAATTATTTTCTGGACATAATTCGAAGTAAATTGAAATTTTTAGCCCTTTAACTTCATAGATACGACCTGTAGGTCTGATACATACATAGTCAACCAACCAGTCAGCCAGAAAACTTTAAAACTGAAAAAACCTACAGTGACAAAAAAAATGTTGACAGTTTTGATTGATGGTTTTGGTAACTGTTTATATATATATATATATATATATATATATATATATATATATATATATATATATATATATATATATACAAACATATATATATATACAAACATATATATATATGTATAAAAACATATATATATATATATAAACATATATATGTAAACATATATATATATATATAAACATACATATACATATAAACATATATATATATATATATATATATGTACAATTCAATATCTATGTATGTGTGTGTGTGTGTGTGTGCATAAGATTTGTAAGCTTTGTAAGATCTTGCTTAACATGGCTTTGATAAATTATTGTATGCCATCTTTTCATGTGTTGGAATATTTCCCAATGGAAAACTAAATTGAATCAAGCTGGCTTTATAGTTCATATTTTAATGTCTATTTGATCTCCATTAACTACTCAAAGAGTTTTCGGGCAATTGAATTCCCTCTTGTTGTTTATGTTGTTATCGGTCGATCCATTCTTCGGCTTTCTTCGGTTGTACATTCAGAATGCCACGGTGGTGAACGGATAGGGTTTTTTTCTCCAATGGTAGCTGCGTTTATTAAGTAGGAATCAGAGATTTGTCCCTTCTTTTGTTGTTAGACCTGAAATCTCATATCTCGTCCCTGTTGAATAGCAGAAGCCACATCGTGTTGAACTATGCGCTTGTCTGACGTACACTCAGTTGACACGCTGGTGTTCGCTGATTTCTTTAATTTCTTTCTGTTTCCAACGACGTTCCCTGTCTTTAATACAGGCTTCTCTTCAGAGAGGATGGTGTTCGCCAAAACAACCAGAAGGAGTTCATCATCAGTTGCAGCAGCATCAGCAGCAGACTTTTTGCATCTTTCGTTGGACCTAGACCTCTCCCAAGATTCGCTAGAACTCTCTATCATGGGAGTTGCGGAGCCAACACTTTTAGAACTTGTCAAGTTCGTCACGTTATCTTATTTTCTGTTAACCAGTTTGGCATATGATCTCTGGGGATCCACGTTCTGAGTGGTAATTTCCAGCAATTCTCTAACCATCTTGCAACATGACTAGTCCATCGTCACTTAAATTTTCTAATCGATTCTGTCTCCTGTTTTTCTGTAATATACAGTGCCGTCTTGCGATCTCTCCGTGTGATGTAGAGCATGATTGACCCCTGCGAACGCTGCACGATTCACAGTTTGAGGATCGATCTGTTTGTTAGGTTACGCGTTTTAGCTCAATAAGTGAACATTGAGAAGATGCATTGGCTGTATACCATTCTTTTTAGGAGTAGAATTTTGAATCGTACGAAAAAAACTCTTTGAACGTTGATGACTCTTCTCAAAACTATAGACAGTATTTTACTATTGATTTTTTTCCAGAACCCAATCGCTATCCATTTTTTATCTGAGGTAGTACTGTCAACTTCATCTTAAAGTTTACATCTAAAATTGAGTTTTAAAATATCTAAAACGCCTAAAAACGTTTACGTTCTCCAGATAGATATTTAAAATCTTGAAAATGTATTACATATTATCAATAAATTAATTGTGACTCCCATCGTCAACATTCACTTTATTAAAGTAATTCTTATTTTATGGAAAATATTTCTTATTTCATTATTGTAATTTTTTTACAATTTAAAATTATCTGAATAGCAATAACTGACAACTAGACACATCCAAAAATATCTAGATCTAGATCAAAAGCACCCAAATTGGCTACACTGAGGCGCCGGTGAACTTTGGGGAAAATTGCCAAATAATAGATGTGGTTGTGTCTATGAACCACAGAGTGATATGAGATATAGTGAAAAGCAGGAAAAATGCCAGGACTTTGTCCGGGAGCTGAGAAAGGTGTGGAACATGAAGCTCCAAATAGTTCCAATAATAGTTGGTGCACTGGATATCGAAGTCAAGATTGGAAGAGCTAGAGATGAGAAGAAGAATTGAGACTATGCAGGCCACTGCACTTCTAAAAGTCCGCACGAATACTAATGAGAATATGAAACGCCATTATTGGCGGCAGGAAATAACAGCTAGAATGAAAAAGAAATGTGTAAGTAAAGTAGGGGAAGGTTAGGATAGTATAAACCACAGCGCTGCTGTGATATGAGAGAATTTTGAGAGGAAGGCTGGAAATTTGAAGAGACTTTCAGTCACTCAGTCCTCAGTGATGACCACCATGAAACTAGGGTAAAAACCATGATCCTATAATGATGGTAGTTTTCCTTCATCTATCTATGCACCCATGTTGGTATCTATTAGGTGTCAAATGAAGTTTCAATGCAAGACTTTTATTTTCCCCTGCATCGTAGCCGTATAAAAAAATGACATATTTTCTTTGCATAGACACGGTGGGGGAGCCAAGTAGTCTCACACCGTTCGTTGCGGCGTTGAGCAGCTTTGGAACACTCAATCATCATCATCATCATCATCATCATCATCATCATCATCAGTCTTTTAGCGTCCGTCGTTGGACATAGACCTTCCCCAGGATTTGCCACACTTCCCTATCATGGGCGTCACAGGGCCAGTACTTCCTGAACTTGTCTAGCTCGTCTCTCCATCTAACATTTTGCCGGCCTCGGTTGCGCATGTGGTCTCGGGGGATCCATGTTGTGAGTCGTGATGTCCATCGATTGTCTACCATTCTTGCAACATGGCCAGCCCACGGCCATTTGAGATTTTCAATGGATTCTATGATGTCCCTAACTCTTGTCTTTCCTCGGATGTACTGTGCTGTTTTGTGGTCTCTCAATGTGAGGCCCAGCATTATTCTTCCATGTGCACGTTGCATGGTTCTCAATTTACGGGTCTATCTCTTGGTTAAGTTCCATGTTTCAGCTCCATTCAGACCAATTATGTTAAATGTCTCGACCACAATCGGTACAAACTCGTATCTATAGGTCAGTTAGCGATATTTAGCCTCTTTCCACCCCCGGTCTGTCGGGTGATCATACCTGGCTCAACGGTAGGCGAAATCAGGTTGGCTTTTGCAAAACCTTCAAAAACCAGACGATCCCAACAATCCTAAAAAGAAGAGTATACGACCAGTGCATTTTGCCGATAGTCACTTATGGAACTGAAACATGGAACCTAACCAAGAGACCGACCCGCAAACTGAGAAGCATGCAACGTGCACATGAGAGAATTATACATGGAGAGATCACAAGACATCACTCTATATCAGGAACAAAACGGGAGTCCGAGACATCATAGAAACTATCAGAAATCTTAAATGGCAATAGGCAGGCCATGTTGCAAGAATGACAGACAACCGATGGATATCACGACTCACAACATGGATCCCCAGAGATCACATGCGAAACCGAGGCCGACAGAATACAAGATGGAGAGATGAACTAGACAAAATTCAGAAAATACTGGCTCTGCAACGCCCAGGATAGAGAATTGCGGCGAATCCTGAGGAAGGTCTATGTCCAACGACGGATGTTAAAAGACTGATGATGATGATGATGATGATGATGATGATGATGATGATGATGATTGCAAATAGAAAAACAGTTATTCTGTCCGGGCGTTTGCCATCTCCCCGATCTAGTGTGATGGGCTTCAACAAGGCTGGAACTCTGATAGTTGTCCCACAACGACGGCGGTAAAATTTGCAGATGCAAGGACTAAAAAGAAGAGCAACGCCAATTTGGACACAGTCAATGTCTAGAAGAGTGCCAACAGTACGTCGTTGTGAGGCATTCAACCAGTTCCCACTCAACGGCTAGGAGACAGTGCATAAATGCTAATTCATATTCACGTATATAATAATTAGTTTTGCGCATTTATACTCGTCACGCTTACGTCATTCGTGACGTCTGGTGACGTAACTTAGAAAGCTTAGAATTTTGTGTTACGTTCAATTTGTTAAGTTAATACGGGAACAGAACTAATAGGAAGGAACGTGAATGCAAAAAATCATGTGATAATGTTAACTTTTCGTTGGAATTAAAGTGACGTCATTTTTTCTCTGATGAATTGTATCTCCACTTGATTTCACAGTCTAGTTCGATAATCAGAAAGTATTGAACATGAACAAGGAAATGTTGCACAACATGATGTTTTTGATAATTCATAATTACAATGCAATTGCAAAATTATCTAATTAATGCTGTCATTTTTCGCGACAATGGTAAACTGGTTATTTGTTAATCAATAAACCAAGATAAGAGAAGAAATGAAGTTGTTGTAAACTGAATTATTTTGCTACATTCCCTTTCAATGTCATAATTCTAGCTTTTGCTTTCGTTTTTTAGATTTGTCTTCAACAAACGTGTTATTCATGTCTCCAGCATCGTTATTAAGGGTGCGAAAATTAGTTTAGAATAAGCAACACATGTTACAGAAATATCATTAGATGGCTTTTTTTGTGGTAGAAATATTCATAACAACTACGATGTTATTAGAAATCGTGAAGCGATACTGTCACCAAAACCATCAATATAGGTTTCTATCTGTTTTCCTCCTGCTGGTCTGGCTGGCTGGCCATGTATGAATAACAGGCTGCGCCATTGTAACTACAAGGCTGGAAATTTAAACTCTTAATCATGTCTAAAAAAAACGATTTCTTTGTTTTTTGAAAATTCTGCCCCAATGTAAGTTTCATGTAGGGGGTCAATTTGAAATGTAAGTTTATGCTAAATTGATCCCTTAGTTTGTTCCCACCAGCTTGTTTGTTTTGTTTTGGTTATTTTTAGTTGTTTTTTTTTGGGGGGGGTGTTTTTGTTTTTTTTGAAAATGTATACTTTATAGTGATCACTGCCAAGAAGAGGTGAAAGAAGTAACTCATTCAATGGCTGTCCCTTTATCCAATTTTTAATTGATCACCTCCAACACATCATACAGCCAAAAGACGTTGGTTACGGGACGGTTTCTATTGAGTTTTACAATCATCTACATCGTTATTGATAGAGTTCGTCTTTCTCTAAAGATGAATGTCAGGACTGATGCAACTTTTCGGCTAAATTCGGTTGCTGTCTAAGACGCACACATAAGGAAGGCGCAGTACTGACCCTCCAGGAGATCAAACAATCTAAGGAGCAGATTTCAAGTCTCTCCCAAGATGCATGAAACCACTCTTACTTTTGAGTTTTTAACTCTATTTTCGTATGTAACAACAATGGTGGATGACAATGACCAGATCAGGAACTAGTGATATCATGCACGAATAACAGTGACACCATGAAGTATGCAAAAACTGACGATGAATTCACACTCATTTCTAAAGCCCAACTTAAATCGACTTGTTCTGCGAAATCCCATTACCAGGAACTACTAAATGCTGTCGTCTGGATTGTATCGGCTCCCCCATATTCTTAGTTCCTCCTAACTCTTGCTAGGTTCTTTGGGACTGTTCCCAGGCTTCCGATCACTACTGGCACTATCGTCACTTGGCCTGAATTGGGTGATCCGTATAAGTCTGAATCTGGTTATCAAGGACAGATTCTCGTTTGTGCATATACCAGAGACTTATATTGTCGAACTGCAATTGCTTGCACAGTTACCAGTGGATCACCCCCAACCCACCCAGTCATACCTGTTCATGTATTCTGCCTGGACCAATTTACTCAATTGGTTAACTGTGGTAGACTTTCCCTTTACAGTTGCTGTCATTCTGTGTTTTATCGATTTTAGCTTCTATATAGTTGGTTGTTATGTCGCTGTTCTCGGTGACTATTAAGAATGACTCAGTATCTCCCTTGAGGTTTCCTCTGCGTAGCCATGTACATGACGATTCATCTGCAATTCCTTCAATTTGTCTCCTGAAATGCTTTTACAGCTGTTTGTCTTTATACTTCGAAATTCTTGTTTTTTGTTCCCTGATTCCCTTGTCGTCTTTCTGTTTGTTCTATTACAATCTTGGGCTGTTGCAATTAACCTCCCCGTATTCTGTCTTCTGTAATCTTCTAGTCCCTTGATTGTAAAGTCAACGCAATCCTCGATGCTAACGAATACTTCTTTCTCCTTCCTTTCTTTCTACATATTGTCTGTCGACGTCGTCTCTGGGGTGCAAGGCTTCATACATTATTAAAAGGTTGCTGCAGCTGCTATTGATGATGATGATTATGATGATATACATGAAGTTTATCCTTTCCTGCGACTTTTTAAATCTATTTCTTCTGTTAGATTCTTACAATATCTAGTTTAGCAGTATCATTGCTATCACGAATTCTAGGAGAGTGAGTCTCCTTGGAAGATACTTTTTATTTTGACCTTGGCTAGGTACTTTCCTTTTGCAGTTAGTCCCCCTTCGTTTTGAAATTCTCTACGTGTTTTGAAGTTTGTAGCATCTTCAGGCATTCTATTATCCAGGGTTGCTGGATCATATCATAAGCCTTTCAATAATCTATCTATGCCAAGGTTAAGTTCTCCCCCTTTGCCTTGCCTCCTTTCAGTTTATTCTGATCAATGAATTGCAGATCACTCTTTCCTCTGCTTTTTTCCCGTTCCTCCTGAATCGATTATTATTATTATTATTATTATTATTATTATTATTATTATTATTATTATTATTATTATTATTATTATTATTATTATTATTATTATTATTATTATCGTCTTTCTTTTGATGTCTAATGGTATCCATTGCACTCTGAATTACAGCCAGAAACTTGAGGCAGGCAACGATGCTTATGAGCTAGTAGGCACTGGCAGTTTTTTCCACATATGTACTAAACGACAGCCAATACACAAGACACAGTACATGGTTGTATAAAGACAAAATATTTATATGGGCAGTGCTGTGCGAAGTATATGAGCAGTGCCTGTGAGGACAATTCTTTATATCTCATAGATGCTTGGGTTTCCTGGTATTTCACCCTAAATATTCGTCGACGCCCTCTCTTATGACCCCAGAGGCTCCTTTCTTGACAGGTATTGTTTCAGTCTTAAGCTGCCATATTTTTGTTATCACAATTTCTCTAACAGATATGTTTTTGTCTGATGGAATGGTCATATCTATAATAGGTATCCTTTTTCCTTTCTGTATTATTATTATTAGTAGTAGTAGTATTCGCAATCTCACACCAGTTGCCTGGTGGTTACTGTTGGAGTTTGAGTGACAGCAAGTCTCCTCAAGTCTCCGGACCTTCTCTCCTAGTTCTCATAGGCCACAGTAATACTGCAGTTTACAGTTTCATACCGGTTGCTCAGTGGTCATCGCTGAGGGCTGAGTGACAATAAGCCTCCTCAGGTCTTCAGCCAACATCTCTTCTCTCTTTCTCCTATCATGTCAGTGCTTTCATTTCCCTTCCTCTGTTAGGTCACTGTTAACAATTAGTGTCGCAGTCTTTATATTTCCAGCACTTTCCTCAGTATCTACGCAGTTCTCAGCAGTGCCGTGGTCTGTACAGTCTCGATCCTTCCCCTTATCCCAATCTCCTCCTGTCTTTGGGACAGTTCTTAGTGCGCCTTCTATGACGGGCACTACCCTGGCTTTCATGTTCCACATCTTCTTCAATTCTCTCGCTAGATCCTAGTATTTTTCCATTTTTTCACTCTCCTTCTTCTTTACTCTATGGTCTGCAGGTACAGCCACGTCTACTATTTGGCAGGTCTTTCTCTTCTTGTCTACGATTATCAAGTCCGGTCTTCGTGCCTGGATGAGGTGGTCGGTTTTGATGTCAAAGTCCCGGAGTAATTTGTGGTTGCCATTCTCCGGGGCTACTACAAATTACTTTGGGACTTTGACATCCAAACCTATCACTATTATTATTTTTGAGTGCGTAGATACGTTGAATAACGGTAGCCATCAATGATGGAGAAGGGTTCTGTACTTTTTTATATGTGTGTGTGTTCATGTGTTTTAGTGCTTTTCTGTTCCAGCACTACAAGCCACAACATTTTGTCTACAGGCTTGAAAATTGGCATCAGTACACCACTAAATTATTATTCCTATAGTACCATCACAATCATCATATTATTATTATAATAATAATAATAATAATAATAATAATAATAATAATAATAATAATAATAATAATAATAATAGGGTACCTTTATTGTCAATAGTGGTAGGAACCCTTGAATTCCCCATTATTCTAACAAGAAATTTGGATTAGTGGAGTCTGCCAGAATACTCAGGAAAATCATGGCGTAATGAGGAAACTTGTTGACTCTTGATCTCCTGTGAAAACTATCTGTCGCTGCTTGTATGAAAACACAATAATGATAATAGCAATAACAACGACCTGCCATCACAGTCAATAATTGAATAACCGTAGTTTCCTAATTTGAAAACCGATCCAGCGAATAATGAATATGGCCCGGAAAAAATTCTACTTGTAGCATCATCTAGAATAGAGTATTAAAATTATCTAGACACATCTGGAGAATCTAAATCTTATTAACAAACCCGTCTGAATAAGGCCTTAAAAGGCTAAAAAAAACGCTTTACAAATTCTCTTTAAGAATCTAATGGAGTACTGATGCTAATTTTCAAGTCTGTGGACAAAATGGTGTTGCCAGGAGCGCTGGAACACATACACATATAAAAAAAATGTTAGAACTCTTCGCCATTTGTGATGGCTACCGTTGTTCAATAACGATTATAATGATGATATTGTCTCTGTGAAGAAAGACATTTAATCATATTATAAGCAAATGCAGCAAAGGAATGCAAGAATAACATAAAACTATATATTTAACCCTTTCAAAACTAACCTATTGAAGTGCTTAATGGCTTGAAGAACCAAAATCATTTTCCATTAAATATTCATCTTATGACAGATGAAAACACAGAATTAGCAGATTATACATCTTTCCTCTCCTGTCATGTAATCTGTATTAATTCCGTATGGATTTCATTATTCCATTCTTTTTATTTTTGTTTTATTCTTATTCCAATTCTTATTCTTATTCCTTTTTCTCTTCCAATCCATTATTCTTATTACTTTCACTATATTTATATTCATTGTAATTGCTATTCCTATTATTCTCCTTCCAATTCTTTCTCTCCTGTCATTCATTCTTATTCTTCTTATTATTATTATTGATATTCCTGTCCCTATTAACTTTTATTCTCATTTTTAATCTTATCATTCTTCATTTTATTCCCGTTATTCTTGTGCCCACTCATATTATTAACTATTCTTATTCGTATTTTTATTTTCTTGTTCGAATTCTAATTTCCTTTCCCAGCTTATTCTGACATTCTCTTCAGTAAACTCGCCGGCATCGAGTCCGAGACTGTTTTGAGTTATTCTCATTTTCCATTTTAGCGTGTCCATCTTAATAATAAATGCATTGTAGCTATGATACATGACAAGAAGTGCGTAGCTGAGGGGGGCTATTTGAATGCCCCCTTTTCCCCAGCAGAGGGATCCCTAAAGCTTAATACATAAAACTTCACCTGCTGCTTCTCTACGAACATAATGTAACAACAAAGATATATTTGTACATATATCAGCATCTGTCTGTTAGCGTCTGTCGTTGAACATAGACTTGCCCAAAGATTCGCCAGACCTCTCTATCAGGGGCATCGCAAAGTCAATACTTCCTGAATTTATCTAGCTCGTCACGCCATCTTACTTTCAGTTGTCCACGGCCTTGCACCTGATCTCTGGGGATCCATGTTGTGAGACATGATGTCCAGCGTTTGTCTGACATTCTTGCAACATGTCCAGCCTATTGCCATTTGAGTTTTCTAACAGTTTCTGTGATATCTCGGACTCCTATCCACTTTTTGATATTCTGTTGTATCTTATAGTCTCTCCGTGTAAGGCTAAGTATGATTCTCCCGTGTGCACGTTGTATGGTTCTCAATTTGAGGGTAAATCTTATGATTAGGTTCCATGTTTCAGCTCTGTATGTGACTATCGGTAGAATGCATTGGTTACAACTGCATTAATAATAGAAATGTGTCTTTGATTGTTTTTTTTCAATTAAATGATAGTAAGTGTCAATATATTGAAAATTTTCTTTTCCCATCAAAATTCACTATGTTGATGGACGAGCCACAAAAGCCAACCCCAGCCCCGAAAAAATTCTCTAGCTACGCATTCATTAAATGACTTTTATTCTTTTTTCATTGTCCTTGCAGGAGCGATTCGTCGGTCAGCCCCCTATCCAGTCGTGGCCCTTTTAATGATAGTCATTGCGGCCATAGTAAGTATCATTGGAAACATTCGAACTGACGTGAAAACGCTGATTGGAGCCGTCATTTACGTATTTTCAGGTGAGCATAACTTACTTCGTTTAAATTGCTTCGAATCTCCTTTCTCAAACTCTACTTCAGCCAGTGTTGCAAATATAGCGCTTTTTGTGCTATATCTAGTGTGTTTCTTGTTTTTGCAGCGCAAGAAGTACTAAATTAGCATCCCTTTAACAACCGTCGTTGGCCAACGACCTTTCTCAAGATTCGTCTGACTTCTTGATCGTGGGCGTGGCGCCACCAATATTTCCTGAAAACATCTTGTTCGTCAAGCCATCTTATTATGGCCTTCCCATTGCCACTTGAGTTTTCTGTGTGTCCTATTAGGAAGTCTCGGGGCCAACTTAAGCTCACATACGGTAGTCTTGGCAGACCGTTGTTAATTTAATGAGTTTTACTCCAACTGAGTAACCAATTGTTGTGGCCTTGTGCCAGACTAAATTAGACTTATTAAACATTTATCATCGCCATCAATCTTTATAGTCAATTGATGGTCATAGGTCTTTCTTGAAGTCTGTGCTTGTAAGTGTTGGATGGGTGGTGGAATCTTGGTCGAGCATCTAAGTCTTGGTAGTCTTTGTAACATAGAACGTACTCAGTACAGTACTGGACAGCTTCCCTGCAGATGAGATTTTTTATTACATTCGTTGAAAATCGTGGTTCGCGCAGTGCTTTTTCTTGCTTCTCGGACGCCACCGATCCTACTAAACTGATGCTGCCGGGTGTAAAAGGTCCAAGATAGAAACGAGCTTGCAAGGACAACAAATGCAACTTTTTTTGTTCTAATCTAACCGAAGCCTACTTTCGCCAGACGATCTTTTCTTATTTCTTTATTTTTCTTCTCAATCATCCACCAGATTTTCTCTTCTTTCTTTCCGTTCTTGTCTGACAGAAGACAACCTTCGCCAGACTATCTCCTCTCTTCTTTCTTCGTCTGAGATAAGATGCCACCGAAGTATCAGCTAAGAGATCGGAAAAAGGAGACTCCCGCATGCAAGATCTGTCAGGAGAGCATTGGAAATGACAGTGACGGAGCTCTGAACTGTGATCTTTGTGAAACCTCTATTAGTATCAACTGTTCATTCATTCCATATGAAGTACACACCTTCATTTCTAATCGAGAACAAAGCATCTCAGTCGTGCGTGAACATTGTAAACAGGAGATTCCAAGTGTCAGAGAGATCAAGAGACTAAAACACCAACAGGACCAGATTGATAGAATTGTAAATGCTCTCAAGACAATTAACGTTCAAGATAAGTGAGAGGATAATGTGCCTACATTGTGAGCAGAAATCAAAAAGCGTGAGAAACAGTAAGCAGTTCTAACAACAAGATTAAACAACTATGAGACTAACATGACTAATGTGAACACTCCATGTGTCACAGCCTCAAATAATCTATAACAGAATTATCATCTATAGTAAGATCTGTATTGTCTGAGACAGCAAAAAAACTCAAGGAAGTATCTTGCATAGACGAAACCAACAGTGATGATAGGAATAAAATATTTGTTAAAACTCTAGTTGAGGAAGAACTGGGTTTAACACTGGACCTAAATAGAACTGAAAGAATTGTTAAACCATGGATAGTTCGAGACTGCTAAGGCTTTAATTTATTACAGAGAAATAGGAAGGAGTCACTATCTAAATTCTTGAGTCTCATAACTCTGTAAATGATCGTGCTAAAAGAAATGTTTACATAAGAACAGATTTAACTAAATGCTAACAAAAAGAGTCAAAAGGTTTGCCGGGTCTGCTACGGAGGACAAGACCAGAGAACCAAGACAAAACCTACAAAATATGCAGGGACAAGATCGTATGCAATTCTTTAGCAGAGAATGTAGAGGAACGGCAATTGAATTAGATAGAGGTACAAAAAATAAATGAAACTAAAATAAAATGCATACTCTGGTAATACATTCCAAAATGATTAGTTTAAAATGTGCAGCAAGCAAAAAGACTCTGTTATAATAGCGCTGAATAAATTCAAACCATAACGTGGTGAAATACCTCCAAAGTCTCAACAAGTGAAGACTCAACAATGTATTCCAAAAAAAACTCACCTGAAACCAGAGAAATGTTCATGACAAAAACAAGTACAAATTCAATATTGTGAAACTAGAAGAAAACAGATACAAAGATTTACTTTGTATATCTATAAGCGGAAATAACAAGAAAAAGTTGATGACCTCTGGCTATAAAGTGGTTTCGAGATCTGTATGGACCTAACCTAAAAGTGACGTGGTGATTCCAATCTCAACACAATAAAATAGACTCCTGCACCAGAATTACCATCAAAGGCGTGGACAGCTGAATCATCATTCATAGAGAGCATGAAAGACACTTTCAAGTGCCGAAACGTCACTGAACCAACTAAATTTAGAACTGGGACACGTGTGATGATCTAATATTCAAAACATCAGAGAATGAAATAACAAACCCATCATTGGAGCAAGCAACCATATCACATTGAAATGCTACATAGACACAAATATTAAACCACTGCCTACAACAAGAACGTCCTACGCCTATGATAAAGGCGATTATAGGAAGATGAAAGAATGGTTAGCTTTGAAGAAGGATGAATAATTATCTGAGATAAATGTTCAGAAAGCAATGGGCTTGTTTGAACAAAGTTATCATGCCGCTGTAAAAGAATGAATACTGCAAAATGATAAGATTCTTCAAATAAACCGAAGCCTCTCAGGTTGACCAGACATGTTTTGACGGAGGTTCAAACGGAACCTTGTGGCTGGCTCCGTTGCCTGAGAACAAGAGATAGGCATGACTATTAAGTGTAACCAACTAAAAGGAATCAGGACACACATGCAATGAGGAAAGCAAAAAGTGATTTCGAGAAATCAATAGCTTAAGAATGTTAGACAAAATCTATAGTAGTACCTGCAAAATTTAATGTTTAATCTGTTTAAACATGATAGAACATCTGCAAATATTGATTTTTAAAAAATGCATCAGAAGCTACAAACGACAAGTACTTCAGTGTTTCTTCATGAGAAATGACTTCCAAAATGATTCCAAAAAATCTTAAAGCTGACAAGAAAAAACATTGAGCATTGACAAATCAGAAGTGTAAGAGCTAAGTGCGAAGAATTTGTCCACTTGGCTGGTCAGTCGGGTGGGTGGGCCACTTTTGGGCAACGTTGATTTGATATTCACATGCTTAAATTTATACGGTACAAAGTTAGATTTGGGAAAATTGTGAGGATAATTATGATCTTCCTTGTAGGGAGGGTCAGCTTGCCTTGAAAATCAACACAGGAATTCATGGCATCCAGAACTTTTGAGGGGATGAGGGGGCTGGGTGCAAATGGGAGCAAGGGTTCCTCAGGTAGAAATATGCATCTATACGATGTATCCGATGAAAAGATAAGGTAACTGTATCGTATACTGGAGATAAAGTATGGTGTTCTGAAAGGATTATAGCAGATGAATATAGGATGGCTAAAGGACGTTCATCCAGTGTGTTGGGGTGAGAAGAAAGCTACTCACCGTTTTATGAAATCTTTCTCGGACTCTCAGACCACTTACGTCAGTGTGAAATGTGCTACTATTCCAACAAATAAATAGGACGTAAACTTTCTGTTTAAATTTGCAGACCTCTGCTTGGTGACTAGGGTGATTGCATATTTCCCAGTTGTGATAGAGATCGTTCAAGTTCTTTTTCAATTGGAATATTGGAATTATACGATTTTCCAACCTACTATTGCCTTTTTGCTGAGCTTAGTAAATATCGAGTCACAAAAACCTGAACTTTTATCACGCTTTACGGGATATCTACTAAATGCCTAGTTTTTGGTAAAGAAGACTCGTTGTCCCCGAGGACAGGAATATTGTCAAACTCCAGTCCAAGTCGGAGGTTAGAGTTGCCTTATTTAGGATAGCACACTCTTAACCATTTCATTTTCAACCAAAATTGACATTTTCTTACTGCAATTTGAAATCACGACCGATGGATAGGCGGCTCTTTTTCCCACTAAGCTAAACTAACAAGAATCATATATATGCGAAAATCTGTGTTACAAAATACACAACGACTTACTGTACAAGTAGGAATAAAGGAGTCTGACCCCGCTTCAGCTAGGCTTGATGCTAGATTCTAATCAATGACCATCAGCACTGACTTGAAGAGACATAAAATACAAACGACGAATGTTTAATGTATTGTCTATAACTTTGAGGAGAGACATTAACATTCCGATTTTTGTTCAGACATTCGAAAAGAAGAGAGTCGATTGACCGAATGAAAATGTAGAGCTTCTTACTCGCTCAGACATGAGGTTGAATTAATGTCATTCTGGACTAGACGACTTCGTGAATTAAACACGAAGCCATTATTAGAAAACGCTGACCAGAAACTATCAATCTCAACATAGTTTTATTCAGTTTCAAATAAGTTATTCAGGTGACTCTAGCTGTCTACCTGGCTGTCTACCTGGCTGTCTACCTGGTTATGGGTGTGTCACGCATACAGGCCACATCGATGAAGCAAGAAAGCTGAATTTTAAAACATTTACTCATTATTATGTCTTGAAATTTTTTTTTGTCTCAGGACTATTCCACTCCCAAAGTATGTTTCTAGTGAGGGATTCAATTTAAGATGTAGATTTATGCTAAACTTATTCCTCAGTCTGTGTCCAGTAGTGTTCACGCTTGTTTTAGAAAAAAATAGAACTTTTCCAGTGGCCACTGCCCAACAAAAAGAGTGAGAAGTATCTTTATTCATTGATTCTCTCTTTTTCCAATTTTTTATAATTTATCACTCCTAACACGGTATTCTGCCAAGAGTCATTGATCACATGACAGTTTCTATAAGGTGACTTACAAGACCTGCCTTGTACATCCGTTTCATGCTGTTATTATGGGTGTACAGCTCGGACAGGGAAGGCTGCTTACCATTGATAGCATGGTTGGAATAATTCTCTGAAATAAATCAAAACAGGATGATACATGTTTAAAAAGATTGCAAGCATAACTTTCGTTCCATACATGGTATAAATATGCATGATATTTTCTATAGAAATACGGCAAAGCATGTGTTGACTCAACAAAGCTTCCATCCTTCAAAGATCTTTTTCTCTCAAAATGAAAGATGCGAACACTCAGCAGACAAGAACACCTGCAGAATGGGTTCAGTTATTTTCAAAGACGTATCAACCTTTGCATTCAAGTTTCAAAATTGGATACATTCTGTAAGATAACATTTCGTGAATAGAATATACAATATTTTAGCGAATGCGTTTTCATTAAAAAATTTACCTGATATTTCTATCTTCTAGAGTTCTTAATGATATAATCAATACGGACTTCAGAAACAGTCTGCTTATTGTGATCAATCTATGCTTTGACCACACGGAGTATTTTTCTGTATTATTCCTTTTGTATGTATGACTATATATATATGTGTGTGTGTGTGTGTGTGTACTAAGAAATATTATGTGTACACAGCAGGCCTTCTGAATTATTATATATATATACATTTGAAATGATCTCCTGTTATTACACGGTGAATGTATCGTTTGGCGAATGTAAATGGAATAAACAATTAATGAAAATGGGACTGCAGCAGGGATCGAACCTACGACTGATAGAGCAGCTGCTTCAGCGTACCGTTGCTCTAACCATTGAGCTGGTATTGCAAAGGCCCCTAAAACTGCTTCAACTCCTAATTCTCATTTTTTCGTTTATTCATGGTCTTTATCTGCTGTATTTTTCATCCTTTTGAAATAGTTATTTGTATAACCGACGGCTATTTAGCCCAATAGTAAGAGCTACGGAGAAGAGGCTACCTTATCGGTCGCAGGTTTGATTCTTACAGAAGTCCTCTGCACGTTAGGTCATTCCTGAACAGTCTAGAAGATCCCCAGAATGACCAAGGCTAGGTGTCGGTGAACTTTTAGAAGGGTGGATTAGAAATGTTTTTTGTCTTGCAGGCCCGGACAACTGAATAATGAAACAATAATCATGAAAAGCTATGGAAATTGTTTGAAACTGTCAACCAAAAATGTTCTTTGTTGATCGCTTAGTTTGGTCTGGCTGACTGGCTGGCTGACCGGCGGGCCAGCTGGCTGGCTGACTGGCTGGTCAGCTATATATGTATCACGCGTACATCATCAGCAATAGCCTTTTAGCATCCGTCATTGGACATAGACCTATCCCAGGATTCGCTGAACCTCTCTATCACGGGCATCGCGGAGCCAATACTCTCTGAACTTGTGTAGTTCGTCACACCATCCTTTGACCATCCCTATGTCCATTGGTGACATGACCAGCTCACCCAAACTCTTCATAGCCTGCCTCGAGATTCTATGATATCCCTGACTTCTATTTTTTTTCTCTGATTTACTGTGATGTCTTGTGCTCTGTCCATGTGGTATTCAGCATGATTCTCTCAAGTGTACGTTGTATGGTTCTCAATTTGAGGGTCAATCTTTTGGTTAGGTGCAATGTTTCAGCTCCACGGGTGACTATCGGGAGGACGCATTTGTTGTAGACTCTTCTCCTTAAGGAGAATGTGATTTTCTTGTTCTGAAAGGTTGAGCTTGCTCAAGCGAAAGCTTGCCATCCTAGAGTGGTTCTTGATTTCTTTGATTCGTTGTCCTAGCCAGGTGAAGTGGTCTACTTTTTTCAGGTCTGCGTTTTCTATTCAGATTTTTTGTTGCACATGACATTTGTTTAACCGAAGTTCATATGTGGCCAGACTTTCTTGATATCTTCGTTGAGTTCGTCAAGGTCGTGAAGGTCACCAGCGAAAAGGACGATGTCGTCTACAAATCTGAGGTTACTTATATACACGCAGTCTATTCTGATTCCTTCTCTTTCCCTGTCTCGGTCTAGGAAAATCATCTCGAGGCAGGTTATGAAGAGTTGGGGTGAGCTGGTATCACCTTGTATTACTCCTTTTTCTAGCTGAAAGTGCCCAGAGTCTTTATGTAACCTAACAAATGAACTGCAATTTCAGTATATATGTTTCAAAACTATGAGTACAGGTAGCACAAATGGAGCTGAAGGGCTGAAAATTCAAACATTGTTCCTCATTGTGCCTGCAAAAAACAGTTTGGTTTTTTTAACACCCCTTCATCAAATAGGATTTTATTGGGTATTTTTGCAATGAGAGTTTATGCTAAATTGGAACGAATTTATGTCCGGCTGCGTTCATGTTTGTTTTGGGAAAATTCAGACTTTTCAGAGATCCAACAAAATATGAGAGAAATAACTTGTTCATTGATCACCCCTTTTCCATTTTTAATTGATCGCCCCCAACATGGCATGTTCCCAAAAAACTGTTTCTTTTGAGTGACTAACCATACCTGTTTTAATTAATTTGATATTTTTAATAATATATACCAATATAAACTTCCATATACAATCAATCAATGAGAACTATGAAGTTCTTCTTTGGGGAACAAAATCTCATTTAATTGTTGTTCAAATTTGTGTATGTTAATAGAACAGACAAAATGTGTAGTGTTAAAACATTTTCTGCTAAAAAAAATATTGATTCGTTAGGGGCCACCGCAAAAATGAGACTTTTTCTGATATCGTCCACCACAACTGTTACTAGAACAGTCAACATAAGTTTCTCGAGTTTTTTTAAGATTGGCCAGCTAGCTGTCTGGCTGGCTGGCTGGCAATCTGGCTGGCTGGCTGTCTGTCTGTCTGGCTGGCTGTCTGGCTGGCTATGTACATATTACACATACAGGCTTCATCAATGGTGCTAAATAGCAGAAAGATCACACATTTACTCCTTATTATGTCTAGGAGTAACTTTTTTTCGTTGTCCCCAACCAAAATTTGGTTGTAGTGGTGGGTTCAATTTACAGTGTAGGTTGACGTTAAATTGGTCTTTTATTTTGTGTCCATCAATTTTTATATTAATCATTGCCCGAGAATACGTTAGAGAAATAAGTAATTCATTGATCATCCCTTTTTCCTATTTTTGTTGGTCACATAACGGTTTCTATAGAGTGACTAACAAGACCTGTTGTTTTATTTTTCAATAATGAATTTTATTGTTTACCAACGAAAGATAGATAAGGAAGACGAGAATATCTGTCCATGCAACGTCACATATTTTATTAAATGGGCAGACTGGGTGAGATGGAACTACGGACCTGTTTAGGCCTGCGCATTGTTGTTTTCCCAGCCCTGGCCCAGGCAATCTACGTGCACACAGAATAACAAAATGTGGCACCTTTCCCCCATAATTATCGAAGGAACAACGTTGGCATCATGCCAAAAGTGAAAGAACACTCGGTTAACCTTAGATAAAAGATTGATCAGAAATACTTGGCAGGAAATGATTATAATGTACTCGAAAAACAATATCATATTCTTGTAGCCACAATTGGCTGAATAATTCTCAAGTGGAGGCAAGATTGTGCCACAGTAGATAGCAAGAATATCGACTTTTTTATTTTGAATGCGACTGCAAATTATATAAGAAGAATCCGTATCTCATACATCAACAGACGTTTTAACACTTCGGTATTCTTAGACAAAAAGTCTATTCTACATTACGTGATCTTGTGATAATTAATTGTTGAATCGATTGGTTACAATGAATTGAATAAGACTGAATGATACTCCGAAATGAATGTTCGGAAGAAAGCTATAGTTCAAGTCGGAGGAGTTGATTTTTTTTCACTGTAACAAGAAGGAGAATAAGAATAACAAGAACATTGAGAATAAGAACGATTCTAGCTTAATCTATGGGAGTAAATTCTTCACTTTCTGTCCGATATAAAATTACCATTCCCTTACTGAGCTTTGAAATCATCGCCAGTGATCGGTAGGCGGCTCTCTTTCCTACTGAGCCAAACTGACAACTCTTACACTACTACGAAAATGTATGTTATAATTTTGTATTCATCATATATACAAATGTTGCAGTAACCGGCTTCATTCGGAATAGAATTAGGAGGGAGTTTGGCCCTGCAGTAGCCAAGATGTTGCTTCCCTAGTCGTTGCACAACGGGTGGGGGTGGGGATCAAATTAAATAATGAAAAGGAAGCAAACAAATTAGGCTAGTGTCTCTGAAGACAAGAGTTCTGTTTCTTATTTTGGGGGGAAACTGTCAGCCAAAATTGTCAACAAATCAACATGGGTTTCTCCGTTCTTTAAATGATTCTGTCTGGCTTTTCATCTATCTAGCTAACTAGCTAGGTATGAGTTACATGTACAGACCGAATTAATTGGCCTAGAGGGCTGAAAATATATATATTTATTCATTATGTCTTAAAGAAACTTTTTCTGTGATTTTTTAGCACCCACTCCGAAAAATACGTTTTAGTGGTGAGTTCAATTTACAAAATTGTTCTGTGTCCGGCACCGTTTTCGTTTGTATTTCAAAAAATTTGGATTCTTTTCGGGTTATTACCGTCCAACAAAAGTGAGAGTAGTATTTTTTAATCGATCACCCCAAAACGGCATGCTTTCTAAGGACGTTGGTCATTTGAATGTTTCTATTGAGTTTTGTTTTATGGGCGGTTTTTTTTTTTTTGTTTTGAACTGCCATCTTTCTTTTCCGTCCTCGTTCGAATATAAAGAGTAAAGAGTTAAGACTTTCACATGAAAGTTTTGATTTATCATCCTCATCATTATCATTATCAACCTTTTAGCATCCGTCGTTGGAAGAAGATTTGCAATACCTATCATGGGCGTTGCTGAGCCAATACTTGTGAATTTTTCTTGTTCGTCAAGCCATCCTATTTTTGCCAGCCTCTGTTTTGCACATGATCTTAGAGATCAACATTGTGATTCATGATGTCCATCAAATTCCTGACAATCTTGCAACATGGCCACTCCATGGTCACATGAGTTTTTAATTGATCTTATGATATATCTGACTCATGTTCTCTCTCTAATATACCGTACTGTCTTACAATCTCTCCATGTGATGTTAGCAAGATTTTATCCACTGCACGTTGCATGGTTCTAAGTTTGAGGATCACTGTTTAGCTTAGGTTCCGTGTTTCAGCCCCATAGGTGACTGCACATATATAAATAGGAGACAGCCTACTAGAGAAGCGTTACCGATCTCTCAGACTGGCAATTTTCCCAATGTGTCAAGGAACGTGCCAAAGTATTATTCATACATGATCTGTAAAATATCAATTGAACATAAGTAGAAATGATTATCTTTATCCGGAAGATCTAATGGACATGTGACAAGTCACCAATTTAATTCACATTTACTTTGTTAGACAGTTTCACAACACCGCAAAATAAATAAAGTAAATGTTTTATTTAGAAAGCAAACGTTCTAGCACATGTATTTGAGTAATGAAATGACAAATCTACATCTACCAAGGACTGCGAGTCTTCATGAGGCCCTCAAAAGAACCAGAAATAAAGCAAAGAATCGCACTAGCTTGGTATAGCAAGCAATACACAAATGCCACTAATCCTTAAAGGGAAGGGTATACAACCAATGCATCTTACCGATAATCACCCTCAGAGCTGAAACATCGAACGTAACCAAAAGATTAACTCTCAAACTAAGAACCATGCAACGTGCACATGAGAGAATCATGCTTAACCATAAGAGATTATAAGACATCGCAGTACATTCGTGAAAAGACAGAAGTCTGAGACATAGAAACAGAAAAGTCAAATGGCAATAGGCTGGACATGTTGAAAGAATGTCAAACAACCGCTGGACATCCCATCTCATAGCGTGGATCCCTAGAGATCATATGCGAAATTATGACCGACAGAAAACAAGATGGCATGACAAGCTAGATATATATATTTTTTTTTAAATACTGGCTCTGCGATGCCCACGATAGAGAGGTCTGGCGAATCTTTGGGAGGGACTGTGTCCCACGACAGACGCTAAAAAGCTGCTGCTGTTGTTCATGATGATGTAGAGGAAATAAAATTCTCTTGTTCGGGATCAGAAGAACGTGAGATGGCGAGTCAGTTCTTATAACATTGAAAGTCCTATCACGCAATCTATTGATAAGATCGTTACACATACACTGCATAGTAAACTTGGATTTGTACCAGACTTGATTATGACGGTTATCTGCATTATTCAGTGCTTGCTGTAATACCAGTGTTGGCGTGTTGATCATTAAAGCCATTTATAGTGAATTGAATGTTCATGAGTACAATTTTATTTCAATTTATTTACTAAGCTGTGCCACAAGTTCTTTAGAGTACAAAGTTGTCACTCATCCCAGTCATGATCAAGTTCTTCACTGGTTAACCTCGGTGAAACGTCTTTATTCTGCGTCTCATTCTAATGGAAAATAGGACACAAGGCCATTGATTACAACCGGGATTTAGGTCAAGCTATAGACACCAGGGAATGCCCTGAACGTTCTTTTAATGCAAAGTAATATCTGACGTATGGTTTCTTTCAGCTAAAATTTTTGCATACTTTTGCCCGAAGCTCAAGGAGTATTGGTCTTGTGTCAGATGGAACAAAATCCAGCAAAGATCTCCAATATTGACCAAACTTGAAATATTTGCCTTATATATATATATATATATATATATATATATATATATATATATATATATATATATATATATATATATATATATATATACTCATGGCCAGAGCGGAGAGCTGCCGTTTGAATTCGTTCAGTTGAGCAAAACATTTAAATAAGCCAACAGCAATAAACCTTATGCAGAAAATTTGGTCAGAATTCATCGGAGTGTATTTTCGCCAGCACATTGTGATGACGAGAAATCAAATGTCTCGGAAGAGTGTACGTGTTGGGGGGGGTGCGATTGCAGGAAATTCGAAGTGAGAGGCTCAACAAACGATGGAATTGGGCCAGATTGAATATAATGTAGCGAAACTCTTCGACATTGACATATCGAAATATTTGCTTGCCTAACATCGTTCTAATTATTCATGTAAACTTTCCGGTAGATCTAGATTTATTCATTTCTGGGGGCTGGAGGACTCGCCCAAAGCCCATACCTCCGCTCATAGGCCAAAGTGTTGTGTCCGAGGGAAACATTCAAATAGGCCAACTGCAATAAACATTGCAAAAGATTTGTTCCGAATTCATCGGAATGAATTTTGCCTGCGCATTGTGATGGCTAGGAATCAAGTGTCCCGGGAAGATGGAAGTGATTGGGTTGGGGAGGAGACGAACAAAGGGGGATTTGAGGCGAGTTGCGAGCGAAAAGCCATTGACTGAGCATAAGGCAAATGAATCAATGACAGTGGACGGGTCCCTCGGGGGCAGGGGGCTATTGGCAGCCGGGCTGTCAGAGTAGATAAGCAAATGGATGAAATACGAAAGTAAGACATGGCTGACTGGTTTGCAAGAGAAATAAGTCTGGGGGAAGGAAGGGGGAAAGGAAAAAAGGAAGGAAGGAAAAGTAAGTAGAAAGTGAGAGAGGAAGGAAAGAATATAAGAAGGGGAAGGAAGGAAGGGAGAAAAAAGGAATGATGGGAGGAAATTAGGAATGGAATGGGGGGAAGGGAAGAAGAAGGGAAAGGAGGAGGGAGAGAAGGAGGAAAGGAGGAGGGAGAGAAGGAGGAAAGGAGGAGGGAGAGAAGAAGGAAAGGAGGAGGGAAGGAAAAGTAAGGAAATCAGAAAGGGATATAGGGAAAGTGGGAGAAAGGAAGGAAGGGAAGAAGGAAAGAATTGGGAAGGAAGGAGTAAGGAAGGAAAAGTAAGTATGTAGTAAGAGAGGAAGGGAATGTCGGGAGGGTGGAAGGTAAGAAGAAGAAAGGAAGAGGGGAAGGAGAAATGGGTTGGAGGAGGAAGGAATGAAAGTGGGAAGAATGGAAGGAGGGTGAAAGGACGGAAGCAAAGAAAGAATGGAAAGTGAGTAGGATGTAAGAGAGGGGGAAGGAATGAAAGGCAGATGGAAGAAAGGACAGAAGAGAAGAAGAAAGAAAGTGTATGAGGAAGAGTGGAAATAAGGAATGGGATTTGGGGGAAGGGAGGTAAGAAGGAGCAACGAAGGAAGGGAGGATAAGAATAGGTGAATGAGGAAAGAAAGCAGGAGGAAAGAGAGAAGGAAGGAAAAGTAAGTAGAAAGGAAGAGAAGAAGGGGGAAATGAAGGGAGGGTGGGAAAAAAGTAGAGGGGAAGAAGGAAAGAAAGGAAGGTTGAAGGAATGAATAAACGAACGAAAAAAGAAAGAAAGGAAGAATGGATGGAACTAGGAAAAAAAATATAAAACAACAAGAGGGGAGAAAGAAAGTGATGGTAGATGATAGCAGATGAAAGTCAGGGAAGAAAGAATAAAAGAGAAAGGCGACAAGCAAATGAACTGTGAAATAAAGAAGAAAAGAAGTGGGGAAGGAAGGAGGAAAGATTGTTATAAAGAATTGATAGTGATAAGGTTTAGGAGAAGTTAGAGGAATTGTACTACGGATAAAAGAAGAGAGAGAGAGAAAAATGAAGATAAACGAAAGAAAGAAAAAGAAGGATTAAAAACAAAGGAAGTAATGGATGATTTTTTCAAAGGAGAGAAGGAAAAGAAAGAGAGAGGGACACAAAAATAAAGGAGAATCTGAGAAAGACAGAAAGAAAGAAAGGGAGTAAAAAGGAAAGCCGCTTAGTACAGTACTTGGGAGGAAAATAGATACTAATAAATCTAGTGCATTTCTACTAACATATTACAATAACAAATATTCCAAAATGTTGGTGGGGGACCCATCAAAGGGCCAAGCCTCTCAATTCTCAAGCTATATCATTGTTTGTTAAAGGACTGTTTACTAAACAAGTAAATGAATTTTCTCGAGGGTCTGCTGACAGATCCTATTATTACTTGTGGATCGTCGGGGTCGTTGGTCCCAGGTAGGGAAACACTGCAGTAAATGTTTGGTGGATGACCTTCAAGTGGCCACCCCACCCCCAAGATTCTCAAATCCATAGCTAAGCAGGAAAGACGGAAGATAGGAAGGACAAAATGTGATAGATAAGAGGTCAAGAACAAAACATATGAAAGAAAATAGAATATGTGTACTTCGCATTAATGGGTCACCGTAGCCCGCACGTGAAAGAAATATCCCCCCAAAAAATATTTTTTCTAAAATGATTTTTTAAAAATATATCAGTACAAGATTTAAGCATTGTTGGTTGGTCCAAAATGACCATATAGATTCAAAAATACGATCTAGATGGTGCCTAATGGTGAACCCATGCACATTTTCAAGGTTATAGCCCAACAAAATGTGTCAAGGATCACGTGGATACACACACAGAAAGACACAGATAGACATACAGCCGAGTAAAGACAGAAAGATTGGTAACCAACTTGGCTGGTAGGTCATGCATGCCATTTGTGGGGTTACAGTGATTCAAAATGAACATATAAAAGACAAGAAAGGAAAAGGACAGGGAAAGAAATACGATGGAAACGAAGGGAAGAACGGAGTTAAATCAAGTCTGGATAGTCACTCAATAAAAACTGTCACATAACCAACGTCCTTTATCGACATGTCATATTGGGGTTGATCAATTACGACATATAAAGACAGGGTGATCAATGAATAATTTACTTCCCTTGCCTTTCGTTTGGCAGTGATCACTGAAATGTCTAAATGTTAAAAAAAAAAACAGTGAACACACACTAGGAACCAATTCAGTTTACATTCTAATCTCAACCTCCATTAAAAAATCTATTTACGTTGACAGTTTTCTGGACAGTTTTGGTTGACAGTTTCTAAAAACGACGAAAAATGAAGAGAACTACAAAGGAAAAAAGAAAGGAGTGGGGTATGAAGTGAGGGGAAAAAAGGAAGAAGAGATTGAAAGGGAAGGAAATGGTTGGAAGGGTTAGAAGGAGAGGGCGGAGATAATGTAAAAAAGAAAAAACGCATAGAAGGAGAAAATGAAAAAATCGATAAAAAAAGAAAGAGAAGAGAAAAAATAAAGAAGAGAAAAAACAAGGATGAAAGCGATAAAAAAAGAAGATAGAGAGAAAGAAGAGAGTGAGGATTTGTGTTACTAGAAGTAATAATGACTCCATTCACTGACAGTTTGACGTGCAGACTAAGGTTGTCATTCAAATAGAGGTTTTAGTTCTGAAAATAATGCAAGCTAGCACGTGTGTCTAGCAATTCCGATAGATACGACGTCTGTCTGGAAATTATCCAGACATTTAAGATCAACAAAAAAGCCCACCTAGGGCAATGGCGCCTTAGTCCACTTCAAAGTACTCCCATTGGGATTTAATGCAACAATCCCATTTCATCCTTTCATTTTTCAAAACAGTCTTCAAAGCTATTGTGTTTGAAATACGCATGGGCTTATTTCATTCGACTAAAAATACATTTATACCAAGAGAAAATATATATTCATATTTATTCCTATATCATATATACAATATAAAAGTTGCAATAATCGTACAGCGTCGGAATAAAGTACAAGTTGAGTTTGACCCCGTAGTTGCTGAATATATATATATATATATATATATATATATATATATATATATATATATATATATATATATATATATGTATGTATATATATACACACACATATATATATATATATATATATATATATATATATACATATATATATATATGTATATATATATACATATATATATATATATATATATATATATATATATATATATATATATATATTGCGCTTAACTCTGCCATGTTTTACTGTCAAACGTTTCTATTTCACCCTTCCACTTGGCCTTTTCTTACTGCGTTTACTATCCCATGTAATCAGTTATCCTTTCGCTCCTTCTGTTGCCATTTTTTCTTGCCGAGTGCCCCATCCATCTACGTTATTGTTGCCTATTGTATCCTTCCCTCTCTCTTCCTACCCTGCAATTAAACTGCCTAACTTTATTTTCTCCCTCACCACACTCATATTAAACTTAGTTTATCTCTCTCCTCTACCTCCTCACCCTATCATTGAACTACCTAACTACCTATTCTTCACTTCTCCTACAGTGTCTGCTGCACTCAAGTATCAGTGACAACCATCAGCCGATCCCGTTTTGGTACAGTTATGACCCAGCGAAGAGACGGGTCTCGGACGAGTATTGATAATAAAGACGGTAGCAAGAGATATGAGAAGACTCTCTGAGATTCTTCCTCGCCTCTTGTGCACTGTTTCCCATACGATTATTCAAAAGGGACAAACCTCGATACCCAAACGTTCATGAGACATTTATTAAGACAAAAATATGAAAGATTTTTATATAAAAAAACTCATAATAAATGGAACATTGAAATAAAAAGAAATAACTCTATTTATGGTGATAAATTTGGAATTATTGTGTGAAAAAGATCTTGAAAGCAAATTAATGCAATTGGTGATGTTGCATCTTGGACATCAGTAAATTCAGAAAATTTGGTTTAACATTGGATAATTGAATGCGCATATTCGGTAAAGCGTCCAGTTGGATGCAATATTTAGTTTTGGTGCTAAATGATTATTTTTAAAATGATATATACCATTTTTCTATAAAATAAATTTTTACTAAATTTTATTAAAAGAGACATTTCTCGCAGAACCCAAATTTTTTTTCGCAGAACACTGTAGTTCAACTAAACCCACTTTGCAAAACACTTCTCTACTTTGAAGTTAATGCAAAAGTAACTGTATTTACATATACCAGGTTTCATATCATAATTGCCGATAGTGTTATTGTACAATCTCTGCCCTTTCCTCTCCTCAGTCGAATACTGTGACTAACAAGCCCGGCAACTGCTGAGTCAAACTCGATACCTACTTTATTCCGACTAGATATGATTATTGCAACTTTTGTATAGTAGATATGATGGAGGAAAAATTTTTGTATCAATGCATTTTTCAGTAGAGTAAAATAAGCCAAGGTGTATATCTGACGTAAATTTTCGTTGATGTATTAGACGTGACAGTTTGGCAAAAGAGCCGCCTACCGATCACTAGGTCATGATTTCAAATCATGGTGAGTAAATGTAAATTTTGAATATCTGTTTGGTTTTATGTGACGGGTCTGATAGTGAAGAGTTTACTCCCCTGGATAGGGTTAGGATTGTTCTTGTTCTACAGAAAAACAAAGTCAACTCCAACCTCTGACTCGAACAAGAATATGATAGTAAACAAACGAAGGAATAAAGGAGAAATCAACAATGGTTGATATATATATATATATATATATATATATATATATATATATATATATATATATATATATATATATATATCAGGACACAAAAATTACTCTTTGCCTTGATCGTTGCATCGGTAAACCTAAATGCAGCCATTATGGGATATCATTATCATCAGCAGCAGCCTTTCAGAGTCTATCGTTAGACATAGACTTTCCTCAGGATCTACCAGACCTCTCTATCATAGGCGTCGTGAAGCCAATACATACTGACTTTGAGTAGTTCGTCACGCCATATAATTTTGCCGGATATCGTATATGATCTCTTCATATCCATGTTAGGAGTTGGGATGTCCAGCAGTTGTTAGACCTTTTTGCAATATGACCAGCCCATCGTCATTTGAGTTTTCTAATGGTTTCTATCAACTAATTCGGTCCCTGACCCCTCTCATGTCACCTCGCTAGTGTCCGTCTACCTCGTTACGCCATCCCCAACGACAATATTTAAAGGAAGCTAGATGCAACCGGAAATCGTGCTTCGTTGGAGACCATCCGCTCAGATTGGGGACATGGTGAACGCCCTGACAGAATAGCTGTGTTTTTTATTTCTATTCACAGGTGGCAAACCACTGATTTGGGATGTAATTTGCGGTGATACCTGAGCAAAAGCAACCTAATTCCGTCGGCCATTGAGCCAGGTATTATCATTCGATTGACCAATGGGCAGAAGATGGCCAAATATCGCCCATTGACCGAGAGGGACGAGTACTGGTTGATTCTCATCGGCAGAATAGGTTCCGTTGCGGTGAACTGTATGAAACCGCAAAGCCCTTCCTATGCATGTGTATAGCAGTAATCCGTGGCAGCACATTCTCCATTATTTCTGCAAGATTGGACACAGAGTTGTTCGTCAGAAAATGACATATTCTAAAACTTATTTTGTGTGCAATCAAAACAATCAAGTATTTGCTGGGGATAACATTTCGGAACTGGTGAAATTCATTTAGACATTTTCTTCGTATGAAAAATCCATTAAAAAACTCAAATGGCAATGGGTTGGTCATGTCGCGAGAATGACAGACAACCGATGAATATCACGACTCATGATATGGATCCCCAGAGATCACATGCGCAACTGAGGTTGGCAGAGTATTAGATGGAGAGATGGAGCAAGACAATTCCAGAATGTGCTGGCTCTGCGATGTCCACGATAGAGAAGTGTGGTGAATCCCCGGGAAGGTCTATGTCCATCGTCGGACATTAAGAGACTGATAATGATGATGATGATGATGATGATGATGATCTTTTATTTTCATTGTTTACTCTCTGAACTCTCCATTAAAATTGTCATTTCCAAATGATCAATGAAACAAACAGCAAAAACAAAAGTCAAAATAATGCTAACTACAATAACGATGAACATAATGGGAGGAAATCATAGTCTATAGTAGTCATGAAAGAACGAGAGAAATGAAGAGAAACAAGAGAAAGGAAAATGTTTTTGTTTTGGGGTAGAGAAAGAAAGATGAGGGTGAAGCAAGAAAGAGGGGGGAAAAATAGAAAGAGTGAGATGGGGACGAGGAAAGAGAAGAAAAGAGAAGAGAAGAGGAAAATGAGAAAGACAATTACTGCAACTTCTGTATTGTACAAATGATGAATACATGCGTAGATTTATGAAACTTGTCGGTTCGGCCCAGTTGTTACCTTGGTCGAGAATCCAAATCACGGTAGAGAAATTTCAATTTTGTATTTTTTTATAGATTGGGTTTAACATGACGTGATAGACAAACATTAGATACTTTACACCCTTAAATGAGGCGAGGATTGTTCTTGTTACGGGGGTAAAATAAAGTCAACCTAAACTCAGACGGGAGTTTGACAAAAATTGAATATCTACCCAAATACATACAAACAGATTAAAACAAAGACAAGCCTGGCAGATATAGGTTCAAACTCATTTCCTGCCTCTATTCCGAAATGATTACTGTAACTTTTGTATACATAATAAATCAAAAATTATCTTTTAGAGGTTTTTATCATAAATGTATGTATATACTAGGATAAAATAATCACTTCCGAATTTGTAACATAAATTTTCATAAATACGCAAGACTCGTCTGTTAAACTTAGTCAGTAAGAGAGTCACATACCAATTACTTGGCCGCGATTTCGAATCACGGCAGGGAAATGTTTATTGATCAACTGTAACCATAAAAAATTACCACGGGTTCTATCCTTGTTTTTATGTGTTTCAGACCGTTTCGTCTACCGACAATTGACATCAGTACTCCACTCGACCCCTACTGAAATCGTTTTGTTATTTTTTATCTTGCTCTCATTCTGACAGGTTTATCATTAGCAACTAGATACTCCAAAATCCAGATGATTCTGTTTGTTTGTTTTTTAACACTATTTTCCTGTTCGCCAGTGGATAATACCAGTGATATCATAAATAGGATTAATTCTGACCATATTCATTCTTCGACAGAATTTTTTTACATGATTTCAAATTTTGACAGGAGGGTTGATCAAGATTTATATTATTTGGTTTACCGTGACTGTGAAAAATTTACTCTCCTAAATTAGTCAAGGGTTGTTCTTGTTTTCCTTGCTCTTCTTATCACGATAGAAAAAAAACAAAGTCAACTCCAGCCTATGACTTGGACTAGAGGTTAATAAAATTTACTGGTGTCTTATACTCGCAAAATGTCTCAACTGATCTGTATGTCTCATGTGATATTAATTACCAATATCACAATTTTGATAATTAGGTCCATTAATTTTTAAATACAGCGTCTTTCTATTCTAATTCCAATGCTGATGAAAATTAATTTTTGAAGCTATTGTTGCAAAAGATTTTTCTTCCATTAATGAGTTGAGCGAATGATGGGCAGATCAAGTGTGATGTGTCTGAAGAGACTTTGAAGTAATTCTCTTCATGCAGTGAATGAGGAGCACATAAAAATTTGAGAGTAAAACCGATGTTCATAATTGTGTTTGTATCTTGCCTCTGTTGAATTTATTTACTCAAAAGGTTTTTTATATGTCATGAATTTGTCGTATTCATTCTTGGTTATCAATATAATTGGGTCTCGCAGAGTTCCAGTTGTTTATTATTGTTTGAGAGAATGTTTTTTATTCTTTTTTTTTTTTGCAGTGTACTTTATTAATTTTGATGTTTCTTTTGTTCATTGTAAAGAGCTTTTTCTGCTGGGATGTTATACATGACTTTTATCATTTTAAATGTTTGTATATAGTCTCTATTATTCTTCTTTCCTCTCGTGAAGTTATGCAGAGAATGGGGAGCAGAAACAAAAAAAAGAATAGAATTTGTTCAAAACCTCTGACGTTGTTTATACAATTTTTGATTGCATTTGGCAACATTTATTTCTGTAATAAAACTTTCCGTTTCCAAATGATTGAAAAACTAATGTAAAACTGTTAAGAGATTTTTTTTTTTAAAAAGGAATCTCTGAAAATGGGCACTGACTGGTTTCCTGGAGCCTTTCTATATAATTGTTTATATCCATTGACTGTATATCTATTTGTATTCCCGATAGGTTTTGGCCATAACTGTATGCTTACAATATGAGATGCTGAAAAAAATTGTCTAGTTTCCTAAATTACAAATGCTTCGTCTGACGTCATATTTTCTATTTCGAGAATTGATTTTAAAAAAAGAATTATTTGACGTAGTGTCACGTAACTTTAAAAAAAGTATTCCGCTTTTTCACCTGCCCTCTCTATCCTACTTCTCGTATGAACGGTTTTAACTAATTCAAATTTGGTCGGCACTTTTTGTCATTCATAGAACAGACGACTTTCGTCGCAATTGAAATGTTCAAGAAAGAGAAAACGAATATTAAGTTGTACTTTCTGTTTGGCTTTCCACCTGTCAACTCAACTCAAATCTGGTCCTTTACCTTTACCCTAGATTACTACTCATCTGGATAACTGTTAATGGCTTTTGACAACTACCCCCGGACCATTTCCCCATGGTTGTGATTATTTTTAGAGTCAACTACTTCATTTCTACAGACTTTAACTTTGGATTTACAGTTGCTATGCTATCAGGGGAGGGGAATTATCCCGGAGATAGTTTCCCTGTAACACAATGTTTGAACTGTCGCTGTTTGGGCATCTAATATCACCCCCCTTTTCCACACATTTCTGTCTCCAAACATCTCTCTCTTCGGTCGGTCGGTCGGTCGGTCGGTCGGTCGGTACCACTACCTTAAACGACAGAAATAGAAAAGAAGGAAGGGAGGAAGGAAGAGATGTGATGTTATTAAAAGGTGGGATGTCATTAAAAGAAATCTCTTCCGATCAATTTTTGTCAGCTGCTAATGATGTCATAACAGAGTTCCTAGTCTGCATTTTTGTATGGAAATGGCGATCTACAATTCTAATTGAAAATAATATCTCCATATCGCAATATTTTACGAGTATGAGAATCATTTAACCAAAAGACTACTTGCTCTTCTTATTCCACTTCATCTCTCTCCTCTTCCTGCAACTATCATCACAGTCGGTGGACGCACCGTTGAACTTATGGATTTTGTTTTGAATCTCCCGTTACACAAGTGATGTTCTTTGGAGAGGCAATATGGAAGAATCGTTGATGCTTTCTCCAGACTCATTACTTTAGTCGAGAAGTCTGCTATAAAGCATTGCGATTATTCCCATGGATTCCGGCGACTATCATATTTTGTATTTTATCACAACGTCTCAAGTATGCTTTCTGACCTTCTTTCGGCATATGTTGCGTTCGGATGTCTTCAAGTAACATCCACTATAAATGTTTGACGCTACTGCAGTCAAGATTATAGAATGTAATCTTAAGAAGACTGAAGAACACATCGGCTGAAAACAACAAATACGACGATACTAGTTCAAATAAGCTACGGAATAACGGAAATGCTTCAATTCAGAACTTCAGACAACACTAGGAAGGCTGGAGAGCTCACCGACTGAAACGTAATGATCATAACTAGGAATACGTTTTTAATCATTTTTTTCACAAAGATATTCCTTCCAATGGTAAAGGGCTTTGAAAGTTGGAACCTCATAAAGGCTGGGTATTAAAGGGTCACTGTGAACAGTGACAGCTTAGGCACTCCCTACTCTCTTGAGGACCTGACAATTGACATCTGGATATATAATTTTGCCTCTCTCTTGAATATATCCTTTTGCAACCCCCACCCCAACCCCCACTCGAGAAAAGTGACAGTGGAACCCTTCCCCACTGTTGCTAACTGACCCACGCACTGACGTTTTCTCTAATCCGAGCACAGATGTAGAGACTCAGTACAATTCTCGTGTTTACTACCTTCCCGGATTCATACACACATTGGTCTGGGCGTAGCAGAACCACGTGATTTGGTTTTAGAATATTGCACATGTCATTTTCAATTACTGTCAAGTGTCAAATTAACAGAGACCGTTGAGTGTTGGGTATAAAAGAACATTCAGTGTTAATTTGTTAACGGGGGAGGGAGGAGATAGATAGTGAAAGTGAAAGTAGCAATCTGTGTGCTCATAGACAAGTGATAAAAAGAATTACAACAGTCTACGATGTGGGCTAAGCGCTTGCATGTAAGACAAGATGTAGGGCAAAATGGAGGAAGGAAGGGAGTATAGAGGACAGAAGGTAGGAAATAAAATAGGAAGGAAAGAAGATGTGTCAGTCGTACAGAATGTACCAATAGAGCTAGAGGACTCAAATTTCAAAGATTTACCCACATTATATTTACATTTTTTTGTTTTTTCTGAGAATTCCACCCAAATTAGATTTTTTTTGAGGGAAGTTCTATTTACCATGTAACTTTATACTTGAGTGTTCCTTTAATGTGTGTCCAACAGTATTTCCGGTCCGGGGGGATTCAGACTCTCTTGGGATCTATCAATGGATAAGAGAAGTATTCATTGATGATCTCTTTTTCCAATTCTTTGAGTGATCACCCTCAACAGGGCACGTCCCCTGACAAGAAAACGTTGGCTACATAACAGTGTCTAGTGAGTGACTAACCGAACTTATTGTTCTCTGTTTTATTTTTTAACCCCTTTAAAAACGCTTCAACTAATTTGTTTTAGCCTTCTTCAGGTGGAACGTTATTATATATGGAGTATGTTGCTACTCATATGCAGTTGGGAAGGGATGCTGCGGGATAATGGATAGTGAGCGAGTAAATGCCCTGTTTTGTCTTATGGTGATCCACGAATACCTAGTTCCCGGAGATTCGTCTACCAGGCTGTCCTTCCCCATTGCAATAAACGAGGGTAGGATCACTGCAATATGCTTATGGTACAGAACAATTTTCGCCCCTACCAACACATAAAAATGTGTTGGCCCCTATGTGAAAATGGTCTTTCCCGCCAAAGAATGTGTGAATACTGTGATTCATGGCGAAGGTTGGAGGCTAAGAGAAAATCATTTATTGTTCCATCCATCTTGCACCCCACAATTGAAGAAACAGTTTCAAACTAAAAAGCACTCAGATATTGCAAACCTCAGCCAACGCCATACACTAATTAGAATGTAATTGTGTAAGTTTCGATCTTCCATACGTGGATTTTTGTCTTGACGTATGAGAAATATCTCTCAGTCGAAAAAAAATCATGGAGCCATCCAAAATATTAATCGACCTTTTCTTAGCTTTACTTTCTTAGCTTTTCAATGGCCCATCCTTTCACAGAATATCATCGAAATATATTGAGAACTTTTGGAGATACAGACAAACATCAGTGAATACATACTGTATTTCCCCGTATAATCCGCTAATGTAGATAATCTACATCCCACCCCCAATTGAGCTTCAACTTTGTATAAAAGATGCATTATCTCGTGTATATGATTATGTGTACGAATATTTATAACAATCATGTTTCTGTAAAAAATATGCTCGTGGGATTTTAGCTAAAAAAAACATTGAGAAAAATAATGAAATACGACATACATCTTCGAACGTGGTTGGAAGAGTTGAAAAAGATATTTTGAAAAAATGATGTACTCCTCTATGCCATACTAACTCCTCCTTTGTTTTGTTTCTTTTCCAGGTCTCTCCCTGTCGGTGGGAATAATACTGTATATATCAGCTGTCAACGACGAGGTCGGTCATCGTCCGAAGACTGCCGGGGTGGGAGAGCCCAAGTTTTCTTATTTTTACGGGTGGTCCTTCTTCTTTGCTGGTGTTTCATTTATCACTGCCGAAATGGCTGCTGTGTTCGGTATCTCGCTCTATTTGTTACGCAATGCTCACATGGACGACATGATTCGGATCATACCCGGCCTCGAAGACAAAGTCGATTCCGACTATTGCAAGGATGATGAAACAGCCATCCAATCGACAACCATCATCTTATGAGCCGTTAATCTTTCCAGAGGCGTGGCTGAAAGAGGGGGTTAGAGGGAGCGATTTGAAAACGCCCCCAGGTCTCCAATGGAGGCGGGGCTCCCAAAAGATTTAGGCATAGTAGTTAAACTACTACGTTCTACTAACATTACGGAATTTCAAATTTCACTAAATGTTGGAGGGGGCCCCAGGGGGCGAAGCCCCCGGGCCCCCAAATCTCTAGCTACGCCCCTGGATCTTTTTGTTCGTTTTTAAATATCTTTTTTATATATCATTGTGGCGGTTTCTGTTCAGGGATTAAAATGCAAAGAGAAAATATAAAATCCAATGAAGTGTGAAATATCGAAGACACCAACATGGGCGTCTGCTGCCACCTAACTTGGGTGGGGTTGGGGGCAAAAAGATATATTCAGAATATATCTAAGCAGTAACCCTGTTAGCAGCAAATAATAATACCATCCTTCTATATGGGTACATGAAGTTGGGGTTTCATAAAACGATTGTGCTGCTCCATTATCCGTTATTGACCATAAGGTTCCAACATTCAAGCCCCTTGCCCTAGGTAAGAAGACCTGATCCTGGAGAGAGGGTGAAAATGCCCTGCACCCCATGCACCCGATCCACACCAGCAGACGCACATGGGCACAAACAAAAAGGAAACGAACGAAATAGAATTCAAAATCTCTCAATGGAGGAAACTGGAATAATTGAAATTTGAAAGAGGAAAGGTTCTGCACTGACTGACCAGAACCAACCCCGTCTGCCTCGAAACGTTCTAGAAATTATTCGGGGACTTTTTTTTTTTTTTGTTTCGTTTTGAACGAATTCAAAGATAAGGACACTAGAAAGGGGAAAATATATGCATAAGAGATTTGACGAAAGAAAGACGAAGTGAACGAAGGACAAAAACCAAGAAAAGAAAAAAAATTGAAGAAACACAGAAAGGAAAAAATTAAAGAAAAGAAGGAGAGAAAATAAACGTTCGAAGGAAACAAGCAACAAACATACGAAAGAAAGATGGAATAAGATAAGGAAAGAACTAGATGAATTAGGATCAGAAATAAGTGAAGAAAAGTAGGAGACATGAAATATAATGAAGAAAGAAAAAAGGAGAAAGGAAGAAATGTAGGAAGGACAAAAAACGATTTTTTTAAATAGTGAAAGAACATTATGATCTCAGAAACATAGAACTAAAAAACCGTACAAAGGTAAAATGTTCAGATTAATTTCAAAAAACCTCCCTTGTGACATCACATTTAAAAAATGGGAATGGCTGAAAAATGTGAATGTGTCCTCAATTAAAAACCAAAGCACTCAAAAACAATACAGCCAAATGAACCATCCATTTCAGCCACTCTTTAATGATATATATATATATATATATATATATATATATATATATATATATATATATATATATATATATATATATATATATATATCAGCCAGTGCTTGGTGTGCCTTTCCTGAGTCAACTGTTCGAGAATGAAGAGAGCTAAAGTATTCGGAGAATGTGCCACCTAGATGATTATTCTTTTCATGATTCCTGTCCGTAGCAGAAGGAGAATTGTCCCCGACTTCTAAATTTCAAATCGACATTGTCTTTCGTCAAATCATTTTACGTTCGAGGTTTCAGATCGGGATTGCTGGTCAATATTTCATATCTTCTCGAAGAATAGAGAGAAAAGAAAGAGGATAGAAATCTTCAGAAAATTCAATTTTTTTTTCTTAAAAAAACAGACAGAAAGAAAGGCGGGAAATAGTGACAGATCCATCATGGCAGACTTTCCTCTGACGAAGATTAATTCTTATTGAAAAAAAGATTCCTTTCTCTCGTGGATAAAGAGAATATTTAATTTGTGGTGGATTTTTTTCTTAAATTGATGTTCGAACAAACGGTTCATTGACAGATTCCATTAGAAAGAAAGACTGTCAATTCAGTGTCATTGAAGAGTTATCTATTCAAAAATCATTGGTTCAACAATTGCCGAAAGATTCTGTCCAGTGAATAATGCCATCGAGTTATGTGCCTTGCAAGTTACCTAAGCTATATTCCGCATTTTCGAACTAAGACCAATGATAAATAATTCTTAAAAAAGGCAAAATTGATTGGCAAGAAAATAGAAAATTACAGAATATTCCCAAAAGCATTTTGGTAAGAATCATCAATATATGCAAGAGTCACCAATACAGGAATACCTTGAATGGTGCAGTTTTGATTAGAACGGGTTTTGATGTAGTACAGTTGAGGTATTGCTGTAAAACTTAATGTATCTAAGTATAATCTGAATAGAAACTGCACATTGAATTATTATAAGACCTTGAAAAGTGCAGTTTTGAACAGTAAAGAAAATTAGGGAACGAATTCATTGCACTAATCAAAGTATTCCTGTATACAGAATTACTACATACATATGTATACCTAGACAGATATTTACATAAATAAATGCATATACATATATATATATATATATATATATATATATATATATATATATATATATATATATATGTATATATATATATATATATATATATATATATATATATATATGTATATATATATATATATATATATATATATATATATATATATATAATGGCGACAAAATATGTGATTTTGTAACATACATAAGTGTGCACATATATGTAAATTTATGGGTATATGCTTAAGAATGAGGATATGTATATATTGGTGCATATGCAAATATATATGTGTGTGTGTGCGCGTGTGTGTAAATAACTGTATGTATGTATCTTTGTACATTGCTATGTATACATAATAGAGTAAACTATTTACTCCTCAATGAACGCTCTGCTAAATCAGGCCTTGTGCGATAGTTGTCTTAGTCCCACAAATACCAAACAAAATATGTATGTGTATATATATATATATATATATATATATATAAAGGATGGTTGAGAAAAACTCCCTATGGAAAATTGGTGATAAGTTTATTATTTATTGGTCGATTACATTGAAACTAATTTTATTTTGGACCATAGAATAAATTAAATTCTACCACTCAAATGACCAAAATAAAATGTGTTTCGCGAAAATAGAGCAATATTCGCTTTACCTATAATAGAATGTTAATTCTCGCCCACTATATATATATATATATATATATATATATATATATATATATATATATATATATATATATATATATATATATATATATATATATATATGCAACAAGAAATCTTCGGATACCACAAAGTTAATTCTGGTTGACTTGCTAAGACCACTCCTACCGAGCCGAGCCAAGATCTGCCATGCTAGCAAGTCTATTTTTATCCCTACGAAGCTGATATGAAAGAGTATTTGCTCTTCTGGCAGTTGATAATAAGACTAATTACAACGAAGACACAAAACAGAATCAATCCTGATGCGTATATATATATATATATATATATATATATATATATATATATATATATATATATATATATTATACACATGCACACACATATATAAATATATGTCCGATTGAAAACGACAGACAAAGAACATTGAGTTAGTTTTCTTGATAAAACACTGTTTTTCGTCCATTGTTTTCAATCAGATATTCATTAATAAAAGACAGCTGTTTAAGTATACAATATATATGTATATGTGTATACATACATATATACATATGTGTGTGTCTATATATATATAAATACATATATATATATATATATATTTATATATATATATATATATAAATATATATATATATATATATATGTGTGTGTGTGTGTGTGTGTGTGTGTATAGTGTCATCTACAGACAGCTGTTTCGTCGTATTACGACTCTTCAGTGTAGCTATAAACTCGACATCCTTTCCAGTGCTGCTAGGCAGGATGGAAACCTTCGCTCCTGACCTGGAGTCTGGTATTCTACCCCTGCGGGATGGACAATAGGGTCAAATTAATCGATATGTGTGTGTGTGTGTGTGTGTGTGTGTGTGTGTGTGTGTGTGTGTGTGTGTGTGTGTGATACCAGTTTCGTGGTGCTGTTATGGTTATTGAACTTCCTCTGAGAGACTTATAGTTCTATTGACAAATGACATCAACAGCAGTAGTAATATAAAAAGAAAATATGGTCAGTAACATTTCTCAGATCGTTTTCCTTAAATATAATATCATATACCAATAAAGACAGAGATTTATGGGTGCACACCCAAGTTCTCAACAACAATGTTTAGCCCAGTACGTACACTGTTTAACCGTTGTCAAGCCCCTTCTCCCATTGACACCTCCTTTCTTCAAAACATACGCCTAGAGGTACGAACATTCATTCTTATCGAAATTGTAGGCCGTACATATATATATATATATATATATATATATATATATGTGTGTGTGTGTGTGTGTGTGTGTGCGTGCGCATGCACGTTATTATGCATATATATAAATATAGAAAGTTTTTTTCTTCAAAATCCTACCCTGAATCTATCAAAAAAAGCATTTATATGTGTGTGTGCACTCATGTGTGTATGAGTACCACATAATATGAGAACACATGCACACGTATGTATATGCATTCAAATATGTAACTATCTATGTACACATGTATGTGTATTAGATTTCAAGATAATTTGCATTCGGATTTTTTATTTTGTTTTTCGTGGGTTTTTTCTGTAATTTCAACCTACCCCTAATCTCACAAATCGCTTGATACAGCTCTTAATTGACAGTGAAACTTTTCTATGAATAGAATTTTTTTTAAAAACGGAACTTCTCTGTGAATAATTCCTTAGTTTTTTGTTTTTTTATTTCTTAGAGATGAAAGGAGGTAACACTGGTCAGTGGTTGTTTCCCTTGGTATTACCATTCAGATTTTTTCATATAAATTTAAGAGTTAAACATTGACTCATTACTTTAAGAATGAAAAAGATTTTGGGACTTAGCTTGGCACCTAACGGCATTTTATTTCGAAACAATCCCTAGTTTTCCTCATTCATCAATCCGAGGTATCCCTTCGAGTATTCACCTAAACAGACGCCATGATGTTTTAATCTACACGAGAACAATGGCTGTTATGAAAAAAGTGTTAATGATGATAAATATATAATGGTGGTGGATGTGTTCATCATCTCTACAGTAGTCAAATCACGACAAAAGAATTTTATAAACAATGTATATGTACAGTAAAAAAAAAGACATTGTTTTCAACTTTTGTTTCCATTCGTCCGATTTATGAAGAATAAATTTGAAAAAAAAACAAAAAACAAAGAATTCTTTCTCGATGTGAAAATCGTGAATATCTTCAGAAATCAACCACAGGAAATTTTAACATGAAATACCGGGTTGACCATTCTCTTCATAACCCGTTAATTCTATTTATTGTTGCTTCCTTTCATTGTTATTTTAATTGTTATTCATTCAACCCATAAAAGCGAGGAATTTTAATACAACTTCTATGGTAAATTTTGGCTCAACCAAAACACTTGGAAGATTTCAGAAAACCAAAAGTTGAACTTTAAGAGAAATAAGCCATATATGGTCTGTATCTAGGGCGCAACGCGTATGTGTCACTAAGCGCATGCGTACACATATGTGCACTTGCGTACGAGAGCGAGATTATGTCACGAAACGGGATTTTTAACGAGATTTCAATAATCAAAAAGAAAAAACTTGGTGATGTGGAAAGACGGGAATATATTTCACGTTATTTATTTTGACGAAAACGACAAATCACTCAGCTAAAATGATGAGGTAAGCATTAAAATATGGACCGTAAAACTCCGAAGAAAAAAATTGCCTGATTCATAGCCCGGATGCAGCCGTTACTTGCTCGTATAAATGGCGTAACAGGACAAGAACGGTGCTTAACGAACAACTGATAAAACAAAGACATTCTCTCACACACACGCATGCATACACACGCGTGTATATATATATATATATATATATATATATATATATATATATATATATATATATATATATATATATATAATTTGTGGCGTGGTATATCTATTCACTTCTCTTCTTTTTAAACTCAGTCTTGATTTTATGAAGTCTCGTCAGGCAGAACTGAAAAGTGAAAGTCTGCAATTCAGTTCAATGAACCAGCATTAATAACATGAATTTTTGTTTGTAATCGTTGGCTGGTCAGAGCAATTATTTTTGCATCCCGATTGTCCATTCTTACCAGTATGGCAGCGGTAGTAATATTTATCTTCTAGCAAATGACAAATGATGAAAAAAAAATGCAAACGAAAAAAAAGGCCGGGAGAAAAAAAAAACAGGAATATGAACGAAAAAAAAATGGAGGAAATAAATTGAAAAGAACGTGAAATTAAACACTAACATGTGTAAGGATTCGAGTGTCAAGCAAAAAGAAAACGGTTTCAAAAATGTTGGAAAAGTCAAAATATCTTCAAAATAATTCAAAGAAACAGAGGGAGAGAGATAATGATCAGAACGTTCAAGGTTCAATTTAGCACCAGTGAAAATCAAATTCAAGCTCAACTTTTATTTCTAACAGAAAAAATGTTTACATAAATTTGATTAAAACAACTTTTTTTTTCGAAAACTTGCCTACCCACAGGAAAACACTAAAATGAAGATATGCGATGTTACCTCCATAATATGTGACAAATGTATGGAAATGCCCACACAAAAATGTGAGAATTGAAAAGACTTTTTTTTTTTAATTACTTCAACAGATGCATCATGAGAACCGTTCCGTCAAACAATCCGTGAAGGTCTTTCCATTCCGATGTCAGATTTTTGTCGTTATCTTCGAAGGAAAATACAGGTGTCCCCTGTTATAACGCGGGTGTTGGGGTCCAAGAAAGCCAACCTAGCTGCGATCAATTTAGCTATTTTGGGAGCTAGATCAATCTATTTTTAAGCTAGTTCTATCTATTTTGGAGCTAAATCTTCGCTGTAATAAACTGCGTTATAACGTTGGGACGCCTGTAATAAATGATTTTTTTTATATAAGCATAAATCGACGCTAACGGAGACGGGCGTTACCATTTCATTTTTTTCGGGTTTTTTCCGCTTTTTTTTTCCAATGGCTTATATTCCTTCTTTTTTTTTTTTCTTTTTTTTTTTGCAACTAAAATTATGAGTTGAAATCTTTTTCATATCGCTACTGCCAAAACCATTCTTTTGGGATTTTTTTTTACTTAAACTTTCAATCCTGGTTAGGGAATATTTCTAAATAATTATTCATTTGCATGCAAATCATTTCCACGATTGATCATCCTATATCGAATTCCCTTTTTCAGTAGTATGATCCATCTATCTATCTATCCCAATTCGTTCATCTATATCTATCTATCTGTCTATCTATCTATCTATCTATCTCTCACGATCTGTTTATCTCTATCTATCTGTCTATCTATCCCAATCAGTCCATCTATATCTATCCCAATCTGTTTATCTTTATCTATCTGTCCCAATCTGTTCATCTCTATCTATCTATCTATCTATCTATCTATCAATCTATCTATCTAATTGTCCAATGCGTTCTTATCTATCTACCTATCTCTCGACCTATCTCAATCTGTTCGTCTGTATCTATTTATCTATCTACCTATCTCTCGACCTATCTGAATCTGTTCGTCTGTATCTATTTATCTATCTATCTATCCAAATCTGTTCATATCTATCTATCTATCTATCTATCTATCTATCACTCTCTTAATTTATATTCTAATCTTTTTATCTCTATGTATGTTCAAATCTATCTATCTATCTATCTATCCCAATCTGTTCATCTCTATCGATCTATCTATCTACACACACACACACACACACGCATACACACACACACGCATATATATATATATATATATATATATATATATATATATATATATATATATATATATATATCACTCTCTCAATTCACATTCGAATCTCTTCATCTCTACGTTCATATCTATCTATCTATCTATCTAATTCATTTCTATCGATCTTAGCAAGTTCATATTTTCTCAATCTCTCTCTCTCTCTCTCTCTCTCTCTCTCTCTCTCTCTCTCTCTCTCTCTCTCTCTCTCTCTCTCTCTCTCTCTCTGTCCATATTTGTATGTGGGGGCGTATGACTGAAAAGTTTTCATTCGGTGCCAGAAATCGATATTCGAGTTTCCAGGTGAAAAAAAAATCTCCTTACTTTCGAAGAATTCGTATAAGATTCCTGTAAGATCTATGATACCCACGGAGTATGTCTGCCTATCCTTTAAGCTGTCCCTTGGCTTTTAAATTTTTTTGTTTGTTTATCTTATACAAGCATTTATCTATATTAATCGCTCAGATGATGTAATGGTTAGCAAGTCACACGTGGAAGGTCCAGGGTTCGATTCCCGGTATGAGCGGGGAGTGTGGAAAACCCTTCATGAGGACAAATTTCCTAGTGCAATCATCAACTAAGTACACCCTGTGTGACTGGGATGGAAAAATTAGGGATGGAAACGCCCCCCCCCTTTCTGATTCGAAAGGATTGTAGCGAACGAAAAAGGGGGCTTCGAGTCGCCCCCCGACTTGGACTTACATACTTCGGCTTCAATGCATTTATCGATGGACGAGCAAACATTTTTTTCCCTTTAATTACCAATGAGTCAATCATTAGATTAATTAATCCATCCAACACATCGATTTGTTAATTTTTCAATCATTTCGTCTGTCTGTTTTTTAGATTTGATGATTCATCAATCGATCAAACATCAATTTAGGGTCATCATGGAGTTTCTAACCGTAGGAATCTTATCATTTGAATGCAATTAGTTTTGACACTTCACCATCTTCTTCAAATACTGGAACATTCTGTTTTTCTTCCATGAATTCTTTTTACTCGTGTGCTATTTTTAACACCCAGTCTGCACGTTTGAGAAATTTTCGAAAAAAAATCATCAATAAAGAAAAATAAATAAATAAGAGAATCCACGAAAGAAAAACAGAACAGGTAAAATTAGATCCAATGAAATGATCCAGATTCGACGGTTAAAAACTCCATGTTAGTCCTGTTTTGTGACATATATATCCACGAATCTGGTCTGATATTTCTCCGTGTGAATGTTAGGTGTGTCTGTGTATGTATAATAATGCATTTACAAACGTACGTGCACACGAACATACACACGCACATACAGCAAGAAAGTGATTCCGAGAAACATGCTTGCAAGAAATCAATATTTGATTACGTTCCTTTTTTTCTCTCTCTTTCTTATCGTCTTCCCTCTCTTTCTTCTCGTAAACTTTCCACTCTCTCTCTCTTTCTCATTCCTGTTCTTTCTCCTCTCAGTTCCTTTACTCGCACTCTCTCTCTCTCTCTCTCTCTCTCTCTCTCTCTCTCTCTCTCTCTCTCTCTTCTTATATCTCTTACTTTCTCACACTCTTTTCTTCTCCCTTCTCCACTGCCCCGTTAGATGTTCTTATTCGTCCCTCCCATTTGATAAGTAGCCACGGTCTCTCTCTCTCTCTCTCTCTCTCTCTCTCTCTCTCTCTCTCTCTCTCTCTCTCTCTCTCTCTCTCTCTCTCTCTCTCTCTCCAATATTTTTCAAAAAGTGTTTTTCAAATAATTTTACCTTTGGTATTTGGCAGTGTTTCCTCAATGCAGGAAACACGTTTGAACGAAGCTCGACCGTCGCCATTACTTCTTCTAATGTTGCTTGAAATTTCCATCCAAAATTTGACAGAAACAACAATCATCAAACAACAAAATGCGAAAAGTGAAATTTCGACCCAAATTCTTGCAAGTTCAAAGTACTTACATCGAACAAAATGGAAGAAACATTCAGATGGAAAAATATATATATATATACACATATAAATACACACACTCAAATCTTTCACTTCTACATTGTCAAATCACTACCACCAAATATAAACACACATATATATATATGTGTTTTATACACACAAACACACACATATGTACATATATATATATATATATATATATATATATATATATATATATATATATATATATATATATATATATATATATATATATAGTGAACAAGGTTTAAAAAAAGAATTAAAAATACATCTATGGACTTCGGAAGGAGTTGGATATTTTTTCCTACTGTAAAATCTTCCTGCATGCGAAAACACACTCAGAAATGAATATGAATATATATATATATATATATATATATATATATATATATATATATATATATATATATATACTCATACATGCATATGTATATGCATATATGTGCTATATGTGTGCATACATACATAATCTTCTTACTAATATAATTATGTCTTAAATATGATAAACATGTAAATGTATGTGCATATATATATATATATGTAAACCTACTCAGCCAAACACATACACACACTCACATACACACACACACATGCACATATATACATATATATATATATATATATATATATATATATATATATATATATTGTTGGAAAATATTCACAGACTTGTTTGCTGGAAAATGGTGGTCGACTTTTTTCGTTTTGGCATGAAAAGAGATTTAAAAAAAGAAAAAATCCTCAAAAAACGAAAAAAGTAAGAAGCGACTGTGAAGTTGAAAGAAATTCTGAGATGCAACATTCAAAATAACATTGACCTTATTATTAACCACAATAATAATCAATTAAAAAGATAATATTATCCATAATATTCATAATAATACTTATAAATATCATACGTGTCTTTCGACGGCCATAGTCAATGTGATGTTTACGTCTTGAAAACCAAAATAATATTGACGATGTTGTTTTACAAACAGAAAAAGAAGAAATACATTTAATCTTATGTAATAAGTACTAAAAAAAGTGGCTTTCTTTTTCCCCCAGTTTTTTCTTGGTTATTTTCTTGTGCTTTTTTTTATTGATCATTATCTTTTTTTATATATCAATTTTCAAAAAAAATTAAAAAAAGAAAGAGGAAAGCAAAATGGTGGTTACCTTAAGCCAGTAACATCTTGAACCTGAAAAAAATATATTTAACAAAGAATGGAAAAAGAAGATCAATAATGGCTGACCTTCCGTTTCCGCTTTTGCGACCTCTGCACCCGGTCTACAAAGAAAAAAAAACAAAAAATCATTTTTAATGTTATTTTTTGGTACTCCTTTTTACAATGGGCTATAAAAATATACATCTCCAAATACATGTATAAACAAATATATAGTATATAGGTATACACAAAGACACATACACACATACAAACACACACATGAACACACACGCACACGCACGCACACATATACATAAAAATATATTCATGAATATACAAACCTGTAAACTTAATAACTGTTAACCATTTACATTTTCACCATTTTTACATTTACGTTGATATGCATACATGTACACATATTCTTGTATATGTGTGCACACACATACACATACATATATACATACATATGTGTATATACACACACACACATATATATATACCAGTTTAAATGTATACTCTGCATCCGTATGTTCGTATGCATGTTGGATGGTGAGATGGTAGGCACGATACTCTAAGGAGATTTTGGTGGTATATTGTGAATACCTGATTTTTGCCATATTGTGGAAAATCTTTTTTACAGGTTTTTTTCTAATATTATGATTGCTATTCTATTGTTAATTTTGAATGTTTGTTTTGTTAAATCGGAGAGACGAAAAAATAAAAAGAATCTAACTCTAGAACGGTCAAAATGTCGTTTTCGACGTATTATGTTCGGAGGTGTAGAGCGATGGAAAGACTATCTGCACGACAATCGGACCCGGCAAAACAGCGGCAAATTCTGGCTGATGCTGTTGACCCACACCTAACACTAATGCCTCTGAGAAGGCATGAATCCACTTTTATATGTTCTCTGTCCCATTGTCCGTCTCTTAGACTGATTGCCAACCATAGCTATTTACTCGTAGCTGGAGTAGGGGTGAAGAGATGGATTTATGCCTTTCCCGCTTTGCACTAATTCTTCGGGGAGGGCATTTATCCACTTCTCTCTGCGCTTTGTTCGATTGTCTTCCAAGACTGATTGCCAACCAGAGCTGCAGAGCTCAGTCTGCGGTTTGCCCATTACTGGGGATGAAGATGTGGATTCATGACTTTCCAAAGGGCAGTTGTGGGACGTGGATACGAAATGTCTCATCCGGAGTTTGTATTTGGTCAACAGATTCTATTCTCTGATAACCGTTAGGCTACTTACAACCCCCATTCTTGTAAAATAAGCTACAATAACAATAAAAACAAAAACATTTTATCTATATATCTAGCTATATGCCTATATTCTTGCATGGTTATCTATTAAACCCAGCGTGGACAATTGATGTACAAAATCTTTTTAGTGTGGGATATCCAGAACAGAACACAAGGTCGTTCGAAATTCCCCAGTTCCCTTGGCTACTGCCGCAAGCATCAGGGTGTGCCTCTAACTCTATCCCTGTTAGTACAATGACTGGGTGCTTCCTGCAGGATGGTTCCCTGGGCATCAGATTTCAGTAAATTATCAGGATGAAATGAAGTTAAAAACACAATTTCAAGTCATCAGGATTTGATTTAATCAAAGCAAGGATGAAAAGTAGAATTCAGACCCCTTCAACTCCATAAAAGAATACTGGGATCTGAATTTTAAATATCATTCTTGTTTTGATTAAAATGAATTGAATTTTGATTACGGTGTCATCGGAAAATTTGCACTTTTGACTTGGATCAATTTTGTGTTCTAGACTCTACGTCTGATCCGAATATTATTGGCTCCCAGCCCCGAGAAGGCGGGAATCAGAGGATTATCTGCATATTCATAGCGACCAGACAATCTTTACAAGTCATACAAATGATTTTGCTTTACATTTCGTGCATTTACCATTTGTTGGTTTTTCAGAGAATAGGCAGATGATAATTGGAGGATTTTGGTTCCAGTTTTTACCATGAATCATTTCTTTAATTATACGTCTTTAATATGGAGTGGTATGTGTCGTTTTGACACCTTGGCTGTTTTAAATACAATTTTCTAGTTCAATTGGGACCAAATATTTATCTTTGATGAAAACTATATTTGCATTTTTCATCTCACTACAATTGAAGAAATATCTGTGTGCATGTGTGCCATCACCACGATTATTCGACAATTGGCCATCATACGAAGTTGGCATTTGCTAGATATATCAGTCAGCACACAAGGCTAAGCAGTGTCGAATTTGCAGTTGTTTGGATCAGTGGTCCTAAAGAAATCTAATAAAGATAGATTGAAAATGAAAGATCTTTCTTCATACTTTCTTTAAATTTTCTCCCTTGGATTTCGTCCTTTAGAATACATTTTGCATCGATCGCTACCAACATCTTTTCTTTTTTTTTTCAGCTCAGATCAGCAAGAAAACTTCAGTCTATTCAAAATTTTACGACTTTGCCATTTCCCTTTAATATTACAATGCCCTAAACGAAACAGATCAGACGAGAGGGAGAACAAAAAGAAGTAATTATAGCGGCCATGTTAATTTCTTACATGACAAGTAGGTTGCTCCAAACATCGTGAATCCAACCCGTTCTGAATATGCACCTTTTGAATGGGAACTGATCCAATAAGGAATAATAATAATTTTCAGAAAATTCGTTTACTTGTCAGCAAAGGTCTTCCATTGCTATTTAGACATAACGTCAAAAAATGAAGCCGTCGGTCTCGACATCTTGGCCCTTCTAGGGTTAAAAATACCCAAAGAACACACAGTTGTTACTATAATTTTTGTTTGTTATTTGGTATGTTGTTCAGTATTTTAAATGTAGATACTAATGCAAATACTGATACCAAATGAGTCAAGGCAAAATACGAGAAGCAACAGGAAGCAAATAGATAAGATTTAATTTACTACCAGTAACAAATGCTCTAATCCTAACCCAAACCCTAAACCCTAAATTCTTAAGTCAGTCGCCACAGACCTCTGGTCTAAAGCTTTTTTTAGATTACATTCCCTTCTTTTCTGGTAACAGAAAACAAAGGGAAGTTATGAGAGGCAACGAGAAGCGAAACACTGGTATCATTTATTACCATAAACAATTGGTATAACCAATGAATAACCCTAAACCTAACCCTAAATTCTTTGAATAATCATCACAGTATGAATTTTTTTTAATTACATCCCCTCTGCTGCTCTTTGTTTCCCATGGCTTCTCGCATTTTACCACCAATAATATCAAATTAGTATTTGGTGTCAGTATTTACATCAGTGTTGTTTTTTAATTGTCATGGAGTATATTTTTCTTGGCTCCTATTAACATGAAGAGTCAGCCATTTTAGAAACCAACGACCAAAACTGTCGACAAAGGTTTCTTCAGTTTTCAAGTTAGTTCGGCTGGCTGGCTGGCTATGTATGTAACACGCGCACAGGCTGTACCAATGAAGTTAGAGAGCAGAACTTTTCAACCATAACTCCTTATTATGTCATCAACAAAAAAAAACGTTGTTTTTTCTTCTGTTATTCACAAATTCCCTCCTTAATAGATTTTTAGTGAGTGATTAAATCTGCGATGTTTCCATCTGTTAGTCTATGCCTGGCGACATTCACGTTTCTTTTTTGAAAATTCAGACTTTTTTTAGTGATCACTGCCCAACAAAAAGTGAGAGAAGTAACTTATTAATTGATCACAGCTTTTTCCATGTTTTTAAATTGGTTACGCCTAACATGATCTGCTGTCAACGACGTCGGCTATGTTTCTGTTGAGTGACTAACCAGACTTGTTTTATATTATTTTTGCTTCTTATCTCGTCTTTGGTTTTGAAATTAATCTATTCAATTTCTAAAATCTTTTTTTATACCTTTTTTGATTTAATTCCATGTTCCATCGTAAAGAGTTTCATAAGAGGCTGTCCTGTCGAAGAACCAGATCATACTGCTATATTTCAGATCAAGAGTCGCTGAGGTGGTCGATATCGACCCCTGGGAGTCGATGGAAGTATCCAAAGGGTCGATAAATACCAGGGGTTCGAAAGGAGGGGGGGTTCGAAAGGAGGGGGGGTTCGAAAGGAGGGGGGGTCAATAAACGCTGAGAGAGTCTGTCGAACTTTTGGGGTCAAAAGCTAATACTTGTATAAGAAATTAAAATTCATAAAACTCGCTATCAGAGTCAATAATTGAAGAACCGTAGCGTTAAAATTAAACATAAACAAACACAGAAACATGCACACATATCAAATTAAAAAAAGGATAAAACCCTGCACCATCTTTGATGACTACAGGTTATTCCAAACAACACGCTATCGTAATTATTGTATCGGTTTATATATAATTATATGCTATGGATTTGGTAAGTTTGGGGAATATTTGATACGTTTTAATATATTGTTCATATTACGTCTGATAAATTCCTTTTAGTAGTCCTTGCTGGAAGTTGATGGGGGGTCAAGAATTCCATAAAGGGATCAATGGTCTAAAAAGCTTAGTAAACCCTATTTTAGTTAAGACAAAAGATAAAATGAAAGACGAACCATGTTAAATAATTAACGCGTACAATGCCCTTTTCGTAGAGACCAAATATCACATCGGTCGAAAAAAATCAGGTGCTTGTGCGAATTTTTTCTGCATGATGAAACTATAAGCATTGACTTTTGTATTACGAATTCTTTCCATTTTAGTTTTAAATTATTATTATTATTATTATTATTATTATTATTATTATTATTATTATTATTATTATTATTATTATTATTATTATTACACCAGTTGTTTGGTGGTCATCCCTGGAGGCTAAGTGACTACAAGTCCCCTCAAGTCTCCAGTCCTCCTTCACATTTTTACAGTCCATAGCAGCCCTGAGGTTTACAGTTTCATACCAGTTACCTGTCGGTTAGTAAGTATCTTCAGCTTTCAAGCCGTCTTTGTCCTCACCTATCACAGCTGCACAATGGTTTGTACTGTCTTCACCATGTCTTTTTCCTGTCTGTTAGGCCATTGCTAACAACTGGGGTCGTAGGTCCCATATTTCCAGTACCGTAATCAGTACCCGTGCAGTTCCCAGTAGTGCTGTGATCTGCTTTGTCACAATCCTTCCTTTTCTCCCCACTTCTTCCAATCTCGTTTTCAGCGTCTTTGGTACGGTTCCGAGTGCACTACTATTTCTGGTACTACTGACTTTCATGTTCCATACCTTCTTCAGTTCCCTTGCTTTTCACTCTCTTTCATATTATTATGTGATTATCAGGTGTTAACAGTAGTAGTGATCGGTGGCCCCAAGTGGAGATTAAGTGACGGCAAGTCTTGTCAATACTCCAGGACTTTCCTCAGTATCTTAGCTGATTTCAGAAGCACTGTAGTCTGCATAATCTCGACCCTTTCCGAGAATCTTCGTTCCTCCAACCTATTTGCTAGAGTCTTCGCGATTGTTCCATTCTTATCTTCAGCTCTCTCGCAGGATGCAGATATCTATTCAGCTTCTCACTTTCTTTCCGCTCTATCCCATGGTCAGCCAGAATGTCGGAATCCAATATCTGAAACTTTCTTTTCTCCTTGTTCGATAAAACTAAATCTGATCTCCTGGCCTAGATCGGGTGATACATTTGAATCGCTCTCATTATGATCATGTTATCCTCATCATTATATATACTTCCATAGACTGCATAAGACTAACCTGACACTGACAGAAAGAACGTGTAAAATAGATCAGAATTCGAGCAAGTCTTATCTCTGGTCACTCGACCTGTTTCTATAAATGAAAATGCCCACATTTATCAAGCGATTGTGTGTTTGTGTGTGTGTATGTGAGTGTGTCCAGTCGATCTTTCAAGTTCTGTGAAGTAAGATAGAATCTGTCTTCATGTTTGTATTCTTTAGAACAGGCTTCTACTTTCTCCAAGTGTGCATTGTAACCTGCGATATTCAAAATTCGCCTGGAATTTTCCTGTTTTTCTTTTCTTTTTCATCCCTTTTCTAAATCCTATATAATTCATTGACGTTACCGCCCCCTCCATCATAGTGCTACTCGTACGTGTAAATATACTATCCTAGTGATATGAGATCCATCCCCGATGCAGTACCTCCACAGTGTGTCATATTTTACATCGGTGAGCATAAAAAATAAAGACAGGATTAGGATGGATAAAAAATCGTAAGAGAAATATATGAGAGAAAAGACAGAAAGAAAGATAGAAAAAAAGAAAGAAGGAAGGGGTACAAAGAAAGAAAGTAGGGTAGGATGAAAGGAAGAAAGAAAGGGGGGAAGAAAGGGGATATAAAGAAAGAAGAGGTGTTAAAAAGAAAGAAAATGGATAGAAAGAAAGGAAGGAAGGTAGAAAGGAAGGGAAAAGAAAAACAGGAGCCTTAAAGTGAACGAATCAGCTAAAACGACAGATTTCAGTCTCGCAAGTTTCCACGTTCACGCTCCTAACGCGAGAACTGAACAGACTTGTGGCTTCATTGCACTGTTATGTTCTTGATGAGACGATTACAAAGGGTAAAAAGAATCTTGAAAGTAATTAATCAATTCTAACCACCTTAAATGGACTGAATAATGTACCGTACATGCATGCATATTTATTTTTGCAAACATACATACTTACATACATACATACATACATACATACGTACGTACGTACGTACATTGAAAAGGCTGCCACAAAGCAAAACATCTTTCTTCTCAATTAGCTAAACATGTGGAACTCTCTGTCGGAACACGTTCTTATAGCAACAACAATAACTACCTTTAGAAAATGCTTAGTTAAATAAGAGGAAACTCTGGAGATTTTTGGTGATACTATCAGGCAGAAATGAAAATATCTACCGGAAGGAGTTTAAAATTTGGGAATCTATTGGAGATGATCCAACAGGAACCAGACTTGAAAAGTCCTTGAGTATCCAAAAGTGAGGCCTTGAAGCTGACAGGGTCAGATGTGCTCGATCTGAGGCACCACGCTCCTGCAGCATTATTTTCCAATTTTATCCATCTAAAAACGCCATTTAAAACTGTATTTTATTAGATTTCTCTACAAAGGCTATGTTAGGGTTAACTTTAGGATTAGTGTTTAGAGTTGGCGTTAGAGCTTACATTTTGGTTTAGGGTCAAGTTTACATAAGTCACATACGGAACAAATGATTGATATATATATATATATATATATATATATATATATATATATATATATATATATACATGGATTCGAGAGACAGAAAATACTTACAGGTCTTGAAAAAGTATTGTTAAAAGATATGAAATAATGACATTGCCTTAAAGCATGACACCTTTGATAGTTGTTCTTGAATTAATCACAGGAATTTTTAAATTGTGTGCCATTAGAAGACTTTTCGGTAAATGAAATTGTCAACCTCCAACCACCAACCAAAAACTGTTCACTGGTCTGAATAGGTTTTATCAGTTCTTAAATGGTTCTGCCTGGCTGTTTATCTACTTATGTATGCGACATATGTACAGACAATGGAGCTAGAGAGCTGAAAACTTGGAAATTTACTCTTTATTATGCATAGAAGAAAAGTTTTGTTTCTGTTACCCTTCCTCCCCAAAAAAATTGGGTTGTTAGTGAGGGTTCAATTTAAAATGTAATTTTGTGTTAAATTGGCTTGTTCTTGGAAGTTCGAACTTTTTTTCAGTGATCATGGTAGAACAAAAGTTGAGAGAAGTATTTTATCGATTGATCACCCTTTCCCATTTCCCATTTTTTATTGATCGCTGTTAACACGATATACTGCCAAAATACATTGGTCATGTGACTTTTTTATGGAGTGACTAATCTGTTTTTGTAGTATTTCTCATAAACTTCTTTTCTTTATTTCCTTACCTGCAAAAAAATTCTCCACCCAGCAGTCAATATCAGAAATGATGTAAAAAACTGTGAAGTGTAGAATCTCTCGCACAAAAGAGAGAGATTTCCGTGCATTGGACAGTGGACGACGTGAAGAAGGAATATCTGACACTTTTTAGAATTTTATTTCTTTTTGTAACACAGTTTTTTAAGAAGGTGATATTCGTATGTTAAATTTCTTTCCTAAGCGTCAGATGTGCACCTGTTACGTTGCTGATGGACGTTTCTCTTGCATATACAAACAAACGATCCATACTGACTAAAATCCTATCAGTTTACTGCTAGATTATAAAGAAGCCACGCGTGAACCTGTAGCGAAAGAAACCATTTTAAAGTGATACCTAAATCTCCTTTATCTCTTATATACAAGATCCTATCCAAATGTCCAAGAAGCTCAAGGCACAAAATGGCTTCCTCAAAGAAAGAATACACAGTTAGCTCCTCTATTTCCAGGGATTTGTAATTTCGAGATCGGTTTTAAATGTCCGGGGAGACACGAGAAATGCTTGGCAGATGAACAATTTCATCCATCTGTTAAAATTCTCCGAACTTTTAAGTAGCATCTCAAGTATATATCAACTCTTTTATGTCGTCTCATTCTTGAGGCCATCAACGCTTTTAACTTTGATCAGCAGTCGACAACCTGATGTCACTCAAGCTCTTGTTCATCTGTCGGAAGTCTTCTCGGGTGATTCTTTGCCGGTTGGATTTACATTTGTATATTTATATGAATGTATTTATGTATGTACAAATGCATATGTGTGCTTGTCTTCCTTTTCAGCCTACCATTTCACCAACATGCGTACACATACACACTTTACAGACACAGAGTATTTTGAATTGTTGTAAATACCATGGATATGTCATATTTACCCGATTGTATATGCTACAAAGATCTACACACTCATATATTATATATATATATATATCAACTCAGAAAGCAGTGAAAAAAAATATTTTGCTTTGGAAGCAAAACGAGGTACACACTTGAAAACATATGTACACAGTTCAACTTCCCTAAACCTACAACAAATGTATATCTTGTGTCAATCATGAACTTTCACAGCGTTTGATACACACAAATACATAAAGATATATATATATATTAACGTTTTTGTTATGAATGCATGTATAACGAAAAACTAATATTTATATTACCATATATATTTATATCTTTTATGTAATTTGTATAAATGAGATAGAAGTTAATAGAAACGTAAGAAAACACTTCAACATATTTACATGAAACACACACAGACATATGGCTTTATCTAAATGCATATATATATATATATATATATATATATATATATATATATATATAAATGTATATATAAATGTTCATACACACACATACATGTATACGTGTGTGTGTACGTATACAAAGCACAGAAACATATACATTTATATGTATAATCAAGTATATATATATATATATATATATATATATATATATATATATATATATATATATCATGTCTGACAAAATGATTAAGATATTAACATTTGGATAGCGTACTGTTACTTTTACATGAGCGACAAGTATTTTTAAGAGTTAAAATCCATATGTATGTAAATATATACCAAAATTTTCCTACTGCCTTAAAAAGATGGATCTAATCCAGTACATTGATAATATAAAAATAGATAAAAATATATGCACGGTAATACATAGGATATATACTCATGTGACTATACCCAACCACACACACACGCACACACACACTCACACACACACGCACACTCACACACATACACACACACACACACACACATCTATATACCCAGGTATACACTTGTTTCTATAAAAGCAAATACACACACACATGCATAGATATAAACATATATAATATCATATCACATATACTCAATAACATTTATATATATGTTTATATACATATATATATATATATATATATATATATATATATATATATATATATATATGAATACATGCGTGTATATACAAACATAAATTGATTCATTAGTCGATACCAGATTACTGAGTACTAATTGAAATTGAATTACTTTAGTCCGGTACAAGGCAAACATATAGGGTATCCATTAGCTTGGCCTTCTCTGCCAGACTAAGGTAACTATAGGAAATACCTCCACTGAATTCACTCAGGTTTGAAATATTCAGTTTCCTTTCTGTGGGACCAATGTTTTTCTGTTGAACTTTTTGTCATTCACAACTGAAAAATAAAAATGCTCTCAAAGAGTGCATTCCTCTGCCAACGCTATTGTCACTAAAACATGAAGGGAAGTCAATTCATAAATGGCTTGGATGCAAGCGAGATAACTGTGTAAGTTTCGATTTCCATATTTGGGACTATTGTCTTAGTATATGGAAAATTGGTAAGTAACAAAGGTGGGTATTTACTTCTTATGAATATTTTGCAATGTGATCAATCAATTAACCAAATTATCATAACTATTCCCTTGACAGAAATGGAAAAGTACAGGTTCCCATACTTTGCTACCATTGAAGTATAGGTTCCCATACTTTGCTACCATTGAAGTATAGGTTCCCATACTATGCTACCATTGAAGTATAGGTTCTCATACTTTGCTACCATTGAAGTATAGGTTCCCTAACTATGTCAGTGGGGACAAGCCGTGAGTATTCAGGTGACACGTGATGGATACTAAAAAGTTAGGGTGACTTGTTAGATTTCATTCTAATATTCTAATTTATTATTTATTTTTAAATTTAGAGTTATATCCTATCAAACTCCTAGTTTTATAATTGTATTAGAAAAAGGCTGCATTTACCTGAAACTAATATATATATATATATATATATATATATATATATATATATATATATATATATATATATATATATATATATATATATATATATATATATATATATATATATATACACACACACACACACACACTCCAATAACTGGATTTTTTCAAATAAACTTTCGGCACGCCGAGCTAAAAAGGTCCACCATCACTGGTCTATGTTGTAGTTGTGCTGTCTACCTTCCTCTTTCTGTCCCCAGACGGAGAGAGAAAGGTAGCGAAAATTCTACTTGAGCGATTGGTTTGGATTTCTTTACAAGTATCCATTTGAAAGAAGGATGGAAGGAAGAGATCAACAAAAGAAAACGAAATATATGGAAATAACTTCTGCGGGGTCAAACTCTGCACTTACTTCTATTACAACTAAAGATGATTACGGCAAATAATGTATCATATGTATGATAAACAAATTCGTAAATATGTAAGAATTGTCAGTTTAGCTCACTTGGTCAGAGTGCTGCCTAAAAATTCACTTGAGCCTGATTTCAAATGACAGTAGGGAAATGTCAATTTAATATATACACATATAATCTATCGTGACGTGATAGACAAACAGTGAAGAGTTAACTCCCATGAATTTGGAGAGTATTAGTTCTTGCTCTTAATAGGGAGGGAAAATCAAGTCAATTCCAATTTATACTGGTTCTTTACAAAAATGGATGTAGAAAAGAAAGAAAGTAATTATAAGCTTCAAGAGAGGAATGACGTAATGAGTGGAAACAAATGGAAAGGAACGAAGTAACGAAGAAATTAGGAAAAACGGAGAAGTGTAGAAATCGGATATTTGAATGCACATACAAGAGTTTTATGTATCTATCAAATAAGAATGTCTCTCTAGCCTATCCGTAAACAATTTACATTAGAAATACGTATTCAATATTAATCAAAGTCATAAAAATATATTAAACTTGATTAAACATGACAAGCTTATCAATATAGAGAAACATTTTCTGGGCACATTTTTTTCGTTAATTCGTCAATATATTTCTGCTGAAACGAGCGTGCGAGCCAATCTATTTAAATGATGAAGAGAGTGAATTTCCGTAACTGAAGATTCACTCGTACGCTAGATAATAGCGTTCAGGCTAAGACCTCCTTTTCACTACTACTGATTGGCTGCAATAGACTGGTGTTAGACTATTCGCAGTTGGACAGAGCAAAATCAGTTTCAGACATCTGGGCTGAAGTGAATTATTAAAGGTTTCCATTACTAAAGTACAATAACAAAGATTCAGGTACATACGCTCGCACAAATATACAACAGTCTAACTAGATAATGAACAGAGCAGCTTCTTCTGCTTATATCTTTGTTTCTCTAATCTTAATTTACTCAGATCATCATTAACAATGTGTTGATGTCTCCTGTCACGCCAAGGGACATAACTGATGACGTAAAATACAATATCCTTCATGCGACTGACGTATTAAGATAGAATTTTATTCGTATGCTAATGACTGGATAAATATGCTGAATTTAAAGAACAAAAAATATATACATATATTTGGAGAGGGAGAGAGAGTATTAAAAACAAAAATAATACGATATTCGTTTGTAGTTAACAGTACACTATTCTCCAATATTCACTGCAATGCAAATCTCTATTTTCACATATATAAAATTTAAATGTGCATCCATATATTTCATATATGCCGTCATTTTTGACTGCACGGGTAAATTAGTACATGATGAAAATAGGCTTAAAATAAACGAATATATTGAATTGAAAATTTAGAAATTAAAAGATATAGATATGGAGAAAAATAAACTTTATCCGTGAATTTTTTTCTCTGATGAAAAATTATAATCATAACAAATTCTTTGATAAGAAATACTTTGGAAATATGACGTCAAAAATAGGAAGGTGTCAATTTGGACATTTTGGTCGTACTAGTGTTCAAAATCATGTATATAATAAAGGCCATGTCCTTCACTTTCATAATATCATCAGCAGCTATTAGCCCCTCTCCCTTCCTACCCTCTAATCAAACTACCTAATATTCTCTTCTTCCCTCTCCCTTCCTATTGTGTCTATCAAGGCATTCTTTGCACTAACACGCTGTTGAGAACAGCTATTTTTAATGGCTGAAAGTGGCTCTATTTCAGTATTGGCTAACATTGGGTAGATTCCATTCCAATGTAACTGTTTACGCTCCAAATTCTCATACAATGGCTTCGAGAATAAGGTTAGCATTAATATCTGATCAATATTGTATATCTATACTTTTGGGGGCTTTTTAATGAGTTTTGGGAGTGTATAGTGTAACCTTGGAATGAAATCTACCCAATATTAGCCATTCTATGGAAAAGCTTACTACAACCAGCCATTCAGAATGGCTTTTCTCCACAGCGCATTATTGAAAATCTCGCCCACATAGTATCTTTAGCAGCCGTCAATCAAGTCTGTTGTTTTACGCTTATGATAATGACTAGTCAAGAAATGGGGAGTAACTTGTGTTTTAAACATCAAGTTTCAAAATATGACTTTTCGAATACTTCATACGACCTTTAAACCCGTTATTCTTCATCATTAGAGTTTTGAGAGTTTTTGTTCTCTTATTTAAATACATGATATAACAGCGGCTTTCCACTGCCTACTGACAACCAAATCAGCTCCCAACTGAAACCGCCTCTAAAATACCATCCATGTACTGTCGGTGAATAGAATCGAGTATAACAAATATTTACATTGTCTCTCTTCTGCTAATGAAACTGGCTCTAACCCAACACCTCTCTCTTCTTTTTTCCTCCCCATTAAACTGGCCATCCCCAACATTTCTCCCCTTGAAAATGTCCCCCCCACTCCCTCTCATCATCCCATAAAACTGATTCACCCCCACAACATGCCTACTCATCTTTCCCCCATGAAACTAGCCTTCCCGACTTCTCTCTCTTATCTCGAAACTTGCCCTCCTCAACTCCCCCTTTCTTCTCCCCATAAAACTGGCCCACTCCTTACCATGAAACTAACCCTACCATCTCTCTCTCTCTCTCTCTCTCTCTCTCTCTCTCTCTCTCTCTCTCAGACTGCTCGCTCTGTTGTAGTTTCATTTTGCAAAGGATTCTCCAGAGATCGATTCATAATGAATGTCCGACAGCTACGGAGGAATTGTTTGCTACCATACAATAGCGAAGTTATTCCTAACCCACCCCACCCCTGCAAATATAAGAAATACAATAAATACTGAATACAATTATCTTGCAAATGACGCCATATCTTCTGTATTAGGTACTTGGTAATATATATATATATATATATATATATATATATATATATATATATATATATATATATATATATATATATATATATATATATATATTCCCACCTCCTTCTATGACGATCACAATTGCGCTAACCTCTTCTATGTTTTACTGGCAAACCTTTCTATCTTGTGTCTGGTCTTCACTTTCCCATCAATCAGTTAACCCTTTGCGCCATCTAATGTCATCTATTTCTGCTCATCCATTTTGTGGCTAAATCATTTGTATGATATCTTTCACTCTAGTCCTACCTGGAATATTTTTGTATTTCTTCCGTTATCCCTAGCATTGTTCTTTCCATTGCTCTCTCTGCGATTCTAAGCACTCAGTTCGTCTTGTCAATTTCCATGTTTTGCAGCCGTAATTCATAGCTGGTATTATACAATCATTGCATATTTTACGCTTCAAGTACATCGGCAAGGTGCTTTTAAGTATGTTTCCATTCATACCAAAAGATTTCTAGCCGATCGGTAATCATCATTTTATTTCGCTTTCATGGGTTTTTTCTCTAACTCTATTACCTGTCCTAAGTTAATGTATTGGTCAAGCACTTCTAGAACCTCGCCCTCTATTTTTATGATCTTTTGGGGGACTTTATCGTTGAACATTACTTATGTCTTCGTTCTGTACATCTTTAAGCCTACTTTTGCTTTCCCTATTCAGATCAATTGACATGTACGATGCATTCGGCGTCATGGAAACGTCATTGGCGAATCTCAAGTGGTTTAAATGTCGATTTTTATTCTCATTCCCTTCCAGTCAGTTTTCTTATTGAGGTTTTCAAGGCTACATATATATATATATATATATATATATATATATATATATATATATATATATATATATATATATATATATATATATATATATATATACACACAACTACACTTATATATATTCACACACACACACACACACACACACACACACACACACGTGTGTGTGTACATGTATGTAGATTGATAAATTGATAGATAGAGAGTGAGAGAAGAGATAATAGCAGCTACTTCCTTTCTTCTTGGTCACTACCACTAAATCTAGTCTTCTGACCTAGAAAGGGTGATACGTTTGAGTCTCTCATTGTGATCACTTTTTATATTATTGTTATCATTTAACATACCTCTCCAGATTTCTCAGACATAAGGCTAACCTGACACTGAAAGAAAAAAAGCGTGTAAAATAGATCAGAATTTGAGCATGTCAACTCTGCTCTCTCTCTCGCTCTCTCTCTCTCTCTCTCTCTCTCTCTCTCTCTCTCTCTCTCTCTCTCTCTCTCTCTTTCGTATTATAAATCAGGTTGTGGGTTCGACGGGTGCTCCCTTTTCCTGATAGATGCCTGAGTTGCATTCTGCCCCTTTGGGGGAGTATTCTGACTGTATGGCTGACATGGGTAGTTAAACCACGGGACGTGAACACTCCGTAGTTAGGAGGTGCCCAAGCAGTCTGAAGAATGCTACCTCCCTGTTGGAGGAGTATGACGATAGTACGTGTGTGTAATTTGAGTGCTGATTCGAGACACCGCTGGAGCAGATGCCGAGCTGGCTCTAGAGGTCCGCAGTCCTTACAGAGGATTTAACCGACGGTACGGCTGTCGACATATTTTCGAGGGGTGCAAAAATCCAGTTGGGATTCATAAATAAATGATTACATGCTGTCATCTGTGTGACATTCTAAGCTGAACTTGGTACTTATCTTTAATTGTCTGGGATATGGTGGTGTGGATCTTCAGCGGTAAATGTTTTTTTGTGGGCATTTGATATTCACCCTCTGAATTTCCATCCTTTTTATTGAAGTAATTTTACTTATTGGGATTTTTTATCTTTTTTCATTTCTTGGGTTATTTTTTTATTAGAAACCGTCAACCGAAACTGTCAACATAGACTCCTTCAGTTTTCAAGTGATTCCGCTTGGCTGGCTATCTGTGTATTTATAAGCTGCACCAATGGAGCTAGGGGGCTGAAATTCTAAACATTTACTCCTCATTATATCTAAACAGAACGTTTTTGTTTTTTTTCAAAATTTCCCACCCAAAAAATTGTCGTTTTCTTTTCTTTTTGGAGGGGGTCGATTTACAATGTAAATTTACGCTTAATTGGTGCCTTAGTTTGTGTCCGGCAGCGTTCACGCTTGCTTTCGAGGAAAGTTTTGAGATCACTTACCAACAAAAAGCGACTGAAGTAACTTATTCATTGATCACTTTTTCAAATTTTTAATTGATCACCCCCAACACAGCATGCTGCCAAAAAACGTTGGTCATGAGATGTCTCCTATTTAGTGACTAACCAGACCTCTTTTATTTTATTTTCAATTAATTATTTCATTTTGGAAGTAATAAACGTTGTCTTCTTATATGTGTGTGTGTCTGTCTGTCTGTCTGTCTGTCTGTGGGTATCTGTGTGAGTCTGTACATGCTTCAGAAGTACTATATTAGATTTTAAGTTCCATTGGCGCAAACCTATGATATATTCATTTGCTGAACAACATATCTAAAGAGTTCAATGAAAAAAAATTCGTGAGATGTGAAACAAATATTTATAGGATAACCATTTCTAGAAATGCTTACCATGTGAACATTTATTTCTCCTCCCACGACAATTCTTTTCTTTTTTATTATTAAACTGTTAGAATATTTTCTATAATAACCTTTTACAGAAGGACACCTGGAGGAAAAAAAAACGAATAAATGAAACCCCAAAGTGTAACCTGGTTTTAGATTCTCCAGCATATATAGCGTCGATTACTGTCATTGACTGACATACCGTATTATGTGTTACGTAAGTTGCTCAGCGTATATTTAGATGTTTTTCATCTGAATCTAGATGTTTTTGGTTGCGTCTCGATGTCAGAAATTGCGGTTTAGATAATTCCTAGTCAAATAAGTAATACTTTTAACTAATTTATTATTTTAGAAGAAGTAATATTTTTGATAGATTAAGTAATATTTTGAAAAAGTGGATTTCGTTGAATAAAGTCAAATTTAATTATTAATAATATGTAATATATTTCCAGAATTTAAAGAAATATTTAAGTTGACAATGTAGATGTTTCTAGATACTTTGAGATGTTTTTGACTCAATTTTTGGTGTAAGCTTGAAATTGAAGTGGGTAACACTGCCCTTGCTAGATCTTTACACGAGGAAAGACCAAGCGCATCTATGGTCTGACTTTCAGTCTCGTTTCAAATAAAGCTTATTCCTTATTACATCTCGAGAAACGGATTCTCCGGGTTCCTATAATTCCCCTTCAAAATAGTGGATGGTTCAATTTACAATGTAAGATTATACTCAATTAGTCCCTTAGTTTTTGCCCGGCAGTCTTCACGCTTGTTTTTTTTTCTGTGGGGGGGGGGGTTGGACTTTTTTAGCGATCAACTTCAACACAGCATCCTACAAAAAGACGTTAGTCACGTGACAGATTCTATTGAGTGACTAACCAGACCTTTCTTTCTTAAACTCTCTCCTTTGAAATTCATGACTTCAGCGCTCAAATTAATTCGTCAATTCAATGCAGCCATCCATAAATAGATGAAAGGGATTCTCGGAAGACAGCTTCCGGTCTTCTGAGCCTCGATGTCTCTGTTTTAGACCTAGATGTCAATATAGATATTATTCACTGGTCGGCTATCGGATTTAACATCTGCATTTATCAATAATAATTTAAGTTTTGAGGAAGGGGGTACAATCAGGTCATGGCCTAGTTTGTTTTGTTTTGTTTTTTGTTTTTTGTTTTAACATTAACTCTTTAGCCACGCTGGTCAACTAGATCCGATTTGAAGTTCCTTGCTAATCAGCGCGTAGATTGGCTTGTTGGGAGATACTGCAATAAGCAATCAACAAATCTAAACCTTTCCAAACAACTTATGTGCATTATTTTTTGTTGTTGTTGTTGTTGTTTCTCCCTAACATTCATTGTTATTGTAATAACTTCATTCTTTATCTTCTTACAATTTCTACATATATATATATAAATATATATATATATATATATATATATATATATATATATATATTTCATAGAAAAGTGTATGTAAGTATATATATATATATATATATATATATATATATATATATATATATATATATATTTCATAGAAAAGTGTATGTAAGTATATATATATATATATATATATATATATATATATATATATATATATACATACTTACATACACTTCTCTATGAAACAGCCCTTCAAACCAAACTGAACTCATTTTTTAACAAACTGGTGACCCCGGATAAAACGTTTTATTTGCTAACAAATGCGTAATGCAGTATACGTATTGTAGCGTTATGTCTTTTAAGTGACTCGTATATGACGCGTTAGGCAAGGTTTGGTAGATAAGTTGCAAGTGTTTTTTTGCATTCTTTTGGGGGTAAAAGATGTGCCTCGTATTTGTTGATACTCATAGCTTAAAATTTGAAATGATTACATTTCTATCAGCAGTTGAATCAGTTACGCTGTGTTTTTGTTGTTTAGATTAAAACGTTAAACTTTTCACACCCAGTAGTCGAAGATGTTGATGAAATAAAGTAACTGTAATTGTAATATAGCTCAAATAAAAATATCAATTATCTACAGAATCAATACTTTTTGGTTAAATTACTGTAAAATGGTAACTTTTCAACAGTGGATACACCTTAACTAACAGCATAGATAATAGAAGTCAGCTCGGATAGTGTAATGATTGGGCCTGGTTCACGCATGTAAGGTCCTCGTTTCGATGTAAGAGATTTCTTTGTTCACTCAGCAACTAATTAAGTACTCTCTAACCCATGTAATAAGGCTGGATGTATCCCTTCGTCATAAAAAGAATGAGGAATTAAGAATAAAGTCTTTGTGTCGACCACTGCGAATAAAATCGCAACTTCATCAACGATACTTTACTCCAAAGGTAATTCTATCTTTAGAGACCGGCGCTTCAAGTTATTACTTTATAAATAAAAGAAGCAAGTGTACATCAACCCCTGATAGATTGTATCATTTTCCAAGTGATACCGGTGGCAGCTTATGATAACGTTCCCCCATTTCAGGGTACGCAGGCCGTACATTCAGCAGTGTGAAATGTGCACTTGCACAGCACCCCATCCAGCAGACCTATTTTTTTTTTTTGGTTTTCTATATTTTTTGTGTTTGATTTGTTTGAGGGTTTATTATTTTACATAGTGATAAATGACTTGACCTTATATTAATTTTATCAATATTTTGTTTTTGTTTTGATTTTTTTGAAGATACTAGCTATTTTTTCTATAAACGAAGGGCTCCTCCAAAAACGTTACTCATTATGTTAAGAAAACTCAGTTGTTTTGTTGATTTTTTAATCCCCCTGAATAGGTTTGAAATAGGAGGTTTGTGTCCAGTAGCATCCAGGCCTGTTTTTTTTGGGGGGGGGTCAGACTTTTTTTCTGTGATCACGACCTACCAAAAGACAAAAGTAACTTAATTTGCAACAATTTGATCCTTTAGTTTATGTCTATATTTTTCAATCATGAATTCATGGTGCAAACAACACTGATAGTATTTTCATCAAGGTAGCCTAATTCTACCACCATCACCGCTTGATTTACAAAATTAAAAAAAACAGCATATATTGGTGGCGGTGATTCATAATTTCCTTCGGGATGCAAGTCATCTTTATCCTTTATCAAGTTGTTTTTGAAAGTATTTACCTGGCTAGAAAATAATCCGTTTTGTGAGCACACCAGTCTAGATCTTTTTTGATTCAACGGATATGTTTTGTTCTATGACAGATTTTTTATAACCCACTAAATAGAATGATGCCCAAAGTTATGGAGGGTCTTGAAGGCAGAATTGCTGAACTGCAAATAGGTTCGATTCATGAAGCGAGCTTGATGCAAGCATCTCAGAAATATCGATCACTTTTAGTAACAGGGTTCAGACGATGAAACAGATTCTCGAGCGGAAATTTGATTGAAAACTTGAATATTGAAATATTATTACTTGGTTCTAAAGACGGACGACACCGTATCAACTTATTAATCAACGCACGCACGACCGCACAAACTTACACACCACACTGGGATACATATACGCATACCTACACACATCACACACACACACACACACACATAAATACACGCACATTCAGTTATCGTCGAAAGCGCTCTGTCTAATATATCGTTTGGACAATACTTACATACATTGCATCCAGACGTATGTTCTCTCGTGCTTAAACAAGAAATACTAACAGAAAACATAAAAAAGGTTTCTTCTGTATTATATAACTAAACTTGCACACACACACTCACACACACATGCACACGCACATATATATATATATATATATATATATATATATATATATATATATATACAAGGTGCGTCAATGTGCAGAAAAGGGAGAGAATGATGCATAACATTATGAACATATCTATCGCCATATATATGTGTGGTCTGCAGAAATAAATGTTTGATACTTCCCAATCAGACGCAGAATATAATTTACATTTAAAGGTGATTTTTCTTCAAGAGCTCAAAATTGGTTCAATCATGAGACAATATTTCAATGGAACAAACTTTGTCAATCGTTTGTCGGTGATCAAATCTACGCCCCCCCCCCCCCATTTTCAATATTTGATTGATAATATTTCTCGTATGGTGTAGAATTAAATGTCGTACCTGAAGCAGCCAGATTCAGCTTGAGCCGGGGGGGGGGCATGTTGCTTGCATCTAACGACCGTCATTCACAAATCTTGCCAAATCTTGAGTGCGTAGTTTTCCAACAAAAAAAAACAATCTTAAAAGTCAACCGTAGATGCACTTGTTCAAATTTTAGTGGATTTGAAGGCCCTTTCCTTTAGTAGCCCATTCCTTTCAAAGCTTCCGCCTTTAAAAGCCCTTTCCTCTGAAAAGCTCCGCTAATATCGTCGTAAAGTTGTAATCCCATTCGTGTAAATAATACGTGTTTGTATTCTGGCGTAGTAAAAAAGAATTCCATGTTCTGATGTCATGATGATAAAATGTCACTTGAGTGATATCAGAATCGTGGAAGGATTGAGAGGGAGTATTTTGTTGATATGGTATGAGGCGTTTGCTATGCCAATTCGTCAGTCAGATAGTGAGTCAGTCTGTGACAGCGATCGTAGCTATAGATGCTGGCAAACGTCGGTTCCTTTCACAGTTGGCTTTAATTTGAGCCACAGAATGAGCAATCAAACTTTCACCATTCTAAAAGCTTGAAAAATTCATAAACAATATCTTGTTTTGGTATCAACTTTTGGTATCAACTTTTGGTATCAACCTTTTTTTCCAAATCTCACACTTAGAAAGAATTTCGTTTTATTGAACTGAAACTGTAGACGTGAAAGGATCAAAATGATAAAAGTCATCATTTTTATGTAAAATTTTTCATGAATTCTAATTTTCAGCTTGGTTCATTTCTTGAACACAATGTTTCGGCCGTTGTATCCTCCGACCGCCTTCGGGTGGTAAATGGGTATTTTTTCGATCGTTAAGACCGAAAACATCTCGGAAATCGCCTGGAAATGTGTTAATTTCACTGCATTTTTCTGGTGGTATTAATTTTTGGTCCCAAACTTTGTTGTTGATCGTAAATGGTGTCGGAAATATGTAGCTGTCTCGACGGCAATAAAAAAAAAACATTTATCACCTGAAGAGGGTCAGGGGATAAATCAGTTGAAACGCTGTCTGCAATAAATGGACCAAGATGGGGACAAGGGTTCGAACAAAACTTTACATAAATATAATTCAAATTCAGACAGAAGTCATCTTTTTATATCAGTAAATTGTAATTATATATGTGTTTGTCTGTGTACGTACGTGTACCTACTTAAGTATGTATAAAATAATAGATCATCTTTTTTACTCTGAAAACCAAACTTCTTGGTTGTGCCATGTCAATGCTAGCTTGCAGGTTATAAATAACGATTTGCAACTTTTTAAAACTTTTTTTGTTCTTGGCTAATAAATGTTATTTTCTGATTGATTATTTATAAGGAACAGAGAAAGTATCAATTATTCTATTCAAACTTTGCTTTTGTGACCAGAACAGTGATAATTTGAAATACATAGATGTATTGGACAACGGGAAATTTTGCTCATTTTCAATCGCATAAAGCAGCAGTATTCAAATAGAGTTCCGTGAAACCCCAGGTTTCCATCTGAGCTTTCCAGGGGTTCCACAAAACAGAGAGACATTTTCGTAATATATTTCATAATTCTCTATTATATAAAATTACTTTCGTGGCTTTTACATGAACAGTCCTTTTCACATGAGAAAGACTTAACAACATTTTGCCTTTCCAGTCAGTAGCTGTTCATGTGTTTATTTTTCTTCAGTAATCTTTGTTCTTACTTTTCCATTCATGTGTGTATTTTCTATTTGGGTTTAAACACATTCGGATAATTCCCGAAACAAGGCCAAAATACAATAGTTACATAAACATGTAAAATTATCAATGAATGTAAATTTTCTGGGAATCACCTTCAAAAATCAATTTTCCAGAGGAAATTGTTTTTTGAAGGGGGTTCCAAGAAAATTTAATCATTGAAAAGTGTTACTTGCGTAGTTTTAAGTTTGAAGACCACAGGCATGAAGTAAGAAAAACGACTTCACACGAATATCACTGTCCTGATTACAAAAGCAAAGTTTGTAGGGAATAATAGCCATTTTCTATACTTTTCACCCATGGACAATCAGAAAATAACACTCATTACTTAGGAACAAAGATGGGGTTGCACAGCGTTATCCATTTTATTATTACATCAATTATTTTGATTCTTTCACTTGTAAAATAATTTTCTCTTTTTTCAATGAAAAATTACTTATACATGCACTCGCCTGTCTCTTTCTTCGCATTTCTATAAGACATTTTCCGGTCGGCCGGTCTGTCGGTCGGTCCTTAATACGTTAAATATCAATTTTCTCAGACGTGTTGTGTTGGATATGGAACTCGGTCCAGACCTTCGGGTGAACCATCGTCATCTTCCTCTTCCTACTTCTCCAATTCCTCCTCCACCTCTACCTGATACAACTAACAGGGATTGTGGACGTATTGTTGAACTTATGGTTCTTGATTTTTTCTTTTTTCATGAACACTTCAAAGTGAGCATACAGTACTACCTATTCTATGTTACTTGAAAAAAAGATTGTTAGCGCCAGCACCAAGTAAGGTGTGTCATGCCATGGTGAAACCAACATGACACCCGACGATCTCCTTGATTAGTGTCCCCCAAACTTTTTCGGACTACGCCCTCCCTTTTAGAGCATATCTTACTGCGTTGCCCCCGCCCCCTTTTAAAGCTTATATTTCATCAGTTTCCCAACCCCGTAAATTACTTTTGATATAATGCAAACCACGGCAGTAGTTCGATACATCCAGCGGTCTATTCCAGGCATAGATCTGAATTTCTGTGGTGAAACTACCATCACGATAAGGACATTTTTGCTGCCTTCATATGTTCCGTTATTGACTTATATAACCATAACCCTTTACATAAACCCTAACAATAACGCTAAACCCTAATTTAAATTCTTTGTAGCTAAATTTAATAAAAATACTGCTATCATTTGTCGAGTTTTCCGCTTTCATTTGTTCCGTAACTGACTTATATCACTTGAAGATGAATGTACTGAAATGTGTGTTTTCAAGTTCAAAAATACAGTTTCAATGGATCAAAATAGTTTACGACGCTTCAATATCTTGAACGCTTGAGTATTTTGTTTTTTGCTTTTTAGTTGATTCGTCCGTTAAAAACAATTACTAGACGCTCCCAACTACGGTTCCATCTTGTTGTGATTGTATGGCAGGTCGCATAATCAGTGAGTAATCCTTAAGCTTCCATGAAAATCAGGTTTTATTCACAACACAACACAGTTATCATAATTGAGCAAACACATCACTATATAGTAACAGTTCTATTCATATCAAAGAGGTAGGGTCAACTGATTTGCATAATTTTAATTTCTAACGCTCATGATAAATTTTTAAAGAAATATTTTTCAATTATCTCTGTACATTTAAATATCTTAGCGAACTTATAGCCAGTTTAGACTTAAATCTCTGTCTTTGAAATAGAGGGAGTCAGTTTCCTAAGCAGGAACGGTTGGAACCATTACCAGCGTAAAGGCATTCTTCATAGTTCGACGTATATAAAAGTTGCGCCTTGGTCAAGAAATCTCCAGCACCAAATTTCAACTCAATCCGACAATCTATAAGGCAACTTATAGAGCAGACCCCCTTGCCAAACGGATTCTGATAATCATTCCCTTTATTGTACAGCTAGGTTACTAAGGCATATATCTATCTCTCCCTGTCCTTTGTTCTCTCGTCTAGACCAATCTTGACAAAAATCCTGTCACCGGTATGCCACGTAGAAAATCCCTCATTTCTGTATTTCCAATTGCATTGTTATGCCACCTTATCTAAGTATACGTTTGAAAACTTATGCACATACACACATACACATACATGCACATACATGTACGTTAACACTCTCACACACACACACACGAACACACAACTACATGCACAAACATATAAACACATACACACGCATAAACACAGAGCTACATACACATAAATTTACAAACACATAAGCACACACACACACACAAACATACACATAAACGCAAATACACAAACGCAAATACACACAAACACACTTATAATCACACAAAAACGTACGCAAACACATACACTAACATATACACACAGCAATATACATGCGCACAAACACACATAAACAAACACACGCAAACATAAACACGAACAAACGCACACATACATACACACAAAAACGCACACAAACAAACACACCCACGTGCACACAAATACACAACTATACACACAGGTAGCACGGGGTAGCATAATGGTTAAGACATATTTGACGAATTAAGCTTGATTTTCATCCCTGTTCACTTTGTGCCTATGTCTATGTTTTGCTTACAACTATTTACCAATATCTACACACACACACACACACACACACACACACATATATATATATATATATATATATATATATATATATATGGTTGGATAAATTAAAGGAACACCATTTTAATTACCAATTTTCATTTTTGATATCGACTTGGCCTTCCTTTGACATTAACAACAGCTTCAATACAACGAGGAATGGATTCATATAACTTTCGGACAGAAGAGGAATTTCGAGCCATTCTTGGCACAAAACCTACTCCAGCTCCTTCAGGGACACTGGTGGAGGGAATCAGTTCCTTAGTTGCTGTACCAATTGACCACAAATAGTGAGATCTGGTTATTGCGTAAGCCAATCTAGGTGTTGAGGTCCATTTTCATTCATTTCAAACCATTTTAAAGGCCCTAGTAGTGTCAATGGATGCATTATCGCCCTGAAAGACAGTGCCTCCTTTGAGAAAGTGTTTGTACTTTGAGATGACAAAATACACGGAAATAATGAAAAGGAAGATTGTCCTATTCTTATGGTCATTACACCAATTTACGACATTTCATGTTGATTTGTAAAGGCTAAGGTAATTGCAGCCTTCCTGTAGACGGTGTAGACCCTCTACACGGAAAGTGAAAAAAACGAAGTTGCGTATAATCCTCTTGTATGATTTCAAACAGCTTTTAATTTTCACCTAGGATGGGCTGGAGAAACCACTTCTGGTTGTAATGTACGTTGTTGGTTTCAAAATCTTTTTAGTAGAGATTTGATTGAGTCAATGGGGCAGAGGATATCCATTTGCAATAGGAAATTGATAAAACCCACACTTAACTGTCAGAGAAATGTCATAGATGCTGGATGTTGGCAGTTAATATCGGACCATCCAGGGCAAATCTATCTCCGCAATAAGCAGATCTTTTTATAATTTCACTTTCTTCTGATGATGTCAATCGTCGTGGACTTCAGTTTTCACGCCCTATTCAATTCCCTGAGCACCTGAGACCCCCTTTGACAACACTTCCCAATTAGTTCAAAGAAAGTGTTCGCTACGGTCAATACTGTGATGTCGCATCTTTCTTTCCAAAGTACATTCGTTAAACATGTCGGGAGATTTCTTCATTTAATTTTAACGTTTCGCTAATTTCTAACAAGCTTCTTCAGAAATGTAACGGAGATACAAAAGTGTCTGTTTTATAGAGTTCATTTAGTTTTCGTATAATGTTGCAAATGTGGGCAGGTGTTTTTAGTTAAAACATATAGTTTTTAAGTGTTCTGAAAAACCAAGTACTTCAGTTTTTATCATCAGCTCACCTGTTTTTATTTGTCTCCAAGGAGTGAATCAAGAATTATCTTGGTGTGAGTGTTTGTGGAGACTGATGTTTATATAAGATCAAAAGAAATGGTTTGAGATAAACTCAAAATGAGTGCTGTCAAGCAATCTCATTTCGTCAATTAGTATGCGGACAGAGAAAACTTATCTGATACGACGTCATGTGTCGTATGTATCTTAGGTGTTCGTTGAACTGACTACCGTGAATTAGTTAATGGGTGTTGGTGTATTTATTAGAGAGAGAGAGATTACGAAGTTCATATGTATCGGGGCTGTTGAGCGGGTAGATCTTATCCGACCAGGCGATGAGTGAAAAATGGCTTTATCGACTGATGTGAGTTTGATATTGTTACTAAAGGGTTTGATGGATACTTTAGATCAAAGAGATAATTACGGGAAGAGGAAGAGTAGTAAATATGTGTGAAGTGATACTGAGTGTACATGCAAGCTGGAATAAAGGTTTGATTATTCTAGCGGTTGAGGGATGGTCAGAATGGAGCTACGACTGATCTTGTTCATTGGTTATCTGTATTGTTCGATTATGAGAATTAGTTGAGGGAATATCTTCTCAAGTCAAAAGGAGAATTTAAACCAGTTGGGTTCGGTGACCTGGTATTAGGAAAGTTTATGTCAGAGATAGGGACAAGAAAGGATTGTCTAACCATGTGTGTTGGCTATATAGTGAGTGTGTACTTATGGGAGTCCGTGAGCTTAGTGAATGAATATGTGTGTGTGTGTAAGTGGTGAATGAAGGATGGGTGCTTTACCAGTTGGGGGTCGATGTGGTTTGTTAGTGTTGCTAAAATTACGTAAGGCAACTTGTTTGATAATGTCTTGCTTGATGTGAACTAATGTTGAAGCAGTCTGGTCTATAAATAAGTGTAATATTCTAGGAAATGATTGCTGCTTCTATGCATTCCGTCTGTGTTTTTGACGCTCATTTTTATATTGCAAGTATGTCGGAAGTCGAAGTTGTCCCCTAATTCTTTTCAATGTGTAGTGAGTGCATTGGAGTGATCATCTATTTTGAGTGCTCTTCTGTGTTCTTAGTTTCTTGTGATTATTGATCTTGATATTTATCGACAAAAACAAGTTGGTCGAGACAGGAAAGCAATTACTGTAATGGTGGACAGTGGTAATATGTAAAATACTACAGCTGCCCACATTGCTATACAGAAGGCTAGAAAGTGACCTGATACACAATTACAAGATAGCACACAGTATGGTGGACAAAGACACAGATGATCACTTTAAGATACGTAAACAGAGTAAACTCAAGCAACAAAAAGTACTAAGAACAACAAACAAAGGTCACAGTCACACTTACCAAATACACCATCATCCTGGTATTAGAGACATATTAATGACATCAAAATCTCTGTCATACTAGAACTTCCTTTCAGATAAAAAAGGAAAGTCTGATTCTATTAACATGTTTAAAAACATCTTATCAAAAGAAACTAGCTCATGAAACACAAATATATAAGTTTCTAAAATACTCACACCTTAAATTCCAACACTCATTACAACTCTTCGATGCATTTTCATCAGTAGGTCATTTTGTGATATATATATATGTATATATATATATATATATATATATATATATATATATATATATATATATATATATATATATATATATATATATATATATATATATGTTTGTGTGTGCGTATGTTATAACAATACAGGGTGCTCTATACTTTAGATACGATTTGGCGCCGTGTGGGGAAAAAAACATTATTCTAAAAGAAAGTAGACGTTGAAAACATTCCGAAAGTTGAAAAGTTGAAAAAAAATCAATGAAACAATCTGCCACGATGTAGTGATAGACATGATAAAATTAATAAATGAAAATATCTCTCAGAATCTGTGCACCTCAACACTTAAAAAACTTTAAAAAATTGATTGAGAGATCTTTAAGATCTCTCCTCTACCCATACTTTTTCATAATGAAGGCTCAACTCGAATCAAATACACGGGACCAATATAGAAAACAAAAACAAAAAGATCAAAAACACAGAAAGACTCATCGTATAACCCACAAACTCAATAATTACACTGCTTAGCAAAAATCTAAAAGAGCTAGGTATACACATTATCTATATTATATAATCTAGGTATATGCATTGTATCAAAAACCTCCACAAACATATATATATATATATATATATATATATATATATATATATATATATATATATATATATATACAAATACGTGTGTATATGCACGCAGTCCGGAATTGAAACTGACGTCACGGATTTAATATTCACTTGATTTGACAGTTTATAGAAGTGATACGAAAAACGAGTCACGCCAGTTGTTACTCTTATCGGTCACACATCTTTAAATATGTTTTTCGGATTACCTACGCGAGTGAGCCCTGTTTCAAAAAAATGATGTATTGTGTGGAAGAACATCCATGTACAATACATAATGATAATACCCTGTATAAAATAATAAACTGCATCTAGTATGACATATGATATGTATCAAAATCATTGCAAGGGAAGTGGTGTTTGATCAACACTTCCGGGAGCCATGTTAGTATAATTGGGTTTTTTAGATCCCCGAAACAGTTACATGGTAAACACCTTATGCCCCCAACAAGAAAAAGTTTTCACGTAGTACCACAATATCAAAGTCTGTGTAAAACATAAAATAAAGCACTTGAGAAAATTACATCAACAGATATTGGGAAATATGTGCGTGAAGTGACACAAAAATCAATGTGTTTAGTGTTTAAAGCTTTCAAGCTTTCTTGGTAATACATGTACGTGTGTGTGCGTGTGTGTGTGTGTGTGTGTGTGTGTGTGTGTAATAACCTTGGTCCCTCAGAAAGTAATTCCTTATCTTTCAGGTGTCGTCCAAGAGTGAAAAGCAAATCATTCTGATATTGCACGCAAACATACAAACACATACACTTACATAATTTATAAACTTACGCATGCGCATGTACGATTATAAAAAATCACACTCGTATATACGAATATAAAAACCAACGCATACAAAAATATATACAAACACACACACTTGCATAAGAATATAAACATCCACACATGCATGCGTAAAAAAAAGCCCACACACGTATATAAGAATATAAACACACACATACACTGAGACTAAGACACTTTGCACAAACTTTCAAGTTTCTGAAGCTGTCTTTTGATTACTTTGGACATCAAACCAGGTTAGACTTTAAAACAAGATACAATTGACAGTACATACGTATATATTTTTACGTGTATACGTGTAGATATACATACGTATCTGCACACATATATGTATACAAAAATATACACATGTAAACACACATGTATAACGATTCGTATACGTTGAGATACATCTAAAGACATGCACACACATATATATATCTATGCATGTGTATATCATATGCATAAATGTATACATGCATGCAGAGATATAGATGCATATATATATATATATATATATATATATATATATATATATATATATATATATATATGTAAGCACGCACGCACGCATACCCGTTACATACATTCACACTCACACTCACACATATATAATTTTCGTATATATTACAAGAGCAAATTACTTATATAGGCAAAATCTCATTTGTATAAAATCAATTTATGTGTATATATATAAGCACATTTATACGCATATAGCCCATACAAGTTCTTCGTTTACATATACACACTACGTGCATTTGTATACATACGTTACAATAAATATATATGCATATACACGCACATTATACACACACACACACACACATATATATATATATATATATATATATATATATATATATATATATATATATATATATATATATATATATATATATATATATATATATAATCCAAATAATAGTTAATATATATAAATAATGACTACGAGTGACCGATACAGAGTTCATGATTGTACATGTTTATATACACCACTTTGTGCATATATATATATATATATATATATATATATATATATATATATATATGCTCACAAACAAACACACACACATGCATATATATATATATATATATATATATATATATATATATATATATATATATATATATATATATATATATATATTCAGTGGCGGGCTTATGGTTGGTGCCACCCGGGGGCGGTAAGTCACTTTCAGGATTTTTGTACTAATACAATTAACTGTCACGCTTCTCCCATATTACTGAACGTAATGACATAAGTCTACATTTCCTGACTATTCTATTCATCTTTAGTTTTCAATCTTTCCATTCTGACTTTGTTAAATAATTCAAAGAAAATAAGTCTGGGTACTATGGAAATGGTTTTATTCAGAATCTCGAAAAAAAAACTATACAATAAAAGTAGAAAGCACTCAGAAAAAGCATGCCTTTTGCCAATGTCATCATCGGGCGAAGTAATTATGCATGGATCCACCCCAAAATTTAATCACTTCCTCTATAACCCCTTTCCCACCCTCCCACATTGAAATTCATTGAGTACTTTCGGAGATATTGTGTGGACATAATGATGTTTCATTAGAAAAAAAATTACCAAGAAACTGTTTGAAAAGAATTCAGGTATCTTGGTGTGACCCCCCCCCCTCTGATAGTGTCATCCGGCGTGGGCCGCCCCCTTTGCCCCCCACTGTATATATTGCATTGTCATCTCCATATTTACACTTACAGGCTATATCGTCAAAGTATATTGGAATGCATATATGTTCATACGTTCTGACCCAACATAACCAACATGTGAAATTATCTAACGTCAACAAGTCATATCATATTGCGTGAATTGTTTGTGTATTGAAAAAATAATAATAATAATAACACTAATGATGTCAAAACAATGGAAGCGTGACCATTTCAGTCCCTGTTGTTAACATTAGTGGCCATACTAATCCAAATATTACTAAAATACTTCCAATTATAACATTTCTATGGTTTACAATAGACGATGTATACTTTGTTTTTTTTTTTCTGAAATAATCAAAACCTGTTTGTATGAAATGCTTTCAATATAAAAATTGGATTCATTACCGACTTTACGTTCTTTTTTCATTGCTTGATATTGTTATTTTCTTCTATCAGGTTGGTGCAAAAATAATTGCAGTTTTTTATCATCGATTTTAAAGCAGTATATCTCAGCTTAGAATACAAGATATTAATCGAAATAAAAACATTAAGAATCTACACATTTTTTACCAACTTGAAGTTCATTTATTCCGGAAGCAGGGAATTCTGGGATCGTGGAACCAATGAATTCTCGCGGGAAGTGGTTGAATTGCTTGAGAAAATGGTAGCCTTTTCAAGCATTTGGTGAGAGGAAGGTCTGGTGAGTAAACTGGGTGATGTAGAGTTTCATAGCCTAGTTCGTTCAATTCCTGCTGGGTGATTTGTGCGTTATGCGAGCTTTTTTGACTCTCATTCATTTTTTTCCAATTCCGTGAACAACTGTCGAATGTCGATATTGAGTTACTCTACAACGTATCGGATTGTTTTTCAATAATGGCCCTCAATTGAATGTCGTCGAGCACAAAAGGACGTTTAGATCTTCAAGGCTTTCATCTCCATTTCGAAATTTGGGGAAACCAATATCAGGCTGTACGTTTGTTGATGGCCTCTTGATATAGCGGTCAGTGTCCGCTGCCCTTTCTCGTACAAAATTGTTCAAATTTGCTCTTTTTTTTTTCATCTTTGATTTGACAGTCTCAAAGAAATCAGAATAAAAAGTGAAAAGAAAACGCCCAGTTCAAATGAATAGAGCGAAATTCACTCTTGGTACGTTACATGAACATAGTTATTTATAATAGTTTATCCCAAAAATTAGTGTCGAAGTTTGAAATCCGTAATTTATTTTTGCACCAACCTAGTAACCCTAAAGTTCATTTTAGGGAATTTAAAAGTAACTTTCGATTAAAGTTACCTCCCTTAAACTTTTTGGTAATTTATTTTTGTTTTTATTTAATTGAATCTGCAAAAGATTTCCGTTTTTTTTTATTTTAATCTTCAAAGATTTTCACGGCATTTTCAAGTTGAAAAATATGTTGATAAACTTTGATGTACAGATTTCTTCCGCTATACGAAAGTAAAGGGTTCCTATGAATCATTCCGTTGGCCAAAATGGCGTAGAGCAAAGAATCAATTACCGTTAATTTATATCTAAAAAGTGTTGAGCGTTCCCAGACTCCCTGGAATAATCGTCTTCTACGTCTACCAGTTGTACACTAAGCAGTACACCCAGCACTGTTAGGCTCTTCTGATACCTCCTGATCCATCTTTCTAAGAGATTCACGGAAAGAAATCGAGGTAAAGCACAGATGCTCACAGACACACTTGAGGCCTTTCGTAAAATTGAAGTGACGTGATGCAAACGTTCGTGAAGCGGGGACACCTACCCAAGAATTGGGAAAAGTACGTTTTCATTCATTCAAAAAGTAGTTGTGGCGAAAATATGAGAATTATTTTTTAGTTGAACTGGCTGATGTCTGCTCCTATGCTCTACAGAATTATTGAATATAATAAGCATATTGTGTTTGTGTTTGGTAATAAATTCAAGTCTACGTGCTTTCTTTTAACTTCTGTTGGTGCTTTTCTGGGTCGTGAGGATTGCTAAGTTATTTAATAAATCGAGATAACATTCGCTTAAAAAACATAAACTCAATGTCACTAAGGCATGATGACGACGAAGACAAAAAATGAAAGTGGGTTTGTGGCGCCAGAGTTGGCAAAATTTGATTTTTTCAGTCGAAACTGCTTCAAAAATTGATCTATTCTTTTCTACTTTCGGTCAACGTTATGGCTAAATATGTTTTATACTCATTCAAAGCCTAATTATCTGATGAAATAACTTTATAAAACCCCAGAACAAATGATTCAGAAAAATTGCACCTACTTTTATCAAACTTACCAGAATTGTAGAGGATTTGCTAAAATACATTTGAGTATTTTCGAAGCAAAACTTTCGGTTGAAATTCGGTTTATCGATCTTGAATTGAGGAAATTATGAAAAGATATTTTCCTTTGATCTGCTTTGACTGAATTTTTCCCCATTTTCAGCTGGCTTCAAGGCTGAAAAAAATTGATTTTATATGTTTTGAATTAGCTATGGAATAAAATAAAATCGGCTAATTATCTTTTTTTAAATAACCAGATTTTCGGTTACCTGCTATCACAATTTTTTTATCGGCTAAATAGTGGAAAATTTGATAATGTCTAGCCGAAAAATAGTTAATTTAGCATCCCTGTATTGCGTGCATGCGTGCATGCGCTGTTACAGTGTCCGCAAAATCTGAAAACCGTTATATCGGGTTCCGTTAAACCGAGCTTTCAGTGTATTAGAAGAAAAAAAAGTCATTTTCCTTTACAATTAAAAATGGCTAAAATTAGATTTTTCTTCTTTTTTTCATTTCCTGCTAACTTTATAGATAAAAATGTTAGGTACGATAAATGATAGGGGACCGTCTTGCCTTTTTCAAACCATTTTACCTATAAAGGAGAAAACTTTTCTCAATATTGACACAAGTCTTTTCAGTGCCTGATGTGTATGGATTACCGCTACCTTTGCTGCGAAATTTCAATATCTGCTATTTGGAGTGGTTTTTCAGATTCGTTTGAGACAAGAAAGACACAAAAGTCGCTGGAAGTCGCTTTGGGGAAGTCGCTGCTTATACTTCCCTGGGTCAACTGGTAATGAAAGATCACAACATCGTACCGGAACTACGGAGGCCAGGCTGTTATCAAACTTGAAAAATATTATGAGGAGCAGAACGCTGGCAATGAACCCCGGGGGCATAACTGAGGGGGGGAGATGGGGGTTCAAAATCTTTCTGAATTCCAGTTCACCCAATCCATTTCTACGACATTATATAATAACAAAGATGCATTTGTACGTACATGAATCGTATAAATAAGAATTTTGCATCTAAACATATTCACAATGTGCTGATGTCTACAGTCACGGTTAGGGACATAACTGATGTAGTAAAATATAATTTCTTCCATGTAACTGACATAGTAAAATAGAATTTCATCCATGCGACTGATGTAGTAAAATAGAATTTTATTCTCTGATGACGCTTATAAACATACTGGATAATGTTATTATTCTTTAGAATGATAAAATTATAAAAAGAAATAAAAACAAAAACAAAAAATAGAAATATCGGCTTGTGGGTCAACTTCACTCTTTCCGCCATGCTAATCTCGATTATCCATGTATATAAAATACGATGTGTATAGAAGGCTATTCTCCAGGCTCACTGCAATGCAAATCTCTTATCCAAGTATATAAAATGCAATGTGTATCCATACATTACATATATTCCATCATTTTTGACGCAAAGGGTTCACTAGTGAATAGTTATCCAGCTGCAACTATAGTAGTAATAACATTGTCATAATACGAATGAATCACCATTACTATAGTCAATTTACAATTTCAAGTGAAGTTTCTATGTGAAGGAATATTGTATTACCGACATCTTTTGGGCGTTTTCCATTGTTCATGTAGCCTGATCTGCTGATGCCTTTAATCAAGATGTACATTGAGCTGACCCTTAATTGAATGGGTCAGGCCTTGGGCTTGTTTTTCACCGATTAAGTCAAAATGAATGTCTATTTATTGTAAATCTCCCTTTTCATCAAATCTCACTAAATCAAGAAGAAGAAGAAGAAGAAGAAGAAGAAGAAGAAGAAGAAGAAGAAGAAGAAGAAGCAGAAGCAGAAGCAGAAGCAGAAGCAGAAGAAGAAAGAAACAAAGAAAGAAAGAAAGAAAGAAAGAAAGAAAGAAAGAAAGAAAGAAAGAAGGCGGCTAATATGAATGGACAGTGCTGGTTGAATCCTGATCTAAGGGAAGTAATTCATCGAGGTTTTCTTTGTCAAGGGAGGTTACTTAAGGAGATTTTTTTATTGATTTTAGAACGTTTCTCCATTTAAATCTCAGAACATTTACCGTAGAGCAACAGTTTACAAACTTTCTGAGCCCACTAATTCGAGAGTCCACTAGGTTTCAACTTCAATAAGTACTAAACTACTTGTACCAGAATTGGTTGAGATTAATAAATATTAGATTTGAAAAGTATCTTGTTGTCGCGCTCAAAACATTACTGAGTGGGTTCGAACTTCACTGCTGATCAACACCATCTTAACTATGAGGTACTTGAGCCACAAACTCTCTCTGTGTCTGTCTGTCTGTCTGTCTGTCTGTCTGTCTGTCTGTCTCTCTCTCTCTCTCTCTCTCTCTCTCTCTCTCTCTCTCTCTCTCTCTTATTTGTTGATTTAAGATTAGGTTGTTACATTATTTATAATGTATATGGAATATAAAATATCATGTTTATCTTAGTGAGGAATAACTAAAATATGCGATATTGTTGCTAGAATTATCGTTCCAAAAATTACTTTAATATACTTGTTAATTTTTTCTCTTTCTGTCTTGAAGTAGTGCATGGTAGTGTTTACTGTTGCATATCAATTAAATTAATTTCTCACTAACGTAAAACTTTTATTTTATATTCCATACACATTATAAATATACGTGACTATCAAACCCTGAGGTGATGAACCTAACAGTTAACAGTATCAGATCCTATCGGTACTTTCTAGATAATCTTCAAATAACCATAACACCTGAAAAAAACATTCGAATTAAAGACCCAAAACGTAATACATAATTTCATTTTTTGCTAATTCAAACCCAGAATGCCGAGATTAGATATGTTGGCATTTTAAGGAACAATTGAGATTTTCCAAACGTCAGCAGTGGCTTCGGTCGACAAAGATACCGAGAAAGATGCAGGTGTTTGCTGTCACTCGATTGAAGAATTATCTGTTGAGTTTTCTGCGGAAATTTTGAAGTCAGTTTCATATAATTTGGTCTAAGGAATTTTTATGACAACAAATTGCTTTTAACCTTATTTAAAAAAAAAAAAATAGGTCAGATGAAGATGAGGTAAGTTTTGAAAAGGAGTGAGACAATGGGATACATTATCAGCCAAACTATTTGAGTGTTGAAAACGCCTTTCGGAGAACTGATTGGCAGAGAATAGGAGTAAGCGTAGACGGAGAAGGTTTCAACCATTTAAAATGCGATGATGACTTTCCAATTACCTCAGAAACATTGATTTTTTTTATATCCTACGCTCAATCTACGAAAAAAAAACTTGATAAAAAAAGAGAATAAAAGGAGAATGTTTTCTAAGGGTTGTAGACAGTCTGATGAATTGCGATTTAAAAAACTGAAATTGAGATAAAAGAAGTTCTCAGTCGAAAGTATAATAAATCTAAAATATTAAAAAAGGAAATGGAATTTTAATGTTCATGGGAAGTAAGTCATGAAAAATTTGGAGGTTACCTCCCTTGTACCACAATATTTTTTTTCAATTTGTCATGCCAATTTAGCAATCTTTGGAATAGAGCATTTTTTTAATTCCTTGAACGACCATCTTGAATTAGCTAATTTGAATGGCTAAAAGTGGCTATATTTTTCAAAATATGGCTAAAACTAGGTATTCCATTTTCTGGCATACTCCAAAAACTTATACAGAGGCTCCAAAAAGTATAAAAATACAACGTATTGATAAGATATTAACGTCTACAAATAACGTTACTCATGACCAAAAGATACCGCTCTTTCTATTTATATAGGAATTATATGTTATCTATATTGCCTTAATGTAAATTTAAAATAAGTTTATATTTCGAATTCCTTTGTTAACCCTCAAACCATCTGTCACCATGCATCTAATTCTATACAGCAATGTATTCATTTGGAAGATTGAAATAAAAGAAGTTTTTTTTTTTTATAAAGTCTTAAAAAGCAGCTTAATGGCTTTTATTTCCATCACTGTGTTAATATCTGATCAATACCTTGAATTATTATACTTTTTTGAGTCTTTGTATGATTTTTTCGAAAATTGAGATGAGTAGACATAAGTTAATAACGAACTGATAATGGAACTCTACTCATCCAGCTTATTATACATAGGAATATATATAAAAAGAAATAGCTATTGAAAATGGTACTCAATAAATCCACAAAAATGTATCATCCAAAAAATTGGTAAAAAAAATTATACAAACCTTCAAGGTGATTTAAAATTCATTTATGATGGTTAACTCGGTTATCTAGTGGCTCAATGCGACAGAGATTTTCTTGGGTTTCTGTGTTCAACAAGCCAGACCAGACATATAATTCTGTAGATGGTTCCATACACTAATATAAAGATGAACCACATTTCAAGGATTTATTTTGTTGATATGGGGGCAGGCAGTCTGAATTTATATGACGTGTGTCTACTTTTCTTTATCTAATACGTTTGGCAAAAAAAACTTTATGTGGCCTGAGTGTACATTCTCAAAAAATAATATTGTTTTGCATTATGTAATGCTTTATCTTGAATATTAGTAATTTTCGTAATAATTCATTGACAGTATATACTTAGAGCGTAGACGGTCCAGGCGTGCTCACATAATGAGATAGCACGTTAATGCAAACAGAAATTAATTAAAACTATTTTAAGCCCTTTGTATGTTGATGGGCTTCCTGCAGACCCCATCGTGATTAAGCAATGGTACCTTTATTAATTTTTTTTTTTTAGACTTTACTTTTCATGACTTTTATTCTAGATGACCGATTCATACTCATAAAAAAATGAGCCAATCGAGTTAGTCGAACCTTAGCAAGTATATATAATATGACCCGGCAAATGTCATTCGCAACACAAAAACAAAAATGGAAAGGGAGATAACCCGTATTGTGAACACGATCTTGGTTGCCTCAGTTTTAGTACTAGCTGTACGATTATTATGGTCATCATGTTAAGCCATATTGAATACTATATTGTGCCAGATATTTCCTCACTCATTCACACCTGTCAGTTCAACTGAATGTATGCTTGTTTCACGTAACAAAAGATATTAATCTTTCAGCGGGGCATTTTTAAAATTTGAAATGTTTAGGAGATAGATTAGACACTGAGTCACATCTATTGTACATGTAAACTTAATGTTATCAAAGAGTCTAAAAGATAAATCTGGTTATTCAAATCAGTGTTGCCATTTTGGCGATTTTATGGCCAAATCCGGCCTTTTTAAATAGCATTTGACCATGAACTTTTTGGTTAGACTACATTTGGGGCTTTCTGACTATTTTGCTGTAGTACTTCTAGGAAAAGACAAGAGTCAGGGACATCATAGAATCCATTAAGAACCTCAAATGGCAGGGGGTGGGTCATGTTGCAAGAATGGCGGACAACCGATGGACTTTGCGGCTCACAACATGGATCCCAAGAGATCACATGCACAACCGAGGCCAGCAGAATATTAGATGGAGACACGAGCTTAACAAATTCAGAAAATACTGGCTCTGCGACGCCCATGATAGAGAAGTGTGGCAAATCCTGGGGAAGGTCTATGTCCAACAACGGATATTGAAAGACTGATGATGATGATGATGATGATGATGACTCTCAGTAAATTATTTTGGGGGTTCCAATACTTTATAGACAATCATCATAGATTTTCTCTGATATTCATCTTTTGTTTTCAGTGGCTTTTTAGAATTACAACTATTAATACTCAGGCCTTCAACATAAAGTTGTAATAAAAAAGCAAAAGAAATTAAGATGAAGGTAAATTTTAAACTAACAAGAAAATATAATTCTACAGAAAAAATAATTCCTCGGCAAAAATAATTGCCAGTGAATCCATTCAAGTAGGTATTCTTAAAATGAAATGCAATGTTTAATTGCTTCATAAAACTTTGTCAAATGGTATTCATAAAAATTGTAAATAGAATTAGATACACAGAAATAATTATGCAAGTTAATTCATGCTGCTTAGTGCATTCTTCATTAAAATTTTCAATCAATACCTTAATAGAATTTTAATATTATATATAACATACATATTATATATATATTATGTGTGTAGGATATGTATATAAAGCCTCTTTTTGTCTATTTTCTGTTTTTCAATTTAGGTAAATTCTTTTTCTATTGAAAATCTGATTCATGGGATTATTCCCAGGACCTCTATTGTTCTTGACACTTTAAATATATTCATCCACACAGACATCTGCATTACATAGGCTACTTCCAAGACAACTAAACTGTTATGTGTGGGCAATACAATAACAAATTCCATCATGATGTCACTATAAACTTTCATTATTTTGAATATCATGAACCAAGTCTTTATTATATAACAGCTGGTATGTCAGTTTTTACAACTCCCACAGTTCATGTCGATAGCTATCGCCTCATTGGAAGAGAACTCCATTGGCAAAAGCCTTAAAACAAATGATGACCTGTACGTAACCAATGATATACAGAACAACCACATATAGAGATACACAAGAACAGACAGAGATAGATAGAATCATAGGTACAAAGATAGAGGTAGAGAAAAAGAAAGAAATCAAGGGATAAAAAAACTCAACACCATAAAAAATTTTCTTTGTATTTTATTAATAACATTTTTCATGTAATAATAATTATAATAATTATGATTATCACTGGCATTTAGAAACGCAATAATAAATGAAAATAAATTTATTTACAGGAAATAAATGTGGGAGAAGAGGAAATAGGACTTGATGCACGCACGCGCATACAGACACACAGACACACACACAATTTAAAAGAAAAAAAAAAAAAAAAAAAGACGGCTAAATGTTTATGAAAATGATCAGGGCAGGGAGTAAGAGTAAAGCAATAAAACAGTCAATTGGAAAGCTAAATGCCTGGGGCAAAAAGGGGGACTCTGGGAGTCTCATTGATTATTTTCATTTCTTAATAGTTACCTTTTGTATAAAACTAAAAATGATTTTATGATCATAAAAAAAGTCAAACAAAACAAAACTTTGATGAATAAGTGAACTCTCTATAAATGTAGATAGAGTATGTGATGCTTGAGTGAGTTTGATATGAACAATTACAATTCTTTTGATTAAAGGCTTTATTTCCAAATCAAGGCCAACCAGGGTATTTGGGACAAAACCTCAGCCAGCTACAAAGCTTAAATTATTCAAATAAATTAAGAATGTTTTTCTTCATCTATCTTAAAGAAATAAACTCATATGAATTCCCATCAGCTTTTTTCTTTCTTTCATGAGGAAAAGAGGAAAAAATTTGTTGAGAAGGCCTGCCTCTAGATTGGTTCGATTTGAGTCAGTCTCAGAGATGAAGCTTCGATTATCTCCCTTCCAAAGTAAATCTGGCAAGCCTAAGCATTAATTCAATTAAGTAATAGAGATTTCTAGATATTTTGGTTTTCGTAAATCTCTCGGCATCAAAACCTGCAAAATTGTGATCAGGGTTACAAGACCTTTTGAAATGCATAAAAATGACGTGATAATAAAATGGATTTAAAAGAAAAAATTTTGGAAGTGTAATATAAATAGAAAATTTGAAATATGAAGATAAATTTTAAATGTTTTTGTATCATCTTTAAAAAGAATATTGCCGCAGCTGTGACTATAAGAGAATTATGATGAAGATAAATCAGATATAAACTAAAAAATACATCAACTTTAAAAATAATTCATAAAAACTTTTTTTAAAAATGTCGACAAAGACAGTGTATCCCTGCAGATATAAGTTCTTGCATCTAACGTAAATGAATTCATCTAATGATCGTCCATACGAATCGGCTTGAACCTACACGTCATTTCAGGGCCTTTTCTTCACGGCCTTCTTCTGTTTGGGTGGCCTCAATAGAGCCATGTGGTTCGACCTGATGAACAACATGTTCATTAGGGAGTTGGGAACAGAGTGGGACAGATACAAGTATTGTGCCAATCTTCCATGTGGTTGAGTCAAACTGTCTTGAGGACCCATGTTTGAAATCCTGGCTCTTCACATGGACTCAAATATTTCCTACTCACTGGCACATATTATTTTTTTATATATATGTATATATATATATATACACATATATATATATAAAGGGCCGGAGCTTCAGTCGCCTAAACTGCCAGAATTCTCCTTCAAAGGGGGCAGCAGGCTTCTACAGCACTCTCAGGCACCAAAGTAAACTCCGACAGAAAACCCTGGGACCTTCTCCTGTCAACCTACCTCGGTGTGCCATGGCATGTAAACCCTCAGTTAAAAGGGTAGAGTCGGTCGAGTGCACTACACATCTCACTACAAGACTTCATAGCACAGACCCAATGGATATTCCACATACATCTCCTGTGTAGACTCAGCTGGCTAGACATGGAAATTCTTCTAAAATCTCCATTCATGAAGCCAAACCATGAGATCAATACCAAGCTCGACTTATTCTGGCGCAAGGCTGAATAGATGATAGAGGAAGATGGTTGTGTTATAGCAATCTTGTAAGTCAAGAGAGCCTGCTTACCTCGAAAATCAGCATTTGAAACCTTTGCCTTGAGCTGGTCTTGAACACTGACCGAGGATGCTAGAGGGAAATATGCAACTACTTCAACCATCTAGCTGGTTCTTTTGTTTTGGTTTTGCATTATGATTTTCATCTTTCAATGGAAGTACTCAAGGGACCAGGCAACCCTAATGTTGAGTATTGGTATTTCTTTATTTTTTTTATACACTCATCTGGGCAGGAGGGATCAAAGACACGGCTAGGACCCCAATGCCACTGCTCCAATACCAACAAATGCAGCTCAGTTCAAAGAATAATATTTCTCAACTTGAGACATCATGTTATCCAATATCAAATCTGCCAGAAGATTTGAAATTAATGAATCATCTTACAAGCTGTTCGCATTTTGTTCTCATTTTTCCCCCCACCCCCATTACTTATTTTCTTACTTATATCTGCTGGTTTTTAGCTGTCTTTTCTTAATTTTTCAAATAAGTTCAATGTCAAAATAACACAAATAAACAGGTACTCAAATTTTCAGGGACATGATTTTGGGGGTGGCGGCTTTTCTTTCATTCCTTTCTTCAAGCTCTTCTTCATCCATGAACAGTGATGCAATGGCCACAAATATCTTGGTTTAATGATGATGACAACCAAACAAGTCCAGAAAAGAGATTGTCTCTTAGTTTCATACACCACTTGCAACTGCTGCAGAACTCATCAATGAATAAGATTTTCTTCTTTCCCTCAAATGCAACTAATTTCAGAATTCAATTGAAGAAAAAAGAAATTTACTATAAAAGAGGTAACTTAAATGAGAAGTTACTCTCCTTAGATTACCTTTTCTTTTCACTTTTTTACTGGAACGAATTCAGGAGTTAAATAATAATTATTGATATATAAATAAGACTTGACAAATTGGTCGGTCACTTAAAAAAGCGTCACAGACTACTGGAAGGCAAAAATAAGTATGCGTTTTACAACAATGATATAATAGATACAATGAAAATATGGTATATGTAGTTGTCAGGGTTTTCAGTCTGTCTTCGCCAAAGGTACAATTAAAAAATGAGGCAAAGTCTTTCTTTTATCCATTATTTTCTCTTCCAGTTGTTTTTTGTATTTTCTTTTGTACAATTTTCTTTACGTTTACCACCAGCTGTTTTTTGTTTTTTTTCCGTTTTTTTGAATTTTCTGATATCCACATTTCTTTCATTATAAATTACTCGTAAGATAATTTTTTTTTTTTCAATCATTGAAATATTTCGCTTTTTCGTCTCAGACTTTAAATACTCAGTACAAAAATCTACAGCTATTTGGAGAACGTTTGAAAGAAAATAAAAACTCATAAATGTATGTACGAATGTATGTATATACCATTGTCATTGCATTTTCTTCCACTAGATTATTTTAAAATCCAGGTGTTTGGGTTCTGCATTTGTTTCATTTGAAACATTTCAATAAAAATAGAGAATTTTCTCTTATGCTTTTTCCTGAATTTGGAATTCAGGTTCTAAGCAAAATCATCCTCAAAAATGATCATCTTTTAATTCACACAGCAAAAATATGCCAATAGGAATTTTTTTTTAAATTTGCAACAATCTTGAAGTACTTGATTTATCTTAAAATATCTTGTTATTCTTGTTGTTGCTGGTTTTGTACAATCATCTTGTAAAATCCCAAGTGATTGTATCTTTTGATCCTGATTGGTTTTCTTTGGCCAATCCAGTTCTGATTTGCTTGTTGTCCACAGATAAAATAGCCAATCACAAAAGAGCCAATCATAAACCAGCCAATCCTTGCTGGCCTTGAGCCAACCAGTGTGGCAACCTAATGAAAAAAAAAAAAATTATGATATATAATTCAATTTGTTAAACATTATTTTTGTAAAAAAAAAACAAAAAAAAACAATAACAGTGAAGAACAGAATTATCGAGATTCAATCAAAAGGTGAGATAATCCTGGCTTTTATCTCAGAAACTTAATAAACCCATCAAAATAAGGACCAAAGAAAGTCAAAAAAGTTTTTTTTTCTCAAAATCAAAAACTTGCTGGAACACATGAACACATACATATTCCTCATTACCATAACACGTTTTACATCCTCAACAAACTTCTCAGTACAAATACTGGAGATGAATGTTAGTGAACCATTATTTTTGACAAGTATTTCCTTCATACTACAAAAGAATGCTAATGCAGTTTTCAATTACTAAAATGCATGTTCATTTTTGAGATACTAATAATTGAATATCAAATTGTGTATACATTAAACGGAAACCTTGTGGCCAAAAAATGTATACGTAATTTAATAGTAAATAACAGCTATGTTTATGATATTTATTGAAATTCAATTCAGCACACAGCCAAATGGATAGAAAAGGGCTTCAAAGTGGAGGAGGGCCTGTTTGCCTTGAAAATCAGCAAATCCTGGCCTTTTATCTGGGCTTGGACACTGACCCCTGATTCCATTGAAAAATACACCTCAGCAATGGGGCAGGCTCTTCCTGGTAGCATGTAAATTTTATGCTACAATAAAAATCACATGTAGGGTTTGCAAATTACCAACATCACCAATACTTGTAAATTATCAATGGAAATTCTCAATACCAGTTTTTAGTGCTAATTTTTTTATAAGTGAAGAAAAAAAAAAATTAGAACTAGAAATTTCAAAAAATTGATATGTTGAAACATGCTCCACTCTCTTATTACTAACTTCTGAAACTTCAGTAGCCATAGATCTAGCCATCCTTGAGTTACATAATGACAGACAAAAATGACACTTGGTGAACTATAGTAATTTGGAAGTGACACTCAACCTCTTTCCAGTATCACCCCAACATACTCTCTGTACTCTCTTAGGAGAAAGAGGTAGACAAGTGATACTACAAGGATGAATTGACTAGGTTGAATTAACCATTATGAGAGGTCCCCCCCACTATCATCCCTGGAATAGACAACAGAACAAGAACAATCTTCATCTATGGATTAAATAGGGGTTCAGTCCAATTCCCAGAATGTTACCGAGTACTATCAACACCTGAAGACAGCTAGAGGGTACAGCAGTTGAAACACTGCAGTAATAATCATCAAGAAGAGGACTAGTCCAGATAAATCAATAAAAAGTCTCGTTGTTTTACACCAGTTCTTAATGAAACCAACAGACCTGAACTTTGAACAATGAAATCATCCAAGGAAATTCAGATAATGATCACATGCCAGCAAAACACTTTATACAACTCCTAATTGACAGTGGAACTCTTTGGTGCAAAATATGAAGTTGATTGAAATTATCAAGACAGAGAGAAAAGATAATGAAAAAAGATCTCACCTTAAACTGAAAAGAAGGTATTGTGATCAATGGTTGTTTGCCTTGATATCAACATTCAAATATCTTTACATGAGTTTAAGAGTTAAAAATTGAAATTGTAAAAAAGACACAAGAGAAAAAACTGCAGAAGAGATTGATGAATCTCTTGTACCCACCTTGGTCAGCTTGAATAATTCTTCCTATTCCGTTGCTTGCCCTACACTTCCCTAACTACAACTACCTTCTCCTTTTTCACTCCTCTCTCTGTGAAAAGATGTACATGACACCATCAAACATTGACACTACATTTGTTTTACATAGATTTTTTTCAAGACTAAACCATGTTTTGCGCTCTTAAAAAATGAATTTTTTTTTCTAAAAGGTTGGCATAAAAAGATCCAGATTCTCCAGATAGGATACATCAATCTCATTTACTCTCACTCTGGCAAAAATCAGTTTTGTTCACAACCTTTTGACTCAATGTTGCAAAAGTATAATTTATTTGAGGTTTAATCAGAATTCTGTCCATGTCTTTTTTTGGAGACCATTTGAACACTCCAATTAGTACACGTTTTTTCTTTCATTTACAAAAATATCAAAAGGTAATGTAATTTTTTTTACTTTGATTATGCCTAAAATAAATTAGACATTTGCAACATTAGAGCAAAACTTTGAAGACAGAACTGATTTTCCCAGAGTGAGATAGACAAGTCAACATGGACCCTTCCAGATATATCTAAAATCTATGAGATATATTACATATTATTGATAAATTAAATATGACTTTATTCTTCAACATTCATTTTATTAATATATTACCCAATTTATTTGAAATATTACTTTTGAATGAAAATATTACTTATTTCATAACAATTTCTGACATCTAGACAAAACTAAAAACTTCTAAATAGACAACTTTAAGCAAGGAAACTAATTCATTTTTCAGTATGTCAGTCAATTTCAGCAATCAATGCTAGCACATCTTGAAATAGAAAGAATTAAAACTCACTGTGATTGTGCTCGGTCTGCCATAATGGAAACGACTCTCCTTTCCCGCATGTCAGCCAAGTCCCTGTTCTTGTGGAATGTGGACATATTGGATAAAGGATTTTCGGATTTTTCTGGAGGAGAAAGAAAAAAAATTAAAAAATCAAAACATGATAAGAAAATAAGAATTTAAATGATTTTTAAATGTTCTTTTGATAATTTTCTATGAGTTTTTTAAAAAGTGTAAAAAATTATACAAGTCCTTCCTTGAATAGATCTTTTTCTATCCTCAAGAATTATCTTCAACATTGTTCTTTCCATGATTCTATTCAGAGATAAATCTATCAGAAAGGAAGCTAACTTAAAATAGAGATACAATGTTGAGTTATAAAGCAGCCCAATAGAATGCAGAATGAATTATAATATGGTTTGAGCATGGACCCCAATAAGCAATACATTAAACTTAGCTCTCAAAATAATAGCTGAATACAAAAATAGAAAAAACCCCACTTAATCAGGTTACACCAACAGTATAAAAGAAAATGATTTAGACAAAAACATTAAAGTAGTCAATAAACGAAACATGTAGCCCCTTTCCATTTCATGTCGTTAAAAAAATTATCATCCAACTTCTACTCTAGATACTTGCTACATATCTATATGAATTTTGTAAAAATCCAACTGTTTTGTAAGGTGCCACAATTAAAAATTTTTTTTTATATTCATTTCAGTCTTCCTGCTAGACTACCCTACACCCTTGGTTTTCTTTTCATTTCTACATAAATTATGAGAGCAAGTCTTGGAGGTAGGAAGGGGGTTACTTACACATTTCAACCAGCTACATGTCTACGTTTCACAAATCAACTGAAATCATTACTTTCTCTAAGATCTGCATAGCCAGTGCCCAGTCTCAATTTATGTATCTGCTAAGGGAAGAGACAGACTAAAGTTCGAAATACTATTTTGATTTTGATCTCTCCACAAAAGTATCAAAACCTTCATTTCCCTGACACACTTTTGTTACAGATGCTTTTAGTGTTTCATATATCGACTGTAAAAAGTATTTGTTTTTTAGTTTTTAAAAAAGGTTATCTTGCCCTGGTCTTCAACACTACACCTTTTCACAAGTAAATTAAAAAGTATAGCAAGCAAATAAGAAAATATTGCACACAAATCAAACAATACAGCAAGCAAATCAAAAAAACATGGCAAGCAAATTAAAAAGACAAGCGAACAGAATCGATGAACACGAGTAATCATATACAAGGAGGTACCCCAAAATAATCTAACTGATCCCCCGTTATAAGGAAAGAAATTGTTGGTCATTTTGAAATTTATTCCCTTGAATTATGTCACACATTTAAACAATTGTTCTTTTGATGCTTTATGAGCAAATAAGGCACAAATTTTGCTGAAACAAAATTTTTTGAATCTGTTAACATTTATTGGCATGAACTCCAAGACAAAACAGCCATTTCAGATGTCTCATTTTGTCTTGTTGATGGTTGGCCAGATTGTGGTTTGTCTTCACATGACATTTCACCATGTTTGAAATGCAAAAATTTCAAGCCTCCAGGACACATTAAAATTACATTGCCCTGGAGACATTAAAATTAGGTTTTTCAACTGGGAAGTTTGTAGCATTTCATTGCAGGAAATTTAGGTATAGAGAAGATTCTCTCTCTCAGCTATTTAAAGATATGCATCTTAATTTCTATTTTTCAAAATCGAGGAACCCCTGAGCAACTGCCCAGTGTGCCCTTGCGGTAAGATGGCATTGGTGCAATTATGTTCAATTCTGCACCACATTCAAACTCCATGGGGGAGGCCTCATCCAGATATGGCAACAGTTGTTGAAAATACCCATTTTTAAGTGAAATTATTTGAACCTTGTTTCTCAATATATTTTGTTTAAATGATAATTCATTTAAACAGTAAAGTTGGAGAGACCGAAGACGATGGTTGTAAAAAAAAAAATATTAGAACAAATCATATCGTAATTCAAATACAAAAAAAATTTATTCATCTTTTCTTCCTCTAATACTGCAGTATACTGTCTCTGTATATTTTGGAAGAAGCACATCAGATTTATTTGGCCATTAGCACAATGATTTGCAAATTCCAATGTTCTTTGACAAGATTCAACTAATAATGTTCTTGAAAAAATCCAGGAAGGTCAGTCAGCATCTCAAATAATCTTTCATCCTAGAGTTCCTTAGTTTTGGACCTCACAGATGACCAATCTGATTCAATTGATGATAACAGAGTATCATTTTGAGTCAATTGAAATTCCTCTCAGATGCTGCAGAAGAGATTGTTCAACATTGTCCTTGTATACAATCAATAACCACAACAGCTTTGATTGGATTTACTGTTAGATTCAGATGCTCCAACCAACATATCAGACACTCCAAAAAACCTCTTTCTTCATCATGGGCATATGCTGGAGGGGGGGTTACAAAAAGCATTTGATCCCCTCTGGATCAGACCTTCTCACTGAGAGCGAGATGATATGTTCTGATGATATGTTCTGGATATACCCTCCATCCAACCGGATACATGCTTCCCGCCACCCCCCGAACAGTGGCAGCGGATATCCATGTTTTTCATGCTTCCTTCACAATCTTCATAATACCCTGGATTCCATTAAGGGCAATGCAGTGAACACCAAGTCCCTCAGAATTTGTTGTTCTACATCTGGTTGCTTTGAGTCTTCTCTTGAAGGGATTTGCATTACTCTCATCTAGATAATAAATGCCTATGAACTGTAGTCTCAGAAAATCCTCAAGGAATTCCTTTCCCTTTCTTAGGAGTATATGCACAAATAGGGAGACAGATGTCTTTCTTTATTTTGAGACAAGCCCCACCAAGACGACCCAACCCTGAGTGGTACTTGTGCAAATAGTAATGGCAATGTTTGGAGTAGGACATTGAAGCAATCTATCTGACAAGTATTTGAAGGTGGCAGTTTTCTGTGCCTTCAACAATCCAGTGTCCAACTGTGCTTTCATAACACTCATCAATCTTGAGCTTTCTCAACAGCTGTCATAGTGCAATGTTTAGCATTAGTCGAGGATGTTCTCTATTTTGCTCGTTCAGCATTCCTCTGGACTCCTCTTTCATATGACATCAATTGGACTATTGAATGAACCCCACCTCACACTGGCCGACTTCCCAAAAGCTTAACTCCGTAAATCTGAAAAAGTAATAAGACTAAAAATGATAAAATTAATTATCATTCGAACATAATATATTAAGAGACAAATTCCAACTAATGTCACTTGAAAAAATTAACATTTGATTGTACCAGTAACTGCATACAGGAAACTTCCAATTAACATGTTTCCATTTTTTTAAATTTAGTAATTAAAGGCTAATTCAAAATAATTCAATTTACAATGAAGTAAATTTTCTATGGTACCATGTTTTCTTTCAGAACATCTTTTAACAGATAAGGAGCATGGCAGCCAAATTTTCCACAATGTAGAAGCAGTTGTGCACCCATAGCACAGGATGTGGGGGGGGGGGAATCACCCTTGCAATAAACTTATAATCCTGAAACTTTTTTTTATTATCCTTTGCTATTACGTATCAACTCTTCAATTCGTTAACCACTTGCATCCACTCCTGAACACAGTGGAACACTTCAATGAACAGAATTTTTTTCTTTTTGAATGGAACTCCTTCATGAAAATGAATGAAAGAAATTTGATTTACCTGAAAGTAAAAGGAAATAACTTAAACCGGAAGTTATTTCCCTCGATTCAAAATTTGAATTTTTTATATGAATCCAAGAGTTGAAAAGTTGTCCTGAAAGGTCTTTACTCATTTTTTTTTTAAATCTTGAAATTCAGGATCAATTATATTTCCAATGGTTTCTAGACTCTATTATTATCGTTGCATTTACAGCAATACATTCTAAAGACACAATAACCATCTTAATCGGGGGTTCCTGTATATTCAGTCACTCATATACAACAATTCAGTTCACTTGTCTTCAGTTTCTTTGTAGTATTTTTTAATTTGCAAGCTATATTTCTTAAAATTTTCATGCTGTACCTTTTTAATTTGCATGCCATGTTTTTTAATTTTGTTGCCATATTTTTTAAATTAGTCTGTCTTACAAGTTTTAGAAGACACAACTTGGGATTGCAATCAGACACAACACAAAAAACATTTTGTAATACAGCTTTCCACCGCCATCCAAAAGTAGGATATTCCTATAGAAACCTTTTGTAAGCCGAAATGTGATGAAGTGAAAAACTATTACCATCAATTTATATGGGAAAAAAGTTTGAGCATTCCCAGACACAAAAATGGTGATGATATGTTATGCTGGGTCATCTGAGGTAGAGGAGGTGGGAGATACAGAGAATTGGTGAGTAGGAGAGAGAGGAAGAGGGTCTGTGATGCCTCTAAGAAAGCTTGCTGCAAAGCAAAAACTGGACGCTATTTTTGCCACTTTCCAGAAAAGTGAAAAGGTGTTGTATCAAGAACTTTTGAAAAGCAGGGCGGGGATACCTGTATTAAGTTTGATTGCCCTTGCTACTCTTACCTTCTGTCAAAGTCTTTCTGTCATTTTCCGTTTTCTCAAAGGCGTCCATTATGGTCAGTGAGAGCATCCGGTGAATCCATTTTTTTGAAGAAGCATTTCCATTCTCTAAGACATCCACCAATCGGCCATGCAGACCATACACACGTTTCACCTGCATCTGTTGATAGCGAAGACTTTCTTGTCCTTTGCTCACAGGAACATTTGCTGTAAATAGAGTAGCATTCCATACATGATAATAGTGCACACACATACATGCACAGAAAGAACAAAAAAAAAAAAAAGACACAAAATGTCAATAATTTTGAGAAGGGTCATCAATAGTCAAAGACTTATTCAAACTACTGAACTCATTTCTTACATTCCCTTTGTTGTTACCACAAAGTTCACATTGCAAGAAATAAGCCGAGCCCATCAGTATTTGGGCCTCCATATCTTCTCTGTTCATGAACTCCTTCTTGGGAAAAAAGATTTCTCTTTCCTTATCGACTGTACACCTGAGGAATGTTGTAGAAAGAGTTTTCCGAAAAAACTAAGGCAACTAGTTCAATAGTCTGAAATGTTGGAATGTTAAATTCTTATTTCATGTATTTTCTAAACTATCATGTTTATCTTTATCATCTTAAACACATTGTTTTGGCTTGAAAATTATTCAACCTTCCTATATGATTTGCCATGAAGTATTTCCATTATTCCATACATATTTTGAATTGTTATCTCTCTAGTTGTTTTCAAGATAATGTTTTGGCTGTTATATTATTTGGTCTTCTAAATAGGCTGCATTGCTAGTGTAGTGAGTTTGATCTTCATGAGGTTATTAACAATTGAGGCCCTTTGCGAGATGTGGCAGATTTTTTTGCCAACACTAGGGTTTCTCAAAGTTTTTTGATTTGTTAACCCCTTTGATGAGATGGATTTTTTGCAACCCCTTCACTCATTGTTAGCAAAGCAAAGAGTAATAAGACTATATATTAGACTTCAGTCAGAATTCAACAGGAACTAAACACAGCAACAAATTGAGACAAAAAAAACTTTGCAAAAATTGCAAAGTATCCACTATCTATAGTAGTTTTATGGTGTTTATTGTGAAAAAAAGATTACTCCGTTTAGATTACTAAAATAATAACAAAAATAAAGTTAATTTTTTCTAATCGGTAAAAAGCATTGAGCCATTTTACAATTAGTAAAGGGTACATTTTTGTACGGAGATAATCATAAAAAATTGTATTTACATAATTATTCTTAGAAGAAAGATTTTCAAATATTTCTGTGACCTCAACAAAATATATTCATGCTTCCAAACCATACTTTGAGAAGCCCTGCTTTCTATTCTATAAGGGTGCGCAAAGCAAAAATATTTCAAGACAACAAGTTTTTTTTTTTTCAATTTTTCTATTCAATGAAATTTAAATTGAACACAACATAAAACCAAGCACATAAATTTAAGAAAATAATAATAATTACCACAATTGATATTTCCCATTGCTCGGGCTTTTGACAAAAGTTGTTCTGCAGTCAGATGTTCAGGAATTCTTGGGAAAATGGCACCGCATTCACTTCCTGATTTAAATCCAAGATATTTCAGAAGTAAATGGAAGAATTTGTCATTGAGAGCTTCTTCTTGCCGATCATTATAGGGAATGAGTGGAATATCTTTGTTTTGTACTGTTCAAGAGAAAAAAAAAATGGTTAAACAATCAGAAAGAAATCTCATTTGGGACTATCAAAGAGGAGGGGACGGCAAAACTTTTTCTCTTTTCTTATCTGTATAATGGATAATGTGACAACGATAATGGCATCAACAATTTACTCATTCCAATACCATTTTTCAATTGCAAATAATTTTTCAATTGCAATGTACTTGAGAAACATCAAAAATATTGTTTCTTAACATTTTCTTGTTCATGTTAAATCAGAATGAACCCGGGTATTTTGAGCAAAAAAAAAAAGCAAAGGAAACTACTCTGTAACATTATGTAGTTATCTCCCTTGACAAAAATGAGGACTCGTATGTGTTGAATTGAATAAATAAATGAACTTTCCAATTTGATTACTGGACTAAGGTTTTAGAATGACTCATTTGTCATGTCTCTGAATGCAAGTAGACGAACAATATTCACCAAAAATTCAGGTTCAAATTACAAAACAAAAACTTACATGAATAATATAAAGGTACCGGCTCTTCAACTTGGCTTTTTTCGGATGAGTTACCAACTGCAAGAAAAAATTAGAAAAAATATAAAACAGTCATAGAATATGAAGTTAGAGAGAAAAAGTGCTTGTTTTTATTTTTTGTTTATATCTACTGATTCTCAACAGGTATTGATAAAACAAGTCTGGTACAAGGTCATATCTATCAAGCATTCACAACCTAATTGGGTTAACATGCCCAACTTACTTATCATCAGACTGTAGGTGAGAGTTTATGCTAATTTAAAAGTGCAGTCCCTGCAATGACCTATTTCATGAGAAGTTTTATTTATCTGTGATTTATTAAATAAAATGCCTCTATGGGAATCTTCACATACAATTCATATCACACACACACACACACACACACACACATATATCATATATATACACATTAACTAAAGTGATAAGAATGTGTATGAAACTTGATAAAAAAGCTTATCAGTAGAGAAAAACATTCATCAGGCACATTTTTTTTCCTAAATTCTTTAACATATTTCAGTTGATAAATTGACTGGGCTCATTTGGCAGTTATTTTCTGTCCCAGATGATCTAAAGATTAATTTTTCTTTGGGGGGAGGGGTGCAGAAATCCAAAGTAACTGACCGTATCTGATGAAGCAGGTTTCCAGAAGAACAGTTTGCAGCCAAAGAAGCTGATATTCCATCCCATCCTCTTGTAATTTCTGTACACAGAACTTGATGATACTTTTATCACTCAAGGATTCAAGGTGTTTCTCCAACATCTGTGTCATGACATTTTCATCGACCTCTTCAGGTTCATCCTTAAAGAATTAACAGAATGAAGATTATACTACTTATATTAAAAGAGAAAGCAAAAGGCTAGACAATGAATGATAAGGTTAAATCAACTGATTCTGAAAATGGGTCACATGCCCACACAACAGGGCAATATGAATATATACTTGGGGGAAATTTGAAAAGATATTCTGTGGCTTGAGTTGTTTTTTTCTGATTTTGCACAAGCGGACAATGAGGATGAAAACCTAGAGAGTTGGGATAAACAGCAACAATAGATGAAAATCAGTCATGAATGAAACTTACCTTGAAATCAGATGAACTGGAGTAGTTGGCTGAGTAGATTGTAGGTGAGCTTGAGAAATCAGACATATTAGAATCTGTATCGTCAAAATTGTTCTCGCCTCCTGTGTCAAAACTGGACAAAAGACAAAGAAACAATTACCAATTTTGCCAAATTCTGTTTTTATAGCCATAAAATTCAATACAGTTAACACATAAGTAAAGAAAGAATGCTTCCTAACTTACTCGACGGATTTCATTTCCATATTGAACAGGTATTTTGCGCAAAGGCCAGGGTCTTCAGCCGCAGTCGTCATGAACTTGTGTATGACATACTCCATCAAGTCACCAGCCTCCTGCAGGAATAACAAAGAGAAATTTTTAGTTATGGTATATTCACTCTACGCACATAAGGACGACTTTTTCTTATTCAAGTAATCGTTTTCAGTAGACGCTGAGCTTGTTTTAAATTCAATACCACTTATAACAAAGTCTATATATATATATATATATATATATATATATATATATATATATATATACAGGGGGAATCAATAAGTCCATTGTCTGACATATTTATTAGCAGAATTTCCACAATACATTGCAAAAATAATGCAATTTTGGTTATTCCTAGTTTCAATGTAATATGGTGAAAGTATTACTGTATAAATATATATAATTGAATATATAAAAAAATGCAACAAATTATAATAAGATCATGAACAACTGATCGACCTGCATATAATTCAATCACTGGGATAAGAGTTAGATTAGGTTCATCAATGAAGAAGGAGTCATGTTGGAAAATGATTATATGTTTCATTTTTCCACAGGTAGATTGTATGATAGTGAACTTGTTAATAGACTAAACTTTTGATTTTTATTGATGTTTTATTGATGTCCTTGTTTGAAGACATGTAAGAAAAAATAGATTTTGAATCAAAAGTATTTACAAAACAAGCAGAGATGAAAGAATTTGTAAACCAACTAATCTCAAACTAGAAAAAAATGGCCAAGTCACTCCAAAAAAAATAAAACAGAAGAGAAATGAGAGACAACCAATTCAAAAAATGAAAAAAAAATCTACTTAAATAGAAGAAAAAATCTACTCAAAGAATAAAATAATTTTTTTTCTTTTTTTAATGAAACTATTTTTCTGCATTTTACTTACATTTGAGATGAACTTTCCCTCATCACAAAGGTCTGTGAATATTTTCAAGATTGGCATTTGCATTAGAACTTCAGGGTTGTTGCAATCACCCGCAACATGATGCATCATTGTGAAGACACTGTCATTTACTGAACTACTGTTATTGTCAAAGTTTTCCAAGAGATGGGCATACTGTTGCATGGCAGAGATGCTGGCAAATCTGCAAAGAAAGAAACATATGGGAAATGATCAATGAAAAAGTTGGAAAAAGCTGATTAATGAATAAGTTACTTCCGTCACCTTTTGTTGGATCACTAAAAAGTCCAAATTTTGGAAAAGACAAGCGTGAATGCAGCCCAAAAAAATTTAAGGATCCAATCTAGTAAAAATTACCCTGTTAATTGAACCTATCACTGAAAAGTTATTTTGACAGGAAAATTTCATTAAAAAAAAAAAAAGCTTTTTTTTTTTTTCCTCAGACACGAGAGGTAAATGTCTGGAATTTTCAGATGTCAAACTCAAGCTCTATTTGTGCTTCCCACATGTACAATAGATAGCAATGGAGCCAGCCAGACAGACTCACTTGAAGACTTGAGAAACCAATGTTGACTGTTTCCGATAAATGCAGCTATTTCAAAGCTACAAGAAAATCTTTTATAAAACTTAATTGTCAAACTCTCAAAGTTGACCTCATTATCGCAATTAGTCAAATCTGGAATTTAAGATGTGTGAATTTTAGACATGATCAACCGAGAGTGAGTGGAAAAGAAAGAGAGATTCAGGTTGACTTTTTTTTCTAAAATTAGCAAATTCCATTTACAGAAACTTTTAATAAATGAGCTTAAATGAGACACATAGTTTTGGAATAATTTTGTATGGAGAAATGAATTTTATTTTGTTAACTTTTCAGATTTTAATGAAGCAAGGGAATTTGACCTTAGCACAGCAATGCTTGTAATGTTTATACTTGTAATCCCAAATCTGAAATGAAGCACTGCCCTTATTTTTATACATTATTCAAACTAGTAAATGAAAGAGCAACAATAAAATAGCATCTTTATCTTCATTATTTTTTTCAGTGAATTCATTTCTAGACTTCTTAGTACTGGCTGAAATACCAAGATAAAGTATTTTCATTATTCCACAACTTTTCTTGACTAGTATCCTCATCTTTACTGTTTTGATCCCAGTATTTCAATTTGACCTTCCTCAATAAACTCTTAATGACAAGTCAAAATCAACTGATGTTAAGAAAAACGCAGAAAGGCAAAGCTGCAAGCAATAAAAAAAGCTTTACTTACTGGTTTATATGCTGGATCATCTCGAAATTCACTGATGCTTCTTCGTCTTCACGGATCCATTTGTCAAGCAACAAGAGATATGTGTGGTTTGTGATGATAACATCACGTATAAAAGAAAGCCTTTGGTTTTGGCTATTTCGGATTAAAAACAAAAACAGTTGACGGAGGTCAGTCATGTTGATCAAGGTTCCTGAAAGGTGAATAAAAAGGAAATGTTTCAATTTTGTGTGGGAAATTTGGCCACCTTTCCTCAATCAATTCTAGAAAGACTCAGCCATAAGGTGAAATAATAGATTTATCAGTAAAAATAAAATAAACATAATTCATTTTTCTATCATCTTATTCATTACTTATTTACTGCTGATTACATTGTCTTCTCCAATTATAAATAATATTCAAAATAACTCTGAGAATAAATATGAAATTCATAAAATCACTATTAAATGTATACAACTCCAAAAAATATTCACAATTCAACACAATATACAGATCAGATTCTCTTGAAAATCTAATCAGACAGATCTCTAAAATGTCTTAGTAAGCTCATGCTCTTTACATAATTTTGAAACTCATCTAAATCATTTTTCAACTCTTTACAATTCTTTTATTTCAATGTAACCAGGTGACTCATTCCAATAATATATTACTCTATAAAAAACAAAAATCTGATAAAAACAAAAAAATTTCTGCAAGACAAAATAAGGAATAAAGAAAAAGAATTCACTTACTTTTTAATTCTTTGATTGCCTGCCTATCTTTGGCTGTGACAGAATTGAAGAGGTGGTTGTCATATGTCTCCAAAGTCTTCAGGAGTTCCTTGATAGAGGTAATAGTGAAATGCAGCCTACCAAAAGAATGAACAACAATAAATCAGAAGAATACAAAGAAGAATTTCATTTTTTGCTAAAATTATTGCAGCTTTGCAGAGCATTTGTTAAGGAAAATAAAGAAATCAGAATAGACAGCGAATACCTAAGCAACCTCAGATTTGCTGACATCATCCTTTTTGCAAAAAACATTCATGATCTCTAAGTGATGCTAGATTAAATGAAAAGAGTGAGATAAACTAGGGTCCGCATGATCTTCGATAAAACAAATATCATGTACAACAAACTATTTGAGGACAAAGACACAGAAATCCTTTCAAAAAAAATGCAGACCTGCAAAAAGTAGGTCCCTTAGTAAAGAATCACTCTGTGAAGGCAAGCTTTTAATAGAGCAACCTCAACCTTTAAGAAGCATCAAGTCTTAAAAAGAAGAGTCTACAATCAATACATCCTCCCAATAGTCACCTATGGAACTGTAACATGGAACCTAACCATGCTCAATATCACATAGAGGGGTCACAAGACAGCACAGTATATTAGAGAAAAAACAGGCGTAAGGGATATCATAGAATTCAATAGAAAACTCTAATGTCAATGGGCTGGTCATGTCACAAGAACGTCAGATAACCGATAGATATCATGACTCACAACGTGGATCCCCAAAGATAACATGGAAAACTGTAGCGGACAAATTATGAGATTGTGTAACAAACTAGACAAGTTCAAGAAATTTTGGCTCCATGACGTCAATGATCAAGAGATCTGGGGAAGGTCTTTGTCAAACGACGGACGCTACAAAGCTCATGATGATGTCATGAGAGGGAAAATGAGTGACGAGTTTCATTTATTGACTACAGAATTGTGTTTGTCCTACTGATTTCTTTGACCAATACTCTTGACCCCTTTTTATTTTTTTCTCACTTCTTCCTCTACCATTTGTCAGCTTTTCATCAAAATTTGCTACTTATGTATGCGTTTTGTCAAGATGTAACCTTTTTGTAAGGAGCCATGATTTTCTTTTTTAATTTATATTCATTTCTGTCTCACCCTTCACCTACCCAAAAGTTTCCCCCTCTACATTTCTGCATGAATTATGTACAGTGTCAATCTTGTATAAGTTGGGGGTGGGGTCTGGGCATCAATCCCCTCTGCCCTGAATCTGCCAGTATACATTACATATTGAAAACCTGTATTATGGTTTGTAAAAATAGAAAGTTTGTTATAATGCTTACTCAATTATAACGTGGTAGGAAATTATGGACCCCAACTAGCACATCTTTATGGGTCTACAGGACATATTTACTACAAGCACAAATTTATTTGAAAAGTGGATCCCACACAAGACAATTTGAATTTCAACATTCATTTTTTCTGACCAATGATAAGATAGAATGCTATTAACTAATCAGCAAACAGCTGGGTTAGACATTTTTTCAAGTTAGTCAATCTCTACAAATTGCACGTTTTTGCCCCAAAAACTTCAGTAGCCTGAAGGATTCAGACTGCACAACAAACTAACAATCAGATCAAAATCCACTTAGAAAGTACAGGTTTGAATTGAAATGTCAGAAAAACAAAGCTAAAAGGAGCTTAAATGAAAAAAAATTGATTTATCACGATAGCAGATGAGTAGAGAGAGAGAGAGGGGAAGTGGAAATCCCAATTTTAATTAAGACACACCTACATGCTGACATAATCAAGGTCAATCTCATCTTGTAACTAAACATAAGTAATCATCACACCTGTCAATCAAAGCTGTGCCTGTGCAACAATGAACCTGCAATGTGACAGCTGATTTCATGTACAGATTGAAGTATAAGTCTTTTTCAAGACAACCGTAAGGGATAAAAAGATAAAATGAGGAGGTATCATTTACAAATTGCAACTTATTTGAAATTTTAGTTTTTAACAGGAAAACATATGCAGCTCTTTTTCCTTTTTTAAAGCTGATTAGATATATAATAGCCCTATTCTGTCTGCCAGTAATGCTGGGATTAATTCTTGACCACTGACAATCCTTTTTTCAGAAAATTACTAAAGATACACATAAAATTAATAGAGTAGCAATGAAGTCAGTGGATGATGATGAGAAAAGCAGAAACTACCAGAGCCACCTGACAAATTAGGAATGAGTTTTCGAATCCTGTGAACGCTTGATACTGTACAAATAAATATCATAATTCCATTTAAATGCGGCCATGATACATTCTGATCCTTGCAGACCAAAAGGAACTTACCTCATTCTTTGTGAACTAACATCAACCTTCTTCCGTTCTCCAACCACAATTTCTTCGTAAGTGCTTACACCCATGTATACTAAGAAACCAACAACATCAACAGAGATGACATCCCTGAAAAGGAAAAATTGGATCAAAAATACAAATTTTGTATAGATATATAATAAGTTTATACACAAATTATTTGAATATTTACTCAGCTCTGAACAAGTGAGAGAAAAGATATGTCACATCGATCTTCCTGACTGCCTGCCTCAAGAACCTGGCTTTTTACCTGGGTCCGAACAAAGACCCCACCCCAGCACTAATGGGAAATACACAATCATCTTCAACACATGGTAACCCTCCCAATACACACACACTACTTCAGGTGGCTTACTTAGAAAATTGAACCCTTCACTAAAAACATATTTAAGGGAAGGAGGAATTTTGAAAAAACAAAAAAACGTTTCTATTACACATTATAATGAGTAATTGTTAGAATTTTCAGCCCTATAGCTTCATTGGTGCAGTCTGTATGCCTACATGCCTACATAGCCAGCCAGCCAGCCAGCCAAATAAACTTGAAAACTAAAGAAACCTATGCTAAAAGTTTTTGTGACGATTTCTGAAAATTAAAATTATTTGAGTTTGCAAATACTGAATAGAGTTTAATCACTCCTCGATTTCATCGAATGACTCTTTCATTGCTGAATGAGTTTAAAAACAAACTATGGAGTTCTCAAGCGGGAAACTGTTCTTGTTGGATTTTAAAGCAATTCTCTCATCATCAAAAAAGATGATCCAACTGAGTACTGCGATCTGATGTAACTTACCAAAAAACACACCTATTCTATTGACTAACTATGCTTTTGTATGTATATTACTCATCACAGCATTGCAATATTCACCTAGGCTCAAACAACAGTAGTTTTAGATCTAAAAACCAAATAATTAGAAAAAATTACTCACTTGATGTAAACAAAATCCATTTCCAAAACCCGGGAAATTCTTAAGAAGAACATAACCAGCCACATGAAGTAAGATCCATCAAGGTTGCAATCCTCAGAAATAAGGATATCCTACAGAAGGAAAAAAAAAAATTAATTCATAAGGAAAATACTTGACTTTCCAAATGAATGCAAAACTAAGATTTAATTGGAACCCAAATGCATAGACCAAAATCACTTCACTGCTGTAATAGATAACTTGTAGGAATATTAAAGCTTTTACTGAATTTGGGACCACTATACCCAAAGATTTTGATAGAGAAGAATCATTGGAAAAGGATTATTGCTTCAAATAGGTCATATTTTATTAGAATATTTACCATTTCCAATTGTTTATATAGCCATTCATCATACTATTAAAAAATGATGTAATAGTTAGGAATGCATCAATGTATTTTTTCTACGAAGAAAAAAAAATTCTTTTTAAATGCATAAAATGAGCAGCAAGGTACCTTCAACATAAAATGACCATTTTTTTTTGTTATAAAAAGATATTCTCATTCAACTTCAAATAGAAAGTCATTTTGTTGTTAAACTCTAGAGAATAATGCATGGAACCAATGGACATGGAACCCATGACTAAAAACCTATTTAGGCAGTGAATTTGGAAGAAAAAATGTTTTTCCAAGATAAATGAACATTTCTTTCATAGAAGGAGCTTTGTAGAGATAGTGAGAGACATTTGTAATGTCAATTTGAGAGTCAGTCAGAGACAGCTATTGCTACAGTAGATATGTGCACGTAATAATGGCAGCTTTATTACAGATATTTCTCAAGATTGATATGGATTGGGTTTCCAAGGGAAAATCATTTGAAACAAGAAAAGAAAAAATATTGAAAAGTTTACCTTCAAATCTGACACCAGTCCACTGAATCCGGATATCACAAATCGCGAATTAAAAGACTTCAAAATAGCCCTGAAATGAAAAAAGTACAAAATACACATTTCCAGGCTGCAGAAGATAATCAGGCAAAATAGGGGTTTCAGTTAGCTGATTAAAGGGAATACTCAAGGTTTCAAGACGGATGTGTTAGAAAAATGTAGTCAAATATCCCATCCTAACAAAATTCTACGTAAGTAATTCTTTCATTCTTTGTTGGAAGAATTTAACACTGAACCTGGGTCAACATCAAAACCAGTTCCAGCCACATCAGGTCTTAATGAGCAGTTTTTTTGAATATGGTGGGTTTAATATCTTTCCAAACTCTTAGAATAAAGTAAGACAATCATAGCAGATCTTTATTGTCAAAAACAAGAGAACAGTAAAGATTTATGCAAAAAATGTCCCGATTTGGTCACCATAAAGATATATTTCAGGGGTCAGGGGGTATATTCATATACATATTAGGGGTAACCCTGTGACCAGTGAATAATACATACTTTTTATATGTAAATGTTAAAGTGAGATTAAATAAAACAATCGTACTCCATCATTAACCTTTATTGACTAGATGGTTCCAACGCCCAACCTTCCTCAATCCTGACCTAGGAAGGCAGGGTACATATGGACTGAAGCAGGATATGACCTGCACACTAATTCCATCTTCAGCTAATGCAAAAAAAAAAAAAAAAAAAAATTTGTTTTACTTACACTAACTGCGAGCGAATGTGGTCCTGAACTGGTGCTCGACTAGCAATGTTTCTGTCAGCTTCCATCATTACAGAAGTCACTTCACAATTCTCAGCATTGAAGATGATGTCTTCAGACAATTTGCTTTCTGGAAGGTTTAGCCCAGCCAGAACAGACTGCAATAGTAAAGAAAAAGAATTCCAGCAAAAAGATTCTCATAGAAGAAACAAGACAAAACAAAAGAGATTTTTTTTCTTCTACTCTTAAATTCATATTAAAAAATTTCAAAGTGAAATCAAGGGGAATAGCTCCTGATCAAAGTTACTTCCTATGCACTTTTAAAAAGTCTAAAAGACTTTTTTTTTCATTCTATTCATTGAAGAGTTCTATTCTGTTTAAGAATGGTTCCAAGCAGTTTATGAATTAAAGAGTTCTAGTCAATACTTAAGAGTCAACCCACTACAGTAATATAAGACAATGAAACATCAGGAAAAATTCATCAATTCCAATTTTTTTTTTTTCAAAAACTTTTTTTAAATTCTTGGAACCTACCATAGAACGATATTTATTAAGCTTATTCATACTTATTTCTTCTTTTAGAAAACACTGATTTACATATTGCTTCGAATGTCCAACAACAGAGGCTAAAAGGATGATAAAGATTTGCTTGAGAAAAAAAAAATGGTTCTCAGACTTCGTTCATCTCATCATCAGCCTTCCAACATTTGTCATTGGATATAACCCGTTCCTCAAGATATGCCAGACCTCTAGATTGTGGATGTCACAAAGCCAGTACTTTTTGAACTTGTCTAGTTTCCTATGCCATTTTTTGCCAGCTACAATTTCACATGTGATCTCTTAGAGATAGCAACAACATTTTGGTTATTTGTTTAGCCCCCAGACCAATAAAATATCATTTTCATGTCTTTGAATTGAAGAATGCATTTTCAAGTTCTTCAGTTCATTATTAGAATTTCAAGTTTGGGAAAAATTTCAGTTTTCAATTTTTACAAAAAGGGAAAATAAATGGCATACCTGATCAGTGTAGAGCAATGATAAAGTCTGGACGATGATTACTCCCCAGCAAATCTAGAAAGAAAAATAAAAAAAATGAAGACAAATGCAATATGATAAAATTGTCTCATTGTTAAAACTGACTCTTTTTGCTTAAAATTGCCAAAAGAATTCATACATTCTTTCTATTCTTGGTAATACTGCTTGAGCATCACTAACTCTGCAACCTCAGGACTGAGGGTGTACCAAGTTTAGGGTGTAGCATAGGCTAGGCCTAATTTCAGTACTACCAGATCAGGTCATTTACACTACAAAGTTAAGTGAATTGACCAAAATTTAAGAGTACACTAATATTAACAAAATACAAATCATGTAGACTATTGTAAATAAAAAATTAATCAATGGTTGACACCCAGTTATAAAATGCTCAAAGTTGGTGAGAGGTCATGGTTGGGTTGGGTATCATCAGGTTAGGTTGGGTGTGGCAAGTCACTTGCACCACCGTGAGTTGCGCTCTCATACCAGAGTACAGTAAACTACCACTCAGAGCACTGGCCTGGTAATTTTGATTGATGTTTCAGATATTTTTATGAATAATATAAATATGATTATGAATAATAATAAATAATTATTCAATTAATTCTTGAGAATAGCCAAGTTTCAAACATCCAAGTTTGAGATGTTCAACCGGAATATAGGTACCAATAATATTTTCCTTAGTACTTGTCTTTAATGCAAACATAAACCACTTGACCTAATGCTAAAGTTTGATACAGACCAATCTTCACTTATTTCCAATCTTAGTATTACATTAAAAATACAAATTTCAAACTATTTTAATCAATTCATGATACCTTCTGTATAAATTTCCTTATGTTTTTTGAAAGAACACAATCAATACAAAGTAATTCGTACAAAAATCTGTATATATATATATGTATAAATACACTTACCCTTGCTGGATGGGCAAGCAACGACAACAAAATTTCACCCAATTCACACTCAAACATGTTTCTGTAAAAAGGAGAGAAAAAATTGTAAAAATCAAGTATTTGATAACACTGGGAAAAAACAAAAAAATAATAGTTATTTATGATTTTGAAATTAAATACACTAACCAAACTTTGATTTCCAACATGAATTTCAATTCATTTTTCTATCTTGAAATATACGTACATAAAAAAACTACAATCATAAATTGAAGATAAGGAGCCTGAAATAAGTATAGTTTCGGAAAGAAAAAAAAACAAAAAAAACAATGTTTTTCTTTCAATTCAAGGAGTTTTAAAGAATTAAAGAAGGTAAATTAAGTAAGCAGATCCCTTTGCCGAGATTTTTTCTGTACGTATGCTTCAAATTAGAAATTAAATTGAAATTCATATGTGAAATGAAAGGTCAGTTAGTTCATTTAATTTCAAAATCAAACATTAAACAAAAAAATGAATAAATAAAATTTTGCAGTTGAAGTATATTTTTACGCCACTCTATTATCAAAGATTCAATTTAATTCAAACAAAACAAGGATGCCACAATTCAAACTTAATGCAATTTTATCATAAGGATGAAATGGAGAATTTAAATTAGGATGTGATAAAAAACTAAAAATTAAAATGAAGGAAAATAGCAGTCAAAATCAATGATAATGGAAATCCTCTTGCTCTTTAGGAATTTCAATTTCTCTTCACTATTCAATTAATTAATTTAAACGGTAAATCAATGGGAATAACTTCAGATTTGAATTACTCCCCTTAAACTTTTGGTTTTTTCTTTTGTATTTTTTCAATTCAATTCACAGATTCAGTTTTTTTTTTCAAATTTTATCCATTGAAGATTCAAGTGATTACAAACAATACATGAATCAAAGTTGATACCAGGGATGTTGAATCTGAGCTGAAATCAACAATGAAGAACAACAGTATGAATAGACAAAAAAACTAATGTTGATTACTTACTTGATAAATTTACATTGAATTTCTGCCGGACCCATTGATCTGTCCCACACTTGAATATACAGAAGGTTTCGCACGAGCAACAAAAACTGATTGATTTTTTCTTTATCCTCACCCTGAAAATGTACAAAACGAAACAAAAAATATAGTTTCAGTCAGATTCATTGATAGCTCATCGTTGGTCATAACTGAAAATAGATAAAGCAACGAAATATCTATTTAAGAAATGTGGGGAGATTTCCAACATATTCATTTAGCAACTTCCTTAAAAAAGACATCAGTAGCCAAGATCTTTAGCAAAACCATATTATATCATGTGAGAACATACCTTGCGAATGACAGGCTTGATGAGATAGAATAACCTGTCCAAATTTTCTTGCTGGCAAAACAGGAGCTTGATTGTCTGTAAAAGTTTCACAATGCTGTCCATTATTTCCGAGTTCATAGAATTTTTCTGGAAACTGGGAGGGAACAGACAATCTGGAGACTGTGTCAAGTTGGAAAGCAATCTGAAATTTTAAGAATAATAATTAAGTAATCTTTATTGATGAACCATTGCAATAAAGCTGACAAAGGATATCCTACATTAAGCAGACAATCCTCTCGGAAATTTGTATATCTCTATGAATTGTACATATCATTAAATTGCTATCGGAAAATCATAAGCCATAGAGTGTTGACATTGAATCGTTGTCAGTGAATCTGCCGGATATCAAATGCTACACTCTAAAATGGACACCTATCACTGTACTGGTCTTATTCAGAAATTGCTACCCTGGTATACTCTGACCTGAAATGTGGATAACTAATAAGTCAATGCCTCTACCATTACTACCAAGTTGAGTATTCCAGTGTTTACAGTCCACCTACAGTTAGAAATGATGTGTGCTGCTGATTGTTTCAATTTGTTTTATCTGTATCGTAACTCATTCTTATTTTGGTACTTTTTCTTCAGTAAATAATCTTATCAAATATGTGTTTTAGTTGCGAATATTTGTGGCTGGTCCTGGGAGCTGTGGCAAATGGTCCACAGTAAGTGTTAGATAATCTGTTCCACCTGTTCACCACCTGGTGGTAAAAGGTTCACATTTTATACTCGACAGATAAGTCAACCTCTAATATGCAGATAATTGTCAGGCTTCAAGAGTCAACTTATATGCCAACATATGCAGTAGATACTTACTTCAGTATCAATCCAAAGATTTCTTCTGTCAATTCTGGGCTGTTCAAGATGGGAATAATATCCTGTAAGAAAAAAAAGACAGATTTGCATTACAAGAAAATTGGTTTAGGAATGATGAAACAATTGGGAATGATTACGGATGAAGTCCACCCATGTTATCATGAGCAGGGTTGCCAGGGAGATAATCCGAGCTTTTTCTCAGAGGCTAACCCAACACAGATACTGGAATAGCATTAGATTGATTTAAATTCGGTTCAATATCAGTGTCTTATAATATATATATATATATATATATACATATATATATATATATATATATATATATATATTCAAGAAATAGATACATAATTTGACAGAAATAATCATAAATTGTGTTCTATTATTTCGAGTCTCTATTTGAAATGATCTCCAATCATTACGCAGTGAATCTATTATTTGGCTAAGACAATGAAGATTGAATGAACAATTAAGGAAAATGGGTCTGCAGCAGGAATCAAACTTGCAACTGGTACTCCAACATAGCAATGCTTTTGCCTTTGAGTTAAACAGCCAGCTGTAATGCTAAGGCCTGATTAACTGCTTTCACTCCAAATTCTCATTTTGTTCATTCATTGTTTACATCTGCTCTATTTGTTTCTTTCACAGAGACAATAACATACACACAAGTATGTCTATTTTGTGGAAGTAGAAATAATCCAACAGGATAATTATAATAGAGAATATGGAGATGAAATAATTATGAACTAATTTAGTACATCTAAACATTTTATCAAACAAATCCTATGCAATTCATCTACTGATGTAGTCTACATCGTTGGACAACATGCATAGGATTTATTCAACAGAATTTAATTATTAATGAAAATTAAAAAGATGTTCCTTGCTCATCATAATTTTTCCTGTGCTCGGCTGAGAAAGAAAGAATCCTGATTATGACTATGATGGTATGAGAAGTTTTGGGATTATTTTTTCAAAGCATTTTTGCAATATGAACCCTAAGAACTATAAAAACAGTTGGAAATGGCTCAAATATCTATGGCAAATCTTACCGAATGGATCATATATAAAATATTTTTTTGACGTCGCAGTTCTCGCTTGAATGAATCTTCGATCTGCAGTTTACGAATGATTGCTTTAAGAGTATCTGAAAAGAAAAAAGAAAATGGATGAAATTCAAAGAAAAAAATCTATCAACCTTTATTCAGTCGCAATAAAAAGAATGATAAGAATGATTTGGTCTAAAGATTTATTATAACATCTACCTATCTAATTCTTATAAGAAAGGCATTAGAGAGTATGGGAACACTGTACCCAGGAAATTTTCAATGAGTCAACAAAAAAAGAAAGACAAAGGTCACAGTCCATATTGTACATCTATCAGTACTCAAGAGACACTGTTTGCTACAACATAGAATCCTGATTTTGAGAAATTAAATCATTTATGAGGATGAATTATGGTATTTCAAGATGATATATGTAAATAAATATGTATGGTTTAATCTGGAACTTTTCTTTGAGGTTCATAGAGTACTCATGAAGACAATGTGTAACCATGTTTAATTCAGCCAATTGACTTCGTCATTTGTCAATGACCAAAATGGTCAACAGGAAGTTTTTGCTTCAAATCTTGCAAACTCAGCAAGAGAAAAACTCTCTGACGCCCTGCATATTAGTTCTACTTATCTAGAATTGCGGCTAAAAGAACCAACATGAGGGGGTGATTCAATGAGCAAATTCTTACAAGTTCTCACAGAACGAGTTTTTATTGAGGGTTTAATTAATAATGTGAGTTTATGCTAAATTGTTCCCTTTTTTTGTGTTCCTCTGCATTCACGCATGTTTTGAAATGTATAAAGATCTATACAAAAACTTTCTGAGGCTGATTATAATATGATGGGGGATCATTTTTATCCTCAATGAATTAACCTGAAATCCAATAACCATTTGGTCGGATGATGACATCAAATATTTATTTGTTTTTAGTAACATCTTCATTTTTCAAAATCAAAAACAATGGCATTTTTGGAATGTACCTGATTCTAATTACGTATACTTTTATATATCTACAACTGAAAAAATTTTATGACAATTTGAAAATTCAGCTAAAAATCAAGGTATCATTGAAAACGTGTGGGGATAGTTGGCAAAAAAAGGTTATTGGAGGCTGAAAACAATTTGATAAGGTGTAGAAATTCAAAACCACCATATAAACAGCTTGGAATGAAGTACCTGATTAATTCCTACATCATTTGATTCAAAGCCTGCCAAATCAGATTTTTCAAGAAGTTAACAACAATGGCGATTCAACTAAGTATTGATAACAAAATTATTCAATAAAAAATTCATTAAAATTTCCAATAAAGCAATAAAATTAGCTGTAAGCTTCAAGTTTTACAAAACTTCTCAATCATCATTTTGATCTAAATAGACAATTTTAACACTTTCTCAAAACAATTTTGTTAAGGTAACTGTAAGTAGAAGTTTGGATAACGGCCAAACGCATGTACGATTCATTAAAAGATCAGAATGATGAAATGATTGGCTTTTTTTTTGCCTAAGATTAGGAAATTTTCACCCGAGTTGAAAGTTTTATGGTGCAGTACAGTGTGTGTATGAATGTGTGTCGAATCAATACAGAGACAGATTAAACAAGTATGTACGTCACAGTTAAATCTCAACACAAAGAAGCAGAACAAACACGTTACTGAACATTGACAAAAAAAAAATCTTCATGTATCAACATTTACTTCTGTTTGAGCAAAATTCTGCCACTAAATACCAATCATTTTGAGTTTCATTCATTTGGAATGTTTACAATGACTGCCTAGAAAAGATGGGGGTTCAGAATTCATTGACTGTCCCAGATGATCTATTCTGAACCCAGTTTTTACACACTTGAATAACTACTGATCTAGTTTCCAAAAATAAAAAAATTGGTATAATCTAGGTCAAAACTAAGCTAAAGTTCAGAATCAAAATTTTTTTTTAAATTTAAATTAAGACTCTAGTACCTATTCCCGGAAGATTTTTTGTCTAATTTTGTGTTTTACTATGAAATTTCATCCTGTTTCTCAATTCATAGATCCACATAATGTGTAAAACTTCAATTTTAACTTTCAGTAAGTTTTTCATGTCTTCACATAATGCTAAATACTCTGACCAGTTTTGACCTCGTTTTCGACAGACTATGGATCTAGTTTATTTTTTTTTCATAACAAAATTGACCAAGTTTTTTTTAATAAAATAGGTACCAGCTCTGCTATCAAAATATTCTTGTGAAATACAATTATAAATACTAACTAATGGATGAGAAAGAGCTAAAGAAAAAAAATATTTTTGTGAATATTGATCTAAGGTAAAGAGAGACAGAACAAGAAAGATCAAGCGGTAGAACAAAGCTGTTACAAAAATTGGTTAAAGTTCCAATAATGATATTCCTAATCATTAAAGAACTGATATTATAAACAAATGAGATTAATTCATTGATTGCTATAATAGATGATAACCAATTTGCAATCCATCCTTTTACTGATTATAAAAGTGTTAAAACCCATTGCTGTCAATTTAATCATGTGGATTTTTGTTTCCTTGCCACATGACTAAATGGCACCATCCATCAACAGAAATAATGAACTAAGGTCATATTCTGGTTGAAGCTCTGAGTGATCACTTCCCACTAATAACTTTGGGAAAGGCATGAATCCATTTTACCCTACACTATATTCCACCACCAGATGCCTTGACGATGATCTTGGTGCTGGTATGCCACAATGGTGGTCAAACAATAAGGAGCTTGTTTGGATGTTTTTCTTACAAATGATCCCATATAACCTGACAAAACCTGTCCCGTGTTACTTAGAGAGGAGATGAGCATTGTCAAGTAAATCCCCCTGCCTTGTAGATCCCTTAAAAAACTCAGTATGGTATCCCAGTGTCTTCAAGACCATGTCAACAAAAAAAATTGAGAAATTGATAGTGAATTAGCCCTTTCTTTCTAATTGACATGTATATTTCATTTTTGTTTTTAAATCCCCGAAATGGTTACATTGTAGACAACTGATCATCCGAATGAGAAAAATTCACAATTAGTACCATAATTCTGTACAAGACATAAAACCCTTAGAGAAACTTGTATATATATATATATATATATATATATATATATAATGATAGTTAAATAGCATTTTTCCAATTTGACATATTTTTCCAGCCATAGCATGTTAAATGGACAAAGGAAAAAATTAACTTGGAAGAATAAAGTGATCACTTGGCAAAGATTCAAATAACATTGCCTCGTGCCAATTCATTCATAAAAACTATTCAAGTCAAGGTCTCCAGAGGTATTTTAATCTAATAATATACCTTTGTATGAGTATGAAAATATATCATTACATTTTCATATGCTAACATACCAATTAGTAACTTAACCTCAGTAATGAGAGCAAAGGGTAAGCTGTCAAGTGGTTTCATCCTATAGGCCAAGTCATAAGGTAAATTACTGCAAACAAAAAAATACTAATACACACGTACATGCAGATAACTTAGTTTGGAAAAAGTGATAAAGTGAAGTAGAAAGATTGTGTTGCTTCAATGTTTGATGTGGGGTGGCCAGTCTACTTTGAAAATCACCATTCAATTTCCCGCTGTTCTACCTGAGCTTGAACATTGACTGCAGGCACTGTTGTGAAATACTAAACTACCTTAGCCACCACCTTAAACCACACACCATACAAACACACGAAAAAATACTAAGTATATATTCTTCAAAAAACTTCAATTCTTTGTACGCAATAAAAAATTTTGACCATTTTAATGGGTGGGAAGTAACACAGGAGTTGAACACACTGATATCAGGGGCAAAAAATATATATATATATATATATATATATATATATATGTGTGTGTGTGTGTGTGTGTTTGTGTCTATCTTTTTATCAATTCAAAATGGTTACCAACTTACAAACTATTTATGAAGCACGAAAAATTTGAGCGTTATACAGATAATTTATTCTGCTTTCCAGCAAAACCTTGTTTATGAATATAAAGATTTTGCTGGTTCTTATTCAACTGGATATATTGGGAATAACTTGATGTCAATCAGTCACATTCTATAATATACTACAGTTTACATGTAGAGGCAACAATAGAGTTAAGCAACATAGCATCTGATCAAAACTGAGTGAAAATACTCTATTATAAAATGATAATCTTAAGGGGTTATTAACATTTTTTGATCCTTACCTTCGCATTCATCTGCAATTACGTAGTCTTCACCCAGCTTGGAACCAAGACCGGATCGGAGGTTCCGGATGCCATCTGAATTCATCAAATTCCACTCCATGATGATTAGAATGGAATCTAATTCCTGCAAGAAAGAAAAAAGTTTGTTTTTTCAAAGAGTCATTTTGAATTCTACGGAAAAAAAATTGACAAAAAAAAAAAAGAAAAATATATATTTTCTAACAACAAAGAAGTTTGATTACCACTTGCCACAAAATGTTATAGAAGGCATCATGGCACTATATCAGTCCATGGATTATGGCACCAGCCAACCTAGTAACCCAGTATTACCAGTCACCTTGGAGAGGAGCTGAGCACTGCCAAGTAACTCTCCACTCCTTAACTCAAGGGATACAATGAAAATCATAGCAGTTTTACCTTGTCAATCTCCTATATTATGGGACTAATCAACCATGTAACCCAATACTACTTTGTCTCAATACTTACCAAGTCAGGCATTGAAACCTTTTTGATCTTTATTTGGGCCATATAAAACATTTTGCATCTCCATTCAGACCACACATTACTTAAAAATGTAAATTGTTTTATAGAAAGCATTCTTAATTTCTATTTTAGAATTACAGTTATCATATTACTGCTCTTTAAAGTCAAGACAATACTGATTCTACAATATTAAATTATAAAATTGACTATACGAGAAAAATTCATACAATATTTTAAATGAACACTCTGTATGTCAAATCTGGCCAATGGGTGTATGGTTTCCAACATGTGTACCAAGCTAAATGGAATAACTCAGCAGTAAGGATACCGCATTAAGCCAATCTTGTAAGTGGGGAGAATGTGTCTGTCTAGATCATTACTATATGTTGATCAGAAATTAAAGATATACTTCTGGCAATAAAAAGCAACTGAAATTAGGATGTAAGAAATTCTAGTCAAAAATTAATAATTAATAAATTAATTTAATTAATAATTTTTTTCTGAAAACTGAACACTGAATAAACAGCTTGAAGCCATTTTTTTGCTGGAAACTTTTGCACATACCTAAAATTAAAGAAATTCAAATGATTCTTTTGGATTTTTACAAGTTATTTTCATGATTTCAATACAGGAGAAAAAAAAGCCAAAAAAGTTATTCTGAGCAAATCAGAATTGAAATAGAATTCCAAGTTACACATCCTTTTACTTTACAGAGAAATTACGCAATGTTACAACTAACATGTTTATCTGTTACAGCTGCACTATGTACCTTTGTATCTGATTGTTACGACTGGGAGTTGGGGGTGATCAATTAAAAAATTTGAAAATGGAGTGATCATTAAATAAATTATTTCTCTCACCTTTTGTTGGGTAATGATCACTTAAAAAGTCTGAATTTTTTAAAAACAAGCAAGAATGCTACTGGAAAAAATCTAAAGGACCAATTTAGTATAAACTTACATTGCAAATTGAGCCCTCCACAAAATAACTACTGATGACACAGGATATAAATGTTCTTCAAGCAGAGCTTGGTATGGCACAAGGCCACAAGAATGGGGCATCCAGTGAAGACCAAACTCACTACAGTCATAATGGCTAAAATGCAAAATGTGTGCATTTACCAAGCTTAGTACCATCTGGCACAATACAACTAGTGTACTGCCGTCAATGATGACTGAACTCACTACAGTAGTAATGGCCTGCAAGACTAGCTTGTTAACCATTACTCAATTCAGTCCAATCTACGACATCACCAGCATAACGAACATAGTCATAATTTCACACACCCTATTTATGGAGTATGTCCGGAAAAAACAAACAAAAATTATTTGTAATAGGAGAAAAAAGAATAGGGTGTGTGGTGCCTCTATAACAGCTCAATAACAGAACACCTTTTCTGTAAGAGCAATCTCTCAAAAAGCAAGTTCTACCTGTATCTATTTTCTCAACAATGTCTTTTTTTTGTCAATGCATACGACCAAAAATTTCTCCATTAGACAAAGATTGAACATTATACAGCGAAAATTTCAGATCAAAATGGAGCCAATAACTGTCAGGCAATGGACTTATTGATCCCTCCTCATACACAGATACGAATACTTACTTATAGATGTACTGAAACATCTCTCACACACACACATATAACAAAAATGGAGATGGGCAGGGTATATAGCTAGAAGGGACACCAGATGAAGCAACAGCTGAACTGATTGATATCCATGGGACATTAAAGTAGGGAAAAAAAAGGACAAAAGATGGAGAGATGAGAAAGGCCTTTGTCCAGCAGTGATAATTATATATATATATATATATATATATATATATATACATATATAATATTTTTTCTCTATCATTATTAAAATTTAAAAAAAAGAAAAACACTTTATAAATACGAACATACACATCTATTTATATATACATATAAATAACAGGTGGATAAAGATAATTCAATTTTTATTCATTGTTGCTTTTAATGATGTAATCACCAAGAAGTTCTTTAGGCCCCAGTCCACTGTCCATAATGAACAGTGTAATGTTATTCCTTCCCCTGTCTGTAATTATAGATTCACCCATATGCGAACACCCCTTTCACTAACAATGGAACAAGTTCACACAACTATATAATAATCTATCCACATATGTAATGAACACCAGGGGCATAGCTATGTGGGGGGGAGGGACTATTTGAACCCCCGCCTGGGCTCCTAATGGAAGAAGCTCCAAAAAGCTTTATACACAGCAGTCCACTCACTGCATTTCTACTGATAAATCTCACTAAATGTCCGGGGGGGGGGGGCAAAAGCTTTGGACCCCAAAATCCCTAGATATGCATCTGAATGAACGGAGTGTTTTTTTTTTCTGTCCATAATACACAAAAAGGAACATAAAATTAGAATATATTTTAAAATTATGGTATACAAGCTTGGCTGTGCTAGGGTCAAAATTCCTCGCTTCATTAAAATCTAAAAGGCTAACAAAACTGAATTCATTTCTCCATGAAATATTATTCCAGAACTATGAGTCCCATTTCAACTCCTTAATTAGCAGTTCCTATAAATGAGATTTGCAAGCTTAACAAAATTAGTTGACCTGAGTGGGACTTCAGAAATGGGCATGAATTCATCATCAATTTCTTTGTGCATCACTGTGTCACTGTTATTTGAGCTTGACAACGTTATTTTTAGTTCAGTAATTTTTATCCGTCATTGATGCTACATACAAAAATAAATTGAAAACTCAGAACCCAATATTAGTAGTTTGGCAAAATGTGTGTACGTGTGTGTGCACTTTAGAGCTAAAACATGTGATTACTGACACCGATGATATCACGTGTTCACACACATGAGAACCAACCAGCTGGCAGTACAAATTCCAGCCTACATTTTACATATGAATGGAGGAGCAGATATTATTATTATAAGCAGCTTTAGTAAATCTGTATTAAGCAGTTAGATCCTATCTATCAGTTAGGGAGAGATTTTTCAAGGAGTCTCTACGTCATTGGAGACCACCAACCCAAACTGTCAACATAGGTTATATATAGGCCACACCAATCAAGCTAGAGGGCTGAAAATTTCAACATCTACTCATTATTATGTTTATAAAAAAATTGTTTGTTTTTTCAAATCCCCTCCTAATAAAATTTTTAGAGGGGGTAAATTTGCAAAGTGAATTTATGCTAAATTGGTCCAGCAGTATTTATGCTTATTTTTCAAAAATTCAGACTTTAATGATCATTGTCCAACAAAAGGTGAGAGAACTAATTTATTCATTGATCACCCCTTTATCCAATTTTTTAATTGTTCACCCCCAACATGGCATGCTGTCATAAGATGTTGTTCACATGACAGTTTTTACTGAGTGACTAAGCAGACCTGTTCCATCTGTTAATTTAAATCCTTACATGACATAAAATGAGGCACAGATCTTAATGTTTTGGTATGACTGCATAATAAGAACATATTCTTGCATATCCTCTTAGGCAGGTAATACCTGAATTAGGTAATTAGATATGATACCCAAGATTCACCTTTAGGGCGTCTCATCATGTATAATGATTAGCAAGCTGGTTTCACAGACCATTAAAACCTAGTAGTGACTTCGACATTCACAGGGTGCTCCATATATATGGCTTTGTGCAAAAAATAACATACGCTCAGTATATAACATGATAACTGAGACACCTTGACATTTACTCCAGACAATTGTCTTCTCTGTTTACAATGACAAAATGCTGTCTCAAAGATGGATCCTCTAAGTACATATTTTTTTTACACCAATAGAATATAAGTTGGGATCGGTTATCTTTGATCTGTTGATCATTGCTACAGACATCAGGATATACTTCCGACCTTTTCCCTTCTAACATAATGAGGAGGTGTTGTCTGAGATAAAGATCCTCAGTGCACAGTTGAATTCAACTTAGCTACTCCCATACAAGTTTCAATATCACTGCTCTAGATCTTTACATAGCTATTTGTCCATTTGTTGGGAGATAGTGAGAGAGATTTATTTGTAGATATGTACTAAGTGCTATCCAAAAGCTTCAGAGAATTTGAACAGAGTGCAAACTGAGGTTCAGACTTTTGCCACTGCCCTGGGTGAGATTGTTGTATACATATCCAATAGATCTACTTCAAAAGAGACGGTGGAATTAGGTATTAGTGAGTTGCATTTATCCATTTTAGGCAGCACTTAATAGATATTGATAGAAACATACATAAATTCATTTGCTAATAGACATAATAGGAATAACTATGTATAGCATGGTTTTGTTTAGTGAAGGTTTTGATGTGGTATGATTAAGGTATTGCTGTACAAATTAATGTAACTAAGCAGAAGATGAAAAAACAAACAGGATGAATTACAACATGATCTTCAATAGAGCAGTTTTGAACACAATGGAAATTCTGGGAATGAAACAACCACCCCAAACAAGGCATATGATTTGAAAAAGGCCAATTCGAAATAAACACAACTCGACATACGAAAGTATCAGCTTCATTTCATCTCTTATTGAAACTAATATAAAACTTGATACTCAGTCCTTGATTCATAACCCTGAGAACTGATCAAATACTTTTCACAAAAAGGGTCAATCAGAAAAGAGATCTCAATTTATTCATTACCAATGCAAGAGCTTATCGTTCAGGCACATGATTCTGTTGGACTAGGAAATTCTAGGGTTGGATAGTTGAATTATTCTAAATACTACTGTGATGTCATCTCCTGCCACTTCTGTTTGACAGAGAACCAAGGTGTATAAATGGTAAGCAGTGAGTGAAGTGGGTAGTGCTCAATTTGGTGAATCAAGCTGAAGTAGTTGTAAGAGATACACATAGTGGAAGAGAAGTGATACAATTCAAGTAACCAGAAGGTTTTTGATACAGTACAAATCAGATACAAATACACTCAGGAAACTAAGTGGTGTCCAATCTGTCCACCAGAAGAAGTTATAACAACTTTTGCCAAATATATATATATATATATATATATATATATATAACTGGCAACTAAAAAAAATAACAGATGCATACATAACAGCTTGATCATTTGAGAAAAGGGCTTCTTGTCTCTGTTCAAAATCAGTTTTCCTTTCCACTTAATTTTCAGTAGACCAAAAGTATCCAGTGCTCATTTAAAATCAGTTTTTACCAAATTCTCTTTATTGGTCTACTGCATTAGTGGAAAAATCTTTGTACTTGGTATAAAAGTAAATCTTGATTAGTGCGGTAAATTCATTCCAAAATTTTCTGTACTGCTGAAAACTGTACTGCCCAAAACTTTGTTAAAAAATATGCTTGTGTTTTTTTCAGCTTATATTTAATTACATTGATTAATACAGCAATACCTTAAGTGTACTATATCAACTCAGCACTTTTCCAAGTATTCCTGTGTCTATCGTGAGCTTCATGGCTTCCATAGTCAAGATATATACAAATATACCTTGATTAATGTGGTTAATTCATTCAAAGATTCTCTGAACCCTTCAAAATTGCACTGTTAAATGTCTTATAATCTGGAAGGTTTTTTTATCTTATGCTAAAGAACATTGATATGTACAGCAATACCTTGAGCTTACTACATCAAAAACTGCACTATTTAAGGTATTCTTGTGTTTTCAGAAGTAGTTATGAAGAGGCTTTTGCTGATCTAAAAATATATCACAATTCTATGATGGGAGCCAGCTGGTGCTAGGTAATGGTGGATGGACACTTGTCTCATCATCAGATATATAGACATAATTTTGCCTCACTGGATGTCACAAGAGTTGATACTGAAGAGTGGTGAGTGAGAAATTGAGCTAAAACCACTTTCCCATGACTGCCTCACCTGTTCAGGCCTAGGCAGCGACAGGCTCCAACATCCACTGTCAACATTGACAGGTCCTGTCATATATTCACAGTATAACAAGAGTTTTCAAGGGTTTTCAGGTCAAATATACTTATGGTTGAGGTTTTCATTTATTTTTTTCAATCATTGTACAAAATAAAATTATACTTCACGCCAGGCTTAGTTTCACATGGTATAAGGTCACTAGAGTGGGATAGCCAGCGAGGATTACTCACTGAAGTAGTAAGTCTTTAAGAATAATAGCTTGCTATCCATAGCTCCATGCTGAGGCACCAATAGATAAGTTTAGGAATATTGTGTTGCGTCTATCTCACAAGAGAGGGGCAGCCTGTCTTAAAAATCAGCATTAAAATTCCTGGCTTTTCATAAGAGTTTGAACAATGATCTCAGCAGGAAATATGCAACTATGTTAGCCATGAGACAGGCCACAAAATATTTACTAAGTATGATTTAGTCTGGTACAAAAACTAGGAAGGACCAAACTCAATACATTAGTGAATTGGTCAACTACCTTTTAAGTGTCATGCTACAACAGGCTGCCAAATGCAAGAGTCTGGAATTAAAATTGGTTAATTTTAATAGCGGGTATTTGTTATCTACTGCTTGAATGAAGAAGATTTTGCCTGATTATTCACGAAAATGTTGTTCAGAATTACTTTTTATCAGTAAAGAGAAAATACACAATATAAAAGAGATTTACAGGAATACATTGAATAGTGCGGTTTAGACAAGTTTATGTTCTGATGTAGTACGGTTTGGGCATTCATTGCTGTGCAAATTTATGTAGTTAAGTATAAGCTAGAAAGAGAATACAGTAAATTATAAGACCTTGAACAGTGTGGGAAATTCAGGGATGAATCAATCGCACTGATCAAGGTATGCCTGACTTGATATGAAATAAAGAAAGCCATTTTATTTTCGCCTACGCGGAATTGCCTTGCTTACGTGTGAGCAGACTTCTTTCTCTCTCTCTCTCTCTACGCAAGGAGAGGGGGAGACAAGTGAGGCTAGAATTAATGTTTCTCCTCTCTATTATCATCTCTCCTGAGTCCACTGACAAGCAACCCGCATAATAACACCCTCACAGTAGGCTACTGCCTACACGTGACTAGTAAAACACATGTTGTAGGAGGGCTGCAGTGAGCTGCCTCAACTCACAAAGTGGGTCAGCACAGCTGCTTGTTCTCTCTCTGGCTTGATTCCTATAACTCTCAACCTCTCTCTGTCTGGGTGTCTCTGCCTCTGCCTCTCTTTGACGTATGCACAGTGCTTGCTCGATATTTTTCATTACTTTTCAATTACATAAGGTTTTTAGATTCATCAATTACCTGCACAAAGAAGATATTTCTGTCGAGTACATGTTTTTTCTCACTCTCTTTTGTCTTCTTAAAAAATGAACCGAATGACTGCTGATTTCATTTATTCTATTAATTTTAGTTAACATACAAAATTACACAGAAAAGATATCCAAAGAAATGTCTATTTTTCTCAATTTTGTTTCAAGTGCCACCATTGGTGATAAAATAGACGACTTATTTGTGCATCTGTTCTCTTGCAAATAATCCTACTTATTGTTCATTATCTTGGGAAATTCCAGACAGTAAGACTAATTTATTACTTCAGCTGAAATCAGTTCAAACATTGTTAATGTGAGTAATTACACAAAACTGTTCTCCGCGTTCTGCATGTTCACGTGTGTTTATTTTGAATCGATTCTGATACAGCAAAAAAAATCAAGGTGTGTAGGTTTCTGGCACATTCTCTCAATCAATAGATAACACAAGACAGGGACAGGCAGGCACAGACATAAAAGGAGAGATGAAGATATCAATTGAAAACAATTACAATATCATACATATTGTGTTCTTTGTTCATTGAAGTTAGCCTCGGAGATGAAATTCAGGATGGCCAATTAGGATTTTTTTTTCAATTTTTCGAACATGGAAATCTCTCCCAAATTTGGAAAAACAAAACATCTAACTCAGCAATCACAAGACTTCTCGATTCAAAAATTAAGAAAAAAAAACACATAGAAACTGGCAACATATGACTTGCAAATTTGAAAAATGAAAAAATAAAAATTGGCTTCTCAGTCCAAGTCAGTCTTGAGCTGGACTAAGTTTACACATCTGTTGTTTGTTTCAATTTTCTATGCTTTAATGTTATTGCTAAGGCAGTGCCCATTCCCAAGGCGTATGTTTGGAAGATGCTGGACTTCATGGAATGTGGAGCTGCTAGCCATAATTTTCATGAAATAATTTTCCATTCATTGTACAAATCTACAGCTTTTAAGTATTTGGGTTAATTCTCTTCAGTATTGCCAATATAGAAATTTTCTAAATTTTGGTTATTCTAGAGAGCGGAGGGTAATGAAGATAATTGCAGGAAACTATAAAGAAAGATCTATAATCTGAGTCTTCTTTATTTGTAGTTAGATTATTCACTCATCACCCAAGTTTATCAGGTGTCAGAAAAATTGGTAATGATGATGATCAGTGGTGTATATGAATTTCTGAATGAAAGATTTTTTTAAAGGAGGAGAAGGACATAAATTTATTTTAAAACTTATGTTGAACAGGCACAAGGCCAAGTAGGGGTACTTGATGAAGATCGAATATCCTATGATCTGCGAAACTAGTTTGTTAACCATTGCTCAACAGTGAAGTGGCAATGCTCAACTAAGGTTGAGAAAAGGGTAGATAACGAACAATGAAACAGTGCCCACTCCATAACCTTGAAATATCTCCAAAAAGCTCTTAACAGTGTGGGGGAGGGTGCATGTGACTAAACTAGGATTTTACCTTTACCAAGCAGACAGAGAGGTCAAAATTAGATTACATTTGATCGATATGAATAGGCTAGATTAGATAGATATAAATAGACTTGAAGGTCAAGATACATACATATATGTATATGCACACACAAATATTTTGTCTAGTGCAATCCATTCCAAAATCATCCATACTGTTCAAAATTACACTGATCAAGGTTCTATCATAGTTCAATGTGGGGTTTTTTTTTCAGCTTATACATCATTTGTAAATTAATTTGAACAGCAATATCCTAACTGTATTGTTTTAAAACCCCATTCTTCACAGTATTTCTGTACATACATAAAGGTTGAAAAACATACATAATTATGTACAAACATGTGCCCATACCATGGGAAAATGTTTGAGAGTATCCAAGAGGTAATCAAATCGAATGCAGCTGGAGGGTTGGGGCCGCTGCAAGGTCCCCAATGGGGTCCAAGGGGAAAGCCTGGAAAATTTTGAATTTCTTAGCATCTCAGAAAACAAATTCCTTGCATTTTAACAATCAAAGATGATTACATCCTTGTTTCCTTTCTTTTTTTCTTCTGAGCTTCAAAAAATTGGGGGGGAAGGGGGTCTCACTTGTTTACATACAGATCTGCATCTATAAAATTTGAGATACACATGAAGAGGTCAAGATAAATACATAGAGGACCAGATACATACAGGCCATGACAGATACACATTCTGAAAATAAAGAACCGAATAAATAGGTTGCTTGAATAGGCCAACCTGATCTCCAATTCAAATCCATACCAAACTCTGGGGAGCTACTGTTTTGTCAAAAAATTAACCTGACACACAAATGGCGAGACCTCTTTATGTTCAGGCATATAGCAATATATCAGAATGTAAAGAAAAGTGGATTCTAACTTTCCCAAAAACATTGATAGGCAGTGAACACAAGCCACCTCTGCTGGAATTCAAATCCAATTCACCATTTTGTTTGTGTACTCTTTCAATTAATAAACAAGAACTATAAGTTAAATGATGTGTCTACCAACCATGGTAGTAGGAGTAAGAGAAGGAGGGGGAGGAGGAGAAAGAGCAAATAGTCTTTCTTTAGAGTCCATTGATTCTCATACTTGCAAAATATTAAGAAATGGAAATGATTAGCAACTATTATTTTTCATAATAATCGTAAGTGGCCATTTTTTTGCTTTAGATACAAAAAATGCGCACCTTGGATATTCTATGATGACATCAGCGGCAGCTGGTAAAAAACAAATTCATCAGAATAGAGTTCTTTTAATGATGTCACACTTTTTCCCTACTGTTGAATAATTATCCATAATAACTGTGCTGTCCCTAAGGAAAGAACCCACTTGTCCCTGATGTAACTAGCCTTTCTGTGCTGTCAGCTTCTAGTGACTTCATTAATCATTAGTCAAACATGCAGTCATTTGAATTAACATTCTCAGGTTATTTATTTAAATAGCCAAATATATTAAATTCGAGAGAAATAGATTCATAATTGCAGCTTAGTTCCTAATATCCCACATATGCCTGCATGACAGAGCATGGAGTTAACAATTACCCAACACATATCAGCTAAACATATCCAATACCACAATCAGGGATTTCACTTATTTGATATCATCATTTGTTTTGCTTATCTTAAGGCCATGAAATATTCCAATAATTATACTGTATTGATACGTTTTATCCAATCAATCACCAGTCACTTGGTCTGCAACAATCTGGGAATGTTGTTCATTGTTTCAACATTCCTGCATCACTCGGCCGATCAGAAGAATTTCATTTATTGTAGTGACTGTAATTTCCATCTTAATCAATTTGTACTCGGAGCAATCTTCACCAGCTCATGAAATCTTTACTTCTAACAAACCTAACATCATCATTTTGATGACCGACTGTTTTCAAGATTCAGTTACTAGTTACAGTACCGCACTGGTGAAATGTGTATTTCATTATAGAAGAATGATTCTGGTTTTGATTCAATTGATTCATCAAAGGAACTTTTTTGGACTGCAAAATAGACAAGGAGGGTTGGATAGAGCAAAACAAGTAATAACCTGAAAAGGATGTGGACAAACTATCCATCCTCATTCCATCACAACCTGAGGACGGATATGATCATGTTACAATATCCCAGGTCTACTTCCTTGCCCTACAAAGGGTCTTTTCTCTTCCAATGAATTATTCAAATAGGTCAATCGTTCACAATAGAATGGAACAGTTCATCCAAGTTTGAGCAATTCATGAAAGGAGTTCCCTTGGGATCCAAACGAATAGGACTCCCCCCCCCAGTGAATTCTATATGGGTTGAGATGCTAAAGGCTCTTCAGAATCCAATGACAATTTTCTTTGTTCTAGATTCTATCAATAAATTGATTTTTTCATTATCAATAACTCTTCTACGAAAAGGACTTTTCTGTGTCGAGCAAGGAGAGAAAAAAAATTTTTTTCTAGAAGTTGAAAGCAAGTTCATACTGCAAGCTTTTTTCAGGGGGAGTAATTGAGTATGGATTTTCCCCACCATTTATTCTCTTCTCCCATGGCCCACACTTCCACAACTCATTGAAATTCATTCAGAACTTTTGGAGATATCATGTAGACAAACATGAAATTTTGGCGATATTAGGTAATGTGGACATAAAACCACATTGGAGAGGAGGTAATTAGACATGGATCCAAAAATTTAATCACTTGTTCCATAGCCTATTATCTACCCTACCACAAAATTTCATTGAAATTCATTGAGAACTTTTAAAGATATTGTGTAGATAGTCACGAGCACATACATAAATGTATGAAAAATGGAACGGAAATATATCTCTGAACCCTTCAAATAAATTTAATTGAAATTGATTGAGTACTTCATTGACAGAGGTAAATAAGAGCTTCATAAACCTCAACGATACTTGCAAGATTTCCAAGATGTGCACATGAAGTGGCAGTAGAAACTTTTGAATCAACTTAATAAATAACTGAGATATTCTACAGATAATCTCTTGTCATAATCCATTTTCTAGCAATACTTTCCTGCTGAAAGACATTTGAAGCTTCCTCAAGATAAACTAACCCCAGATAATATCATATTAAATACAACTGGATATTAAACCTCTTTACTACAAGAATTCATTGAAGTTTGTTCTGCAGGTGTTCTCACTGTCCACTTCATTGATGAAATTATATTCTACAGATTGCTTACATAATATGAAAGGGTATCTACAAATAAAGCAGAAATGTACACCAACACGCAACCATTACATAACATATATATATACATAATTCAGGAAGAAAACAATCAAAATACAACTATAATAACATTTAAAATTGAAAATGGGAAGTTGATGTTATGTTTCTCCGACATAAGAAGAACAGTACTACATTTTGATCATGAGCTAAATGCCGCAAGAGCTGGAACCACTAAACTAGAATAATGCCACAACCCTATCATTATTATCATTATTATTATTTATGGAACACTGTTGGGCAGGGTCAAAAATAGAACAAGGTGAAACCAAAATGCTTTGGGATTTTCCAAACAATGTTCATCAAGTGTCGTAAACTACCCAACTTACTTATTCACTGAACTAGGGGCAACAATCAGGTATAACAAACTTTCAGTTTTAACGAGAACCCCTAAGATCCAATTAGATTGTTATAGTGAGGGTTTACTATACTCATATATACATATGTGTATATGCATACATATGTGTATATATGTATAATTGGAATAATTGACCATTAAATCTAACTGTTATATAGTATTTTGGTAGTGATAATTTTTCCAAAATATTAAAGAAAACTTACGAAAAAAAACCTGATAAGGTGTTTCAATGTAAGTCTAATACATTTCCTAAGAGTATTGAGTTGAAGAGAGTTTCTCAGAATTACAGGTCTACTTTCCAACACAAAATATCTCAACACTCACACCTTTTATACATATATAAAAGAATTTATTGAAATTTTTTTTTAATGTTTGGTGTTTGAAACTGTAAAGCTATATATATATATATATATATATATATATATATATATATATATGTATATATATATTGATGGAGACATGTGTATGTTCACATATAGAAATATATATGTTTATGGTAGCATGTCAACTGCTGGTAAATCTGACAGGATATGGTAGAAATGACTAAATGAATAACTTGATTATTGTATGGCCCTATTCATGATATTTTCTAATATATTTTCATTACTTATTTACAGTAACATGTGAAAGTACTTGAAACAGAGAGAATAAATTGAACTATTTTAGCAGTTGCATTAACTATCCTCTCTGAAAAGGAAACCAAAATCCTAAAATTTCCTATAGCATAAAAGATATGTAGAAAAATTAGCACCAGATTCCAATCAATAAAATTTTTAGAATTTTTAAGAACCTTGGGGCTTGATTGAGTTGAAGTAAGTTTCCCAGAATTACAGGCCTTATCAAACTTCCCGACAAAATATCTCCACGCTCACACTAAATCTGACCACATCTTTTCATTCTTGAAAATGCTTCCAAATTTTTGTAAATTAGAGTTCATGCTTACTTCCATTCTTCAAAAAGCTGAAATACTCTATCACAAGAAATAATATTCTAAATTCAATTTTAAAATATAGTCTCTTCTGCAAATAATACACCTGACATCAAAAACATCTTGAACGAAAACAAAACAGACCTTATAGCAATTTTCAAAAATGAAAAAAAATGACTAAAGAAACCTTTCTAACACAGTCCGCAACCTTATTTCATCCACCCCAATAACTTCATTGAATACCCATGTGACATTGAATACAAAAATTCATTGTTTTCCTTATTTTAAGTAGGTGGGCTGGATGAAACAAGGCCACAGACTGTGCCATTAAACATTACTAAATTAAGATGAAAGATAATACAAGTCAAAAAACAATGATTGACAATGCTTTATAAAAAATAAATCTGGATAATATAACTGCTAATTTTCCACCTAAATTTGCCTCCAATTTAAAAAGATTGTAACTTAATACATCAACTGTGGTCTATCAACATGTAACAGATATTCTTTCCTTTTTAATGAGATACAGAAGACTTATTATAACAGCTCTTATTCTAACAACACTATTCAATGACTCACACATTTTCTACAACAGGTTTGTTTTACATTCTCACAAGACTTATACCTTTTCCAAAGAAAATTAAAAAATAAATAATTTGCTTTCTTATTTCAAAAATTTTCATAACAGCAAAGGATACAATTCATTACATTTTTAGGACTTCATCCCTTGACAGCTTTTAAAAAGAGTCTTCACAAACCGAGGACAAAATTTCTTTGAAATTGCTTTCAAATGTTTTATTGTGTGGTGCCTTGTTATAGGATGGTCAATGACAGGCCATGCCCCTCAGCTAATCATATCAATTTGCTTGTTCAAGGAAACCATACTTGTTGATGTCCGCTGTCATATAGAATGGAATCAATGGAGACCAAACCCATTATTTCTTCTTTCACAACACAAGGAATAAAATCTTATCTATCCCTAAGTGGGAAGCATAAAAACTTCATTAAGTGTTCTTCCGTAAGAGGAATAGTTTATACAAGAAGACGTTTAACACTTTATATCTTCCATGTTGTTGAATCGTCTCCATCCATCTTAGCTCAGCATCACACAAGATTACAATGGCGTTTTTCTTGTCTTTTTATGATAGTAGAAATAGAAATAAGAAGTGTAGACTATGAAAAACACTGGAGAAGTGAACAGATGTCAGTCAAAAATGTATTATTTATACATGGATAAATTATATAAATACATATTTTACGATGATTCTATTTGAACAACTAGAAATCACATATCTTGAATGTAATTTATTTTTCCTTGATTTTCTATAATTCTTCATTTGTTGTTTAATAAATGCCAAAATCATTTTTAAAAGCATTTTTTTAAAAGCAATTATTTCATTATTCATTTATATTTGATGGAATATTGTATATCATTTTTCATTGCTTCATGTTACTTTAATCGTAATAAATTTGACATAATGGTTTGGCCTTACGGATGTAAAATATGGTAATTGTACACAGCATACAAAAGCTCTCAAAAGTAAAACTGTACAGCGTATTGAACAGATATTGGAAACATAAAAGTTTTTAAAAAAACATTAACTTGATCTTAATCAAAATATTGTGCACCATTCATTTAGGTACATTCAACGTGCCAAAATGTCATAATTCATTTTCAAAGATTTTTGACATTTTGGGTGTCTGATAAAGTACAAATTAATAGCTTTTAACTTCATTACTGTGCCAATGTCTGATCGATACTTGGTACAGTTATATATTTTGAAGCCTTTAATGATTTTTGTGAGTTTAAATACCATATTTACATCCATAATTCCAAGGATTACCATCAACTCCTATTTACGAAGGAGGAAGAAGTGATTGTTCAAAAAAATTACGATAGTGAAGAGGAAACACCAAAAATAAGAATTTATTTAAAATTCTATTGCAGCAATGTCAAACTGTTCAAAAATTCAAGTGATCGGCAAACGAAAAAAATTCATGGCCAAATACTTTTTAAAAGAGCAAGATTTGTCAAATTAAGCCATAAAATGGCTCAATGAGTGTGAGGCATTTCTCCTGGGAGGGTGAGGAGGGTTATCAATCAAATGCACCCGAAGTAATTGACCTGCAATCGTTGGATCACGTAGATAGACAGAGGCGGAGAGAGCATTCGCTATAAATAGAGGTGTGATAAAGTCACGTGTACATATATATGCACTAAACGATGTACACGTGATCAGTCCTAGGATGAACGAAGATACTAAAATAAGTACTATTTACTTGTAGTGCTTTTATAATTCCAAAAAAGTCTGTTCCCGTTGAAATTCTTTACATTCTTTCAGAACTTGAAGAAAATGAGTTGAATTAAGGAAGGTTAATACTAGTATAGATTTGATATTTTCTCAATAAACTTATATCAAGACTAAATGGGAAAAGTGAGATTAGAAAGATTGTGTTGTTCCTAACGCCAAGACTGCCCAAGCTTCGTACAGCAGAAGATTGAAAGGGGTTCGGAAGATCATGTTGCGCCAATCTTCCAAATTAGGGAAACCATCAAGAGACAGGTTTGTAGTGACTATCTTTTTACGATGTTATATACTAGTACATGCACACTGGTTATAATTACATTATCTTCTTTTTTCAACATTCAAGTTGAATCAAATGGATAGGAACACAATTTTTTAATCGTTCTGAAGTAAATATCAACTTGTCTTCCGTCAAAAGTTACGGTAAGGTGGCCACGTGACTTGGAAAGAAAAAAAAACCTCTCCTCTATTATATGGCTATCAACTCCCTATGACTAGTTATTTTGAGTGTAAAATGCATAATTAACATAAGAGATATGTAATCTACAACCTCAAAAGGATTGTGGAAAAAAGGGTGTTTTCTTGCGCAAAATGAGACCAGGTAGAATGAATAGAACTGAATTTCTATGAATCCATCCTCAAAGCCGAATAATTCATTCTAGTTCTATTCTGTGCATTGGTTGCTCGAATTAAATTTACTTCTATTTTTGTCTAATAAAGATAGGTGCTTCTAATCAATTAGGTTGGTTTAAATGTGAACCCAAGATTTGAATTGAAAACGAACAAAGTTCATTTTTAGATAAAAATTGAATTTTGAAAAAGATTTCAATAACAACGAGAGAGTGGGGAGGAAACGAGTAAGCCGCACCCAAATAGAATAACAAAATTGGTCAGGTGTGAGTCGGCTGCGTGACACTCAGCTCAAAATTCGACCACGTGACCTCAGAGTAAGTTGCAAAATGTTTCTAAACAAGGTTGCCGTTTTGGCCATTTTACGGCAAAATTTGCCATATCTGGCCTCTTTTTCAACATTCGCCAGAGAACTTTTTGGTTTAACCTCATTCAAATTTTTGGCCATTTTGACTTGCAGTAGAATGTCTAATAAATTCTAATTTTTGGTGTATACTTCATAATTTCAATGTTTTATAAACAATTATTTGTTAAATTAGTCATTAACTACTATTATTTATCTTCATCTTGATTTTTCGATGGCTTTCCAACGCAACTTTTTCACTCAGACCAATAGAAAAAAAGTTGCTAATACAACGACTGAAAAAATGAGATTAAGGTAAATAGTATTCTCGAAATCATCAATGGTGTACTATACTTCATTTAGTGAAATAACACTGTAATTATCAACCTTAACTGTGTTTGAGTTAAATGGCTCCAGCTAACGAACCCGATCGTGAATTTTTTCACTTTTAAATTTGGTGTCTCTATCAAAATGAATTATTTTTCAAATTTAGAAAAAATAAAACTCAAAGAATTTATCCATTATCAACAATTTAAACAGCTTAGTCAACATTTATATGAACATGCAACAAAAGTATATTGAATCTTCTTTCATTCATTCTTTTTTTAGCAACGCACTTGTAGTAATGGAATAGTTTAGCGTAGGTAATACTCTAACGAGGATGTAGTTTCTTGTTTTCTTATAAGGAGAATTTCAATTTTAATACTTATTATTCAAGGGTATAAACTAAATTTGTCATGTGTGCCTATATATACATTATATATATATATATATATATATAGATAGATAGATAGATAGATACAGATGTCTGTGTGTTGTATATTTTTTGCGCTGTCAACACCATGATTGGTGGGTTTTTTTGCCTTCATAAATTCTTGGTACAAGTAGGGTCACCAGTACTTTAACTTTGACCTCGTTTCTAAGGAGATTTTGGGATGATTCTTTGATGAATTTGAACTCATCACAGTGACAATTGAAAAAGGAGAATTCTAACTTGAAGACAAAAAGATTTACTTAAAGGATCAAGATTTACGTGTCAGGGCAGCAAATCCTCCAAGAATATTTGTTTCTTTCACTCTTAATTCCTACCAATTTATTGGACCCTACAACTATCAGGAAATATGCCCGATTTCAGAAAAAATATTTTTTCATGAAGCCAGATGGTTATAGGGTCTAAAGTATAGAAAGCATTTTAAACTGAAAGAAAAACCATTTGATAATTTGAGAATTATCACACCCCCCCCCCCGACAAGTAATTCTTTACCTTATATTTGATCGGCTATCGTATGTTTGGCTGAATTCGAAAAAGAAATAGGCTAAATCAAGCCGAAAAATGGTCAATAATTTGGGTACACTAATCACACTCCCCCTCTTCTTTGCCTTCGTCTCCACTCTGTGAGCAGTGGTAGCTTCCTTTGTTTACACCCCCCCCCTCCTTCATTAAAGTATCTACCAATCCTGCCGATTAGGCACAACTTACTTTTTGCCCTCTCCCTTGGTTTACGCCGATAGATAGTGATTTTGTTTACGCTTCTCCAATGCATGATTACCTTGAACTGATTCAATTGTCCAATTTCTTTTTTTATCGGGTCGTATCAAAATAAAGTAGAGTAAATTTGAAGTTTTCTGTTTTATATTATCAACATCCTCTGTTACAAAAATACATTTGTAACATCAACTAACTTTACATACACAATGTAAACAACATATCAATTAAAATTGTCGCATCTAAAATGAATTTTATTCTAGTGTTATATTATGTGTTATCAATAATAAATCTCTTTCTCCACGAAATTTTGTCAATTTTGAGAAAAATTATTTTTCAAGGTTTTCGGGTTTCAGAGTTGGGATTCCAATAACTATAATCTTAAACTGATCCCCTACTCGGCCCATGTGAACTTTTCTTTGACTTGATGCTTTTGCAAGTATTACTTATTGGTGTTTTTTTTTTCTTTAGGTTTTGATGAGCTTGTTTTTTCAAGAAATCTCACCTTCATCTAACGGGAAATTTTCAATTTGTAAGAATAACAAGTTTAATTAATACCTTAATATAGTTGTTTATTATCATAAAAATAAAAATTTGATTTATTTTGACCTTTTAGTTGAACCAACTATAACCGTAAAAAACAGCCAAAAATATATATACATATAGAATTGAAACGACACCGATGTATCCAAAAATAATTTATTTAAACAGTAAAAAATTCGTCAATGGGAAACATTAAAAAAAAGTGGAATAACAACTTTCGTAACTAGATACTCCACATCCAGAGTTTCGTACGGGGGACGGAAAACAAGGGCCCAATTTAGCATCACAGTTACATAATGAACAGAACAGAACCCTTCTAAAGTCATCAATGAAAACAATTCTCAAAACTGACAAATTTCCATGAAAACAAAGGTTTCGATGATTGAAAGATTCTAAAATTATCTTTAATCTTCACGCAAACAGCGATGTAAACTAAACTGAATCTTGACCACGAAAAAATATTTCCCAATAAACTAAGGGAAATCCTTCTCCCCAAATGTTTTCTGATTTATTTCGAATATTGATTGTACATGGAGTATATTTTCAATGAACAACAATTCAACAAATCGCGAATTAAGTCCATCTGATTGTTAGAAATATAAATAAAAAAATTTCTCGAACTGGAGATTTGGCAAAATTAAATCTACTAAACAATTGGATATTTTTTCTAATAGAGTAATAATATATTTTTCGGATACATTACCTAGTCACTTTAAAAATAAAACCAGTTTAACGAGTTTTAGTATAATCTAGATGAGTTTAGAAATTATAGACAGGAGACTTTTAGGACATTTTTAGGGCGTCTGATGAAATTTTCAATGAAATAGAATATGATGTTGTAAATATTGTTTATGTTTATTATCATTTAAATGTGGTTTTATGGATTTTATTTTCTTAAAGTTGGCGTGTAAATATTGTTCAGTTGGAAATGTACAAAGAGACTCGCATAAATCCATTGATAGATTGAAAAAAATAGTATAAACACGATGAGAAAGAAAAAATGAACGAATACCAAAAAGCAGAATTGTATCAGTTGCCAATCTAAATGTTTTTCATCTAAATCTAGATATTTTTGGTTGAGTCTAGATGTTAGAAATAGCTTTTGAGATGATTTAGCCCCATTTTTGTTCAATTCATAGTTCTAAAAAAAAAAAGTAATATTTCAAATAAATAACAAATATTTTTATCTATAATCAACTGATAAAATTAGTAATACTTCTAATAAAATAACTCTTTTTTATTAAGAGTGACAAGTAATATTTTTGTTTGATCTAAAGTAATAAGTAATACTTATAATGAAACAAGTGATATTCTTCTTTGATATATAATATCAAAACAAGTAATACTTTAAATAATTGAATAATACTTTTATTTGATTTACAGTAATGAGTAAAATTTCTATTTTTAGTTATATAATAAGTGATATTATTACTTGATATACAGAGATAGTATGAGTAATATTTTATAATAATAAATTAATTAATATTTCCAAAGAATTCAGCAATATTTCAATAAAGTAATGTTCAAGATTCTAGTCACATTTAATCACTGTATCTATGTAAATATTTCCTAGATTTTAATATACATCTGGGGAATGAACATGTTTCTAGATATTTTTTAGATATTTTTTACTTAATTTTAGATGTGAACTTGAAAAAGAAGTTGGCAAGATGGAAGTGTATCAACAATCAATCGAAGTTCTTGATGGGAGGACGGCCATTTTTGAATTAACTTTTTATTTGGGATATATACTGCAAGATTTACCAACGTTTGGACAATTAAGTTCATAAATAAGGTAGATTAATATATTCACTATAAACCCCACGTCGTTCTATACCAAAATCACATACGTTAACATAGTAAAAAACAAAACAATGGAAAACACTGTTGATAGTATTTGAGGAGGGACGGTACATATTTCTCCTTACGAAAGAAACCATGACAACATTAGAAATATATAAGAAAAATTAAATAATATTAACTTACAAATTACAATATCCAATGAAGATTTATGTCAGGAAATTCGACCAGTAGCGGTCTAAATAAATCCACAAAATAAAATTTGTAGTTCAACTTAAACCAGCTCGGGTAATATTCCTCCATGTAAATCAAACAACTAAATGGGATGAAATGACTGTGAAGCAATCTGCTCAGGAGTGAAAGTAAGAGGGAGAGAGGGGAGCGAGACTACGATAAGAGACAGGGGTATCAGAATCTAATAATAGCACTTAGGGAGTGAGACGCACGAAAGCTTAAAGAGGTGAAGACTCATCATTGGAGTAGGAGGAGATTTGAAAACAGTGATAAACAAAAGGTTGTGTGAATTAGAGTCTTTTTTATCAGTGGCAGATTAACCATTAGGCTGAGTGGGCTTGAGCCAAGTTGACCAAAGGGAAGGACGGAATGAGATAAATAAAAATGGTATGAACGTAATGGTTTGAGTGAGTAATTCGGATTTTATGGTTGATTTATATTTATACACTACAGCAATACTTTAGATAGTGCGGATTTTATTACTGCATGTTTTGATGTAGTACGGTTAAAGTATTGCTGTACAGATCGATATCAGCTGGGAAAAAATGAAAATAAATCGGGGTACACCTGTGTACGAAACACAATACAATACGTAGAACAAGTACAAGGATATCAGTAATTCAACGTGACTTAACGGCACATTACCACATTTAACGAATGTTTGTGTGTCATGGGAGAGGGCTTACTAAAGCTAGATCTATGCCCCCCCCCCCGGGTAGTGGGGGGTAGCGTTAGATAATTCATTAGTTGTGATGAATGGACAGCGGGGAAAATGAATTTAATTAGAAAAATGTAAGAGGAAAAGGAGAACACTTTCCATTGGAATATTGGCGGGGGATAAAGATAGAAAACAAAAGAAAGAATAAACGTGAATTCAAGAGAACGGATTATAGCAAATAAAGATATACAGAGATTTAAGAAGAGGGGGTTCGAGAAGAAGAGAGAAAGACAGACAGACGGGAGACGGAAAGAATAAGAAGAATGGGTATTTAAAGTGGGTAGGGAGGAAGAAAAGAAAGATAGGCTATATGTAACCAATGAAGGAGACATGAGAGTCTGGAGGAAAAGACGGATAAAGAGAATGAAGAATGAAAGGGTAAAAACCCTTTTGGAAGAGAAAGACGTACAGAAAGCAGGAATAAGAGAAGGGTAGAAGGAGGAGATGAAAGATCAAGGAGTAGGGAAAATATTTGAACAAGGAAAGATAGACGAAAAAGAAATTTTCTTGAAGAAAGGGAAGAGCGGAAGAAGAGGAAGAGAAGGAGAAAGATGACCAGCAAAAATAGAAGATGATAAGTAGAAAGAAATTAGTGAAGAAGAATGAAATTCAAACGGGAAAGAATAGCAAAAAAGAAGGGAATGAGAAACGGGAAGAAATCAAAGAAGAAGAAAGAGGAAAAAAACTGTTGATTGCTGTAAGGGTGGTTTTACAAGATCATTTTGGGGGGATAAGACTTGAAAGATACAAGGAAAAAAAGCCCATGAATGATAACCAGAGAGAGATGAGAAAGAATAGGAGGGGTGAGAAAGAAGGGAAGAAAGAGAGAAAGAAAGGAAAAAAACAGACGAACTGCAAGATTGATGAAGGAAGGGAGGTGGGGGGGGGTAAAGTTGTTTATGAATCCGTTGCCCGTGAAAGTTCGAGCAGATAAGAAGTACGGAATTTTGATAGGTAGGCGATAAGTAAACAGTTCTGATCGGGGGATAGTGGGGTTGGAGAGACAAATAGAAAGTAAAAAAGGATTTGAGTCGTGCTGAGAGAGAGAGGATAAAAAAAAGAGAGAGTATACACAAAGGTCAGGGGAGAAAGAGAAAGGAGGAAAAATACTATTCCCGTTTTTATAATAATTGTTACATTTAATGTACGAAATACAGTCGTACACTAGTAAGCAGCGGAGGCCGCATAGCTCTGCCAACGGCATTTTCAGCGGGAGTAATTACGCATGGATCCGGTCCAAAATTAAATCAGTTCTTCCATAGTCTGATGTCCATCCCTCCTCAAAAAAGCATAGAAATTCATTGAGAACTTCTGGAAATATCGAGTGGACTAACAGGAAACTTTGTTAATATTATGTGACTTGGACATATAACTATGACCTAGGGTAGGTAATTGTACATAGATGCTTCAAAAATCGAATAATTTCTCCCGTAGCCCTATAGTCCACCCTTCCAGAAAATGTCATTGAAATACGGTGAGAACTGTTGGATTTGTCGTGTGTATATTGGGAGAAAAAAGGAAAATATGTCAATGAAAAAAAAATTCTGGATCTGCTCCAAATTCTACCACCTCTTCCTAACCCGATTGGCCACCCAATCTGCAAAGTTTTTATTGAAATCCTTCCAGTTTTCCGAAAATATCGTGTCCATAGACGAACGGACGGACAAACAAACGAACAGACGCCACCAAATACATATACCTCTTTCAACTTCGTTCACTGGGATAAATGAGTTAGTGGTACTTTAAGCGTCGAATATTGTAGGTAAAGGTATTCCTTGATCTTACGGATGTAAAAAAAATGGTAGTTAAACACAGTATACAAAGTCTCGAAAGAGCCATACAAAGGCTCCAAAAACTATGGATATATAACCTATTAATGAAGCTAAAAGCCATTGATTAGTTATTCATCAGAATATTGCAGACCATTTGTTCGTTTAGGTACGACTGAAATAGTGCACCTGAAGTGCTAAAATGTCGTTGGAATTTATTTGAGGCACATCATCCAAAGGTTTTCGACAGACTGTTTTTTTTTTATAAAGAACAAACTAACTATTTTTAAGTTCAATATTTTGTTTATATCTGACCAATACGTTATTTAGCTGTGCTTTGGAGGCCTTCGAATGACTTGCTGTAGCCTTTACAACGCTTAATGTTACATGAACCAGTGCTAGTAATTATGATGGCGATGAGGAAGAGCAACCAAGGACGGGGGGCACTGTTAGGATTGATTTATCAGAAATGACAGAGAGTAGGTAGAGCGTAAGCGCTTGAGAGCTAAGCCAACAAGAGGAAGCTACAAAAACAAAAAACAAAAAAATGCTAAAAAAGCAATATTATTGCAACTGATGATGTACATATGTCAGGGTGGGGGTAGATTGCGGCTCAGTCAGTTGTATGATTGTAGAGAGGAACACAAGTCTGAAGCGAAGTGCAAATGTACGCTAAGCTTAAATCTCTGATATTTCTGTGGACTTAGTAAAGTACTTACGTCTATAATACCGGCGCCCAGCGTCGGCAAAAGAAAAAAAAAGAAAGAGAGATAAAGAGAAGAGTGGATAGAGGAAGAAAGAGAGAAAAAATGATAGTGGCAAAGAAAGAAAGGGTGAAAGTTGTGAAAGAAGATGTTTACTGATGTATTGCCCGTGAAAATTTGCAGAAAAGTCCAGGTAAACGTAAAGACCACGGTTTCGAATGTTGATTTATCACAGCAATCTGTCACTCCCTGCTTGGAGGATTAGCATGAAAGAATCTTCGAAACTTTCATTTGACCTTTTGCTATATTAAATGTCAGTAACATAACTAAGGTAGTCGAGCATTCCCCAGTAGTGTTAGTGGTCGATTTTCAATCTAAAAAAAAAACGAGATTTCGATTGCTGATTCTTCAAAGCAAACTAAACTTTCCCATTCAAAAGATTGGTGGAACGTGATATTCTCATCTATCACTTCCCGATTGTTGGACAAAATTAAGCATCGTAATTATTCATAAGAACCTGTCATTTCTCGTATAATCCTAAAGTTCTGATCTGTCACTCGAGATTGACGTATCAAAATTCGTTTAGATCTTTTTCATAAAATATTTTGATATTCCAGCTAAATACCATTCTGCCAAACACAGTTGGTTTTGCGTTTCCATTGCTAATCCATTCCGATTCGGTTTGAGTTTCAAAGAGAATCTATGTATGGCGTTTACATGGCAGAATTTCTTTCATGGTGAGGACAAATATTTTCTAGACTAATAGTGCAGATGCCTAGTCAAACAATTGCATATTTTGTGATAAAAGCACAAAAGTTGATTCACTTATAGCTAAAGGCATTCAAAACAAAAATTAATATTGAACCATCTCGAATTTTCAATATTTCGCCCATGGCAGACTCTATAGATCGATATTCGTATCAACAATTGATATAATATGATATTGAGTTCATAATTAGTTGAATTTTGTACCATCCATAGTTCTTGAGAATCGCCACCTGGATAATACGTGCAAGTCATTGAAAATTCAAGATGGCCACCAAGACGGATATGAAATTTGTAATTGCAATAAAATTGCGTCGACCAGTCTGAAAGAGATTATATCGGTATCAAATCATTTTTGTGGCGCAGAATTCGAATTTGGAACTTAAGAATTGCTCAAAAGCTTCCTCCGATCTCCCAATTCAAGACGACTACCATCAAAGGCATTTGCCTATATCACAGCCAGAGCTACCTTCACTGTGTAGATGGTGCTAGCCAAAGACACCAGAGGCGTACCATGAACCTTCTAAGCATGTCTAACATATACAGATTATTCCAGCTATGTCCTGTAAGTATAAAAAGTGTTGTGTTATGCTATGCAAGTACAAGAAGCTGCCTTAAACTGCACAATCTTACGTTACTCTTACCCTCCTCATTTGCTCTCTTACAAATTAGAGATCGTCAACAAAACTGGCACCAAAACTGTCAACATAGGTTTCTTCAGTTTTTTATTTGGTCTGGCTGTCTGGCTGAATTTATCCCTAAGTTCATGTCCAGTAGCATTCTTGCTTGTTTTTTAGATATTCATACTTTTAAGAGATCACTGGACAACAAAATGCAAGATTCATTGATCATCCCTCTTCCCAATTTTTAATTGATCACCCCAACAAGGTACGCTGCTAAAAGCCGTTGAAACGCGATGGTTTCTGTTGATTGACCAACCAGACCTGTTGTTGCCATGACATTCGACCAAAAAGGTATAATGATAAAACCAATACTCATGATTTTTTTGCACACAAAACGATGGTTGGGGATCTTACTTTTGGGGGAGAATAAATATATTTGAAAATTGAGAGCTTTTTGAGAAAAATATTAGATTGTGCAACCACATCTTGATTCTCCCTTTACGTAACCGAAATCTCTCAAACTCTATACGAAGAATCAGGACAGTAGAAAAAACATTCTAAAGGATGTGGTTAAATTTAGGGAAACTACATATAAGTACAGAAAAAACAATACCTATATGAGAGAAACAACACTCGGACAGCAACTCAAGAGAACTCCTCATAGGGAGGAGGATTCTGGAACCAGAAAAGGAGTTGAAGAGAGTCAAATGAATGATACCAGAAGTCATGAGAATAAAGACAATCCACCATCCACCAATCGTTGTCTCAAACATCCAAACGTAGGATGACCTTTAGTCAAATGAAATTAACCCCAAAAGAAATCGTGCAAGAAAATTCCTTACAAGTACCAGGTTTTACACTACATACCAGTGGCCTTGATGCACCCAATATACGAGATATATGTAGACAATAATTACAAATCCAGCAAGATTACCTCAAAGAATCGCAACAACCAGGACACAATGTGTTAAATTCACAGATTTAAACAGTTCCTATCTATTCCTCACATTCATCTATAGAAGTACAACTTCTACTAAAGCCATTCAGCAAGAAGCAAGGGTCAGTAGCTCGAGAACCTGGATTCCAACAAAAGATCGCTACCGGCGACTTTAATCTAAGCAAAATTGATAGGACCCTGATCCATTGTTGCCAGCTTATACAACAGAGAATTCTGTGGTATACAGGTTCATGGACAACGTGAGACTAGATTCAGAAAAAGGCGAAGCCCTACACGTGCTGACCTTATTTTCACCACACATGAATCAGACAGAAGTAAACTAAAATGCATGCCTTATAGGGTTAAAGTGACCATGTTGCAATTACATACCAGATACTCACCATCTTTAAACCTGACAAATAGAGAAATACATAACGAGGATAAAGCTAATTATTTGAAGACGAACCTTGAGATGGAACTTGATAGAAAGTCAGTACAGGAGTCCATGGACATCACAGTGAAGATTTATAAAAAGTATGTTGATGGGCGCATCCTTCGCAAGTATCTGACAGCAAATTCAATTCTTAAGCTACATTAGCAAACCCGCTTTTATCTAAAGAAAGATAGACAGAAATACTCAACGTGGATAAAGTTTCTCAACGGGAAATCGTCAACACTATAGGGACTATATTATGAAGTAAAACCAAGCTGCTCATGCCACTGAGTCTGCAAGAAGAAAATTTGAAAAATCAATAACATGGGGATGTCACAAAAACAATAAATGCATATGGCACTATACGAGAGCCACTGGTAAAATTTCCACCAATGTTCCCAATCAAAGGAGAGTGATGGAAATTACGCAGATACATAAAAAAAGAAATAGTGGAAACACTGAACTACCTATCCAATAAATCCTTCACAGTGGAAGATACGACAAGCAAATTGTAATTTTTTTTTCAAGTAACTCGACTGGTCGAGTTAGTGGGAAAGTTTACTCGCCCAAAAACAATTCGTCTCGACCGATCCTAAAATATCTAGATGATAAAAAAAATATCTGAAATACCCCACGTACTATCAAGCCTTCATTCGTTGCATGCCACATCAAAACATAACAAATAACATTTAAAAATGTCAAATGATAATTATATTAAATACATTATACGTACGATGCATAATCTATTAAGGGATAATTTTGCTTTCTGGAATATTATTCTACATGTAGAATATTTATATAAAAATATCTGAACCTCCTTGTAAAATATTTAAACTTATCCATTATCTAAAATATATCTATAAAGAATTTCTTACGACGAAACGCAACAGAAAATATTTAGATTTAGATATAAACTGTCTTAGTTGGCAATGCTGACAATGTTGATTTTGATCCCTTCGGTTTATATTTCTTATTCCTCCACATTGAATGAAGGGCTTTCGAGTGAACAGACTGTGAAAAAGGGTTATGCACAGAGACCCATCTCGCAGAGAGATGCATTTCGCACTTGAAGTTCGTTCAACCAGAAATTTATAGATGTTCATTTCCACCCAGTTCAGCTCTGATAACGATTCAGTTGAATTTTCTCCTTAATCTAAAGATATAAAAAAAGTGATTAAAGATCTTACTTTTCCTACACAGCCAGCAGTCTGGAAGAGAGTTAATTCGACTGAGATGAGTGGTCGGCTTAAAACTCTTAGGCTGACGACAAATGTACCTAATACACCTCATGAAACCATAAAAACGCTTCTCCTGAATACTATATCAATAACTGACGAAGGTGTGAGGAAAACTAAACAAACTCCGAAACCAAAGCCATGAGGCTTGATAGCATCTACCCCAGGATACTTGAAGAAATGTCAGATGTGCTATCAACAACCATAGCCCTCATACATCAAAGAAGCTTAGAGACTAGGAAATTGCCATCACATTGGAGAGAGTCCAATATTTAAGAAGTGTGATCGTAATAACCAAGAAAATTATAGACCGGTATCTCTAACCTCAGTAATCTTCAAGATCTTTGCGTGTAAAATATCAACTGAAATCTTGAAGCATCTAAAATGAGCATGAACTGCAAAGAGATTAATCACCGACGTTCTTGAGATTATAAACGTTTGGTCGGAGGCTTCGATGCATGATATCCCAGTCCTATACTTCGACTACAAGATGGTGTTCGACACTGCACCGCACCTACAATTAATCACATAATTGATAAGTTTTGGAATAATCGGATAATAGTTGCAGAGGATAAAATCATCTCTTACAGTTCGAAAACAAACGGTTCAAGTTGATCATGAAGTGTTACCATTGTCACCTATTTTAAGCGGCATCCCCAGGGCTCCATAATGTGACCAGTATTGTTCTCGTTGTTTGTAAATGACTTGCCTAGTGAATTGAGATCTTATAGAGCCATGTTTGCGGGTGGTACAAAAATCCACGGTCCACTGGTATCTGATGATTCAACCCAGCAACCTCAGTAAGATCTCCTCATTTTACAGACCTGGGCAAATGACATGCTGGTGACATCCCATCCAAGTAAGTATAAAGTCATGCATCTCAGTGAAGCCAATCGAGGACAAAATTACGAAATGAGAAACAATAATGGCACGGTGTACACGCTGAAGAAGACCGAAGTGGAGCGAGACCTAGGAGTCCGTGTAGATAGATGGCTCAACTTAACAACACATATCCAACAAAGGATTAACCCCTTGAATCACAAAAATATTTGCAGAAATAATTTTTAGATGGATTCTTCATCCGAAAATACATAGAAATACCAAAATTGTGAATTTCGGTTGGTTACTGAGTTTTTTACTATGCGCATTGCGCATGCAGATTTGGGGCCTTAAAATCAAATATTTGAAAAATCAAGAAGTACAACTGCACATTTCTATTGAGAAACAGCCTTCCAATTTAGGTGTGTCTTGGTGAAAAATTGTGGACAGCTTTTGGACAAATTTGTCGTAATTCTTTTTGTACTCTATTTATGGTGCTCAATCGTCATTGTGATTGGATGTACCCGATGGACTGTGAAAATAAAAATTCGAAATACTGCCACTACGCACAAATAGAGATGATCAACTTGACTGAAAATGATGTCCCTGGCTCAAAAACTGAGGTCTGTATCCTCTGAGCACCAAAATATTAGTGTATTCGACCACACCTGTTAGTTATGGCGTCATGGGATGGAGATGTGCAGGGACCATATCCCTAGGTTTGGAAAGTGGTCCCATAATTTTGCTCACGACAGCCTTAAAGTTACCCTAAAAGTGCATTCTCCCACTCACCCAAGAATGGACAGCTTTTGCTTCTCCGTACCTGGCTCCACTCACAAAGCGGGCGTGCGCTTCGAACACAGTCAGCCTTTTTTGGTGGCTAAGTTTGCTTGAAGCTTTTCGTGTAGCGACAGTTAAAACGGAAGTCTCGTTGACCAATGTTGATGAACCAGGTTCGATCCTCAACTATGATAATTTTCCTACTTTATATTAACGGACATTAAGACTTTTTTCCATGACATTTATCTTATCACCAAAGATCCTCTATGTTACATCACGTAGGCCTACAGATTGTGGTGACTGGTACTCACGCACTCTTATTAACCTAGATATTTCTTGTCTGAACAAGCCTTGCTTTGATGTTAATCTGCAGAATAAGCCATCTGAACTTGGCAATCTATTTCTATAACTTTATTGGGACGGAGTGGGGTGCAAAAAGAAAATTCATTCATTTATTGTCAAAAATATCTCTTATTAATCAGCGATGCATGACAAATGATGATACGTATTATAATATTAATAATACGGTACATAATCTTTTTATAAGTAAATTTGTGTGTGTTGTGTGCGTGTGCGTGTGTGTGTGTTGTGTGCCTGTCTTTGTGCACACCTTAGCTGATAAATTGAAATAGACGCCTCTAATCTTTTTTCCATCTCCATTTAATCACTATACAATTACAATTTTAATAACGAAACATGATTATTTATACTGACGAATAAGAAGTACAACAAAATGTCGGAAAATTTATCCAGGTTTGTGCTTATTCAATCATCGGGGCGAATTGCTCTCAGCGTCCAGGAATATTATTTCTGTATTCAGATTTGAACTACCAACTAAATTGGTTTCAAAATGATTTTTTAGATGTGTCCACACATCTCTATAAGAGGCTTTCTAGTCAGTTCTGTAAACAAAGGAGAGAGGAAAGAGGATAAAGTGTGACGTCATTGAAAGAACATCTTCTCTGATCAATTGATATCGTATCAATCGTTTGTTTCTAGAGTGGCCAAGTATCGTTTGTTATTGATAGCTAAAACTGTCTTCAAAAAGGCTAAAATTAGCAAAACTTTTCAATTTCAAGCAACTTTATTGCTAAAGATCTTACATGAATTAATTGAAAGCCCACTTATGAAAATAACCGTACACTAAGACGCCAGAACAAGTTATTGATAAAAAAAATGTGCACTTATTCTAATTTTAACTTACTAATCATTTTGTTTGTTTGTTTTAATACGAATAACCAGATTTTCGAGAGAACCATCCAAACTTCCCTCTCCCTCCTCTTGCTGCAACTGCCACGACTGGTGATGCTACTACTTCTTTGTTCAGAATCTCTTTGAAAATCGGAATTCGGAAATATGGGCGTAAGGATGGTGGGCGCATCGTTGAACTTATTGTTCTCGTTTTTATCAATTTCGAATTGAATCCAGAAAGTCGACGAAAACACTGATCCTACCTGGAGGAATGCGAAATTTATGCATGAATCGAAATAACGATACAGGCCCAATTCGTTGAAAAACATTAGTCCATGCCGATGTGTGTATGTGTGTGTGTGTAGTGGGGTTGTCGACAGTTATACGGATTCTACTTTTGAGAGTTGAAATTTATGCGTGAATCAAATATATCATAGCATCAGTTGAAGGTCGCGAGTGACATTATTCAAAAACATCCGGTTCTTGTTTGCCCTCTTCATTCACCTTGAGAAAGTTTCATTTCCAATATTGTTATTCAATTCCCATGCATGAGTTATGTATTGTTTTCCATGCCTTGAAGATCTTTGTTTTACATCACAGGTTCGCTCATGTTTACTTCGTCAATCACGTTTCAAGTCAATGGTAAATCTTTATTTTATCCATGGTCGCCCGCTGCCACTTTACCAGGGTTTGGGGGCAAAAAATATCTCAGCGTAAACCCTGTTACTAGCAAAGAATGATACCATCTTTTTTCTGTGAGTACATTCAGTTGTGGTTACAAAAAACAATTGTACTGCACCATTATCCTTTATTTATTATGAAGTTCCAACTTCGAAACCCCTTCAACCTAGATGAAAGGGCCTGATCCAGAATGGAACAAAAACCACTCCCCGCGGACGCCCACGGTTTTATCTGATCTTATTTTGTTGATGTGTGATTCTTAAAGAAAACATCCATCCCAAAATGCAATCTAGGATGATTAAAAAAAAATCATTTTTTTACAAGTCAAAAAAACTGCCCCCTCTTATTTTATGATCAGTTTGGATAGATATGAATATCGATATGAAAAATCTGGAATAAAATGAACAGGTTGAAATAGATATGAGCATAGACAGATTGACAGAGACAGATTGATATGAACATAAATAGATATTTATCGAGAGAGAGATTTGAACAGACTGACATGGATATATATTGATAGACTGACTGAGTTAGATAGATAGATAGATAGATAGATAGATAGAAATTAACATGGATAGATGAATATGAACAGATTAACAAATATATGAACAGTGGCATAGAGAGATAGATAGAACAAGCAGGAAGTAGAGATAAAGTTTAGCAATTACACAGAGACACGTTAATTTTTTCCGATTAGAAAATCACACGCTACCCTGATGACTTTTTTCTGTGAGTCAGCATAATGAGGATGAATCAACTAAGAAAAATTAATTAAAGTTATTCCCCACCATCAATGGTGAAAATGAGGGTTCACTTCACTCATCCCAGGGGGGCTAATCTATAACCCCCAGGCATAAATCATATAGCTTTATCAGATACAGAGGAACGTCGATCATCCGAGCACCAATTATTCAAATTTCGGATTATCCGAACAAAATTTAATTGTCCCATGAGTATCAAAATCTACGACTTCGTTTGACCTCCAAGATGAAATTTATTGAAATTTATAGAGAAAAAATTCGCTCAGCTAGATTTTAATCAGCCACTTCAAACAGTACACATTACATTTTTGCAATCACATCTTGTTTCTTTGATTTTCTTTGCTCCATAGTTTCGATATTTAAATGACGCATTATGGAATTTTTTAAGCAATATCCTTTGTTTGTACATATTTTATCGATTGGATGAAAGAAAACGAACCTTTTTACGTACTTGTGTTCAGTGTGGCTCTTTTTTATGATTGGATCAGTTATTCGAACAATCGATAATCCAAACAAAATAACCCCCTTAATTTCTCGTTCGAATAATCGACGTTCCTTTGTACATTGTTCCCTAAACCCTTTGCCATCAGTGCCTACCATGGACAGGGCCTGTGCGACGGTTTCATGTGCCCTAGACGAGACTTGAACACTGTTGAAAGGTTTTGTTCATCCTGGGTGAAAATTGAAGTTTGCACCCCTGGTTGCATGATCTTTTATTTTTCTTCCTGGAAGATAGGTATTGTATCTATCTAAGATCTACGTCCGAAACAGCTGCATAGTGTGGCCTAGTTTCTTGCCATAGGGCAAGTCCTAACTATGGCTAGCAGAACAGAGGTGATCTACTCAATAAAATTGCATAAATTGTTGGTTCGAAATTACCTGGTTACAGTGGAGACACCAGAAGAAGGCCGGAGAGTATGATGCCTGAAACGTAGAGAGTATGACAAAGTGAGGATATTCGTCCGAATAGAGCAGTGTATGATATGAATACACTAAGACTGTGTGATAAATCGGCTCAATAAGCCTACAATTTCATATACGCATCAAAAAAACATCGAGGGTGAGTGTCTAAATATGCCTCTAAGTGTGTTTGTGTAATACGTATTGTGGGTCTAAATGTGCGTCTAAGTGTGTGTTTGTGAAAGATTATTGTGTGCAGTGTTGTCAATTTAGCACTTTTCGCGCTAAATGTAGTACGTTTCTTGTTTTGGCAGTGCGAAAATCGACAAATTGGCGCAGACATTTTTGGCCATTTCTAACTATCTTTCGACTATATTTTTGTCAATTCTGAACATCTTTTGGGTGTATTTTGGCTATTCCTTTCAGTGCTTTTAGTACTTGTGGGTGCATTTATGTGTGCACATGTGTGTGTATGTGTGCACATGTGTGTGTATGTGTGTGCATATGTAAGTTTGTGTATCTTAGTTTGCACACATGTGTAGTTGTGTGGTAGAGGAATGAGTATTGTGAAACAACGTTCTCTTTCTGTCTGAACCAATTTGAGTAAACAAAGTTCCAGTTTCGCCATTCCACATACATTCGTTTATTGTTATTTTCGATCATTAAAGTGCGTACAACCTTGATGACTTTTTTTTCTGTGAATCAGTGAGAAATAAAAACGATGTAAGTAACAAGTTTGTAAACCATAAAGAGCAATTGTGACAAACTGATTCATAAACATTACTTGCTGTGTAAGTATTTGAACAAACAGACACTTTGCTTCTAATCGCTTGTTTGTTTTGTTTTGTTGTTTTGTTTTATTTTGTTTTTCGTTTTTTAAAACAGGGACATTTTTGTGTTTGTTCAAATGCCTATCAGCAGAAGATTTTGTACAACGATATTTTTAGTATACAAAGTACTGCTCATAAATATTTGAACAAGCGCAAAATCTGTTTTTATTGCCCAAGATTTCAGGGGCTATTAAGGAATTATGTGCAAGGTTGATCTGAATGAATTTACTCTTAGCAAATAATCAAGGTAACAATGTGAGTTCGCCTTTTCAATCTCCTTGGTAGATTCAGAAGATTTTACAATGAAAAGGGGGACAACTTGTTTTTTTTTTTCATTTAACAATTCAATTCTATCAAAACAAGAACATTTTCTAGAAATTTAGCACTCTGAACCCTGCAAACGTCACTAAACGCATGTCTTGTGATGTTGATTGCAAAAGGAATCAGTTCTCCTTTCGTATTATTCTTCTTTTTAACTCTTGAAACCACGTGGTAAGTAAATCTATTCATGAGGTGGTTATTTTCTACAAAGAATTAGTGGAAATCTACTTTTCCATTCAAGAACAACCTTTATTTAATTTTATGATATCTCGATGAATATCGAATAGAAACAAAAGATGTTTATACAGTTAAAAAGATAAATCCCTGAAGAATATAGTTTATGTGAACAAAAACTGACGGACATCCTAAGACTCTATCTTACATTTTATGTGACATTTCTTTTCCTACATTCTTCCCTTCACCTGATTATTACCGTGGTAGATCTCGCCAAACAACTTTGTGTCTCCAGGAAACTTCTGCCTTTCCTTTTTCAATTCATACAAGAATTAAAACTTATGATTTTTATTGTTAACCTCTTCGTTTGTCCTTTTTTCCACAATTGTTAACAATCAAACTGTATACTAATCTTGTTTTTGTGTTTAAACAATGAACACTTTGATCTCCAGAATTTATCTTCATAATTAATGTATTTATCCTTACAAAACACCGTGGGCTGCGGGTTGATGTGAGTTAAGATAGGGTTCAGTTGAGTGTACGAACAACTTAGATGACATCTTAGTACTTTTGTATGCTTATATTTTTTAATACCTGGAAATTCAACCTGAACATGTATGCTTTTGGTGAAGTGGGACACGCTGATTCTGAACGTATCTTTAGTTTTGCCCTGGGATGTGTAGTTCTCGAGTTATAAGAGTGTAAAACACAGACAGAAATACGGAACAACTTTATATATTTATTTTACGGTATGTAAATGCTTTTGTTAACAATTCATTTCGGGAAGGTTGACTGACTGCTTTACTCTAGGAAATTACTCACTACACGAGCCTGATTAGAGATGACCTCCAAAAACAGAAACTGGTTTTATCAACAAAACATGCCATATTTACCCACCATCATGTCGTCAGCTTCTCGTTTGTTTGTTTCTCTTATCTCATCGATCAACAATAGCAAATAAAACAAAGTCCTTGGTTGGAAAGAGAAAAACAATTGAAAAAAGGCTGCCAAATCAGCCATTTTTCAGCTAGATCTAACCGATTTTCCCTTATTTAGCCGATAAAAATGCGGTAGCAGATGACCAAAAAATCTGTCCATTTAAAAAGATAATTAGTCGATTTAACTTTATTCCATAGCTAACTCAAAACATATTTGATATTTTTAGCCATAAAGTCGTCTTAGCCATTTTTGAAGGTCAATCAAATCAAACAATCAAACTACATATAAAAATATCATTTCATATTTCCCATTGTTTTTAATTACAAGATCGACAAATCGAATTTTAACCGAAACTTTTGCTTTGAGAATATTTTCGGAGTCAGATACTTAAGTTTTAGCTTATGTATTAGAAATCTGGTAAGTTTAAAAGTCTAGTGATTGAACCATTCTAATGAATTAATTGTCTTCGAGTTTTGGTATATTGCTATTTCATTTGATAATTGGACTTTAAATGAGTATAAAACATATTTAGCCATGAAGTTAGCCGAAAGTGGAAAAGATTTAGTCGGTTTTAGCCAATTTTTGAAGTAGTTTTTGTCGAAAAATTAGCTGGATCACTAATGCATTAGAAGAAAACCAACCACGAGAATAGGCTGGATTTATAAGAATTTACTCGATCATGGACCATCTTCATTCAATAAACCAGCTGAAAGAGAAAGCAGCAGAATACAAAATGCCATTTGCTGTATCATTTATAGACTTTAAGAAGGTGTTCGACTCTGTGGGAACTCCCATGGTCATGAAGGCCATCACTCTACGAGGTGTAGACCCAGTATACGTCAGAGTACTGCTACATATATATAGTCACAGCAACTCCTTTATCAAGTTACATAAAGACTCTGAACCCTTCCAGTTCCAAAAAGGAGCAAGGCAAGGTGATACCAGCTCACCCAAACTCTTTACTGCCTCGAGATGAACCTGGACTGGGAGGATAGAGGAATCAAAATAGATGGTGAATATCTGAAAAACCTCAGATTTGCAGGCGACATCGCCCTCTCTGCAGAGAACCTACACGACCTCCAACGACTGATAAATGAACCAAACAGAAAAAGCAATTAAGTCAGCATACATATGAACTTCAGTAAAACAAAGTAAAACAACAAGCACGCCGAAAATAAGAACAGAAATGTCAAAATTGACGATGCAAAACTGGGGAAAGTAGACCACTACATCTACCTAAGACAACGAATCTATATGAAACCCATAAAAAAAGAATAAATCAAGCGAAAAATCACACTAGAATGGCAAACCTTCGGCAGAGCAAGCTCAACCTTCAAAAACAAGAATATCCCATTTATCCCCAAAAAGAAGTGTAAACAACCAAAACATCCACCCGATATTCACTTATGGAGCTGAAATATAGAACCTAACCAGGAGATCGACCTGCAGACTGAAAAGCATGCAACATGTGCATGAGATAATCGTGCTCAACCTCACATCGAGAAACCATAAGACAGCACAGTATATCAGGAAGAAAATGGGAGCCTGAGACATCATAGAATCTACTGGAAAACAAAATAGAAATGGACCGGTCTTGTTGTAAGAATGGCAGCTAGCCGATGGACCTCACGACTCGCAACATGGATCCCAGAGATAACATGCAAAACAGAGGCCGGCAAAATACAAGATAGAGAGATGAACTAGACAAATTCAGAAAATACTGGCTCGGCGACACCCATGATAGAGAAATGTGGCGGATCCTGGTGAAGGTCTATGTCCAACGACGGACGATAAAAGACTGGTGATGATGAAACGAGACATCATTAGCCAAGAAATCCCTTCATCTTTTTCATTTTCACCTCTGCCAAAGAAGTTTGGGGTAGGGTATATGTATCCACTCGTGTTGATTTGTCCATTTTCTCTGTCTGTTGCAGAAAAAAGTGATTAAATCTTGGGGCAGATCATGCACAGTTACCCCCCCCCTGCATCGTAGCTAAATGTAAACACCACACAAAACCTCCGTAAGTTCTCAAGGAATTCTAATGGTATTTTAAGTAAGTGTAGGCCAGGAAAGATTGATTAAATTTTAGGGTGGATCCAGGAATTTTCACAATTCCCTCCCTGCATCGTAACTATCGGTGTACTGATTTTCATTTAGTTTACAGTGATAAACAATTATGATCGAAGAACAATAAAATCCCATAAAATCCCATAATTCCTTATAAAAATGGTATACAAGCGTACAGACTCCTGCCGATAGCCACCTATGGAGCTGAAACATGGAACCTAACCAAAAAATCATAATTGACAATTTTTTTGCTAATATGTACCGGTCATTTATCTCTCTACCCACAACCCAAAGAATTAAAGCCACAATTATGTATATGAAAATGCGTGCATCGAACCGGGGCCCTTGAGGGTCAAGTAGGGAGGGGGCTGCAAGAATTAAAGGACTTCCAGAGTGAAACCTCTTAGGTGATACAATATGTACATAAATGAAATAGGTTGTTTCTACGGTCTACCGGCAGCTAAATGTAGTAAAGAGTGCTAAAAGGGTTATAGCTGATGAAAATAGGATGGCTAAAAGACGAGGGTGTTTGTGTAGTATATATCGGGGGAGGGAGGCCCTGTCAACGACTTGTCATATTCTGCTCTGATTTGTTATTTACTACAGTCAAGGAAGTGGATAAGAGGTGTTTTCAGCGGCGTGTGTTCGTTTGTCCACTCGATATCTCCGAAAGTACTGAATGAATTTCGATGAAATGTTGTGGAAGGATGGACACAGAAACAAGGAAGAGATAGTGACATTTTGGAGTGGATCCAGGATATTTCCTGATTGAGATATATTTTCTGGTTTGTTTTTTTTTTGTTGTTTGTTTGTTTGTTTTTCTTTTTTTTTTTTTCAATTACATTTATTGACCCACCACACAATATCTCTGAAATTATCATTGAATTTCAATTACATTTTGTGGAAGGGTAGACACTAGGCTACGAGAGAAATCATAGTATGTTTGAGTTGATCCATGGACAATTATTTTCCCTATAACCACATAATATCACCAATATTTCATGTTTGTCCACATGATATATCGGAAACTTCTAAATGAATTTCAATAATATTTTGTGGAAGGCTGGAGAATTGGCTATGGAAGAACTGATTGGTCTTTTAGGCAAATCCATGGACATTTATTCATCCTGCTAATCGCATTGACAGAGGTATGCACTTTTCTAATTGCTTTGTTATGATACATTTAGCCGGAAGCTTATGAAGAGATGCAAGAGGTACATCATACCTGGGCTTAAGGTTCAAATGGTCACTAAATTTCCTGAGATCTTACGGAAAAAGAAAAACAGGATAACTAATGGAGAAAGGACAAGATCTCGAATAATTGTATAACCACAGACAAATGTCGTCTCAGAAGCCCTGACCGGAAGCAGCACTTCTAGTCTTTGTATGAATTTTTAAAAAGGAAGACTATCTCCAGTTCTGTTTTAATTTTGCATATTTCAGAATTTGATTTGTGATATCATATCGGAAGCATAGTTTTTGCGCTCGTGCATTTTGGAACTAGTGCACCAAGGAAATCAATGTGCGCACAAACATTTAGTTTAAAGTTGAATGATTTAACAAAGTTGTAGAAACTGTAACACCATGCACATAATTTTGTAAACAGGAAAAAAAATTACACTGCATAAGTTTTTTTTTTCTCCGTATATTGATAACAAAAACTTGAGGGGACCTTGATGGATAGATTGACTGATTACCGACGTGTTAGTGAAAAATGTTTTTACATTAAACTGGATGTTCCTAAAAAATACGAACAATGAAAATTTAGAATAACTTTTTATTGCATTGGAATTTTGAACTGAAATTCAAATGTAGAAACTACAGGTGCGTTAAAACCTTTCGCTAAAACCTTTCAATAAAACTTATCACGACACTTCTGTAGCCACACGAATGATTTGAAAAAGTTTGGCAGAAACCGAAATTCAAATAATTCTTTCTTCCTTCTTGTCGATACACTGTTGAAAGAGAGTAACATTTTTGCCTTTGTATTCGTCGTTGGATTTTTACATGAATGTGGATCGTGAAGTAGGTATGTCGAATCAGCTAACGCAGGTTGTTGCCTGTTCAGTAATCGGCTTCAGTTCCACCCCAGCAGGAACCAAGCTTTTTCAAATCGTTCGTGCGGTCGCACAACTGAAATGTAAGAACTCAAATTTTATGGATAGGTTTTAGCGAATCTATAGTTTCTACAGTTCAAATTTCAGTTCAAAATCTCAATGCGATAAAAAGTTTTTCAAAAAATTTTATTTTGCGTATTTTTTTCTGAACACACAGGATAAAATGATAGTCTCCACTCACGTACACACACTCACACACATGCACACACACACACATATATATACAAACATACACATACATATATATATACACCCACATATATGTATATATACACACACACATACACACACACATACATACACACACACACACATATATATATATATATATATATATAAACATGAATACATATATATATATATATATATATATATATATATATATATGTACATATTCACATACGTATATGAATACACGCATATGTACATATATGTAGACACATATACACATATATATGTATATACGTATATACACATATGTATGCCACAACATATATGTATATTTATACCCACATACATATGTGTATATATACATATATATGTATGGATGAGACTTAATTGCAGACCAAGTTTTAATTCAGAATCACCGGACAGGAGGGACTCGGGAATTTACCTCGTCTGGACACCTTCCATGGATGTAACAATAGAAAAATGCCAAACTTTCAACATTACAACGATGATGCAGTGGTTGGAGTATGGAAAAGAGCTCGTCACCCAGATATATAAAGGAACGTTGGGAATTCATCATTGAAAAGTACACAACTGAGCAACGAACTAAAATAAAAGTAAAAAAGAATAGGTCTGGTTATTCACTCGGTAGAAAACGTCATGTGACTAACATCTTTTGGATGCATGTTGTGTTAAGGGTGATCAATTAAAAATTGGGAAAATAGATGATCAATAGATAAGTTAAACCTGTCGCGCTTTGTTGGGCAGTGATCACTAAAAATGTCTGAATTTTCAAAAAAGAAGCGTGAATTCTGTGTGACATAAGGGACCGATTTAGCATAAACTAACTTTGTAAGTTGAACTAAAAACCTAATTAGGGAGGATTTGAAAAAAAACATTTTTTCAAGGCACAATAAGAAGTAAATTTTGATAAACAGATGGATAGAAACCAAACAGACAGCTAGATAGTCAACCAGGCAGACCTACTTAGAAAGTGAAGAAAACTATGTAGGCAGTTTTGATTGACGGTTTCTAAAATACAGTGACAATGAATTTCAGACTTTCAGCATTTGATTGGCCATCATGATCGCCGAAGTTAACAGCTTCCGACTTTTTTCTTTGGGGTTATTTGAAAGATAAGATCTATGTCAAGAAGCTAAGGGCTTTCTGGGGGCTAAATATATCTGAGAAGAAATAACTAGCCTAGGGCTAGATATTCTTCAAAATTTTAAACCAAATATTATTGAAAGAGCAAAAATTTGTGAAGTTGAAAATGGCGGGCATTTAAAATGAACAATTTTCCGTGCATGCGTTAAATTTCCCCTTTTTAAATATTTCATTTACTAAATCACTAAAATAAAAAGATATAAATGTTTACATCCTCTTTTGACTTTTGCATCAGCCTGTACAATTGCCAACGAACAGAAAAAACAACCAAGGAATCTGTTTTAGGAAGTTATTCAGGAAGTTACGTTAGAAATTGTAAAATGCTGCTTATTCTAATAAACTTTCGGAAAAGTAAAACAGCAGACAATTTATCCCACTTTGTGCAACATATTTTTACTTTTTTCGTGTGTGGATAATAAATGTTATTTTCCAAATGATTAGGTCTAAAAAGTATAGAGAATGTCAATTATCCACATCGAACTTTGCTTTTGTGAACATGAAAGTGATAATTTGAAATCAAGTTATTTTCAATCGGAAAATGGGTGAATTTTTACATTTTTAATCACATAAAGTAATAAAGAGAACCACATTAATATCACTGTCCTGGTTACAAAAGCAAAGTTCGAAGCGGATAATTACCTTTTCTACACTTTTTACTCATAAGCAATCAGAAAATAACACTCACTAACCAGGGGATTGAACAGTGTTTTTTGTATTTTCTCTTCTACAAAGGTTGTGACATTGTTTTTCATTACTCGTAATGCATGCGTTAATTTTACAATTATTTGAGTGTTCAACTACTTACTGTATAGGGCATGATGATGGTTAACAAACTTGACAGAGGAAAAGATTGTAATTCTGGCCGTTCCTTCAACACCTTATACAAGCAAACGCTGTCCATTTTTCCTCAATGCATCCAGGAAAGAACCTTGTTCTTTTTACCGGAGACAAATGCGGAAAACAATTTCCTCGTTGCAGCTACATGATCCAGAAATTTTCCGGCAACCTACGCACTCAGTCAGAAAGCCTGCACGTCAATTGGTGAGTATCTGCACTCCAAAACATAGCAACGAAACGGAAATGTGAGCCCGGATAAAGTGGTGGGTGTATATCCCACAGGCTTACAATTGAACACAAAGACTCCTACGAATAATACAAAACTGACTTAGACACATCTCAATCTTTGACGCAATTCCGGGTATTTAAATGGATGAAAAAATGAATAAAACCTGGGCACGCACACACAAAGACAATTCCACGCTAAGAAACACTTCAAAATTGCACACAACTAACAATATATATGTATACAGGTTTTTCAGAAAAAAAATTATACACATTTTGCAAGCTAAGAGCTGGCCTGGTTCTTTCCTGGAAGTTAATTAAATCCTCCTAAAAGAAAGCCGAAACGTAAGAGATCATTTACTCTCTCTTGTGGAAAGGTTTAATTTTAATTTAATTTTCAATAAAAGTTTCCTTTCATTCACACGTCTGAAGACTATTTTGATAATATCATTATTATATATATCATATCATTTTCAAAACTAATCAGCAATACCTTATGTTTTTTGGTGTTATAATGACAGATTGAGTGATGGCAATTTTGAGACATCACCTTAAACAGGGCTGCTCGCAGAATTTAGAAAGTTGAAGGGAATGAAACTATATCTGACCGTTCTGCCAAACACCGGTTTGAGTGTTTTAAGGGTGTTGATAAGTCCCTTGAAATAAAGCCCAAAAGTGGCCGACCATCAATTGTTGATTATGATGGTTTAAAACGCAAGTTAGAGGAGAACTCAAACACCAGCACTTGAAAACTTTCAGAAGAGCCTGTGTGTGTGCCTGTGCATATGCACGCGCATGTGTATGTGAGAGAAAAGAGAGTCGATGACAATACAAAGATAAGTATGCAAGGACATTTTTCTGAGTTGTTCATGGATTAATCCCCCACCCAGCTATGCCCCAGTGATCTGTGGGACTTGGCTCCTGGGGAGCGGTGCTCCAATATCTGATGAAGAAGAAAAATCAAGTACTATTACTTAATCAGCAAAAAACAATCCCAAAGGCTTTATAATTATCAATAATGCAATTCATGTATTTAGAAATATATCCATCCTTGTAATTACATAATGACGGCAGAAATGCAGTATGTGGGCTACTATCTATTAAACTTTTGCCCCTATTTGGGGCCCAGGGTGTTTTCAAATAGCTCCCCCTCTTCAGCCACGCCTATGCACGCCCCTGCTGCTGCTGCAAGATATTCTGACTCGACAATGCATGTAAAAATACAGCTTATTTGTATCTCATCCGACTGCTAGCCTTCGCTTCTTCCCAAGATCATTGTCCACATTCTTCTGGACAAATGTCCATTTTGCCTGCAGCGACTGCTTCGGCTGCCATTGTCGATTCGCATCTCTCCTTCACCATTTTCATTAAACAGTAAAGCTAAAACGTTTCAGTCTCGTGTCAGTTTCACTACATTACAAATGGCCGAGCTATCAGTCAATCAACCAGTCTATCTATCTATCTATCTATCTATCTATCTATCTATCTTTCTCAGCTCAAAAGATGTCTGTCGTAGTTCTGTCGTTAATAAGCCGGTCTCAAGTGCCATTCAAACCAAGTTGGATACTCAAAGGCCCTTCCATAAAGGTCTCGCTTTTTGATAAACTTATAATAAGCTAAAAATGCTTATCAATCTTCCCTCTGACTGTGCTTTCATTTTGATTTCTCTTCCAATTATTTGACACCCCCCTCCAACTCCCTCTCTCTCTCTCTCTCTCTCTCTCTCTCTCTCTCTCTCTCTCTCTCTCTCTCTCTCTCTCTCTCTCTCTCTCTCAGTATGTTAACAGTGCCTTATTAACCGTGAGGTTCCCAAACACTAAAGAGTCCATGGGCGGATTTAGGGGGGCCCTGAGTAAGCCGGGGCCTAATTTCTTTAACATTAACTTTTGGCTATGGTTTAGAGCCAAAGTCTCGGCTTATACGTCGAGTTTGACGGTAAATAGTAACTATCAATTTAGTTGGGTTTTTTTTGTACACACACACACACACACACACACACACACACACACATATACACACACACACACACAAGTTACTTTTGCACTTATAAATGATAATAACTAAAATGTAAAAATGTCAAAATCATGCAGTAAATATCTCGTGAAAGCTCAACTAATACAGATTTTGATGAAGCAGTTTCATAAATATAGTGCTAATTAAAACTTTTGTTTTGCCGATTCTTTGAGGAGTCAAAGATGACAACCGTTGAAGAAAAGGTTAATTGCGTGCTGTGGCTGGCAGAATCATGATCGTGAGAAGAAAGTTTGTTACTCATTATTGAGAGGATGCATCTCATAAAAAACTCAACAACTGCTGACTTCAAAGTCAAGATTACGAATGCAATTCAAACACTCACAGAACAACAACTGAATAACGTTTTCAGGTTTGCTAATCGGCTTGATCGATGTATTGGGAATGACGGCGATTATGTTGAAGATTGGGGATTAAAATCTAAAACTAAAATATACGCTATGTATTATCTAATTCTATTTTTTGTATATGTTGAATAATACATTTTTAAAAGCGTACTAGGATTTCGGGGACACCCTATATATATGTAACTATAAATGCTTTATACTTATTGGGAACTTCATCTGAGTAGACATACTGTTTTTACGCGGTGAATATGCCAGTTGACCCAGACAGTACAAATAGAATAAACAATTAAAGAAATAGGTTGCTGCAGGAATCGAACCTGCGTTCAATAGGAGGCCTTTTTGGCAGGACACCATTCTTACCACTGAGTTAAACAGCAAGCTGGTAAGTCGGAAACTAGTATTACTTTATTGTTGGAGATATTATGTGTACAAATACGAGAGGAAATGTATGAATATAGTGGGATAAAATCTCAATCACAAAATATTTAATTAGTTCTTCCTTAGCCGAAAATTTATTCGAAATTCATTAGGAACGTTTGGAGATATTGTGCAAACATATATATTGCTACTATGCATGAAAGGTAACTGTAAAAAAAAATTAGAAAGATTCAACCAAAAAATTTGATTGATTCTTCCTTAGCCAATGATCTACCCCGTCATTAACATTTACTGAGAACTTTTCGAGATACTGAGTGGACAGGCAGGACAGAGAGATGTATAGACGGACACGAATCAATACATATATCTCTTGCAACTTCGTTGACAGGTGTAAATAAAAATACGGGCTGTTTCAGATTTCACAGGAAAATGTTCATCTATTGATTTCGATCAGGTGGTATTTTTAGATTTCTCCAGGAAAGATTTTTGGGGGTCAAGTTGTGATCAATTGATGAATGTGGAAGTTGTTGCAAAAGCTTCTCTCGGCAAACAACTTGTTCTTGTCCTTGAAGACGACCCGATATATTCTTTTCTGATTGATTTTATCAATATTATCATATCATGAACGGCCTTGTCTCAGCGATATATTGATGCATAGAATGGTCCTATCCCTCACTCAGATATTACTCACTCGTTGTGTGCGTGAGTGTGAATGCATGTGCGTATGCGTGTGTGTGTGTTTGTGCAGGTGCATGTTCTTGTGTATGCGTGTTTGCTTGACGTATATGTGTGTGTATGCACGTATGTGTGCATGTGTGTGTGTGTGCTTACCAAGCTGAGTTCCAATCGAAGAACATCCAATGCAGAGTAAATGATCTGCGACAATAGCTCGTTAATCGTCACTCAGTGCCCCCTCCCCATGTATAGATATTTATTCATCGTAATCTGGCACGGGGTCACACTTATGGAGACCCAAGTGAGGACTGAACTCTCTCTCTCTCTCTCTCTCTCTCTCTTCCTTTCTTGTTCACTCTCACTTTCTCTCTCTTTCCTATTCTCTCCTACCCTTTCTCTCATTCCTCTTTTCACTTCCTTTCTCTCTCTTCCGTACTCTCCTCCTTTTTCTCCCTCTGTCTCTCTGTCTCTTTCCCTCTGTCTCTCTGTCTCTGTCCCTCTGTCTTTGTCTCTTTCACACATACACATACACAAAGATTAGCAAGCAAGACGGTGGCCAGGTGCATGTACTGTCTTTGCCGCCGACATTGAGACCAGTTGCGCCCCCCTGAAGGTTGCTTGGGTTATAATGTCATTGGGCTAATCTACGAACTGTAAATGTCAGTTAAGCCTGCCAATATTTGACATTTAGACCGATTTCTTGTTTCGGACAAAAGCAGTTTCCTGTAGGATGAATACGACACTATTTTTTATCCTTGCTACTCTCTGCCACACATTAATGAAATATTCTGATGCAAGAACTATTCCTGCCACTTTTGATTACTCCATCATCATCAGTCTTTTAACGTCCGTCGTTGGACATAGACCTTCCCCAGGATTTGCCACACTTCCCTGTCATGGGCGTCACGGAGCCAGTACTTCCTGAACTTGTCTAGCTCGCCTCTCCATCTATCATTTAGCCGGCCTCGGTTGTGCATGTGGTCTCGTGGGATCCATGTTGTGAGTCGTGATCTCCATCGATTGTCTGCCATTCTTGCAACATGGCCAGCCCACCGCCATTTGAGATTTTTAATGGATTCTATGATGTCCCTAACTCTTGTCTTTTCTCGGATGTACTGTGCTGTCTTGTGGTCTCTCCATGTGAGGCCCAGCATTATTCTTTCATGTGCACGTTGTATGGTTCTCAATTTACGGGTCTGTCTCTTGGTTACGTTCCATGTTTCAGCTCCATAAGTCACTATTGGGAGGATGCATTGGTTATGCACCCTTCTCTTTAGGATCTATGGGATCTTATTATTTTTGAAGGTTGAGCTAGCTCTGCCAGTTCTCAAATGTTAATGAAACTTGTGATAGAGAATGGCAGGGAGTTTGTTTATGTTTGAGAACTGGTGGTACTAAGAAATGGCATGAAATCGCTGGGATCTGCTGTGAGGAACTTATTCCCTTAGTTGGCATAAAATACCAACCAGGTGAATAAGACCCTCACAGCAGTTCCCTCTTTTTTAAATTTAGTAGAAGATCAGCCTTGTCCTGGATGTTTCTGCTGTTGTAACCAACGTCCCCACTGGAGGACAATCTGATACCCCATAGATTGCAGGTAGTTCAATACCTGGTTGGATAATGCACCCTTCCGCACCACAGTGGCGTTTTGAGGAAAGTGGCATTCAGATTATAGACTGGCTACCCCAGGCCCCTGATATGAATGTCATGGGAAATGTATGGCATGTAGTCAAAACTGAAGTTCTAAAATCAATACCCAAGACTATGACCGATTTATGTGGTCTTTGCAGAAAGTATCCAACCATTTAGTAGTAATGAAAAAAAATAACCCACCTAAGGCAATGACGCTTTAGTCCATTTCAAAGAACTCCCCCTTCGGACCTCACACACTTTTCCAAGCGCCCCTTCCACTTGAATCAGTTGCTTTGTTGCATTTTCCCGAATTTCGTCCATCGTCTGTAATCTCTATGAGAAAAGTCAGAAGTTGCAGGAAGCCAAATCTGGACAACATTGTGGTGGGGTCTGATGGACATGGGTGACGCAAAGTTTTGCCAAAAAAAAACCTGCACGAAACGTGTAGAATGAAGAATGAGTGTTTCTGCTCACACAAGCACAGTGGGGTACTCTTTGGCTGCACAACCAGTTTTCTATATAGACATCTCTCTCTCTCTCTCTCTCTCTCTCTATATATATATATATATATATATATATATATATATATATATATATATATATATATATATATTGGGTGTAATAATATATATATATATATATATATATATATATATATATATATATATATATATAACACATTCTATATATTCTTTCGTAATCACTTAATTCCGAGAGTGCTGAACACTTTATGTAGAGAAAGGTAGAAAGATATATAACCCATATATTCATGTATGGATATTTATAAAAATGGACATTAGTCCACATTTTTATTATGGTTCACATTTCAACAATCCATTTTTAGCCAAGAATTTTACTTTTGGAATGGACGGACGACAAAACCACTCCATCGGATTAAGCTTTGGGCAGCAGCTGTTTCTGGTAGATCTACTTACACTTCCATCTGCCCTTGGCCTCCATTTAGAAACCAATTTGAACCAATCAGCCAACTGTAAACATTCGATTAGACTCCATCTTGGATACTAATGACATAGGAAGCTTTCAAAGACATCTCACCGCTAAGGAATATGATCTTTTTATTCCCCCCTCTCCCTCTCTCTCCTCTTTTCATCTAAATCTCATTTTCTCCCTAACGAGATCTTAACGCATAATTTGCTTTAGCTTCATTAGAATTTTCAAAAATATAGCTGAAGTTACAAAAAACAAGCCTGGCTGCCGTAGGGACCAACTCCACTATTTGAAATGATTACAGTAATTGTGGTTTTGTATATATGATAAATAAGTTCGTAAATATATAAGCCCTGTCAGTTTGGCACAGTTGGTAAAAGACCCACCTAGCAATCATTAGGTCGTGAATTCAAAACACAGTAAAGAAATGTTGATTTTATATATCTCTTTGGTTCAACATGATTGGTTAGACAAACAGAGAAAAGTTTACTTTTAATTTGGCGAGGATTCTTTTTGTTTCGGGGGTAAAATAAAGATAACTCTAACTGAGACTAGAGTTTGATAAAAAAAAAAAAATTAAAAAAAGATGTGATATATGATTATTTCAGTTTTTGAATAGATTCCCGTTTGTTTTGCGCTGGCATGATGGAAGATTCAGTTTTCTCTCTTCAGTTCCCCTTTGCGTGTCCATGACCGCTCGTCTACAATATTTTCTGTTTGCATTTTCCTTTACCTGTTGAACTTTTGCTGCTCATTCGTTTGCTACCTTTTTTCATTGTTTGCTGCACTATTGCAAGAAAATACCTGTTGCTTTGATAACAGGTATACCTCAGGATGAAAATCTAAAAGTATATGGGGGAAAACACACCGGAGTTGCTTGAAATGATTATCCCCGGCACTTGTTCAAATCTTCCATCCACAAAAACTCGAAAACGAGTTCAATTCCAACTCATTCGATTTTTTCGTCTTTTAAGCCGTTCTCCTTCGGCAAATATCTTTATGATTCATCCCCATGCCCTTTTGTGTACTCCTAAACTGCTTCTCCATCGCTATCGCTGTACTCTTAATAGTTTTTCTATTGCGATTCCATTATCAGAATCTCTCCTATACCACCATCCTTTCAAAGCATGAATTTTATTTCCAAAGCGTGACAAATGGAAGTGTTCCGACGTGTTGCTTATTATAGCATAAAATAGTTTATCTGTGCAGTCAAAAATGAAATATATGGATGTACATATTGCATTGATATTCGTGGATAATAGAGATTTACATTGCAGTGAGCTTAGAGAAAATAGTTCTGTCGACCCCAAATGAATTTTCCAATTTTTTTATTTTTGTTTTTGTTACTTTTTTGCTGTGCTTTAAATTCTGAATTTTTATTACGTCATCAGAATATGAAATTTTAGTTTATTTTGTTAGTTTTGTGAAAGGGTACAAACACACGTTGCTGATTATTAAACGTGAGGATTATCATTAATATTACTATTATTATTATTAGTATCATTAAAGTGTGTTCACGTGAAAATCTGCCACACGCGATTCCAGTGTTTGGTCTTCCAAAGAATCCACTCTGGCAGAAACGGTCTCCTGAGAAATATGACAGAACGTCATTTTTGTTGACATATGAAAACGTGTATAATTAACTCAATTTCCACTTGAGTAGGTGTCGTTTTCATTTGCTTAAATTAAAAAGATTGTTTTATTTTTGTAACTAGCAGGAATACTCGTTGTTGCTCGGGAACTGTCATTGGAATATAGAGAAAACGGTAGTAAATATGTGCCTTAATATATCCATTACTACAGACCACAGACGCTATTTATACAATATCTTTTACTTAAAAATAATGTGACGCACAAAACAAAACAAATAATGTACTTTGACAGGGTTCAGGCGTTGACAACATTCGCACTTCTCCAATTGGGTGACAATATGAAAAAATTGTTTCTCTGAATTTTTGTGATGAGGTATAATTATTATCTCTATTATTGTTCGGACTATCCGCATCTTGGTTGTTTTCCATACAACGTTTCGGCCGTTGTACTTTACGGCCTTCATCAGGTATCATCTGGTAGGTGTAGGGGAAGTAACGAACCGAACCCTTTATTTAACCGACGGGGGTATATAGACCTACCAGATGATACCTGATGAAGGCCGTAGAGTACAACAGCCGAAACATTGTATGAAAAACAACCAAGATGAGGATAATCCGAACAATAATAGAGATAATGGAAAAGTTGTTTGAGGATCAAAACCTAGAACAACCAATATAAAGCTGGTCATGGGAAAGTCAGTTTGAGGCCAGCAATTTTGAGAGATTGTCCCTGTCCTTTGTTGATGGTCAAGGCAAAACTGATTTTTCAATGGGAAATGGATTCGCTTGGATTCAAAGAGCCAATCTAATGGAATAATGGGGATTATGGATATGAACATATCGTCTTTTTCTTTTTTTTTTTTTTCTTTTTTTTTCCTGCTTACCCACGAAGGCTTTTTCCACTGACTTCGTAGGATCTGGACTTCACAGAAGCATGATGGGTGTCCTAACTTTCAGTTGAACCCTGTGGGGAGGAACTTCAGGCAGCTAAAAAAATGAGTATTTTGTTACTGCTACTCCATGAAGGACATCAATTTCTTGTATGTAACTGCCTGAAACTTGACAAGAACAAATTTTATTGTTAGAAATGTTTTTTGCCATTAGCAAGAAGAAATACTAAGGAAAATTGTCATATGAGAATCTTTAGTTTTCACTGCTTAGAAACGAAGATTGGCTAGATGATGACCACAAATAATCTCCAAATTAAGCCTATATAACAAGCAGACCTCTTCTCAGTCGATCTGCAGAATATTAGGTTGATAGGCCTTGCAATTTTAACGGAGAAGAGGCACAGACAAAGATACAGAGGGCTCCACTATTAGTATAGATTTATATTATTTGCTATTTTTCTCTTTTAGTTTAACAGACTTTTTGATCATTTCCAAAACAAGCTGCAAGCTGATCCCCCATTTGTCTTTTCATCAGTTCCTGTGCAACTTTTGACTGTCATAACTGATCTTATATTCCTCCATGTTGTGAAGTCCTCAAGTGTCTGCATCTCAAAATCGATGCTATTATCATCATCATCATCATCATTATTATCATCATCATCATCATTATTATTATTATTATTATTATTATTATTATTATTATTAATAATAATAATAATAATAATAATAATAATAATAATAATAATAATAATAATAATAATGATGATGATAAAGTGTGTGCATGTGCGAATTAACCACATGCGATTCCAGTGTTTACCGTTTTGGTCTTTTAAAGTATCATCTCCTGAGAAATATGACACGATTTTATTTTTAGTCGTTTAGTTTTAAAAACGTGTCTTATCCCCTCGATTTCCATATGAGATGGTGTCATTTTCGTTTGTTCAAATTGAAAAGACTGTTTCATTTCTGTAATTAATATCATTCGGTTTTTGTTTTGTTTTTTTCTTGACATTTTGCAAAATAATCTCTTTCCTGGTAGAATTATAATTAACATCCATAAACAGATGGTTCGGTATGTGTGTGTGTGTGTGTGTGTGTGTGTGTGTGTGTGTGTGTGCTACAATAATACCATGTTTAGTGTCACCCCTTTTCACGCTGCTTTGCTAAAATGCTCCTTTTCAAATATTTTCGTGATAAATTTAGTAATGTTAAATTTCTGAAATGGATAATGATTGAAAGTACAGCATGGACAGTAGATAACTTTCCTGTGTGTTTTGGTTAATATGTCTATGAGAATAAATATAAACGCATAAACAATGATTTATCTTGAAGCAATATATATAAACCGAGTGATATTCCCTGAAAGTAGCAACAAGATGAGATACACAGCACTAATCCATTCCATCTTGTTAAGGCTCAACAACGACATTTTGAAATGGTTGCTAGTACAATCTCTGGTTATGCTATGTAGCAATATAGCGTTGTTTCGCTTATGATCGGGATGATCGCTGCCATACGCGTATGGCGACCCCTAAGAGAGTCCTTAGTTAGGGTAACGTAGGAATAATGGGGATCCTGGGGATGAACACCCCCTTTTTACCTGCCTCAGGATTGTGGCTTGGACGACATGTGGAAGAATGGACTAGGTACACAGTCTAGTCCTAGTTTGGCAAGGACATAGGCCAAGACGGCCACAGAACAATCTTGTAGCGGTGTACAGCACCTGGTATTCCCAGACGGTCACCAAGGCTGGCTGTAGTAATAGTGGTTGATCTTTGGGGAGCCGGTTTTCCAACGCGATTTGACCGTATAACCGAGGTATTACTGTACATACATACATACATACATACACTCTCGCACATATCTACGCTGCTTGGACCCCTTGGTTCTCATTGTTGCACAATGGTGTTTTGTGTAATGTGTTATTGTTCACTTTTTACGAGATTATCTCTCACTGTTTCGTCGCGTTATATGATATAAGATTATGTAGAGAACCATTTTATACATATAATAGCTTAGAACCCTTCGAAAATGACTGGTAACAATATTCAATAGAATCAATTTAATATTTGATGTTCATGAACATGTTTACTAGAGTACGATGTGGTCTCGATTATAATGTGACTCCCTCCTTTTGTAGCTGAAAATAAGTAATATATTTTCCCATCATTGCTGCAAATTCAAAAACAAATGAAACACAAAAACACTAAACCACAAACACTATAACTAATATGATTATTTTGTGTAAATTTACCTAAAGATCCAAATTCTGTATTTTGTTGGTTTGCTACCATAATACGGCAAAATGTTACCCGTCAATTTTAATGGTTCTATGCTACTTAAATTAATTATGATTTTGTAATTGTAGCCCATTATATGCTTTTCCAATCCATCCGTAATTTTCTTGTCAACGTGATCTACGATTTCTGGTGACATTTTTTCTCAATTAGACCGTCTGTCTAGCTTCCCCTTACCTTACCTGACTGACTGACTGACTGACTGACAGACTGACGATACTTCAAGCTTGGAATTCTGATTGATTTAATCGCTGTAGCGGTAGCTTCTGTGTTTGTCATCAGTCTATTAAGTCGACGTAAAGCGATTAAATCGTGATCATGGTAGTATTTCTATATCGGTTGGAAATACCGTGACAGGGGAACAAAAAAGCGACAATGGTATTTACATAAATAACGTTATCAACATAATGGTATCCGTGGCAGTGTTTAAGTCTATGGTTGATAATGACTCGGGCAAAATTTACCTATTGCTGGATATTGATAATAACATCATTTGTTAATTGTAGTCAGACTATCTTTACTTTGAAACATACAATGATAGAATTCGTCTGATGTTTTGAAATTCAAGGCAGGCACCAGTTTCTGTAAGCGTTTTGGAATAGCCTCAATAAACCTATGCAGGAAATCCGACAATATGTTGGCTATAATGTGTCCAATGGGGTCCTTTGGTTGATCTAGAGTTTTTGGTTATGTGCGGTACAGATCCTCCCTACACTACAGAAATAAGTTAGTGGGTGTATGGCCAGGGCTTCGCGCAGGCCATCCATTTCTAATTGGTAGATAACTCTCAAACTCACATGGAGAGATCATAAGACAGCAAAGAATACCAGAGAGATGACAGGAGTCGGAGACATCGTAGAAACAGTGAGAAAACTAAAATGGCAATGGGCTGGACATGCTGCAAGAATGCCAGGCCACTGCTTGACATCACGTCTCACAACGAGGAGCCCCATAGATCAGGTGTGAGGCTGTGGACGACAGAAAGTAAGATAGCGTGACGAGCTAGATAAATTCAGAAAGTATTGGCTCTGCGATACCTATAAAAAAGGTCTGGCTAATCTTGAGGATGGCCTATGTCCAACGACGGACGCTAACAGACTGACAATGATGATGAATTAATTCCCATCCACCCTGTAGATATGGGTATATGTGGAAGTGTTAAAGTCTGCAGTAGATAATGACATTGTTCAAAACAGAAATGACTTTACTCATTGCTGGGCGTTGATAATGATTTCTATATACACGCGTGCATATTTAGATAATAAACGTTTGATTCTATTTTTGTTAACAATCAATTTTATTCTGAATCTTTGTCCAAGTCTGTTTGATCAATTCATCGATCTGTTGCCCTACTTTCTGACCAAAGCGGTTCCGACTTCGTCCTCTATGCGTCGACTTGCGTCCAGGTTACATTCTGTTAGTATGGACGCAGCTCGATCTGAGCGTAAATCGGTCATTATCGGATGGTACGAAATATACGCACCCCAAGAGATAAGATACTGTGAAATATACATAAGTACCTAAACCTCTATATTGTACATACGTCTTCCTTGTTTTTTCCGAAGAGAAAAGAACGGATGTCATTCATTACATTTTTTTCACAAATTAATTAACTCAACCCAACAAGGTGTCTGCTCCTTTAACCTCTTCTTTTGCCTTCCCTGACTGGAGAACTTGAAACAAATCTGACGTATACACTGCGTCTATTCGGCATGCTAACAAAACCATGAAGGAAATGTTCGTCACTCGCAATTGAACCATAGAACTGCAATGACTGAAATTCTTTCACAGTCAATAGTTTGTAAGCTCTTATAAAGACGTATCTGCTGACGGACGAAAGTCGTTCGGGTGTAAGTCCTTTGAATTGTCTCTTAAATGGCAATTTATAAAACAAGTATTATTCTAATATGCACGCATGTATATACAGATCATCAGCAACGCCCTACAATGAGAGGATTCAATTTTTCCCATTTTACTATCTCGTTTTGAAATTTTCTGATTCCCAATTTGTTCTCCCGTAAGTTCATTGGAAACTTTTGGCTGTCATAACAAACCTTTCATTCCACTGAATTGCATGGTCTTCAAGGGCCTGGCTTTCAGGGTTGACGCCAACGTCATCATCTTTATAAAAAAAAATGATATCATAATAATGCCAAATAAGTAAATGCAAACAAGCCAGATATTATCGTGAAAGACCTAAAAGGAGAAGCGTGTCTCGTAGTAGATATGACTCTTTGAGCGGATAAAAACATTGCCTTGCAGGAATTCAAGAAACTCTCAAAATATAAAGACTTTGAAATAGGAACCAATAAAAAGTGGCAACTCGGGGCAAAAATAATATGTGTAGTTGTTGGAGCTTACCAAAGATTCATTAATATACCTCGTTTATCGTAACATTTATATGTGACTTCTAATTTATATTTCGTTTTCTTTGACAGATCACACTTTTCACTTTTTGAGCTTTTCAAAAATCATTTTTCGAAAAAGGCACCTCGTTATTGGAACTTTGATGTGTGAAGTTGAAATTATATTTCGTTTTTTTTTATTGCAGAACACACCATTTAAGTTCCGAAAAGTATTTTACATTTGAATTTCGACTGATGAAGATATAAAATATATCGTTGTATTTTATTAGATCTTGAAAAAAATTGAAACGGTCTTGTTTTTCTTCTTAATTTAAAAAACAATTAAATATGCACAAGCAAGACCTTATCAATGATTTCTCAGTAGGAGTAGTAGAAGTAGAAGTAGTACAAAAGTATATGCACGTGCGAATCTATCACACGAGGTTCTAGTGGTTACCTTTTGGTCTGTTAAATAATCCACTCAGGTAGAAGGACTGACTGAGAATATGACACCATTTTATTTTTAGTCGTTGTTGACACATGAACACGTCTCTAAATAATTCAATTTCCACGTGAGATGGTGTCATTTTCAATCGCTTAAATCGAAAAGGTTGGATTTTTTTAAATTAATACCATTCGCTATTTTTTCTCTTTTAATTTAATAATTTTCTTGACATTTGTTAAAATAATCACTGTTTGCCGATCTCTTCTTCTTCTTTTTCTTCTTCTTCTTCTTCTTCTTCTTCTTCTTCTTCTTCTTATTATTATTATTATTATTATTATTATTATTATTATTATTATTATTATTATTATTGAAATAGAAGTGAGTGCATGTGAGAATCTGCCACACGCGATTCCAATGTTCACCGTTTTGGTCTTATAAAGAATCCATTCAAGCAGATCAGATCTCCTGATGAATACGACACGATTTTATTTTTTTGTCCCTGTTGACGCATAGAAAGGAGTCTAATTAATTCAATTTCTACATGAGATGACGCCATTTTCATTTGTTTAAATTAGGAAGATTTTTTTTATTTTTGCAATTGATATCATTCGCTAATTTTCTCTTTTAATCAAACTGAATTTTCTTTCTTGGCATTTTGAAAAATGATTACATTTTATCGAGAATAATAATAAACATTCCTAAATAAATTGCTCACTTAATATACATATATATATATATATATATATATATATAGAGAGAGAGAGAGAGAGAGAGAGAGAGAGAGAGAAAGAGAGAGAGAGAGAGAGAGAAAAAGTGGTGGAAAAAACTCCCAATAGGAAATTGGTCAAAACTTCATTACTCATCGATCTATTGTAGTCAAACTAGTTTTACTGTGGACCATACAATGGTAGAATCTTCTCACTATATGAAAAATCACCATAGGCATCAATTTCTGTATGCATTTCAAAATGGCCTCGAAAAACCTTTGCAGGGATTCGGCTGGCCATAAAATGTCGAATGCACTCCTGAAGTTGATCCAGAGTTTGTGTTTTGTTGTGGTACACCTCTCTCGCCTACCCCCACTGGTAGGAGTCCCAGAGCGTATGGTCAGGGCTTCAGGCAGGCCATTCATTTGTGATAAGGTGTTAATTCTCACCCAACTAGTATATAAAGGGGGTGTTAATGTCCATGGTAGATAATGACGTTGTTCAGAACAGGAATGAATCTACTAATTGTTTGATCTTGATACTGATCTATATACATATTTAGATGATACTTTATTTCTGATATGTGAACAATTAATTTTATCTAAATCTTTGTCAAAGTCTGTTTGATATATTTATCTATCTGTTTCCCTAATTGCCTGAAACGGTAGCTACTTCCTTTTCGGCCAACGTGACCTAAACGCTGCGTTTTCTTTAGCAATCTATCAGTATCAAAACAGAATTTTTGTTATTCGCAGATGGACCATAGACCTGTAATGATTGAAATTCCTTTCATCCGTAGTTGATAGGTTTTGAGCTTTTATAGGGATGTATCAGCGATCAGGCGTAAGTCGTATGATGCTAGTGAATATCCAATCAAAGTAATAAGATACGCGATTTTGAATCTGTCTCTTACTACTCTGCTCTTCTTGATCTACGAAAAAAAAAAAACGAAATATCCTATTAAACAGTCCCCATCATCTTTATGTTGTAAAATTCGCAGACTTACAACGGCCAACGATGTTCATATATAACCATCTTATACCTGTAAAAAATGACAGGTTTATTTATTTATGGATCAAGGCTAAGGAGCCAAAAGCCATTTTATTAGGTGATTCATTTTTAATGGTTCAAGTTTCTTAATTCCAAGTTTTTTCAAGTCTCAACTCAGGCTGTTTCAATGCGTGATCAGACGTAAAGTCTCAAGCGTTTTCCGTGACGTATTCTTCGTTGTTACACAACAGACGATTATATTCTACAACCATTCGATTAATTCTAGCTATGTAAATTTATTTCACATGGACCAATCCATTGTGAGTTTTAGATTATCACGGGACCCTGACATTACAGACAATTATACAATCAAACAAATGATTTGCAGGTGACTTTTATATTGATAGATAAGGGGAAAAGGGGACGACTAACCCAGAACGCTAGGGTGGTGACCTACTACTGTGTTCTTGTGCTAAACTAAGCATATCGTGGTAAATATGGACGCAGCAAGTTGTGTGATTTTTAGCAAGCAAAGGTATTTGACCAAACGTGCTTCCATTAATCACTTAAAGCGAGTGTTATACAGCAGAAATTTCATATAAAAATTCATTGTCACTGACCTATTAATGCACACACACACACACATATATATATATATACCTATATATATATATATACATATATATATATATATATATATATCAATCTATCTATCTATCTATCTATATATATATATATATATATGTGTGTGTGTGTGTGTGTGTGTGTGTGTATATATATATATATAGAGAGAGAGAGAGAGAGAGAGAGATGTGAGCATGATTTTTTACGGATATATGCTGGTTATATATAAACATCATCGTGCTCTAATTCTCTTGTGTGAAGATCTTGCAAGTGTACCACTTGAATTGAACAAAAAGAAACCATTAAAGCACGTAGGAACATCTATATTCCCTATACATGTATCTAGAATCTACTCAATTTATTCAAAATATTCCTCATTCTATTACTATAAATCAAATGAAAAAAATCACTTGTTTTATCTAAAATAATCATAGTAGCAATTTCTGACATCGAGATGATGCAACCAAAAATATCTATGTTTAGATTTTTTTTTAAACATATGAATTGGCAACACTGAGCAAGGGGCGTAACAAACATTTCTGTATGTCAGTCAGTGACGGCGATCATCTCCATAGGTACTAACGTATCAAAAATTGAAAAAACATTTGGCAGGAATTCAATAATGGCCCAACAAGATATCAACACGCTTGTTAATCAATGGAAGAATACGTCATAATTTTCCCCAGGGTAGTTGTCTGCTTGTTGCATATTTTCTTGATTCATTTCAACCAAGTTATTTCTCTTGCTATTTCTTGTTTTTCGTTGTCTTGTTCGTGTTTGGTTGAATCATTTTTTTTTCATTTTTTGTTCTCTAGAGATTTGTCTTTTTTTCTTTCATTCTCTCTTTCTTTTCATGTCCATCGCCTTTTCTTCTTTTCTCTTCTACCATTCACTCTCTTTCTTTCTTTCTCTCTGTCTTGCTTTTTCTCTTTCTTTCTTCTATTCATCGTCCTCTTTTCCTTTCTCTCTTTGGTTCTGCCTGCTTTCTTCTTTTTTGTTCTCAATAGATTTATCTTTCCCTTTTTTTCTTTCTTATTCTATCCATCGCCCTTTTTTCTTTTCTCTTCTGCCATTAACTTTCTTTCTTTCTTTCTTTCTTTCTTTCTTTCTTTCTTACTTTCTTTCTTTCTTTCTTTCTTCTATTCATCGCCATTTCTTCATTTCTCTCTTTGGTACTGTCTGCTTTTTCTTCTTTGCTCTCTATATATTTATCTTTTCCTTCTTTCTTTCTTTCTTTCCTTCTCTAGCTATCCATCGTCTTTTCTTCCTTTCTCATATACCATTCTCTTTCTTCCTTTCTTTCCCTCTTTCTTTCTTTCTTTTTTCCCAATTCATTGTCCTTTCTTCATTTCTCTCTTTGGTTCTGTCTGCTTTCTCTTTCTTTGTTCTCCATGGATTTGTCTTTCCCTTATTTCTTTCTTTATATATTTATTTATCTATTTTCCTATTCATCGTTCTCTATCCTTCTCCTTCTCCTATTCACTTTCTTTCCTTTTTTTTTCTTTTTCTATTCTTCTTTTTCTTTCTCCTGTTCACTTCCCTTCCCTTTTTCTTTTCCAATTTATCGTTCTTTTTTTTTTCTTTCTCTGAAAAACATCTAAACAAAAAAATAGATTTTCGCTTCTGTAACTTCACGTGGGATGAAGAAGAATCCTTGCAGTTATAAATTAGACGAGTAAAAAGAAACAGCTGTTATTAGGTTCGAAGAAAAGAGGTTTTTGTTGTTGTTCGTCAGATGAATACATGAAGTCAAAGTATTATTTTGATGAAATAAATGTTGAAAATTATTATCATTTATTGACAATATGAAGATTCTAGATAAAATAGGTGGGGAATATTAATGTTTTGAAGGGATTCGAGAGTTTTTTTTCAACTGGAGCTCAACTACGTTATAGGCCTCCCCCGTCATGACGCCGTTCGTTACGGCTTGGTTTGTGATGTAATGCAGTTATATTATCAACCTCCCAATCTTAATCTAGCTCCATAAGAGCTAAATTGTTGACCCTCATAATCGGTTGGCTTTCTTGAACACCAACCACTACGTTTTAACGGGAGACAAATTGCTTTAGTTTTAAATTACTTGCTTATCTTCCTGGTCAGTCGTAAAGAAGAGCGTTTTAATTTTGGAAGTGAAAAATGAGCCGCTTCATCCCAAGGAGAAACCAGTTTTTTCCGTCAAGTATAGGGTATTTTTGTCTTAGTCGGTGTCCCCAAATCGTTTAGTGTCTTTTATGCTTTTGGATACACGTATGAAGTACAGATATTAACCAAGCCAATCACAGACTGGCATAGGGCCACAATGCTGAAGCATCCACCGAGGATAAAATTTAGTACACTATCAATGGTCTTCGTTCACCATTGATCTATACCAACAGCAATGGTGGGTAGTCTTGAGCCTAAGGCCCGGCATTCTTGGGGTCCCGCCAAAAATATATAAAAAAAGTAAAAAATAAACATTCAAGCAAAAGTATCGACTTTTGGAAAGCGAGATTCATAAAAATTGAAATGCATTAATCCGTGAGTAAAATCAAATTAAAAAAAAAAATGAGATTATTTTGCTTTTTATCACATTAAAAGTAGAACGAAATAAGATCAACATGGAGGCACTTCTGCAAGTTGAGAATTAGTCTTGGGTCCAACACTTCATTCTGTCATTAAGTTTTGCACATTTTCTAGTTGACATCCAATATCACTTGCTAGTTGAACAATATATGATTGTGTTGGTCTTCCAACTGATTTTCTGCTGAGCAATAGTCGCATTAGTATTGTGATAATCACTAGTTCCTCTATGTTCCGCCTCAAATGTTGGCAAAACGCAATCCTCTTTCTCAGATGGCATTTGTAACGCGAGGTAAATTCCCATGAAAATGATTCTTGGTTTGATCTTGTTTCTCTATGAGACACTTTTTGGTCAATCTGACCGTCGGTACTTAATACATCAATTTTCTCAGTCATATCATGTTGGATTGACATGAAACTGTGATATTGGGGAATCCAATCACGCACGGCATCAACTCTTCTTCAATTCCTTCTCTTTGAAAGTCTCTCCTCTTCCCCTTCTTCTCCCCGCCCCTTTTCTTTTCTCGCAGAGTGAGGAAAGATTCACGACTTTTTAAACTTAGATTGATTTGAAATCTAGGTCAGACCTTCGGGTCAATCGAATTGACCATTCTCCTCCTATTCGATCGCTGGGGGAGTCGATGGCCAAGGAAGTATAATAATAATTTAAAGACTAAACTCTCTCTCTCTCTCTCTCTCTCTCTCTCTCTCTCTCTCTCTCTCTCTCTCTCTCTCTCTCTCTGGACGTAAGGATGGTGAATACATCGTTGAACTAATGGTTCATGTTATTGTTTGATCTTACTTCAAGCTCTTGGGTATAAACTAAGAAGAGAGACGAAACAAATGTCAAGGATGTGGTAAAATATAAAATCATGAACGAAAACGCCTCCGAGGAAGGAACAAACAAATCGGGTTAGAATTTCCTGCAGAGACGAAACAACATTTCTGTAAAGGAATCGAGGCCACCGCGTCTCTTTTCGTCGAGTCTTTCATTGCAAATAGAAGTTAATGGTTTGCCTGAATCTCGATAAAAAAAATCGGATTACAGAAAAACAAATAGAAAAAAGGCGAACACATGAAAAATTATGCAATGATAGTTTCTTTACAGAATGATATTCATCCAGTTTGATGGTTTAAATTTCTTTTAAATATGACTCAAATTATCGTTTGTTTTCAGACAGGAAATAGTTTGCTTCAGCAGATTTTTAGACTCGCAAACTGAGAAGCATGCAACGCGCACTTGAAAGAATCATACTCAACCTCACATGGAGAGATCACAAGACAGCACAGTATATAAGAAAGGAAACTGGAGTCAGTAACATCGTAGAATCTATTAGAAAACTGGCAATGGGCAGATCATGTTGTAAGAATGACAGACAACCGATGGACATCACGACTCACAACATGGATCCCCAGAGATCACATGCGAAACTGAGATCGACAGAATACATGATGGAGAGATGAACTAGATAAATTTAGAAAATACTGTCTCTGCGACGCCCACGATAGAAGAATGTAGCGAATCCTGGGGAAGGTCTATGTCCAACGACGGACGTTTAAAGACTGATGATGATGATGATGATGATGCACACACACATATATACAGAGAGAGAGAGAGAAATTTTACATGACCGGGAAAATCATTCTGAAAAACCAGGGGCTTCAAAAATATTAACAAAACTCTCAGTAATGGAAGAATGCTAATGCTTAGTGCGCTCGAAGAAAATAGAAACCTAACTACGGGGAAACACCAAATTGTTGAACGCGCCCAAGAATTCTACAAAAACCCTGGACAATAAGTACAGATCAATAAACAAGATACACATCTCGAGTAACCATTTCAAAAACTTCCCAAAAGCAAGGCATCATACAAACAAAAGAAAAGGAAAGGCACTTAGATAACATCACCATCAACCTACTCAAAAAAGATGGTTGAGTCATCACTAGGGAAACTAGCCTATTCCACATGCCTCAAACAGTAAAGTCCCAGAAGATTGGAACACAGCAATCATAATGCTGTTGTATGAAAAAGGGATCCCGAAATATCTAAACAATTACAGGCCAATAAGCATTCTCAACTGTAACTACAAACTTTGTGATCACTAACTGAATCACCGAAACGTTAGATGAAAACCAACAACAGGAATAGTCTGGCTGCAGAAGACGCTACTTAACCATAGATATGTCCATTCGGTAAATTAACCAGAAAAGAAAGCTGCAGAATATAAAATGTCACTCGATGTATCATTTGTTGAGTTCAAAAAGGCCTGTGGAAATCCACAACGTCATTGAGGCTATTATACAATAAGACGGAGACCCATATATATCAGTCTTGCTACTTATCTATCGATACAGCAGTTCCTTTATCAGGCTACATAAAGACTCTTTTTGCTCGAAAGAAGAGTAAGACAATGTGATGCCAGCTCTTACTTAAACTCTTCTGAACGTAGACTTGGCAGATAAAGGAATCAGAATAGACGGCGAATACCTAAGATTTGTTGACAACGTCCTTTCAGCTGAGAACCTATATGATCTCTGAATAATCGTAGGCGAACTGAATAAAGAAAGCAAGAAAGTTGTTTTTCACACGAACTTCAGTAAAATAAATATGTTAAGGACAAAGACATTAAGATCAAAATCGAGAACACCGAACTGAAGAAAGTAGACCACTATATTTACCTGGAATAAAGAATATCCATGAAATCCTCAAAAGGAAAAGAAATCATGCAAAGAATCACTCTAGGTTGGCAAAGTTTCCAGTAGAGCAAAATCAACCTTCAAGATCACAAGACTGCACAGTATATTTGTGAAAAGACTGGAATCAGAGACATCATAGAATTCATTAAAACACTCGAATTAGGATGGCTGGTCATGTCCCAAGAATGGCAGACAGCAGCCGGACATCACGATTCACCACGTGGATCCCATGTGCAAAACTAGCCTTTTGCCTTAGAGGCGAGATAAATAGCCAGACACCACCCTGTATCATCCAATTTCATTCCATTCTATCTCCAAACCTTGAATTTTTGTTCATTTTCTCATTTCACTTTTTGATAACGGACGGACCTCCGAGACATTTCACGTAAATGAAGTTTATCATTTCAAAATTTGGTCATGAATTTCGTCTTCTAAATTACCATATATATATATATATATATATATATATATATATATGTGTGTGTGTGTGTGTGTATATATATATAAATATATATATATATATATATATATATATATATATATATATATATATATATATATATATATATATATATATCACCGTTCCATCATAATGACAGAAGCAAGCAAGAAACGTAAAGATTTGCTTCATCTAGAGAAATCAATAGTTCGGCAAAAACGATCCAGCGTTGTATACAGCCGTTCATTCCAAAATTTCATAGTCATTATTGTGTTAAAAAAACAGATCAGGCATTGAAGAATCAGTACAAACAAATAAGAGAATAGATAGCAACAACAGTAAATGTACAATTTTTTCATTAATAATTAGTTCTGGAGTCTTAGTTTATAGTTGTTTAATTTGATATGTGAACTTTAGGTTAGTACATATATACCATATTTCAGCTATGAAGTTAGCCTAAAATAAAAAGCTTTAGTCGATTTTAGCCATAATAAAAAACAGTTGTTGCGAGACAACTGATAAATCCTTATTTACTGCCGCGTATGAAGAAGCAGCAGTCATAGAGGCGATAAAAAATCGGTAGTTCTAAGATTTCTTCACAGAGAAGACACAAATAACTTCATTAATTCCAACAGAGAAAGAAGGCACAGATATATTCATATCTTGTTGCTGGCAGCCAGACTGGTCGGGGAGGGGTGGTCGCCTTGTGCTATTGAGTGCAGTGTCGAGCTCGCTCTCTTTCTCAGAAAGATTAACGGGATTGCCTCAGGAGATCCTTTTCTTGATCCTGCACCGCTTGCAGCACCTGGTGTTCCCAGGCAGTCACCCATCTATGCTCTGACCGGGCTCTACGTGATTTAACCTTGTTGATGATACTAGAATCGGTGTATCCATTTGTCCGTAACCTAGAAGAGACAGGAAAATGGCGAGCTTAATAAATATGAATATTTATTAATTTCTTATCCAGCACATATTCCAAATAGAGAGAGAATGAGTGTATATGAAGATAGTGTTGCGCCAGTCTAACAAATGTAGGGATGCTTGATTTGAAGATGATAATTCGAAATACTAGCCTTTACCTAGGCTCGAATACTGACCTCTGTCAACAGTGTGAAATGTGCAACTCCCTCAACCACCAAGTTGTCACCTTCATCTACATTCTTACATATACTTAGTAAGCTTCGTCCGGCATAAAGCCAAATTGAGAGAAATTAGAGAGTAGGGAGATTCTGTTGCACCTAATCTTCTGAATGAGGAGCACCTGTCTGCCTTGGAAATCAGCATTATATTTATGCTAAAATACTAACCGTAAAACATGACGGGATCATTTGTTTGTGGTTTGACTTTTCAGACTGGGATCAGAGTGTAGTATCTGTTCGTGCATATATATATATATATATATATATATATATATATATATATATATATATATATATATATATATATATATATATATATATATTGATTAGTGTGGTTGATTCGTTCCAAAGTTTGCTGTGTTGTTCATTTATAATCTATTGTATTTTTTTTTCAGCTTATACTTATTCGTACCACTTCGTACGGCAAATTCGGCATTCGAAATTATATGTTTTCAATTACAGCTATGAGAGTGTGTGTAGAGAAGAACTTGTCAAAATTATTCATATATCAAAAGTATAACACAGTGAATGGATATTTACTCGGGGAAGTTTAGTCTGGTACAAAGATACAACTAGCGCAGGGTTTTACAAAGTGGGTTCCGTCGAAAAAATCCTGTGTTCTACGAGATGAGATGCCTACTGATAAAATCTAATGAGAATTCATGAAAAAAAAGGTATCTACCTTTTTTATAATGATTAGTTAGGTGAGGTGAGTATATGATTATAGACGAATATATTCTCTTTACTAAAACGTTTTTCGTTTCATGTAATAACTCATCAAACTTAGGGTAGCGGGGGTTGTCCGTAAAATACAGACATGAGTTCGTCGATTTTTGAAAAATCATGTAAGGGTTTTACGACAGAATAAGTTTAGGAACCACTGCTCTAGCGAATAGGTCTGCGAGATAAGAGTGCTATCAGCCATCACGCCGTAGAGTGCACCTAACCCCTAAAATTGTCGAGGTTGAGGAGGAGGTCAAGGAGGAGGTCGTAGGATGAGAGAATTGTGGAACTTCCGGTGCCTTCTCGCAGAGCCAAAGCTATTCGAAAAGGCCCCCAGGATCACAAATCTCTGACTACGCCTCTGCCTAATTGTTTGACGGAACGTAGCTAGGGAGGGAGCTATTTAAGAACGCCCCAGGCCCACAATGGAAGGGCCACCAAAAGCTTTCTAAATAATAGTTCATTTTACTGTATTTCAACAGTCAAATCTTCAATGTTAGATGAGGCCCCTCAAGAACGAAGCCCCTGGGTCCCTAAATCTCGTGCTACGCATCTGCCTACTCGTTGGTAAGACGTATCTGATATCAGAGTATACTATTTGAAAACGCCCCAAAGCCCCCAAAGCTTTTTAAATGATAGTTCATGTACTACATTTACACTGATAAATCACCATAACTGTTAGACTGTACCTGTAGAGGGGCCAAGTTCCCCCCTGTTTGTTCGTTGGTGAAGACATAGCAGAAGTAGGGGGGCTATGGGAAAACGACACCAATGGAAGGGGGCAAAAAAGCTTTGTAAATAGTTTATGTACAGCAAAGATCTCCGTAAATGGTGGTGGGGCCCCAAAGGGGCTAAACCCCTTTCCCCCCGGCTGCAAATACGCCTCTGCCTGCCTGTTGGCATTTGCGCGGACCCAGCTATATTTTCACTCGAAGAAGCAATTACTTTTCCTGTATCTCAAGGTTGATATAATTTTGCAGAGAGAGACAGGGAGAGACAGAGAGACAGAGACAGTGAAAGGGATGGGGTGGGGGATGAAGAAAGAATGCCAAGCGGAAGATAGAAGAAATGAGCTACAAAGCTGTGGGAGGAGGAGGAAAAAATAAGGGGGGGGAGAAGAAGAAGACGGTGAGAGAGGGAGCACTTCTTGTGGTGCCAGCCGTCGTCGGCGGCGCTGCCAGGTGAGAGTCAAAATCCATTTGCAACGTGATTTGCTGGTCACATGTTGCTGAGAGAAGATTTTCTGCGTTGCTCTCTTCCTGCTGACGAAATATGCATGTGTGATGGGGGGTGGTTATTTTGAACATCTATGAGAGCGCATGTGTATGTTTGCGTGTGTGTGTGTGTGTGTATGTGTGTCTGTCTGTCTGTCTGTCTGTCTGTAATTGTGTGTGTGTGTGTGTGTGTGTGAGCGCACACACGCGTGTATGTCCGTATATGACCTTTAATTTGTTCACTTCTTTTTATTTTGAAAGCTCTACCAAAATTTATGTAGCTCACACACGCGCGCATACGGGCACACACACGCAAACATAAACACACACACATGCACACACACACAGACGCACATATATATACATACAATGCCTTACTAATTTAATACTTAATGATGTAATTATGGCGCAATGAGTGGCTGTCTGGATACTTGAGGGTATCTGGGTAAATACTTACAATGATTCATCTATCTATCTTTCTCTGCTCCCTCTATCGCTATGTCTGACTATCTATCCAGCTATCCATTCATCCATCTATCTGTCTGTTCATATCTATATCTATCCATTTATCTATGAATCTATCTATCCAAGTCTGTTCATATCTATTCATATATCTGTCTCAGTTCATATCTATTATATATATATATATATATATATATATATATATATATATATATATATATATATATATATATATATGTTCATATCTATCTATCTATCTATCTATGTTCATATCTATCTATCTCAATCTGTTTATATCTATTCCTGTTCCTATCTATCACACTGTTCATATCTATCTATCTATCTATCTATCTATCTATCTATCTATCAAAAGCTTTATTTAGTAAGAATAAGAATTGATGTATCTATCTATTTATCAATCAGTCAGTTCATATCTATCTCTTCATATCTATCTATCGTTCGATCTGCTTATATCTCTATATCTAAAGATTTATCTAATAAAAATAAGTATCTACATATCCATCTATTTATCTATCAATCTGTTCTTATCAGAGTATTTATCTCTGTTCATATCTATTTATCTGTCTTAGTCTGGTTTTAGCTATCTTTCTGTCTCTATCCCAATCCGTTCATATCTATCCATCTATCTATCTATGTCTGTCCATGTCTATCTCTGTTCATATCTATTTCAGTTTGTTGATAGCTTTTGATGTGTTTATATCTATCTATCTCAGTGTGTTTATATCTAACTCTGTGTTCATATCTATCTATGTATTACAGTCTGCTCATATCTATTTCAGTCTGTCCATATCTATCTATCTATCTATCTATCTATCTATCTATCCATCTATCTATCTATCTATCTATCTATCTCATATCTATTCATATCTATTTATCTATATATATATCCTTGTTCATATTTTTCTATTTATCATTGTCCATATCTATCTATCTTGGTGTGTTTATATCTATCTATCTCTCTGTTCATATCTATCTATTTATATGCTTCAGTCTGTTCATATCTATCCATTTCTTGATCTATATCTAAGTCTGTTCTATCTATCTTAGTCTCTTCATATCTTTCAATCTATCTATCACTGTCCATACATACATATATATATATATATATATATATATATATATATATATATATATGTATATATATATATATATATATATATATTTATCGATCACACAGTTCATATCTATCTATTTATCAATCTTATCATCTGTTCTTATCATCTATTTATCTATGTATCTATCTATGTATCTATCTATGTATTGTTCATATCTATTCGTCCATCTATCTCTGTTCATATTTATCTATATCAGTCCGTTCATATCTATCTACCTTTTTTTATATCTATCAATCCATCTGAAGAGAGTGAAGGCCATATTAACGGGTGTAATATTATTTTACACTCATTCTTTCTATCCAACCCCCTGTCACTGTCTAACACAGCAAAATGTTAGTTACATCCCTTGTTTTGTGTTGCCAATTTAGATATTTTTCATCAAAAGCTAAATGTTTTTGGTTGCGTCTATCTGTCAGAATGTGCTATTGTTTCATTCAATTTATAGTAATGAAATGATGATTAGCCTTGGTTTGAATAATATTCCTATAAAATGTTGGAGATCAAATTCATATTTAATTCATTAATGATGCGTAATGTATTTCCAAGATTTTCACTACATATCTGTAGCACCCTCTCCCCGTAAAAAGAACTCCTTGTTGCATAAACAAAAACAAAAGACTCAAAAGAAACAAGGAGAGGGTGGACCTTTAACATGTAGATGTATGACATTGTGTAGTGAATACTCGATGAATCTGGAAGCTTCTTGACCAATAACAACCATCACTACCAGAGGCCATCATCACCATTGGAACATAGAATGTCAGAACCAACTTTGAAAACATCACAAGTGACAGCCGGAATGAGGCGCTACAGTTCCGACATTAGGAACCAGTGAGTCAAGGTGCACGGTTCTGGGCAAAAGAGGTTAGCCACAGGTGAGTTGCTTCTGGGACAGGCAAAATGCGACATAAGGTCAAGGCTATACGTGAGGAAAATAGGAGCAACCCATCAAAAATAGCTCCCGCTGACGCGACTTTGGTTGCCAAGCAACCGTGATTGCTAAAACAACTGCAGTCATGAAAGCGTCAGGACGAACCCAACCTGTCCCTTTAAGTGCAATGGGACAGTGCTGCCCCGGGCCAAGTGATAGAAAGGGAACCCAAGGACGAGTCCAAAGGTTCCCAATACGCTTAGCAATGTGCAGCCTCAGTATTACCTTGTTGGATGATGCATTGCACCTGCGCACTCATGCTTTGATGCTCCCCACAGCACAATCTCCAGCCCGTTCGGCAGGCAAGCATCAGTACTAGCGACCCAGGCAATGCCGTGGAACAGGTACTACACTTTAATCCATGCCAAAAGGCCAGAAAATGCCGGGGTGGGCATGTATTTATTTACTCTCCCACTAGAGCAAAATGCGACACAAGGTCAAGGCTTTACGTGGAGATAAATAGATCAACTCATCAAGAAGAGCTCCAACGTCCGTTTTAGAAAAGCACCTTTTACTGGTTAATTTTGTTGATATTGAATTTATTTATAGAATTTTGTAATGATCTGGTTTTGAGTTCGAATGTCGATAATCTTAGACGCTTCAGTACGATTCGTCTGCTTTTGGTACCATATGCAATACAAAACTTCTCTCAGATTTAGGACATATGATTCCAGCCTTTTGTAGTTTTCTAAATTATTCCTTTGTCATGTCATATCTCTCAGACGATGATGATAGCGTCAGGAGGAGGGAACTTGAAATTATGTTAGGCATTTGGACAGAGACTTTGAGAGCCTACAAATCACTTCTCCCAGCACCCGGCTGGTGAGGCTGTGTGGTATCAGTAGGAGATCTGACTATGAAGTTAGTGTCCATTTCGTCCAATGTTTCCACTCCTGTCTAATTTGAACCCTTCCTTTCCCTCTTAAATCTTTGTTCGTCTTTTTTGTCTCTGTTTTCCGGGGGCTGCCTCTGTGACTTGAACGAGCTCTTCAAATCACAATGGCTTGTCCTCGATCTTGTGTCATGTGCGTGCAGTTATACAACACTTAACAAAGATGACTAACATTGGAAATGTATACAGGTTGTTATTTTTCAGAGAACGTGCCAAATGAAGCTGAAGAAGGTTGTGACCTTTTTGATACTCAACGGAAAGATCAACAGACACGAGTTGATTTTCAAATCAAATACCGATTTCTCATATTTCCTCTTTTAGATGCTGTCAACCAAAACTGTCACCAGAACAGCCAACATCGGTTTCTTTCAGTTTCCAAGTTGGTCTGTCTGGCTATGAATGTATCACGCGTACAGGTCGCATCGATGGAGCTAAAGGGCAAAAAATTTGAACATTCACTTCTTATAAGTATAGAAAGAGGTTGTTTTCCAAATACACCTCAATACCTTTTAAGACGGGGTTCATTCAGCAATGTCAGTTTTTGCTAATTTGATCCTCTAGTTTGTGTCCACTTGATTTTTGGGGGGTCTTTTTTTTTTTTTTTTTTGAAAATTCTTAATTGTTAAGCGATCACTGCCCAACCAAAGACGAGAGAAGTAATTTATTCATGGATCACCCCTTTTTTCCAATTTTTCTTATTAATCATGCAGCCAAAAGACGTAGGTCATGTGACAGTTTCTATTGAGTGACTACCCAGACCTGTTACGTAATGTCTCTACTTCCATTGTTTTTACCACTTTCACCTCTTCTTCACATCCATGTTTCCTTTCCTCTTTCTTTCTTCGATTTGCTCTTTCACTCATTCTTTCGTTCATTTGTTCTTTATTTTCTTCCTTTCTTTCTTTCGTTCATTCGTTTTTTTCCTTTTTCTTTTTTGTTTGTTCGTTTTTTCTTTCTTTCGTTCATTCCTTCTTTCTTCCTTTCTCTCGTTCCTTTGTGATTTCTTCCTTTCATTCCCATCTTTTTTCCTTTCGTTCTCTTTTTCTTCCTTTTGTCCATCTGTTCTTTCTTTTTCCTTTCTTTCTTTCTTTTGTTCATTCTTTCCTTCTTTCTCTCTTCCTTCCTTTCTTTCGTTCTTTCTTTCTTCAATTCATTTGTTTTTTTCTCTTTTCTATTCAATCTTTCTTCATTCTTCCCTTTCCTTCTTTCCTTATCTCTCGCTATAATTTTTAATCCCCCTTTCCTTCTTTCCTTCAATCATTCTTCATGTCCAATTTCTTTTTCTTTTTACCATCTTCAATTTCTTTCCACTGATCTTTTTCTTCAGTTTTTGTTCTTTTCCCTTCTTACTTTCTTTCTTCCTTTCTTTCTTTACCATCTTTAGTTTTTTCCAGTAATCTCTCTCTTCATTTTTTGCTCTCTTCCAACCTTTTGTCTTTCTTTTTCATATCTCTTTCTTGTTTTTCTTCCTTTTTATGTTTTCTTAACTCTTTCCGTCACTTTTTCTCCCCTTTTTCATTTCAGTCTTTGTTCTTCTTTCATCTCTTCGCCGCTTGTATATTCACAACATTCCTATATTCTTTGCCTGAACGATCACCCCTCTCTCTCTCTCTCTCTCTCTCTCTCTCTCTCTCTCTCTCTCTCTCTCTCTCTCTCTCTCTCTCTCTCTCTCTCTCTCTCTCTCTCTCTCTCTCTGAACGCCTGAATGCTCATACATACTGTTTGCCATTATTTGCCCGGTATGAATGAAACAATCAGATCAAAGAGTCGAATAAATACGACGCCTTGGAATCGCAGCAACATGGCGGAATGAGACCTTGAAGAAAAGTGTCAAGAAGAAGATTAAGCACGAAGTAAAGCCACATGAAAGGCCAACGTTTGGTTTTGCTAACGTCACACAAAATACAGATGAAGACAAAATTTTTTTAAAAGTATACAACGTATTGGTCAGATATTGAGACAATAATGAAGTTAAAGGCCATTAATTTGTCCCTTATCAGACACCCAGAATGTCAAAAGTCTCTGGATATGCCTCAATAATAAATTACGAAATTTTGGCAAGTCGTACCTAAATGAATTCATATTCTGATAAAGAACGAATTGATGGCTCATAACTTGAATATAGCGTTAATATCTGATCTATGCTTTGTTTGGTTATACTTTTTGGAGCCTTTATATGACTTTAGGAGCCTTTTTATGCTATGTCCATATACCATATTTTATATCCGTTAGACCAAGGATGACCATTGCCTCTAATTTACGATTCTTAATGAATGATTTGGAAATGGTTCTGATTCGTCAACCCATTGAATCCGATCATTTCGGATTGGATCACCGAAATTAATTCATTCATTTCTTATCAGTCTCAGTCAGGTCTGTCAGAGTTGTTCAAGGCGAGAGGTAGGGGAAGGGGTTCCATTATTGAGCGTAGCGTAGGGATCAGTCTCCACCTTAAGATGTTTATCAGTCTCAACATGACCCCAGCCACTTACGGCACCTGGTACTTCCAGACAGTCATCCATCTAAGTACTGTCATGGCTCGACATTGTTTAGCCGGTGATCGTACGAGAATTAGTTTGCCCAAAAGGATTGTGTCGTACCACTAAAAAAAATAAATGTGGTAAAATAGAGTTATAGTGAATTTTGTCGTATAAGTATATAATCTGGTACACTTATAGCCAAAAGCTTTCCAAAAAATTAGATGTTGAGCTATCGTAGATTTTCAATTTTTAAAAAATGGCTGCCAGCGACAATAGTTTTTATATCAATTTTCTTATCCGTTGAAATCATTAACCATGTATACTTTTAGACGAAGATAAGATAACAATGCTATGTAAACTATGATCAGGGTACATATGGGTGGGAGCAAATATTTTTGTTGGTGAAGAAAATAAAAAGAGCCTATCTCTCTCCTTGACACGAACATACCTTTATCTTAAAAGTAGAATACCCCCCCAACACACACACATACACACTAATCTAAAAATGGATCTTTATTCACATTATCTGGTGTAGTTATTCACGTGTGCAAAAAACATATTGAAAGATATGAGTGAACAACACATTTTTAAAAGTTGATAAATTCACGTTCAAAGTTTAACGAACTTTCGTTCGGGACATTTTCGTCACCTTTAAAGCTACAAAGCTCGGCATTTAAGTGTGGCGTAAGTCGACAGTTCTAAGTACGGGAAAAATTTCATGTTGACACCAGATTTGAATTGGTTAACATTTCTAGGAGATTAAGTCACCCAAATAGAGAGTAGTTAAAGAGAGATAGACAGCATTCGCTACCAAGAAAGATGACTGTTATCTTTATAAGATGAGGGTTAACTTGGAAAATCAATTGAAACACATATTTGCTTACTGTTATCATTTTATTATCAGAGACAAATGTTGACAAATCCTGTCCAAAACGGTATACACTACGCCGCAGGTTTCGATTAGAGTCTTTTCTTTTTCTTGTTTTATTTTGGAACTGGAACACTCTGCCTTATGGTTATGATGCATATTACAAAGAGTCGCTGATTGAACAGGATGCAGGGCTGCTATGCAGGTTCACATATCTGTTTGCTTCTGATTAGGGGCATTTGACAATTAAACTAATTATAAGTGAAATATCTGGCCAAATTTTTATAAATGTATTTTCGCAAAAAGCAGCAAGTTGAGTGCTTATCATGCACGTTCACTCATATCATCACACCTCTGTGATATATATATATATATATATATATATATATATATATATATATATATATATATATATATATATATATATATATATATATATATTAGTCTATGTAAGGTTTTGCCAATGAATTATGTATGAAAATATATGAGAAATATATGAGCCTGAACTTATTAGCAGATTTTGGCGTATATTTACATACATTTTTTTAATTACATAAATGCACAAATACTCTTCCTCATGCCCTGAATCATCCAGGTGGTAATGACTTAGCCCATGTTTAGCCCATCCCATCTAGGGAGTGTTCATGTCTTGTGATTTAGCTACGAAGCTCAGCCATACTGTCGGAATACTCAAGCAAAGAGATGGCAGACCTGGTTAGGAAATCTTCCAGGAGAAAGAAATTCATGACAAACCTACGACCTAGGGATTCGCGCTGCTGTTTGCGTCGCTTCCGTGGACTATAAGATGCAAACTTTTGGTTTGAAGGGTGAGGGTCGACCTAAAACCCTAGAAACCTCTTGGCAATCCACGCCCAGGCACCACTGACTTGGTAACTGTAAAGACGTAGAAAACCCTACCGGATCTTCGTTAGCGGAGCCAAGCCATTAAATGAACGGATTCTTTTCAGACAGACTTCGTATATGTAGAACATTGGACCTCTCAGTGATGATTACACTCACTACACCAGTGTTTCTTAAACTAAGGAATGATCTATATATTTTGTAAATGGCTTGATGCTTATGGGTGTTACAAATTAACATCAAAGTATTCACTCAGCAAATACAAATGTGTGCTACACACACATACACACACACACACACACACACACACATACACACTTATATATATATATATATATATATATATATATATATATATATATATATATATATATATAAAGATTATACACTTAAGTTGAATGTATATTGATATAGGCAGCGACTTGAACGCCTGCAAATGTACATGTTTTTGGTGTCGTCCGACTCCCCTGCTGCCGGTTTGAACATTGTATTTGAAAATATTGAAAGCCGTATAAGAGCCAGAATATAGAGCCCAACTTCCCACCGTTTTCGATTGGGGGATTATTTCCTATCCTGACTCCACTAAACTGCGCCAAAAGCAATTGGATGGTCATATTTAAGAACTTGGGAGGACAGCCGAGCCTCAGGCCTGGCCTACTTGCAGTGTCAAGAACTTTTGTCGTCAGCAAATATTAATTAGATTAATAAGAAAAACTGGCATAATTCCATAATTTAGAAGAAAATTTCTCTCGGGGGCTTGATTCTTTAAACATCTTTTTACAATTAAAATATATCATAAAATTTTCATTTTACCCTAACAATGTTTTAATTCAGTTGGTGCCGAAAAGAAAGAAAGTTTTTTTCGAAGTTAAGTTCAAATGAAAGCCAATCGTAGGTATGTTTTGTTGCTCTTTCTTTTTGACAAAATAAATATTGATGGATTGAAAGCTCACAGTGTGCTGCAATTACCAAACTTTTATAAATTTGATATTTAATTTCAGGAATTTGATACTTATTGATTTAACTAGCACGGAATCGGTCGAAGAAGTCATAAATAGGTAACTGAAAACAGCTATTGCTGCTGCTTTCTAAGCAAAAAGCATCTTTAACTTTCTTGGCTTGATTTCTAAAACAACGTTTGAAAATAGAAAAAATATTCAAAAATTTTAATCCCTACGTATCATAAAGATCACTGAAATGGTGGAGTCAGGGACTACAGTAACCCTGAACTAATGTGTTTCGGTTTTTTGTGTTAATGTTTTTAAAAAATAATAACTTCAAATGAGTTAGATTTATTTCTCGAGTTATCTAAGTGAAATTTTCATAACCAGGGGAAGTAGACATGTTGATTTCGTTAGCCCGTCCTAGTCGCCCCCGACCAAATATTTCCACCTATTTCCAAGAGACTCATCCTAGTTACCTCCCTTAATTTAATACAATTTAGACATTGAGCACCTTCAAATTGACCAAATTGAAACGCAAACATTTCGCCTCAACACCAGATGACATCAGCTGAAACGTGAGCAGTCTTACCGATGTAAAGAAATACAAGAGTTATTTCACTGCTTTCAATCCAACTACATTAAAAAGTAGAATATTAGATTAAGAAAAATATAAAAAACGCAGTTGTCGTCGTCATCGTCGTCGTCCTCGTCGTTGTTGCTGCCGTTGTTGTTTTTTTTTTCGTTTTTTTTTAACTAACAAATTTTCAGAAAAAAACAAAAAGTAATTCTTTGTGATTTCAACTTCTTTTTATGGGTAAGAAAGTTGAAGACGAATATTTGGTGAAGAAATATAGGGAAAAGTGCCCGAGAAAATTTTCTTTAAATCCATAAGCGTTTCAGTTTGGTCAATTTGGGAGTGTTCAATGCCTATATGTTTCCAATTTATGTATGTATGAAGAGAGAGAGAGAGACAGAAAGATAGAGACAGAAAGGAGAAAATGGTTGATTTTTCGGGGGTTACTAAAGACCAAGGGATCCAAAACCGTAATTGAACTGCATTTGTCGGGATAAGTTAACAACAGCCGACCAATCTGTTCTCATTTGAATGCGCGCACGCGCGCGCCACTTATACATTCATACTCACATTAGCACTCACACAGATAGAGCCGTAGAAACTCTTTTTAAGAATTCAAGACACAAAGCAAACTTGTATTCGTACACACATACACACACGATGTATATTATATATATATATATATATATATATATATATATATATATATATATATATATATATATATATATATATATATATATATATATATATATGGGATGAGGGGATGTACGCACAGGTATGTGTTAGTTGCTCCCAGATGAAGGATGAAGAGAAATCCCGAAAAAATACTTCTAGACAATCAAGTCTTTCCCAAAAGTCAATAATCCTTCATGATTTTGTGAATAGTTTGATGTTAAAGGATGTAACAAATAAAAATCAAAATATTCACCAACTAAATACAGTTGCGTGAGTGTGTGGGTGGTGTGCTATTTATAGACATAATACGCGTCGTAAGGAAACATATGTTTGTTCATGAGGGACATAACAGTTGTTTATTTAAACATCGTCTTCACTCAGATTGGCCTCTTATGAAAAAAGAAAGATACGTAGATCAAGTCGTCTTTCGACCAATCGTTGCAGCGGGACCTATTCGCTTTCTTGAGCGACTTTACTCCGATTTCATTTTATTTCATAGTGAACTCGAAACATAATATCTTCAGCCATAGAGTTAGCTGAAATTGGAATGATTTAGCCGTTTTTAGTTATTTTCAAAGCAAATCATACATAGTAAAAAAATTTTCCCAATGTTCATTATTCTGTTTTATTCAATTATCTATTTTTTTATACTTAAGATTGATTAAATTTTGACCGAAACTTTTGCTTTCAGAATATTTTCGGCGTCAGATACTGAAATGTATTTTATCAAATCCTCTACAAAGCATTACCTGCTTGTTTGATAAAGGTAATTTTTTTTTATTTTCACTAGGAGTCTAAGAATATGGCTCTTCATTTTATTTGATAATTGAGCATTAAATGATGATTGAACATTTCTAAGCATACACTTAGCCGAAACAGGGTAAAATTTAGCCGATTTTAGACAATATTTGAAGCAGTTTGAATTGAAAAGATTTTATATGAATTAGCAACGCTGCCTTCATCTTATTTTCTCTTTCGGAGATTATTGGAGTGTTTCTTCGACTAATTGAGGGCAAGAGAGAAAGACATTCAATTCAACTGGAAAGAGATGAAGACAGTCAGCTGGGTAACTGGTGAGTGGCAGAACGCACGTGTCTGCTGTTTCCACAATATAAATTCAAATACCATTGTCAAACTCCAGTCCAAGATGGAAGTTGAAGTTGACTTAATGATTCGACCGTTACTACAAGAACAAGAACAATCCTCGCCTAACTTCGGGCTATTCTTCAGTGATTGCATTTCAAATATCAAAATATTGGAAACCCAATCAGTAAATCCCCCCCCAAGCATTAGAAACGCAATCTTTGGAATATATACAATACATTTTTTAGTAAACATCGAAGTGTGAATAGCAAGAGGAGCTGAGTTTGATGCCATGTTAGTTTCTAATCGTACAAATCATTTTTAATTCAATGATTTCGATCATCACCGAGTGCCTAACGTTTGTGACCGTCTCTTTTTCATTGTCATTTATTCCTCTTTCCTTGTTATTCTCCAGGGAGGATGAAGAATTGTGTCAGGGTAGAAAGAACAATTAGAAGATAGAATAGAATGGAGAGAAGGTGAAGGAGAATAAGAAGAAAGAGAAATTGGTGCCAATTAAAAAGTTGTAAAAATGAGTGATCAATGAATAAGTTTCTTCTGTCACCTTTCCTTGGGCTGTGATCATTAGAAAAAGCCTGAAATTTCAAAAAAAAAGCTGACACAGCCTATTGACAAATTCAACATACATCTCTACTTCATATTAAAACCCTAAGTAAAAACCTTTTTGGGGTGGGAATTTTCAAAAGACCAACAAACATTCTCCCTACACATTGGGAGTAGTGTGTGTGTAAAATTTCAAGTTTCTGATAGATAGATAGATTGATAGATAGATAGATATCAGAACATATGAATAACCAAGTAACAGCGAAAAAAGCGGTCTGTTAGGTGTAAAGTGGTTAAAAATACCATTGTTATTAGTCATAAAAGAAGAAGAGACTGAAAAAAAGACGAAAAAAAATAACATGACAAGCGGATGTAGAGTCACACTTCCCCCGTTGTTCTACCCTCTTGCGTCTTTGTAATATGAAAATCCCATTCGTTTTAAAAAGAAGAGTATACAACCAATGCATCCACCCGATAGTCATATAGAGAGACCACAAAACAGCATAGTATATTAGGGGAAAAACAGGAGTCTGACAAAATCGTACAAAACCACCAGGAAACTCAAATGGCAATGGGCTGGTCATGTGGCAAAATCCCCAGCGATTAAAGGCGAAACTGATACCGACAGGATATGATATAGTGAGACGAACTGGATATGTTCAGAAAATATTGGCTCCGCAACACCCACGATAGAGAAATATGGCGAATGGAGATAAAGAAGAAAGAAGAAAATAATAATAATGATAATAGGAAAAGAAGATGGCTGAGAAGAAGAAGGAGGAGGGGGAAAAGAAGAAGGAAAAAAACAAAATGATAAAGAAGAACAAGACGAAAGATAGAAAGCTTTGTATGTGATGGAGAAGGGCATTTTCTTCAATTTTCGCCGTTTGGATGGCACCAAATTCTCAAGTTTTCACCTGCCTTTCACCTGTCTTCAGTTTTCTCTGTAACAAATCACGTTTGTCGTTGACAGCCAAAATGTCAATTACCCCTCATCCCAAGCCCCACCAAAATGAAGATGGTAAAACCACGTGTTTACAAGATGGTGAGTTTTATTTGCTCAATAAAACTGAAGTCTCTTGTCGCCTGCTATTCATACCAAGCAGATCGTGATCGTAATTCAAAAACACGTGACAAGAGCCCAGACGTGTCTCTATTAACCAATGTCCGTGATACGAAGGCTGATGTACGAAGTCGACATGAGACATGTGAGACGTTTCCGTTTGTACTTCAAATATTGTCCCTCCTTCCTTCCTTCCTCTCTCCCTACCTTCCCCAACATCTATGAGTTGATTTAAAAACATATTTTCAATACAGACAGAGGCATGGCTAGAGACTGAAGGTGGGCTATTTAAAAAGGCCCCACCAATATTCAGTGATGTGAAACAGGAAAACTTGTGATAAATTGACATGTTCTATCACTCAATAAGTGAAAAACAACCTCAAAGGCTGAATCATTATTTATGCAATTCTTATATGTACAAATACATAATTGTTTTTGTAAGTCGATGGACATTGTATGGATGAGTTGTGATTGGATTAAGATGGAAGATAAATAAGATAGAAGTGCTCTGTTACAAGACATGTTTTAGTATTTATTTATCTTTATATATTGTATAGGTAAGTGACATCACAGCCAAGGGACGTAATTGTATTGTTAGCATTAGTATTATCAGTTGTTGTTGTATCAGTAGCAGCTTTATCAATTCATATCAGCACTCATATGATTATGTAACATCCCCTTTTTATTTAGAATTGGGAGGAACGGAAAAAGAGTGATTGCGCGAATATTCGTATTTTCGTATGAGTTGAGATTTTTTTTCAATTTTTACATTCATTTTTAATGGTGTTAGGGAGATAATTTCTTTTTTATTTTCCAATTCATTTAGGCTTCAGTCTTGTTGATGGAGTTTCTTTTACTTGTGTTTGTGTTATGAATTGGAGGCTGTTTTCACATTCTTTTGGTTGTTTTTGTGTTTTTCTATCAGAATTCAAGCATTTTGGGCCAGTTCTGTATTGAAGATTCGGTTCAAGTGATATTCAACTTCGTGAATCCATGTGCTTTTCAAAGCGAACCAATTAGGAGAGGGTTCAATTATTTTACCCTTTCTCTTTCAATTATTTTTAGAACTTCATTCGTACGCTATCATACAGCTTGGTTATTGGTAATTCATACGATAAGTGAGATTTTTCTGTTTGTGAAATAAACGTAAGTCACTTTAATCAGTTTTGTAAATGCTTCAGTTCGAGGTTTATGAAATGACCAGATGATGTCATTTTAAATGAGTAGACGTAAGTGTTTCGTTACCCCAGAAAAGTTTAGAAGAAATTTACTGAGATAATTTGTCATGCCCCAAAATCTTTGGAAGTCTTGCTTGCATTCGGGTAGCAGTGGCATATTCTTCATTTTTCTTCATGCTCCTTCCTTTCTTTATCTATTTTTATTCGAAGGAAGGAAAAAAAAGAAATGTTCGAGAAGGAAAGAAGGACAACAAAAAGCGAAGGAACAAAGGGAAAGAAGGGTTTAAAAAGAAAAGGGGAAGGGAAAAAAGAAATAGAGAAATATAAGGGGAAAAGGAAGGGGAAAAGAAAAAGACATGAACGGTGAAAAGAAGAAAAATAAAGTAAGAAAGAAAAGAGAGAAAGAGTGAAAGAAAGGAAGAGAAAGAAAGAAAGATCATTGAAGTTAAAAAGGGAAAAAATTCTATTTTTGTCTTTAATTGTCCTCCTAATCGGCACCTTTAATTGTTTCCATAAATTTAAAATAAATTTGATTAATTAAAATAAATTTGATTCCATTTCGACCACGTAATAGCTACCGTAAAGATTAATTATTTTTTCCCGCTTTCGTTAATAACTCAGTTGATAATTAATGAATCCTGATTTGCCTTGGCAAATACTTCCCAAAAATTAGTTCCACCTGGCCGAATACAATCAATACGCTCATGTATTACTTGTATTATATTGTACAAAATGGATTTTGGGATTTTGATAATGACAAAGCAAAATCTCGAACAAAAAAATCATTTCCATAAAAGTCATTTCTTCCATTTCTATCCACATCTTTAAAATATATATATATATATATATATATATATATATATATATATATATATATATATATATATATATATATATATATATATATTCCATAGGTCCGTTTATAGCATTCAAAAACGACTTAAGGTAACGGAAGCCATGGAAGAGAAGTGGTTATAAAGGGAATTGGTTCTAAAGGAAAGTAGTCCTATCGTAACTTTTATTCAGGCCGGTTGAAAAATAAAAAGCAACAAAAAAGGGTGAAGATGGAGAGAGTCATAAAAATTGATAATGAAGCCTCCCCCCCCCCCCACACACACACACAGTTGCCAAATATTTGGCTTTGAACAAGACTCGAACTCATTTTTCATACCTAAGGTATTCATCATTAATCTGTTCGTAAATGACGAGTAAGAAAAAAAAATCTTAATATCAATAAGTATACTATTTACATACTTTATACCAACATACGTGTGCGTGCGTGTGTGTATGTGTGTGTGTGTATGCATGCGTGTGTGTGTGTATGCATGCGCGTGTGTGTGTTTCACGTGCGCGCACATGCGCAATTAATGTAATTAAGAGAACAGAAATGAGACCCGGGAGCAAACAACGCCATGGCATTGTCTCTAACGGGAATCGGCATTGAATGAGAGAAACTGTTACCATGGCGAAAACCAGTCTCTGTTGACGCCAGAACGACACCTGACGCCAATACCTCCCCAGAGGAGGGAGAACACGTGAACAAGCAACACACACACACACACACACACACACACACACACACACACACACACACACATACACACACAAACACACACACACAAACACAAACACGTCGAATAATCCAGCGGAGAAGTAGTCTATAAGTCTTCACTTGACACAGAGACGGACTTGGACGGTGACAGCGAAATCGACGTCTTTTCAAACACCTTTCTCTTTCTTTCCTTTGGCTTTTTTGAGATTGTGTTCGACACCGCAGGGAGAGATCAAAGACAGTACCAGGGGCGTAGCTCAATATTTGGGAGCATGGTGGAAGTGTTGACATCCTGTGTGGCCTCCTAAAAGTCAGTTGTAATTATATGTCAAGTTAGTGAAAAGGCAGTTGGTGATTTTTTTAATAGATTAAAAAAACATCTAGAAAATATCTATTGGAATACAAAGGTGAATTTGCAAGGTTCTGGGCCAAACGATGAGCCCGGTTGCACTGACACAAGATTTTTTTCCAAAATCCGAAACCTTTCATTAAAAATGTCTTTTTTTTTTGTCAAAAACTTCAGAAATCTATTTTAGTCTAGTTGAGAATTCATGCGAATTTTCACGGTTTTGGGTCAAATGGTGTGTCTGGTAGCGCTGACACAAGATTTAAAAACACAGAAAAATTCATCCCCAAAAATGTATTCAATTTCTCAAAATCAAAAAAAAAAAAATGTTTCTAGAGGATGTCTAGAGGAGAACACATGTAAATCTTCAAGCTCTCATGCCAAATGGTGTGTCCGGCCGCGTTCACATAAGATATTTGAAGAAGTCCAAAATTTCTGTGACCAATTCGTTTTTAATTTTCAAAAAATAAGAAAAAGTGTTTTCTAAAGATGTCTTGTAGAGTACTGATGCAAATCTCCAAGTTTCTGGTCCTAATGGTGTACCTGGTAGCGCTGGCAAAATAAAAACAACCAAAAGAGAAGAATGCCTTGCCACTTCGAATGATTGTGGTCACGATTATAGTTCTTCATGGATCAATAATCTAGCTCTATTGGAGAAGAAGAAGAAGAAGAAGAAGAAGAAGAAGAAGAAGAAGAAGAAGAAGAAGAAGAAGAAGAAGAAGAACGATTTTTCTTTTTTCAAAGATAACCCTGGTTGCTGCTGACTCCATTTGTCTACGTATTCGTTTGCACAGTTCCTATTGTAACGCTCGTCGTTGCACCGTGCATTTCTCAATTGAAGCTTCAATCTTCCCCGATCAGATATTTCATGTCTAAATTGAAATAATTCCAATGGTTGAAAGTCAAGGGAGATAATCTATGGTAACCATCGAAAATGATCTATAATCTTCAATTTTTTTTTAAATTATTTTTTTAGATTTCTTGAAAAATTAATCCGTTTAACCCAGAGGTTGTTTTTCAATGCACATGACGAAGAAACCAGAAGAGAAACTTGCCATCGACAATGTGAGATGCAATAAAGATATGCTAATACACCGTAGCAAATCATATTATTGTACCTTTGCCGAATTGCAGGTCCGGGCGGTGTCTGTTGGAGAAAAAAAGGGTATTTCAGAAAAATAGAAACTGAATATATTTCTTATATTTTACTCTAAAAGATTAGCTTCCAAGACATTCTTTCAGACACACACATTGCAAAAAATCAATTACAGATGGATGGTTATGCAGAAACTAAAGCCATGAAAATACAGGCTCAATTCAATCCGTGCAGTGGAAAAAATTCTAAAACTAATCATGGAATAGTTTTATGAAAAGAACGTTTTCTGTGGAAATATGTGTGATTTTTCTGGATTGTGCACAAATTTACTCTCAGGAAACTATTATTTCCGGAGAAAACGTTCACTGCACGCGAAGTATATTTTATTTAGTTTCTTTATTCTCTGGAAACTTATATTTGTTCTCTGCATGCTTTCGTTGGAAACTTACTAGCTTTGCACATCCAGATGATGTCACTGTGCATACAAATATTTTTCAAGTCGACTAGTCCCATCTGTATTCAATTCTTCTCACGACAGAAATTCATTTTAAGTTACTCATCGCCATTACCCCATGTATCAAACAATATTACTTGATAGATTTTACCTAATATACCTGCCTTTTTTTTGTATTTTTAATACTTATCTATCAAGTGAACAACACAATTATCTGGGTTGGATAATTGTAAGTCCGTCATGACCTTGACCTTCTCCGTTTGTATTTGGACACGGATCATTTATTCTCTCTTTAACTACCACACCACTGAAGAGCCACCGCAGAAAATTCTTTTCAATTATTCACAATAGGCCACAATATGAATGCTTTTGAAAATATATCCCCTTGCATCTCGTTACTATAATAATAATGATAACAACAACAACAGCAACAACAACACGAACCTGCTAATGTCGGAGGCTATAGAAAGGGGAGATTCTCTCTATTTTGTTTGGTAAGACAAAAAAAGTTTATTTCACGATGTGTTTAATATTCTAGAAAATAAATCGAACGAGTCATAAAAATAGCATCTACCACGGATATCTGAAAATGGGATGTGTGTCGATAAAAAGATCTGAAATTTCCACCAATCAATTTTATCGTAATAATCTTCGTGTTGTCAATAAGAAGAAAGGATTGCGAAATAATTATCATAATTGTACCGACAATATAAAACCGGTGATAATCGTGATCGAAAACTTGTTTACACTCGCCAAACGGTTAAAGAAAATGACGATTGTTTACGCTAATTGGATGCACTGTAATTCTGAAGGAACAATGTTTACTTATCGACACATCGCCTATGTTGGCCCAAAGCATCGTGAGCAAGCTCCCGAAACTCAGCCTTGTTCCAAAAATCTCTTTTGTATCGATGTCCTTTCCACTGCAACGGGGACCGATCAGATATCATGCTAATAAGAATAGATACAACTCCTCAATTTTCTGATGAAAAGGCTGAGTTTATCTATTTGCATCCCTGCGAGTGCAAATGTGATACAAGGTCAAGATTAAGGTGGGGTCCCGACACGTTCGCGAAGACATTGGGGCAAGCATGACTTGGTTCACAGAAAGGGCCCTTTCGATGTTCTCAGGACGAGTCTGAGCATGCTGGTCAGTGATTCCACAGGTTGGGAAAAATCCCTTTCTATCCATTCTCCGGCAAAATTTTCAAATATATCGTTGCTACAACAAATGACGAGTTACCCTTAGAAAATACAAACATTAAAATTACAGGGCAGATGTACACTCTACTGGTATGGTTGTGGTACAGAGCCGAATGTATTTGGGGCAAGGTGGGGGTAGTTGTTGCTTTTTTTTATTTTCTTCCTAACCGGTATCTTCTACGATTCAATCGCTCGATCGAAAAAAAATTATATAAATAACGATGAGATATTCACAAATGAGAATGATCTGCGTGATGGCGATGTGAATTATTGACTTCTCGGGGCACAGCCATTGACTTCTGGGGGCACAGCCTCCTTCCCTTTTTATGCTAGAAATTAGTGGCGCCCCGTTGCTAAGGTGGGGATTGTGTCTTTTGGCGTGGTGGTAACTGAGATCGGCGTTTGGGGTGCGGACGAGTGTTTGGGCCACCGAACTGATACATTATTGTCTAAGCTTAACCATGGGAGAGTTGGGTGTCCGAAACGGACTTCACCTCTACCCGACACAAGTTCTCCAAAACAGCCCTTCAATTCTGAACTCTTTTAGGTACTATAAGCTTACTAATTTCACTCAGCCTTCGTCGAAGCTTGTAAAGTCCAGTTTTTCTCTTTCGTACCCGATCTATCTGAGCTTGGTAGCGCTCGCTAGCCGAGTGCTCCAGATCTTTCTTAGCTGCATAGCTTCCCGTTCAATGTCACCGCCTCGACCTAGGTCGTTCATCTTCCAGTGACCAGCCAACTTAAGCCTATTTCCAAATCACATTTGGGACACGAATAACTTCTGATCTTAATTGTTGTACTTGTGGAATGTGGCGCAAATTAAGAAATGTATGTCAACTCTCCAAGCTAGCGTCTGCTCGTATAGTGTAATGATTAGTTGGTATGTCCCATGCGCAAAAGGTGCTGGGTTCGATTCTGGGTCCGGTATGAGTGAAGAATGGAGAAAACTCTTCATTTACCATAACCAATTAATCAACTGGTATATGCAACAGGAACCGGGTCGTCGTCACCGGCCATCATACTCCATTGGGGGTTGTTACTTATGTAGCTAACTATCTGAGAAGAGGCCCAGTTGAGAGCCCACATCCACATTTCATAATTAGGTCGCGGGTTGCCCTCGTCTTCGCTCCTCAATCTATTTTGGGGTCAAGGGTTGCGTTCTAATTACCCAATAAAGCTAGTCGCTGAAGGCAAGAGCGTCGCTAATGCCGGGTTGTTTGGAGCATACATCGCTGCCCCCATCGGTGACATCGGCCACGATCAGTCAGCTGTCCTTGCCCGTTTGGATAATGTTCGTTGCGTCGAGTGTTCATTTAACAAAAGAAAACACTGTTTCCATTGATGATCCCTCCTCGTCAAATTGGTGCCTTTTCTTCCGTGATCATTTTGATGAGTCTCTGTATTCTTTGACTAAACACTTCATCTTTCCTTTTTATTCTTAGTTTTCAAATTCAGAAAGCTGATATTTGACAAACCTGAGGTGAGAATTCAACAAATGAACTGATGAATATAAAGACAATTCACTCTCTTGAAGGGATAAACTCGTTTTCTGAAATATTCCTAAAGTTGTGTCCAATATTTCAAGTAAAATTGTGAAGTCTGGCGATTGAAGTATTTTTAGAAATCATTCTGCTTCAAGTCTGCTGTCTTGTGGCTGATTTTCATCAGATAACAATTCTTCCAGAGCTGGAATATTCTCATTGTATCCTATGTTAACAGACCTGACAGCATCATGTCGGGCTGATCACCTCATGTTAGACTAAGCCTTACTAACTGGTGAACCTCTCAGATGTTTTCGATGTACCTGCCAACAATAAGTTGATGCAATAAACCATGTATAAAGGCTTTACAGAAGAAAACAATCCGGCTGCCGTAAAACAACCTTCTGTTGTATTTTTTCAATCAAATTAAGGGATTGCACTGTGCAAGGCATATAATGTGCAATACAGTACGTCTCACGAAGGATAGCCTGGACCCCATCGTACTTTCTAATCATATTTGCAGCGTCGTCGTATGACTGGTCACGGTAATTTTGAATGTTCATGCAATTTTCTTGGAAGAAATGGGGCGATTCCTGATCTGATCTAGTGTGGGAAAACATCGGTATGATCTTCATGAATCGTTCTATAAGGCCAGATTGTAGAACATAGAGGGCAATTACTGTAAGCTGGTCCACATGCATGACATCTGACGTTGAGTCTACAAATATTGATAAGTGCTTTGTCAGTTTGATTTCATCAACAATCAAAGACAATACCTTTCGACGCATAAGCTCGACCATCTCTCCACAAACAGTTGATGACAGATAAGATGTGTGTCCAGATATCTTGTTGGCATGCTTACAGAGACGTTCAGTGAGACATGTCTCATAGTCACTCAGTAATTCTAGTATTCCAGGGCAGTTGCCATTGCTCGTTAAGTCTATCAGTTCATTCTTGCCACGAAATACAATGTCACGAATATATTTTATTGGAATTTCAATAGGTTGGGTATTTCAACTAAGAAAAATATTTCAATGAATTGATAACGACGATTCTATAGAAATCTGTTAATTGGTTAATTTTATAAAGGCTATAAATAAATGTGTCTTCGTTTTGCGCTCAAAAAACTCTTTTGGGCGAATGCTCATGGAGTACCAGTTTACTCAGTGCGTAACAAGTTTCCAAACACAGATTTGTCCGCTTTTATACAGCTTACATAATAAATTTTAAGGGATGATTTTCTCCAATCTCACCTCACACACACACAAACTCTTTAATGATACCGGGTTGTTACGGAAAGATTAGTATTTTGCAAAATTTGTTCATTTTTGCAGACGCATCGCCATGTTGTGAAAAAATCCATGACGCATGTTACTTTACACACAATCTTTACCTGTCAACTAACTTTTGTGCCCCCTAAATTTTAGGAGCCCCTGGCTCCAGCTGACTAAGCCCTCCCCTAATCTGGCTATGCTCAGCAATTCCGTAGTTTTCTAGAGTGTTCAATTATATGTTACTTCAAAAATTGATTCTCTGTACGACGAGAATTTTCCTGAGAGTAATTTCTTTTTAATGAAGTACGTCACTAAAGTCTTATCATCTTATCATAATCCGCCAAAAGTCTGTCTTTCCGTCCGTGCATGATAGCCTACGACAAAAACTATGCGATATAACCCCATGACATTTTCTGTGCGTACCAATGTGAGCCCGGGGAGAGGATTCTAGCAAATTAGTTCTTGAAAATCACCCCCAAAATATGTTGGGTTTGAGGGTAGGAGCATTTTTTCAGCTGAATCCACTGACTTCTGCAGAAAAACTAATTATTCGCAAGGCAAGTGGGGCTTCGTGTCGTTCAAAGAGGGGTAGGATAAGAGGAAAAACAGTAGGTACTTTGGTATGGTTCATAGAGAGGAGTTGAGTGTAAAAGACAAAATGACTTTATTCTCTGTTAAGCGTACAAATTCGTACTTTTAAAATTTTTCCGAGATCGTAAAAAAAATTCTAAAAGACACTAATATCTCTAAAAAAAAAAAATTAAATTAAATCAAACACAATTTGATTTCCATCCCCCTTTCTATCTCTCACTCTGTCTGTCTGTCTGTCTGTCTGTCTGTCTGTCTGTCTCTCTCTCTCTCTCTCTCTCTCTCTATATATATATATATATATATATATATATATATATATATATATATATATATAATTACAGCAATTTATCCTGCTCATTCGGGCAGAGGATTAGTCTAGTATTCTTAGATTGAAAATTAGAAATGGAACATTTTGTCTTGGATTGAAAAATGTCTTCTTTTTTCTTTTTCTTTATTTTTTTTTTTTTTTTTGTTAACATGTCTCACCAACCCGGTACCAATCCGAGTATTTTGGGTTTTGAGAAAGATGTGGGTGAAAATGAACCCCTCCCCCGAATCCTGAGTTGGTTAAATTTCTCTAAGTGTTAATAAATTATTGTGTATGTGTATGTATGCATTCTCATACAGATAACACATTAACCTAAGTGGTTATTTTTGCTCATAGTTTATTTATTAGTTTTTTTTTAAAGGTCAGCTATAAAATTGCTACTTCCGTTTACCGTAATGGGTTTCTTGAAATTAGTATGATTATAGTCATGACATAATATCACTGTTGGGTAGTGTGGGGTAGTTAGTTGGGGGGTTTTTTATCACAAAATATTTAATTATAAGAAGCGAGGTGAAACAATCAAACAATCATATCATAACGAAAAAAACTATTTCAATCTCTTAGAAGAAACAATCTAATTTATTTTAAAGAAAGAGAGGCATTTTATTTTGTTGTGTTATCTGTTTTAATGGCATCTTTAGTAACAGGGTAATAACATTTGACCAACAAGGCCGAAATACCACCAATAAAAAATGAAGTATACGTTCACCAAAAAGAAGAACTGATGTATCATATTATGTTAAAAAAAAAAAGAATACATGAAATATAGAGATGCATCTCAAAAGTTGATAAAAACGATGGTGTTCGGAAAAATAGGTCTGTTTTAAACCAAAGAAGAAACAATGTGAAGTTAGATGGAAGTAGCCATATTACTCAAGTTCAGGGACGACCTTAGTAGCTACAGAGCCCTATTGGAAACATTCTTTGTGTAGCCCCTAGTTAACAGTCAAGGTTTGAAGAATCTTGGAACTATAAATAAACTTTATATACAATGGAAAGCAATCAAAATCTTCGCCTAAAAATTTCACAGAAACATTTTTTACGCTCTCCTGCAATTATGTATCAATATTCAATTCAAGTACAATAAAAAAAATCAAAATATAGATAGTGTAAATAAAAATTGTTGAATCTTGAAGAATTCAGAAGAAAATTAATATTGTTGCTGTTCTCAATAAATCATCTTATTCATCAGCAATGCGTTGTTGTGTGAACTTGACAGGACAAGAACCCAATTGGGAGCAATTGGCCCAATCGGCTTAAAGCCGGTCCTGCTAAAGTTAAACAGAAATAGCCATTTTATAGCTTACCGTTTCTAAAAAAACCTGTACACCGTATTTCAATACGTATAACCCGCAATTTTTTCCTAAACTTTCGAGCAAAAAAAAAAATAGATGCGCATTATCTACAGAATCATGATTGTTAAATATGTCTGTATACTTAATTATATATGTGGGATAACACATTTTCATTCGAAATTAAAGCTCGGATTTGGATTATCCATGGTAAAATACGATAAGCGAAAATAATTGCAAAGTGTACACTGTACAATTATCTCGTCTTTTATCAATATTCATTTCGGAAATTTAACAACACTAGATTTATTACGAAAAATATTTGAAAAGAATGCTATAACAAATCAGCGTTGAACGGTTTTTTTTGCTGAGCGGGGTATTACTACTACATAATGTAGATAGACTGTTCACACCCACCAACGTAGGCATCCGCAGTTGTGACGTATGTAAGGCCAACGCAAGATAGCCGTCATTTCTCCGTTGCTACGTGTTTTCAGAAACCCAACTTCCGACAAGGCTTTGTATTATTTGGCTAGAAGTCAAGAATTCACAAAGGCAGATTTCGAGACACTTGAATAAAGGAAACACAAGCTTTGATGAAATATTAAATACGTCATCATCAGAAAGTCAATCTGACGATTTAAAAACATTTAGGAACACTTATAACTTTTACAAAGGTTCATGTGAAATGAAATGTCTTGGTTTTGCTGACGTCAATTAGGGGTGATAATTGAAAAGTCCCGAAGAATGCACTTCAATGTTTTTGCTAATAATCTTTTTAATAGGTACCTACACAATGTGTTAATATGATAAAACTTTAAAAAAAACATTAGACAAGAATCTTTTGGTATAAAATTAACGAATGCATTGGCACAAAATTGCTATTTATTATGGCATGTACCCACTTGTAACTGAACTTTGTAAAATGAGAAAGATTTTTCAATTTTACCTCTGCATTTATATTTTTTTCATCAATTTTATGTTGAAATATTCTTGTTCTATATTTTTTAATAGTTTATTAGTTTTTAGTTATATTAACTCATTGAGCAGGGAGGCATTTTTCTCACTGGTCCTGTTTTCTTTGATATTGATTTGTACATACAGTGTCCTCAATTCTAACAACTTGTTTTTGTTGTTTTTTTTAAGGAGTTTTCAGATGTTTTCCAACCACCAATCTCACGATAACAAAATTAACACACTAATCAACTACACTATGGAGATATACATAGATATAAATTATTCTTCAATATAAATCTTTTGTGTCTGACTTTCGAGATCTTTATCATTATAAGTCAACAAATCGGAGAATCCTTGATTATTTTTTTTAGAGACAAACATTTGCAGTATCAAATGAGGAGTTCGGTGTAATTCACTTCAATGGTTTAGGCATGTATTGACTTATATCAAATTTAAAGTAAAAATTCCCTAAAAATTTGCATTGAACACTTTTCAGAGCAATTTTCATGGGTCAGCATAATTTTAAAAAAGTTATTGAAAATAAAGATCTCTACAAGATGACAAAGATTTTATTGAAATTGGTTGAGGTTTACAAAAGTTATTGCAAAATTTAAGTCTTCAACTTTGTTTGCGTACAAAAACTTATCAAGGGCAGGGCTAAAATATGCCTGCCCAAAACATTTCAATTAATTTCATGAAAAAAAAATTGTGGATTCACAGGTTTTTCCGCCATCCAAAAGTAAAGTGTTCCTATAAAAACATGCCGAAATGTCAAAAGGTTAAGAAGCATTAGAAATAGTAAAGATGGTATGTTAGGCTGAGTCATCAAAAGGGAGGTACAGGAGACTAATTTCGTCTTCCATCTCATTTCGAAAAATGGCATGAAGTGAACTTTTCAAAAGTGGGGACTACCTGTTTTTAAATTGTATTTGATGATTTTTTATAGACAAGAATCTAAAACGCTGGATTCAGTGGAAGAGTCCATTGTTTAAAATGATGGATGAGATATAGTTTATCAGCAAACTTGTTACCTCAAAGTGGAAAACAGAGAAGCTAGATAATTATTCTGTTCATCAGATATTTGTATTATCTATTCCATTTACGTTGTCTATGGTGAGTGATACATAAACCGTGTAATGATGGGAAATATTCTCAAATAAGTTATTATACAATATAATGCAATTTATAATCATTCCGTCGGACCACAAATGTCCATTTCTTAATACGAACATACATATATATATATAAGCGTAGCCTGGGTCAAATGATATATACACCATATAATAAGGGGAGGTCAATTCAAATAGAATTTCAGAGTAATATAATGCATTTATAATTATTTCTTTTGGGTTATATATCCATTTCTTAAAAATTGTCCACATTGAGAAAGAAAATAGAGCAGATATAGAAACTGCATGAACAAACATGAGAATTTTGAGATAAAGCGTTTTTTGCATTGTAAAACCTCACAGGTTTTCAGTTGAACTTTGATGATTATAAACATAAATATATATATATATATACATGTATGTATATATAGATGGTGCAATAACAGGTCTGCATATATACGACACGTTTTACCTACCACTGCCCTTCATGGACTACTTCAAAGGAGACTGAGGTAACTAGCTTTCGGGGTTCTTTCATTGACAAGATCCCCAACATTTTGAATAATGTTTTTAGTAATTTGTGAGATTTTTGAAAACAAACCCCATATTTTTTTTCCGTTGTTGATGATATTCAAAGTGAATAAAGTTATTGATACATTAAATAAAATTAGGAAGGAAAATTATTTAATTCAAGTGAATAGATCTAATAATATGTAAAATAAGAATTGCAAGGATATATACCTGGTGAATGTTAATATTTCATGCCTACTACATTTGTCAGCAACCAGCAATATGTTTTTGCCGTTCTTTAATGGATGAAGTTTTTCCTGAATCGCAAAGAAAATATATGTTAACATTTTCCCAATTAACTTATCTTTTCTTTTTGTATATCTAGTTTATCCTTGTGAGCTTTCACATATTTTGAAACCTTCTACTATCTCTGATACTTTAAACAAATTTTCAGCAATAGAATTTAAAAAGTTCAGTGGAAATCGGTTCACAGGATTCAACAATTCAAAATTTATTGACACATATTATAGCAAGTAGATTATGGAAATTTTAAAAACCATCAATCCCTTGAGTAGAAGTCCGTCCTAAAATCTATTGAGATTTAATTGTAAATAAAAAAAATTAATCAAATTTTCGAAAAATAATTGAATGATTTTTTTCAAATACAAAAAAATTATTTTTAGTGTTATCTATATTTTCTCATTTTATTTATTTCTTATTTTATTTTAATTGTTGAAAATTCAATTTAAAAGAAGAAAAAAGTCTCTAAATTGAATAATGAAAGAAATTGTTCCACATATAAAACATATACGCAGCTACCTTTTGTGAGTCATTGTCTGAAGTGTACCTTTCCCTGCTCAAAGTTTTATTAATCAAAGTTTTGTGATTAAGTTATTGTTTATTTGGGGAAATAAAAAAACCTTATTTCTATTCTAGTTTTGCAATTCTCATTTCCATTTATACCACTGATTGTCACATTTTTTTTAAATGGCGGAAGATTCGACCAATGTCTAATTATTTGTAAATTGATGATATTCTACTGTTTATATTAGAATAATCTCATTTATAATAGATTTCCAAGTTGAGAATCGTTCTGTTGAATTGTGTTAGCTTAAGAAGTTTAATGAAATTGAGAGGTTGTTTCAAAGACTTTTAAACTAAATAGATTCGTTTCACTGTTTAGTTCTTTATTACTATTACAATTCTTATTCATATTTATACCCGTATCCTATGAATCATCCAAATCCATTCAATTCCATTTTACATTTATCCAACAAAATTACACACTCTTTCCCATCGAAACAAAAAGCTCCTTTCCCAACTCATCCTCCCCTTAACATAATACAACTACATCAACACCCTGACACATTAGTATCAAAATACTACACTAATACGCTAGTATTAAAAGTTGATATTTTCATTATGTTTAGTGCTACAATCTTCAGTTTCTTTTTCATTCTGAAGCTCAAACATTAGCTTTACATTATGATTCATAGAGTGTTCAAACGTCAAAATAAAAAAAAATGAGCCTTGTAACTCAAAAAATGGACGTAAATATCAACAACTTTTTAAAAATGGTTTGTAGATCACTTATATGTATCCACTTAAATGTACATCAATATACAGAAGCAAAATTGGCTGGCAAAATAAAATAATCTGTTGGAAAATAGAGAGGGTGATGCTGTGCAAGTCACCATCACTTCTCTGATGCACAAGCAAGTCCAAATCCCCATCATGAGGATTGCCATCCCAGTCAGAAAAGCGCGACTATCCCCTACCCGTAACTATGACAATGACAATGACAAACACAAGTTTTTTTTTCTTCCTCTTTTTTCTTCTTTTTATTTACTTTTGACTTTTTTATCAATCTGTCAGTCTTTCGTGTTCCCAGACCCATAACTGAAGCGAGTTGTCGTAGAAAGAACAAGAAACTATTGTTCGGACATCTTGCTTCTCAGCCTCATCTTGGTGATAACCAGATGGAACACAGCAGCCATAATGCCAATCAACACCATAAGCCAGGGATTCATGCTCATTGTAATGAGCTACAATTTCAAGATCAGAATCTGGAAAGAAAAACGGATGAAAATTGAAAATCCCAATGAAAAAGGATCCTACATATTTAGATCGCACAATTATAAATTTACATGTAGTACAATAATAACAAAGTATGTGTAAAACATTAAAAAAACATAGAAGAAAATTACATAAATTACATTTGTAGATTTTGGGAAATAAGTGACTGAAGTGACACAAAAAAATTTTGCAGAAGTTTTTTAATGTGTTTTGTGTTTAAAGCTTTCTAGACTAAATACATGTGAGTGTGTGTGTGTATTATTTGGACGTAGGATCTGACTTCAAATTCGAAAAATGAGAACAACAATAAAAAGAAGATGCAACAGAACTATTTCAATAAAACGATCCATACAAAACATTGTGTTGTAACTGCCACAGCAAAAAACTGAAGATGACAGAACCTTATCAATATCTGCCTTGTTCATAATGGCATGAATACAAAATGTGGGCTGAACGTTATTTTTCTAAACTTACATTTGTCAACATTATTTCTGATGAAGCCACACGGGCAAAGCAAGTAAAATAAATATTCCTAAATGTCATAATACTTTAGATATGTATAAACTGTCCTAACAGGCTTTCCCCATAATTCTATCCCATTTAGCATAGTGGGGCAGTACTGCTTGGGAAACAGCTCTCCAGGAGCCAGGCTTCTATACTTGTATTGTTTCCATCTGGTCAATTTTTGTTTTCTACACACTTGGATTCTTTTTTTGCAGTGTAACATTGCTGGGTAATGAGGTAGTTAAAGAAAGAAAAAGTGACACATGCACAAATAAAAATTGAGAAGGTCAAGGTCATCGGGAGCAGGCAAACTAAATCAAACCAAATCCGACCTATGGGCCTAATCCGGTCGGTGGCTGCATTTCATCCACTCTGTCAACTTTATTGACTATGTCAAGTTGCATACCCAGGGGTGCATTAAGTTGAGTTTACATAAAACAACTGAACTGCACTATCGTCCTTTATTAACTGGGGGGAGGGGGCAAATGCCCCATTTGGCCACCTTGGAGGATGCCCATGTGCATACCTGAATTCTTTGTTTTGCTCATCTATATTTGGTTGTCCAACAATAAAAATCAGTAACAAAAGTAGAGCAAAAATATCATTTCTGCAATGGTCTCAGACACAATGAGCATTTTTTTAAAAAACAGCTAGGGTTTATTCTATTGTTGTAAATTCCACTGCATGTCCGTTCAGTCTTTCACACTCAGTAGAAAATGCCCTCTGGATCAACATCAATCATGAATATCAATAACTTCTTTGGAAACAAACTGATTGATAGAGTTTATAGTGTTTTTTCATTCATTTAAAATACAAAATACATTTTAGCATAGTTAAGTTGATCAATGTTAAAATCAAGTATTTCCACTAAAATTATCTGAATTTGACAAAATCTTTTTTTTAGGTAGATTTTTGACAACGGAATTTTAAATCTCTAAAACTTTTTACTGTCATCAATGATGGCATCATTATTGATCTTTATTCAAATGTAAAAAGCATTGAATCTATAGGTCAAACCCATCATTACGATTAATGAAAATATGCTTTTCTTTTTGTTGAGAGAAAAAGTTGGGCTAATTTACTTTTATAAAAAAATTTTTGAAAAAAATCAAGAAAAAAATTTGAATTTTTTAATCCCGTTTTTAAAATCATGTTCAGAATTTTTCCTGCCAGGTTTCACAATCTTACTGTGACATGTATACATTGATGATGGCGACGGAAGAGAATTGAAATACCAAATGAAAGAACAAAACAAAATTCAGGTTAATACGTGACCTATCTTTCCAATTCTAAAAGAAAAACGAACACTGTTTTCAGAGGGGGGGGGGGACTTCACTTAAAAACAAGTGATGCGTTCACGTGTATTACATTTAAACCCTTTTAGCATGTTCAGAACTACTTTAGGAAGATTGGCACATTTTGTCAATTTCCTTTCAAATTTCCATTACGCTATACAACAACCAACATTCAGTGCACAAATGTAGGGACATAGCAACAAATTGCAAATAGAAGAAGCGAAAGGACAAAGGGGGGTAACTTGATGGATATCAGAGTGACCACTCTGTGGAACAAACTCAGCCAAATAATCCCATCTCAAAGAACATAACTTCAATCAAATGTAACCTTGAAAAGGATAAAGATTAAGAAAAATTTGAATATTACTTCTAAAACTAAAAGAAATTTCATATCGAGCAAAATCAGCAAATGGTTATAAATGCTCTTCCTACTTGAGTACCTACTTGACCAAGATTGTGATGCATATAACATTCAAACAAAATATCAAAATACATCTTATTTCATTTTCTATAAGGCTTTAACAAACTTCACTAATATTTGGAAAAATAAGTAAGGTAACTCAGTTTAGCATGGAGCAACCAGGGAAGAAGATTCAGATGAAAATGACGCAGTTTTTTCACATTTAAGTTCAGTTTGAATAATTTCTTTCATTTTTTTAGTACTGTAATTCCTCACACCTGATCTGCTACCATAGACTATAAGCAAAGAGTATGAAAGGAAGAAAGTAACAAGTTATTTCAGGGGTTTCTATAAATTTCATTTTTGTTGTTAACTCTATTGAGATAGGATATATAGTATAGTATCAGAAGGTTTCCATCGATAAAATTAGGTGCATGCTTAATACTTGATACTACTAAGAAGGGAGTGTGGATGTATCATTCGGCTAAGTAGGGAGAAAAATGCTTGTAAGGTAGAGAGAAAAATCACAGAGGATTAAACAACTAAGTTTTCTCATGTAAAAATGCTACACTATTTATTGATTTACATGAATTATAAACTTATGAGAGAAATGATTTTGTGTAATATGTAGTGAATGTGAAGTCTTTCCAAAGCATAAATTAAAAGTCTGTAATAAAGGTACTTAGCTTGAAATTGAGCCGTTGTATTATCACATACACGTGTTGTTAGTCTAAAATCACACTATCCAGTTATCTCTTGATTTCCCCTGAATAAATAGGGGGTTTTGTTTTATTTGAACTATAGGCTTTTTCCTGGGAATTCATGCCATTGATAGTAAAAAAGGATAATTTCCAGGAAAAATGTTTAGCCTTTGGCAAATCCTCAGGTGTCTTCTGTTCTGTTTAATTGGTATCTTTTCAGGTAAATGGACAAATGAGAGAAAGAAAGTGAGAGTGTGTACGTGTATTTGTAGTATTCTCAACCAAGCTATTTAATTTATTTATGTTATGTTTTTTTTTTTCAATCAAATTGAGATCACTACAGAAGCTAGAAAGCTCAAAAAGAAAAAAGTGCAGGTTATACATAGGGAATTTCCTTTTGATGGTACATTAATGGATGATTTGGTACTTAGAGGCATTTTGTACATTTTCTAAAAACTCTGTGGTAGCCCTGATGTCACCAATTTAGATGTTTTTTTTTTTTTATCTAGATGTATCAACTTGAAACAGTGTTACTAAATCTATTTTCAAGTTTACATCTAAAATTGAGTCGAAGAAACATTAAAAAAACACCTCAAAACATCTAGATGCTCCAGCAGATATCTAAAATCTAAGAAATAGTTAAATGTGAATTTCATTGTCAATCTTTACTTGAAACATAATTCATTTTATTGAAGATCTTATATCATCATTACTATAAACCGAATAAAAAATATTACTTATTAAAAATCATACAAACAGAAATTTCTGATATCGAAACACAAAACCCAAAACATTTAGATTTAGAGGAAAATATCGAAATTGAAAACACTGAGCAAGAGACATAATTCACATTTCGGTATGTCAGCCACTTCATTGACGGCAATCGATGCTGAAAAAAATAATGCGAATTTTCCCAGATAAATTAATACTTCACATGAAATTCACTGATTCGATTCAGAATAATTTTCATTTAGACGAAATCATTAAGATCTAATATTTTTCAGAATTTATTAAAGTTTCAATTTGCAAGTAGCTGAGAGAATCAGAAAACTTAGGCGTGAACGAAAATACCGAGCCGTACGAAAAGAAAAATATTTCAGGTGTAATTTAGTTTTCGAAAAGAAAATTAAACTTCATATCTCCGGTTTCAAGGCAGGATTAAATAAAAAAGATAGTGTAATATAAAAGGTTCTCTTCAAGTAAATGTGATAGATTTTTCCGCTCGATTCTTTCGGCACAATATAGGGAAGGTTGTCCAGATATTGTAGAGTTTCACACCCTGGCACAGTTGACGTTGAAAACGGCGCACAAACAAAAGGAATACGAGAATTCATTAACAAGAAAAAAGAAATAAACAGGGAAATATATCCTTTATTACTGTATTGTTTTGAATAAGTCAAATTGTAAAATAGTTTTTTAATTTGTGCACTGTATTTAACATCGAGCGTGTGAGGGGTTGAAACTCGACAATCTGGACCACCTTCTTTAAATTGTACTATTCTAAAGTTTCAAATAGTTTTTCTAGGTAAAACGAAATTTTTACTCAAATCGAATTAACATGGCGACTGTTTTTGGCTGACTAACATGTGTAGAAATTATGGAAAGGTCAAGGTTATCAGGGGCAGACAAATCTCCAACTCTGATGATCGTCTATTTTACTAAACAAATGAGGATTTAAAATACTTAAAAGGCATAAATTGAGTAATATTTCTTGGGAGTCAATGTGTAATAGATAGTTTGTAGCGATGGAATAATTGAAATTCAATCTAGTTGTGGAATAATTTAAATAAAGATAATAAAGAAAAGGACAAGCCAGGCGACATTGTACCGATCTGGGAATATATGATCGGTGCCGACACACTACTCGGTAGCTTTGCGCAGAGGCGGTACCATAGCCAATGAGGATTTTCCGAGGCGTGGTTATTGCTAGTTGAAAACTATTCCCAATACCCCGCGATGGCACCCACCGTGGTGCCAATCGCAATTTGTGGACACCTCTAAGGAGGTGTAAAATTCAAACTAAAATCAGACTCATCTTTGAAAGAAATATTTGTTGTAATGTTATCACCTTCTACTAATCAAGAAAGGCAATTTCTGAAACGTCTCAAAATTACCAACAATACGTAGTTCTATAACAAAAAAGTACAAATAATTTAAAAGAGTAACTTGGATAAATTTAGATAACCATAAAGGACAATTTTAGATTAAGAATTGAGGAAAAACAAATAAAATATGCCTGGTAAATGTTTCTCTGTACTAGTAAACTTGTTATTTTTTAAAAATATTTCAAAATTTTTAAATATTTCAAAATTATTATAACTAATGTAAATAAAATTATCACAATTAATGTATAATTTAATGTTTAATATGCATTTCTAATATCATTCTATTTTATGTAGATGCCCATACAGGCATATTTATTTAATAAAGATATGGATCATTGGTATAGGCATACCAAAAGCTTCCAGATGTAACTATTTGATACATGCATATCAAAAGCTTTTAAAAAAATACCTATTTGGTACAAAAGCTTCCAGAAAAGCCCATATTTGGTAAAAACGTACCAAAAGTAGCACACCCATTTAAGCAAACTCCCTACATAAGTGTGTGGCTGAACAGTTGGGATCTGTGAGCTGAGTCCAAACTTACCCCAAGATATTTAACATTCACATAGCACTGATGCCCCAGAATAAGGCATGAATCCCCCTGTCGCCATGTCCTACACTACAGGACTCAACATTTGCTTTTGTCCAACAATGAACAATGAAAGGCTGGTGAATAAATAAAAATTTTCTAACAATGAGCAAGGCCACATGATCCATTGAATATTCCACTTATCACTTATGGTTTACATATATATATATATATATACATACATATAAAGTTTGGAGGTTGGAGATATACTTTGGCCTTTGTGGATATGATCAGGTTATGTCATTTTTGGTCATTCATACTTCAGCTGTCCCAGGAGTTGCTCATAAATTTGATAGTGTTGTTATCACACATAGGGAAGGGACACTGACTAAATACTCACTTGACTTTTGAACCGAGTTGACAAGTAGCAGTCAACCACTTTAATCAAATGTATTTTTCACGATATTCCAAGTAAAAATTAAGTAAGCAGTCAGTGATCATTTTCAGAAAGTCTTTCTTTAAATCTCTTAACAGCTCAACATTCAATTGGAAACAAATAGCTTTAGTACAGACACAAATGTTGCCAAATATTATAAAAAAATTGTGTAAACAGCATTGTAGGTTTTGAACGGAGTCTCTTTTTTTTTCTAGTTTCTTCTAGTAAAGACAACAAATGCCACCAAAAAATCATTTTTGGTATTCGTCAGACTATTAGAAATAAAGAAAATAAATCTAATTTTTACACCTATATCATTTAACAAGATTAACTTGAAGTTTAGAAATATCATAAAAATGAAATGAATATCTACCAATTTCTTCTCTTACAGCAAGCTGATCCGATGAAAATTCCACGTAAGACATCATCATTACTTTCGCATATGTATTTCTGCAATTACACTATATAATTTTGTTGAATTAACTTATTACCATGCAAGAGGTCTGTCCCCAAAAGTATCCATCCATTTTGAATATATAAGGAACTGGTGACGTTGCCTCAATGTAATTTGGCAATGAATCAGAGGGGACTTCACTGCACATGCGTCAACAGACACTCGCCTGCGGGTTTACCCATTTCGTAGTGAGATGCCATTGAATGAGCTCGTGTAATACATGCAAGGTAATTAGGCAAAATATCATATCATCTTCATCTCCCGTACCCAAACCCTCATCCAAATTTGGTTCCCTGTGATTTCTGTCTTTTTCCCAAGCTAAAATTGCCAAAAGAGATTTCAGACTGTGCAAGAGATAAAAGAATGAGATGAGGTAGTTAATAGTGATCCCAAAAGAGGACTTTGCAAAAGTGAAAGGGGGGAATAGTGTGTGAGGTCCCAAACAGGGTTGAGCTACAATATGCTGTAGGTAGGCTATTTTTCCATCAATATTTACTGGTTGGGAAAAGGCAAAAAGGAAATCTTTCATCTGAGATAAACAATTTATTTACCTGCAGGTTGGGGTCCAGAGTCTACAATATGGAATCCATTGTGCATAGATGCTGTGAGGATGTAGCGACCTGAATGAGGTTCCCATTTGATTCTCCAGATGCCCCCTCCAAGGCCAATGTCTTTAAGAGGAGATTTCATGTTGCGAGTATCCCAAAGCAGTAATTGTTCATCATAACTACAAACAAGGGGAGAAAAAATTTTAAAAATAAGCACCTATGAAAATGTATAAACTGAGTATTCATAAATCATCTTTACAACTTCCAATATAAGTGCTATTAATTGCATGCAGCACATCAAGACTACATTCAATTCCCACAAAAATTTTGCAATGAAACTTTTTCTAATGGATCTCTGGATCGGATAGATTCCTTGGCCGCCAAGATCATCTAATGCAACTACTATGAACTCCTTTTTTGAGGGATCCATCAAGGTTAGAGCAAAGAATCTGCCAAACCATATCCACCATCGATGATTTTCCAACCTGTCTGGTTGGAAAAAGAATATTGTCTAGATTTAATAAATGCAATAGCATCCAAACTATTTTTGAGGTCTGGGGATACTCAAAAATGTTTCCTATATAATTTGATGATAATTTTGGCTTTTATAGGAACACTGTACTTTCAGATAGCAGAGGAAACCTGTAAATCCCTGTTTTTTTTACAAAGGGTTAACTAGTTTATATATAAAGGCAAATCTCAGATAAATCTGGCCTTTTGCCTTATTTCATCCAGCTCTCAAACTTCATTGACCATGTGACGTTGCATACAAAAATTCTTTGTTTTCCTTATCTATATTCGGTTAACAAACAATAAAATTAATAATGAATGAATTTAATAAAAATATACTGAAGTAATTAAAAAAAATTTTTTTCAGTTTTCAAAATGGGCCAGCTGGCTTTGTATGTATGTATAACATGTACAGACCACAACAATGAAGCTAGAGAGGTGGAAATTTAAACATTTACTCCTTATTATGTCTACAAAAATTATTTTGTTTTCTTCTAAAAGCTTCCCTAGATAGGTTTTTAGTGTGTATGTGTGTGTGTATGTCTTTGCAATGTAATTTTATGTTGAATTGGTCCCTAGTTTGTTCCCATGCTGTGTTCATGCTTGTTTTTTTGAAAATTCAAACTTTTTAGTGATCCAAGACGAGAGGAATAACTTATTAATTGATCACCCCTTTTTCGCAACCTTTTGATTGATCACCACCATCACAGCATGCTACCAGAAGACATTGGTCATGAGACGGTTTCTGTTGAGTGACCAACCAGACGTGTATGATCATTTTTTCATTTTTATTTGCTGTGGTTTGCAAGACGTCTAATCCAGCTTACCACCAACAAAGTTTGCAGCCCCCTGTATAAATGTAGAAACTATTATGGGACAGAGGAAGTATTAGAGATCAAAATTTTGGTCCAAATGATAAAATTTCTTTTTTAGCATCTTTGTATCAGCCTAGACGAAATTTTTAAAATGTGTATTCTTTCTGGCTGGAACAGTTTTCATTCCCTTTACACTAGTGCCCTTTGGAAAGACATGAATCCACTTCTCTCCCTACCTATGGATACATTGCAGGGCAGTCATACCCCTTTACCACATTAAAGGCAATTCAATTCACTGTTGTTACAAACACTGATTGGGTCTCCTTGGATCGTTTGAGAAATGTCAACAGAATCATTGCTTTATGTGTCATGCAACACAGGATACAACTTTGCTTAGCTTGTTCTCCTGAAGTTGTATTGAGGGAATTCATCTGGAAAAGGGAATTATTGAAAGTTATTGATGATTGTCAGGATTGCCTCAAGTTATTCGTAAAATGTAGCTCACCTGGAAGAAGGCTTGAATCTAACTTACCTGCCTGTGGCCAGGAGATGATCAATGTTTGCGTTACTCTGAATACTGCAAACACCCATTGTGTGTCTGAAAGGAAAAAAGAGAAACTCCAGTATACAGACTTATATAATAGATACAGACACACATATGCACATGTATATATATATATAGAGAGAGAGAGAGAGAGAGATAGATAGATAGATAGTCGCCTATGAATGATTATGCCCTAAACTCATTTTTTAAAAACATTTTTTCAAAGGAAGTTAATTTTGTTCTAAACCAAACATAGCAGAATTATTATCATAATACCTGATAATATCTGTTTTGTGTAATATTCACTTAAGAATAATAGAATCCTATTATGTTTGCATCAGAAGAAAATTAACTTTCTATATAAAAGTTGCAGGGGTGTACTTATTTACAGGTGACATTGTATATATATATATATATATATATATACATATATATATATACACACATATGTATATATTACATCATCCACAGACAGCTGTTTCGTTGTATTACAACTCTTCAGTGTGGATATAGACAATCCATTATCCCATCCAATATCATGAGGCAGGATTGAAACCTTTGCTTCAGACCCGGAAGCCGGTATCAAACCGCTGACCCACGGAACTGGACGGTCAGTAAGGCTGAATTTAAGCAATATATTTATTTAGCTTAAATTCCCCATCCACCAGAGTGCTCTATTCCTATGAAAGAGCATTTATATATATATATATATATATATATATATATATATATATATATATATATATAACTCTCCCATTGATTTTGACAAATGAGGGCCCAACAGTCAGTTCAGTTTTTGACTGAGGTTCAACTGCTGGACTACCCACTCAGATGATTTATTTATAGTGGTGAAGGCTTTGAACTGCTAAACTATCCATCGAGATGATTTGTTTATAGTGGTGAAGGCTTGTGTAGAACCAGCCATAGTTTTTGGAGGAGTCAGTAACAGATACATGGTGGACAGTGTATCACAAATTATCTAAATAACACTCCTCATATCATACAGCACACGGTATTCCGAGATAGTCACCCATAATGACCAGGCTTGACATTGCTCAACTTTGGTGATCATACAAGAACCAGTGTATCTAATATGATTTGGCTGTAATGTTTCATAAGGTGGAAAGAAACTGTGCCCTTTTGAAATTGTTCCCTCAAATTGTGGAACATATTTAAATGATCAATTTCTAATCAAAGTTAGGGAGAGTAGATAAAAATCAAATAATTTGATTATTTATTAATTATATCCAAGGAAAATGAAACCATCTCTCTTCCGTACTGTATTGCTGACTTCCTAGTTGAAGTAATACTCTGAAAACAAAACAAACTTGAAATTGGAAATATTTTAAATCAAATCAGAATTGCCTGAGAATTTTTAGATCTCAAGTCCTAAATTCATAAATCGCCTGAAACAACTTGTAATTGACCTGTGGAACTCTTCAATGGATAGCATAAAAAATAATAGGACTTATGTGAATTGAATAATAATTCTTTTTAGTCACCAAATGTTGTAAGGGAGATAATTTCAATTGGAACTTATTTCTCTTGAAATGGACTTTTTTTCTTTGAATGAATTTAATTAAGTTAAACTTGTGGCAGAAAATAATGAAAAATGATATTCACTTACACTTTGCTGATAAAAGTTGGACGGCTAGGTGGACTTCGTAAATCCCAGCCTTTAAAACGGCAATCATCTCCTCCTGAAAAGCATTCAAGAGAAAAAAAACATGAATAAACCAAAATTTATACAACATTATTGATTTTATATTCTTTTTATTCATGTATCTTTATCACCAAATGACAGACATGTCAGTAAATATTACACATTCATTAAGATTCACATAATTATAGCCAAATCACATCGGATACACCAGTTTTCATACAATCACTGGAGTAAAGCAATGTAGCACCTTGTCAGCAATGGCATATGGTGCTTTGTGTCAATGGTTTGCTTTGTGCTATGGATGCACAAAAATGCAAAATCATTTTAGTGTCTATGAAAAGCAATGAACGGTAAAAGCCTTCTTGGTACAATGTAAGGAAGGTTGTCCTGATTGTAAATTGTCAAGTTCAACTCCCTTGCTCATTTGATGTTACTAACGATGAACAAATAGAAAGAAATATGAGAATTAATAAAAGAAAAAGAAAATTTGGATTGGACACAATCTTATCCAAATCCTGTTTTCCATTAATTCCCTAATTTCCACTATTAGGACCTTCTTCCCTAGGTTGTGCCAAAAAGGCTTCAACTGTCCATTGATTTTTACAGACACCAAAATATTTTTATGTCTTTATGTACTCATAGCCTACAGCACACCCAAATTACAAAGCACTACTGGTTACTACCTAGATGAGTGACTATACCAGGTACCGTATTCTGAAGGGGAGTCATCCTCTGCAACCATGTTGACTTCAAAACATATTAAGTTCTTCTTTTCTTTGGAGATCTTCATCATAGTTGAGAAGGGGAAAGTGGAACTAGTGAAAAATGTTTCCTTCATGCTAAGTGCCCAGGCAACATAGCTCAAGTCCTTAAGCTATTAAGACCATCTGTCAAGATGGAAAGAGCTACACCATAAATATAATGAATAGTTTTTCTCTTCATTGTCATCAATTCGGCTTTCCACGACAGAGAATTTATTGCAAAATGACATATGTCTCTAAACATGATGAACTCATCAACATTTACATTATGAATAGATCTTTATCTTCATCAGTAATTATCCTCTCTAACATCTGATCAGAAACTTTGGGTTTCTTTCTTCCATGACCACAATTTAAATACTGAAAGTCAAACAGAGGCTGAGGAGATTTATGAGAATGTATTTATTATGCTCACAAATTGATTCTGCCTAATATTTGAACTGCATGTAAGAATGAAGAAGTAATTAAAAAGGTGAAGGAAGTATAACCGAGAATAGTGTCTGCTTTTTCTTCTCTTCTCTGTTTGTACTTGAAGGAAACTCTGGAGGAACCTTTTTCAATCAAGGTTCCAGGGAACCCTAAGGTTCTACGAGAGGTCCCTATAATTATTTACATTTATACAAATGTTGAAAAATTATTGGAATGTTCACCAAAATGAAAAAATATGTCTCATAGAAAACAATTTTCTTATACACAGTAGAATACTGAAAATTACACTAAGATTATAATATTTATAAATGATTTAACAGACTGTATGTATAAATTTTTGAACACATATCTTAGCTGTACTTACATTCTTACGCAGAGGTTTCATTGGAGATGAAAGTTATTTTAAGGGTTCTTACAGTCTAAAAAGATCAATAAAGACTGCTCTACAGTATGAAAAGCAAACAAAACTGACTTTGTGTTATTCTCACCTGAATAAACTAAATTTGTATCCCAATAATCAAATGCAGCTATCCATGCCTCAAAATCATGAGCCTTCCACTGGGCTAAGTTTTGAAGGCCAGAATCGGTCACTTGCCATGAGGACAATCTTCCATCAGAACTGGAGGCTACCAGTGAGGCAGAAGTACTATCACTGAAAGCAAAAAATAAACACCAAGCAAGGTTATCTGACATTGCCTCAGTTAAATTCAATTCTCAAGATTGTTATTGTCCAATGTTGGTTAATACTGCTTTTGTCTGATCACATGAAAGCAAAATTAAGAAATTGAAGAAAAATAAGCTCTACTTATGGTACAGCATGACCAACATATATATATAAATATATATATATATATATATATATATATATATATATATATATATATATATACATATATAAATATATATATATATATATATGTATATATAAATGAATAAATTAATAGGGATACAAAAAAAAGGTTTCTAGAAAATTAAGATGCTCCTTGTCTGTCATATTTAATGGTGTGTGTGTGTATGTGTGTGTGTGTGTGTGTGTGTATGAATATATATATATACATATACATACACACACACATAGGAAGCCACTTATTGTAATCACATTGAAACAGTGTCTTCTAGATAACAATCATTGGCTGATAACATTAAATGAAGGATATATTAAGGAAGCTTCATGTGATCACTTTGAATAAAGTGCTTGGGACAAAGTGATATTATCCAGGATTATAATAAGCAGCTTCCTTTATATATATATATAACAAACACACATAAATTATACACCTGATCAGTTTTCAAAGATTGATGAACTATTATTTTCTATTTAAAAAAATAAAAAAAAATCAGCACAGATTATTTCAATTATTTGGCTTGGAGAATATTCAAGGGGGATAATCCAAAAATAAATTTATATGCTGGACTTGAAGACAAATGGTTTACTGGGGTATTTGGAGGACTTCTGCTGACTGTAATGCATCAAAACATCATAAATGTTCATAAATTAGTTTTGGTATAATAATAACTGGTGCCAACAACCCTTCTTCAGATCTCAATTCATAATGTGGGGAGTTGCAGCAGTGGAGAGTATGTTGTGATACATATGCACATAAGACATGACATAATTTTTATGTAGTCTTTTTAATTTTAAATCAAATCTTTATCTTTTATCATATCAGTTTGTACAATACGGCTCAAATAAAAATAAAAATTTAAAGAAATCAATCTGGATTGTATGATTAGTTCCTTGCAATACTATGGAATTTCAGATACGTGCCCTTTCAGGTGTCACCAGTTACACTGTGTTCAGTGTCCTCGAATTGATTCCAATGATAATTGTCAGAGTTAAACTCTTAAATTCATATGAAAAACTTGAACGTAAAAGCCAAGGGAAATAACAATCAAGTGAAGTTATCTCTCTTTTGCTTCTTGGTAATTTTTTTTTCATTTTTTAAAATTTGTATTCATGGATGAGTTCCACCATCAATAGGAGTGATGTCAAGTGGTTCATAAATCCGAGAGTTGAAGCAAGAGAAAGTCAGTTTTTACATTATCTCAGAGAGGGGGTGTCCCTAGACATAAATAAAGTTGGTTGTCTATATATGTGTGTGTAGATACACATGAAATATATATAAAACTAAGGGATCAATTTAGTATTATCTTACATTGCAAATTGAACCCCATACTAAAAATCTTTTGGGAATGGAAAGTTTTTTCTAGACATAATAAGGAGCAAATGTTGAAATTTTCATCCCTGTAGCTCCATCATTGCAGCCTATACGGTCTTATATGATAGCCAGCCAGACCAACACAAAAACTGAAGAAACCTACACTGTATTGCTTAGGTTGACATATTCTAATAGAATGAAACAGCATTTGTTTCTACATACAGTAAATGGATATTAATTAGACAGAAAAAAGCCAAACCTTGCGATGGGTGAGTCCAATATTTTCTCAATTGTTTACACAACAATTTTTTTGAAAACTGCTTCTTTTTTTTTTCACTCAGATCTGATATAAATGTTTATTGTCTATGATGAAACATCACATTAGTTCTTGTGCGTATAAACATTATGCAACAGTTAATCTTACTTTTCCCGTCTTTTGTCCCGGGCAATGCCAGGAAATTCTGCTAGTTTTATGTAAATTTTTTAAAAAATTTAAAAGCAGGTACCTGCCTCCAATTGGTGCTGACCAATCCAGGGACAGTCCTAGAACATTTGGTCCAAGATCCTCACAGAACATCTGCTTCAATTCCTTAGATTCTTCTCCCACCACTCGAAACATACATAAGTGACCATCGGCATCTACAAGGCCAAATGTAGGATGTCCATTCAGAGCCGAGCGATACCACTTTATATCCAAAATACCCGAGTGGCCAATCTCTTCACAAATCGTCAACGGTTCTTCAGTTGACTCAGGATCCAGTTCAAATAAATACAGCTGTCCAACACGAGAATTAGGTGAAGAATTATCATCAGCCTGGGGAGAAATTCAAAGAAAAAAAAAAACAGAATAAGCATAAATTCAATGTATCTCTCTCTCTCTCTCTCTCTCTCTCTCTCTCTCTCTCTATATATATATATATATATATATATATATATATATATATATATATATATATACACACACGCACACACTATTATAGCTTTGAAGTAAACCATCAAGTTTTGAAGTAAGTAAGAGAATGTGAAGAAACTCTTCAAACTCCACGGAAACTGCATTCTGGCCTCTATTATATATGTGTAGGAATACAGCAAAGAAATGCACACTCTGCTCATAAGAGAAACTAAAAATAATCTTTAAAAGAATATAACAAATTATTATATAAAGGAACTGAAATGAAGAAATGAGAATGAATATTTACTAAGAATATGAAAAATTAAAACAACAACTTTAATGACTAGCAAACAGGTAAAAAAAAAAAGATGCAAAACACCAGAAAAGCAAAAAACAAAATAAATGAATAATGAATATTAACAACAACATTATATGAAAATATGACCGCAAAATATGATGTAATGATGCAGATAACTATATATGGAGAAAATGAACAATCAAAACAAAACCCACCAAAAGTGACCAAGGAGGTGTGAATCAGCCTGTTCGTGGTATCATCCATAATATATATATATATATATATATATATATATATATATATATATATATATATATATATATATATAGAGAGAGAGAGAGAGAGAGAGAGAGAGAGAGAGAGAGAGTGGTAACTCTTATAACGAAATCTCAATTATCAAGAGGTCCCAGTCGCCAAAAGGAAAATCCCACAATGAAAGATTAGCAAGAGAAAAAAAAAAAAAAATTTCATGAAATCAACCAGAATTATCCAGATCTATATATATTATTTAAGTGCTCATTTTCAGACAGACAGGCCGATGAACATTTGATTAATTATAATACAATTATTTATTCATTACATTATTTACATGTTTATTTATATTTATGCATCATCAAAAAAGTAATTAGTACATTAAAAATTATTTACAAGTTTATAATTAGGGTTTTAAAGTCCTGATAATTTTTATTTGGAATGAATTACTGAAATCCCATTTGTATAGATATCCACTATTTTTTTCTTCTCATTTTTTTCATTGTATTTGATTCAATTATTAAATTATTTCTTTTTGTTTTATCTTTTGATTTTATGTAATTTATCTTGTTATTCTTATACAAATAACTTATCTTACATATGATGGATAGATAAAACAATGATACATGAAAAAAGTATTTGTTTTGAGTATTCAATTCAGTTATTTATTTTTCACTTAAAAATTATATTTTACACATTTTCCACATAATGTAATGATTAAGCGGTGATGTAAATTTTTTTTTATGTATTTATTGTATCTGGCTATTTTTCAAGCATTCATCCAGTTATTTTCCCCATAGAAACATGGGAGTTTGCGTCCATATGATGAGAATTTCTGTTCATAATTTTCTAAATGCATATATTTGACAACTGATGGTCCACATAAATTGAATAGTTTCTTAAAATAAATCCATGACACTAAATTAGCAAAATAAACAACACACTTCTAACATATATATAAATAGTAAAAAGGAAACACTGTTAGATGGTCCACATGAATTGAATTGACTCGTACTATTTAATCGTGGACATCTAATTCATTAATTACATAATAGTAAAATAAAAGTAAATATGATAATCTAACTAACTATAAATGAGTGAAAGTCAAACAAAAGAAAATCTAAGTATGTTAAATTAGATATTTAAGTTATATAAAAAGGTGGGGAGGTTGTGTCCGATCAACACAGCTAAGGGATGCCATGGGGGAATGTCTGTACTGTTTTTGAATCCCTGAAACAGGTGCATGGCAATACAGCTGATGATCCCCACAATGATATCTCACATTCAACATTAGGATTCAAATGTAAACAAGAATATTTAAATTTAAATATCTGTGAATAACACAAAATATCAAAATGTAGTGAATCAACAGGGATTGTGAAGTAACTAACTTGCATAGCAAGACATTGTGGGATAATTTGGACGACTGTTTGTATTGGAAAATTCCAAGCTGAAAATGAAAATATTAGTTTAAAATTTATGATATATATATATATATATATATATATATATATATATATATATGTGTATTAGTTCCTTTTCTGAAGAAAACTCATCACATAGAAATTTGAATATGTTTTAATTTTTCCAAAAATATTTAGTAGTTAAATATTTCAGTTGCTAATTCTCTTCGTCATAATTTATCAAATAATACAAACCAATATTAAATAAGAAGAGCAACCCCCTTCTTTTCATATCTTTTGGCAGCTCTTCAAAGAGATAGGCTAAAGACGGACATTTATAAGAAAACTAAGATATTTTTTCCATAATTGCAATTAGATACTGTTCACGTTTTCTGTTACTTCTGTTTTCAAGAAATATACTTGTTTCTTAAAATCCTTTGAGTTGTAAAAATATTTAGAAAAATTTTAATATTTTTTGAAAAAATGAAATAAAAAAAGATTGATCGTCATTTTTAATGTAAATTAAGTCAAAGATCATTTATTTTCTTCTTATTTTTAAAAATGCCACATAATTTTTTTTGCTTCGAACCAACCGAGAATAATTCCAAGGGAAGTAACTCCGATTATTTTCTCAGAGAAAGAGCAAATTCTACATAATTTCATAGACCTAGTCTGGAACTTGCAAGATGGTATGGTACACCTTCTTACCTGTAGGTCTGTTTCACTCGTGCCTTCTACAAGTTGGTAATTACCAACAAGTAAAAGATTTTCATTGTCTGTGACTGGACACCATTCTACAGAATCAGCATAATGCTTTGTCTTGAACTTCTGTACTGTCTTTGTCGGCATCTCTGAGTCACAGCTGAGCCACCTAAAAATACAAAACAAAGGTTTTTTTCCAATAATTGATTTGAGAGAGTTCATAGTTTAATCCTGCAGCTGTTTGATGAGAGTCTCATCAGGTACACAATTTTAGTGAAAAGACGTTTTCATGTATGTAACAAGGATGATGATGATGTTCATTGATCTGCCATTTATTATGTGAAGACAAAAAAAAAACAGACACTATAATCAGGGTGGTGAACCTATGACCCTTGTGCACAAGATGGTATGTGAAAATATCTTTTTGGCATGTGGGAAATATAATTTTTTGTTGGTGATTTTATTGAGAATTTTTTTTTTCCCCAATTGGCCACCTTGTCACCTCAGACTTTTTAAAGAATGCTTCCAAGCATTTTATCATTTTTTTCCATAAAATATTTTACAACATACTTAAAATGATAATCTACTGCTAAAAAATTCCAAGGGACAGGTAAGGCACACACTGTCAAAAAGGTTTACCACCCCTGTCATCATCAGTCTTTTAACGTCTGTCGTTGGACATAGACCTTCCCCAAGATTCACCACAATTCTTTATAATGGGCGTCGAAGAGCCAGAATTTCCTGAATCTGTCTAGTTCATCTCTCCATCTTGTGTTCTGTCAGCCTCGGTTTTTTATGTAATCTCTGGGGATCTATGTTGTGAGACGTAATGTCTATCAGTTGTCTTTCATTCTTGCAACATGGCCTGCCCATTGCCATTTGAATTTTTTAATAGTTTCTATGATGTCACAGATACCTGTTTTCTTCCTTATATACTGTGCTGTCTTGTGATCTCTCCATGTAAGGTTGAGTGAGATTCTCTCATACGAACATTGCATACTTCTCAGTTTGCAGGTCTATCTCTTGGTTAGTTTCCATGTTTCAGCTCCATAAGTGACTATCAGGAGAATGCATTGGTTGTATACTCTTCTTTATAGGATTATTAGGATCATCTGGTTTTTGAAAGTTGGGCTTGCTCTGCCGAAGGCTTGCCATTCCAAAGTGATTCTTCGCTTGATTTCCTCCTCTTTTGAGGGTCTCATGGAGATCCTTTATCCCAAGTAGATGTAGTGGTCTACCTTGCCGAATTTTGCATCTTCTATCTTGACAGTCATGTTCTTATTCTCAACATGATTATTGCACATGATTTTCGTTTTACTAAAGATCATGTGTAGGCTGACTTTTTTGCTTTCTTCGTTTAGATCATCTAGCATTAGTTGGAGGTCGTGCAGAGAACCACCCCTGTACATTTATGCAAATAGCTTCTTCTGAAGAACATCTGCTTTTTCTCAAATGAACTCCCTTCTGAATGTTTTTCTGACAACTACAATCTTCACATTTTTAAATCCAGAGTGAACAATTGCTTTTCACAATGTTGGTCATTTTTTCTCAATTCTCTTTTAACTATTCATATTCTAGTGTTTTTAACTCCAATTCATATTCACATCAATAAGCTATGATAACATTTTTTTTTTCACTGTTTTTGATACTGTGGCAGAAATAACTCCCTTCTTACTAATTCTTTGATGTGAATGGTGCCTGAAAGACCTTGCTCCAGGTGACTAAAAGTAAGCAAAAAGATAAATAAATAAAAAAGATACCGTAGGAATAATAGAGTTGATGCAATTAGAATAGTTTTTTTTATTTTTGTTACGAGTGTGGTACCTCTCCAAAAATTCTGGAACAAAAGGTGGTAAAATCAAATGATATAAATCTAAGCTATATATTAGCTGTGTAAATGAACAAGTATTTTATCCATAGAAAAAGGGGCATATTTGTATGGGTTAACTGAGAATCATACCTTTAGTGCAGTACTTCTTGAACTGGTGAATGAATTTCTTTTTAGAAGTGATTAAAACATGAGGGCTGAATGACTTTATTTACTTAAATATTCAACTGTGGTTAAGATTCTATCTAATTTACCTAGGTGACAAAATTGAAATTTTTTTTAGATATGTCCTCAAATTCTAATAAGATGCTTTTTAATCAGTTGGACCCAGTGATCTTAAACAGCAGAAATAGGGAGGAAAGACTAGGTGTAATGTCATTAATGGTGTGACATCATTAAGAAATCAACTGCTAACAATGTTATAATCAAATGTACAAGTTGAGCATTTTTGTATTTAAAAAAAGACAAAAATGGTAAAAAAGATCCCTATGACAATGGCCCTTAACGATTTTTATTGAAAGTAATACTCTCCAAATATTTCCATAACAAAATATTCTATAAGCATGAGAATCAATTGACTCAAAGAAAAATTATATGCTCTTCTTCCCCCTCCACCCGCTACTTCTACCAAGGAGGGTGGGTGCATCGTTGAACGTACGATTCTTGTCTTAATCCATTAGACCCTAGAAACTTTCTCAAATTTGTTGGTTTTTAAAAAAAAAACAATTTTCAAGATTCTATTTAAATTGTAGCTGGCCATTACTTTTCGTCCATTGTACGGGAACAACTCTACGAAGTATTCAGTTTATTTCCTTTTTGAAGGCTGTTTCTTTCCTATTCTAATCCCAAATTTTTAAAGTTCTGTGGACTCTGCAGGCCTGCCTGAGTGTGCGAGTAGGTCACCCAGGCGGGCTCTCAGTCAAACACTGCAGGATTGCATACCCCCCCTCCTCCGAAAAATCTTCAATGAAAGCACAAAAATTGGTAAAGGTTTGCAATTGGTTCGTCAATTCAATATTAAAGGGAGTCAGCAGCAGACGCCAAGCTAATGTAATCGGTTATCTCCCTTTGATATTGAATTTACGAACTGGTAGCAAACATTTACCAAAAAAAAATACTTGAACTGATTGATTTTTTACAAAAACGAAAGATGAAAGAATGAATATGGGGAAGTAACAGCATGTTTCCAAGCCTCAGTTCCATACAACGGACGGGGGAAAAACAATTCAGTTTTAGTTCACCATTATATTTTTCAAGTAATTTTATAGTAATAAACATTATTTCCAAAAATGAAAAATTAGTTTCAAAGTTCTCAAACATTTATTTGCTAACTATGTTCATTTTTTTTGTCAATCCAGTATAAAGAAAAAGTAGGAGGTTCAGAAACTGGAATAAAATAAACACTTCTGTTTAAGAAGCACTAATCTAGTGTGTTTTTTCTGACGCAAACGCGGTATATAAATTGAAAATTCTTGAAGTCCAGATTTAGTTTCCCGATTATGAACCGAAGAATTTCTTTGACAATTACTCACTTGGAAGAAAAATCTGATTTCCAAATAAAGACTGCTTTCTTTCAGCGATCTGCAGAGTAATTTTAAAATTACGCAATTTATTTTTAATTCATTTCAAACAATACGTAAAACTTTTTGATAGGAAACACTTTTCACCTAACACCGTTTCAGGCGTTCAACAAGGAAATTATCTGATTATTGTTGGTGGTTGCAGAAAAATCACAATTAATGAAGAATTCAAATAATTAAAAAGAGAAGAAAAAAATTACGAATTATAAAAACTTTGGTTTTTTAGGGAAAACTCACTGCTTTTAGTGACTTCAACGAGAATTGGCAGTAACAGCTACCCACATGGACGCGAGGGTGAGAAGAGTTAGCTTCCTTTGGACAGTGAGTTGTCTACCCTTGAACTCATTTGGTCATAGTTGAAAAAAAAAACAGTGATAAGTAGGAAGTTGATATAATTTTGTCATGGATCAAAATTTGGGTAACATTTGGGTTTGGTTGCGCGTGAATTTTAACTATTGACAAAATCGTCTACAATTGCACAAAATGCCATAATGAATAAATGAAATTGGTGATGCAAATAAAGTTTACTTAGAGAAATATGAAAGTTTTCATAGAGAATGATATGTGTATTGTGGATGTGAAGCGATCTAACGGAATGTAAATGATAATGGCAATTGAAAGGTGAAAAGAAGTCAAGAGATAGGTGTTGCATCTCAATTCCCTCTTATTATTCCATGGGTGTATTTTGATGCATTTCGATGGGGGCTAGCCTCTTAACCTTCCAATGGTCATTTCCTTGGAAGCAGAGAAAGATGAAATTTAAAATTGGCTATTTTGAATGGCTGAAAGAGCTAGATTTTTCTGTTTTTCAGATTACGTTATTCTCGATCTAAAAATACCTTTTTTCTGGCAATCTTTCAGTTAAGGGACTCTTGCAAATCTCAGGGTGGCTAAAAGTGTAATTATATAACATTTTGTTCAAATATCAGTACAACAATTAAGATGATAAAAAAAAGCCAGTGATTTGTTTTCTTTTTGTTCTATTATGTAGAAAAATATCAATATTATAGAAAATAGAATCCATTTATCAAAATGTTTTATTCAAAGCAAATAAGTTCTTTTAATCACACATAGGCATTATAATTGTGAACATTAAATGATTTCATTGGTCACTTTTAAATTCAAAAGTAACGATAATATCATGTCATAATTATGTTGATGATAATACCCACGTATGAAAAACAGCTTGGCTCAAAGCAGGTTTCCGAGCAAATCCTGAACTTGTATTTAATAGAAAGAGGTAAAGGTTCCAGTAGAATATAACTTTAAGTGGATCCATATTGGCTCCAAAAGCAGGAACAATTGCTACAAGACCATTACCTGACATCCATGCTTAGCTCGTATGCTACTGGTTCTTCCTTCATTATTGGCTGGTAAAAATCACCTTTTTTTCAAATGAAGTTTAGATCCTCATTTTTTGTACAAATTACGAAGGCCCCAAACAAAGGCCAATAAAAAATCGCATGCAAGCTGCTAATCAATCAACAAAGTAAGAAGCAACAATTTTATTTACAATAAACAATTTGAATAATTTGAAGATGATTAATTTTACATTCAAATTACATAATACTTATAATGTAGAAAATTGAATCTGCCCAATAGCCATTTTTAGCCACCGAAAGATTCTGTAGTTATTCTGTAATTTGATTTCCAGGGGATTGATGAATCATGTCAAAAAAATTTAGCAATTACATTTTTTTTTTTTTTTTTTTTCCTTTTAGGAAATTTAAAACATTTTTTAAAATTTCAACCCAAGAAAAGTCAGAGGTGAAAAAACGTAGCTGCAAAGATCTTTTTCCAGAAGGAAGGAGATTATGATGAAGATTTGAATAAGTTGAATAATCGAAGAGAAAATAGAAATTTTTTTTGCATTTCATTAAGCCTTTGTTACTTTTGGGAACTTGTTAGTTTAGAGAAGAACAATTTTTCAAGGTTTTAGGTGAGAGGTCTATTTTCAATGTAGCTATAATGCTAAACTGGACTGTTTTTTTCTGACAATTATGCAGAAGCACGGCTTCGAAGTGAGTACATATATTCACTTCCTTTGTTTTGAAAGTATCTATCTTATTTCTTTTTTTTATCTTTTTTTTTTTTATTCACGGGTATTAACAAGGTAATAAATAAATATCGAAAAATCAGAACCATTACTTTTATTCGATACCTTTGCTAAATTTCAGGATTAGGTGGACTTTTTTACTCGTTCTCCAGGTAGAAATAGTAGGCCTAGTCTGCCACTGAAGATCTGCCGCGGTGACATTTCACCTCAGATGTTTTGAAAACCAAAACTGCCATGGAACTTCATGCACATGGGCTCCAAAAATAGAGGCATTGAAAACTCTGTAGAGAATTCAAAATATTCAAAGTTACAATAATGGTAACCAACCCAGCTATAAAAAGGATCAGATGCCTTGAACTTCCTATTTGCGTGGAGCCAAAATGTAAGTATATTATTTGATTTTACTTCACACTTCCTCTCGTAACCTTTTACAGTTCAAAGCATGTCAAAATATTACTAGGACTCGTTTACAAAGATAATTACCAAAAATACCTTCTTATTGCAAATGAATAAATAATTAATTCCTTAACATATGAAGAAGGTTGTGTTTCAATCTTTATTATCATCTCACAAAAATACAAGACAAACTCAAATGTGATCATCTGCATGGTAATCAAATGCCTTCCTGCACATTAATATCTCAACCCATTTAATACAAGACATTAAACATACAAACTTTCCTGCTCACAGGGGTGAGGATTGGTCGGACTGCACAACAGATTCGGGTATTTTTTTAGGAGGCTGAAAATTTCAAGTTATTTTGTGATACAAATATGAAATTTGGTACTCTTGTAGCTAAAGGCATTAAAAATAAACTTGGGGTATGGAGCCATCATGAATTTTCAATATATTGCCAAAGGCATTCATTTCAAAATGGCTGCCAGTGATAACTGTTTTCAGATCAACTTTCCTATCAGCAATAGATATAATCTGATATTGAGGTTATAAATAGTGGAATTTATCTATCATACAGTTTTTTTAGAAATTGCCACTTGGAAATTACATGCAAATCAATGGAAATTATAATGGCCCCCATGACTGGTATGAAAATTGTAGTTGCAATTAAGTTGCGTAAACTAGTCTAATATGGATATCTGTGTGAAATCCGACAATTTTATGATGCAGAATTTGAATTTCAAATTATAGAAGCTTCCTTCTATTTCACAATTCAAGATGACCACCATGGTAATAATCTTGAATTGTATGATAGGAAGCATTTGATCAATTCTAAAGTTCCAAATTTGAATTTGTAATGAAAAGTGCATGACATATGATTTGCCAATATCATCTATATCCGACTAGTTTACACAACTTTATAGCAATAATTCAGCTCTTCCCGAGGTGTTTCTTAGGTGGTAAGCAGATCTTTGAATGTGAGATGTACCCTTGTAAAAATTGATCAGACAGGCAGACTGTGCATACTAGATGTTATTGTGTTAGATGAAGAGTTTTGTTTTATTAGAAATAATGTACCCAACCTCCAAGGGTATCGATGTAACGTTTTTTTGGGGTGAATCAATCCCTTCACCATCAATCATATAATTTTAGCTAGTCATAGGAATTTTGTCCTTGATCCCAACTTGAACTGCACAGGAGATGGAACAGAAATTTAAAATCGGGACATGATACCATTTTGTGATCTGTCAATATGGAAATGAACAACCCAGAGGTAGTGTGGACTTTAACCGCTAGGCACAGCCTGAATTTAAAGCAATGCTCTAGTTACATCAATTAGATATCAAGAATCGATGTATAGCTCGTAGGGTGTCCAAGTTTCCATAATTCAGCTAATTTAGATCAAAAGTGTGCAAATAAGCAAAAATGGCTAGCCACTGGAAATTCTCCACATCCTAATTGGATGAGAAGGATTTTCAGGACCAGTTGATATTAATGATCCCCCGTCTCAAAAGTTCAGACTGAAAAATAAAGGAAATGATTTGACAATTTGAGGCTGGCAATAGCCGCAAGAAAAAACAAGAGGAAAGATTTCTTTTCTAATTGCATTTTTATTTGTATAAAAATTGATGACATGAAGTGAAGATTTTCTGTTTTTTCTTCAAGACCACTTCTTTGGAACAAATTACAAATGAATGTGGCCATTTTTCACAAAAACTCCAGAATTGAACACACAAATGAATATAAAAAGAACAATTCGATACTTGAAGAAGTGGCCCCAAAAAGTCAACATGGCCATCAAAAAATAGTTTGAAAGGCTGTTTTCAGGAGAAAGATATCGGAAAAAATTATAAGTAAATTTATGGACTAGAAAGTTAATTCAATCAAAGCGTACATACTTCATTCGATTTAAAAAAAGATTTGAAGAAGAAAAAAAAATTCTAAGTCAATATGAAATTTTGTTTAGCTGAATGTATTCCTCCACAAAATTCTGTTTCTTCTCTATTCTCAAAAATAACAATTTTCACAAGGAATTATTCAAGGAAATCGAGCGATAATTTACAGGAATACATGATGTGTCCACTATCCTTGTCCATATTTCAAAGTGAGTCAAAACGTAGCAATTGTTGCATTACTAGTTGTGGTTGTTGGAGGAAGAAGATGAGTATGGTTAATCAGGAGATCTGGACCAATTTTCATATCAACCTAGCATGATACAGTTGAGAAAATTGATATCTAGCATATTAAGGACCGACCAAATATGTACTATAGATATTATCAAATGTTCAAACAAAAACTGTCAGTTTTATTTTTAGGATTTCTTTTATCTAAAAATCCATTAAAAATTTCATTGAGATTTATAAAAAGTTATTCCAATTTTTAAAAATTTGTTTCTAGAAATTGAAAAAAGAATTCCTGGAAAATTTGAGGATATTTTAAAACTTATCTTTAGAAAAAAAAATTCAGAAAATTAAATTCATACAAAATTTATAAACAGCTTTTTTCAGTATTTTTTCTCCATCTATGAGAAAGAACTGATGACATAAATTTTAATCAAATTTGTAAAGTTTAAAAATTGGAAAAGAAATCGTAATCTGACAGCACAACACTTTGTGAAAGTTGAGTTTTCATGTTCCTATGTGTAAAAACATTCTAAACAGGATTGTGTTGCAAGCTATTGATAGTGAATTTATTATACCATGAAGTCAGTCTAGACACAAAATTGGCTTTGCCCAACAATATCTACTGTTCTTCTTAGAGACACATCACAGACATTAAATCTTTTTTAAAAGTTAACACATACAAAGAAATTTTCCATTTTTCAACATTTGAATAATTTTCCATACAAAGTTTTAAAAAAAAAATCTTTTTTCTTGTACATAAAAACCTACATCAGGACACTCTCCACTGACTTGCACTTAACAAATCTAGAAAATGAAATCAAAAATATCAAATCGAGCATTATTGGTATTAACAAAATGAGAAAACCTGGAGAACTTGACAGCAAATATCTTTTATACAACTAAAGAAAGAAAAAGAAAAACAAAGTAGAGTTGGATTTCTAATTCATAAAAAAACCCAAGGTTAACATTGTGGGAGACTGTACAACCATGTCACTGTATAGGTCTCAAAGAGGTACAAATTGAACATAGTTTATGCTCCCATTTCACAATCAACCAATGAGGAGATGAAAAACTTCTACGACTTGTTTTCCATACTCCAAGAAACAAAAAAATTCCAATATCATTCAGGGAGACTTCAATGTAAGACAAATTAATGAAAAATGTATTGGCAAGTACTGACACAAAATACAGAACATGAGGGGTGAAGATCTTGTAAATTTTGCAACAGCAAACAGGTTCAATAATCATGAACACTTCCTTTAAAAACTAAGTCAATAGAAAATTGACTTGGAGGTGCCCCAATCACAAAACCAAGAACAAAATAGACTACATCCTAATGGACAAGAGTGACATGATTAAAGATATGCAGGTCCTGAATCAAGTCAATGTCGCAAGTGACCACAGAATGATAAGATGCAAAATTCAAATGAACCCCTCATCAAACCAGAAGAGAACATCAACAAGCTCAGCAACAATATAACTTCCCTAATTGAAGTATCTAGTATGTCTAAGCCAAAGAGCTCACAAAAGATGAGCAGAAAGAACCAAGAATCCCATGAGAAAACGTAGAAATCTTAAGCCACCAAAAACAATAAGAATGATTGAAGCAACAGAGCTAAACAGAACCATTCAAAAGAAACAAAATGAGGACAAATGAAGATACAAGACAGCAGCTATTGAAAACATTCTTGAAAAAGGTAAAAGTTTCAAAACTATTGGAAAACCTCTTGGTACAGGGAGGAAGCAAATAACTTAGTGTGATTGAAGCGAATGGAGACCTGACAATGGACAGGGACCAAATTGTTTAATGTCCTCTGGAATTTTACAAAAACCTCATTTTCATGAAACCGAGGATGCAGAAAAATGAAGTAGAAATACAAGCTGAGAGTAATCAATTTGAGGATTTCCAAAAGTTACTCTGCAGAAAGTGAGTAAGCCATCAAAGAAAGGAAGGAAAGGAAAGGCCCTTGGACCCGATATCACTAACATTGAACTACTCAAAAAACCTGGAAAAGTCATTACTAGGAAACAAGCTATTCTTTTCAATTTATGCTTCAAGTGAAATAAAGTCCCAGCAGAGTCGAACACCACAAGAAAGAAAACCCGAAAGACCTCAACAACTACTGGCCAATAAGCCTACTCAACTGCATCTACAAACTTCCACAGTGATTTTGAACCGTTTCACCAAAACGCTAGATGAAAAACAACCAGGGGAACAAACTGGCTTTAGAAAAAGCTACTCAACCATAGACCATCTCCATTCAATAAACCAACTAAAAGAGAAAGCAGCTGAACATAGAATGCAACTAGCTGTAGCATTTTTCATTTTGAAAAAAGGCCTTTGACTCGGTGGAAATCCTCTGAGTCATTGACGCAATAGGACCATAAGATTAAACCCAGTATATGTCAGAGTATTGCAACATATCTACCAACACAGCAGTTCCTTCATCAGGCTACATAAAAAATGAATTCTTTCAACAAGAAAAAGGAGTGAAACAAAGTGATACCAGTTCATCCAAACTCTTCACAGCCTGCTTTGACACGATCTTTCAAAACTCAGTCTGGGAACACCTCAGATTTGCCTCTTCGCTACGAACCTTCACAATCTCTAAATAATGCTAGATGAGCTAAATGTAACAAGCGAGAAGGTTGGTCTCCACATGGTCAGCAAAACAAATGTCATAGACAAAAAACACGTTGGGGACAAAGACCGAACATTTGAAATCGAGAAAGTTGATAATTACATCTACCTAGGACAACAAATCTCCATGAAATTTTCAAAAGAAGGAATAGATAATAAAGAATTACACCACATTGGTATACTTTCACCATAGCAAGTGTACATGACTCACAAGAGATCATAAGTGAAAGTGTGGCCAACAGATAGTAAGATGGCGTGACAAACTAGATAAATTCAGAAAGTACTGGCTCTGCAATGCCCATGATAGAGATGTCAGGCAAATCTTGAGGAACATCATTGTCCAATGACGGACACTAAACAGTTGATGACAGTGAATGTGAAAAAATATGAAGAATGATTGAGTCAACAAATGAGACTGGCCAAGTTAATAATAAGATGGAGAAGACCAGCACCAACCCCTATTCCCCAAAACGATCTTGTATCACATTTTCCTGTAAATTTTTGTAAAAATATTTTCTCTCAGAAATAAATAAAGAGGCTTAACCACAGGTCTAAAAAGGCCTTTGATTCAGTGGAAATCCCCAAAGTCATTGACGCAATAGTACCACAGGGTGTAGACCTCGTATATATCAGAGTATTGCAATATATCCACCAATACGGCAATTCCTTGGTCTGCACAAAAACTCCCTTCCACCTAGAAAAAGGAGTGAGACAAGGTGATACCCACTCTTCAAGTGTCTTGAGATGATCTTCCAAAAAACAGACTAAGAACACACAGGAATCAGAAAGGACTGTGAATTCTTAAGTAACCTCAAATTTGCTGACAACATCATCTTCTTTCGTATGAACCTTCATGTTCTCCAAATAATGCTAGATGAACTGAAGGAAGAAATTTGGCCTCCACATGAACTTCAGCAAAACAAATGTCATGTACGGCAAACACGCTTGATCAAGATCTAAATCAAAAACAGAGCAAAAGAAAGTAGACCACATCTACCTAACACGACAAATCTCCATGAAATCCTCAAAAGAAGAAATAAAGCAAAGAATCACACTACATTGGCAAGTTTTCCGTAAAGCAATCGCACAGGACTCACAACATAGATCCCCAGTGATTACATGTGAAATTGAGGCCGACAGAAAGTAAGATGGCATGACAGGGCTTCTGGGGGACCAGCCCGAATTGAAGGCTGTTGGTGTTGGATAAAGTGTCAAAGAAGATCATAAAGTCTTCAAAGGAATACATGACAAAGTCACCCAAGAGAATGAGGTTGACACTAAAGCCATTGGTGAAAGGCACGACATGTGTGGGAAGTGTGACACTGGGGGACCAGGAGTCCCCCGTGTCCTAAAAATTACTATGGTTATTACCAGGGGAGTTATCTGTATTAAAGGGTTAACCTACAACTGAAAAGTAAAGGGTTAATATGTTTTTGAAATACTGTAGGAAGTTGGGAATTACGTGCTTCCAAGTGCGGGAGTCATCAGTCAAGAGTGTGCACCTGCTGTTTCTCAATTTAATGTGTTCTGTCAAATCCCTGGCTTGCAAAAACAAGTACGCTTAGAGAAGTTCTCTTCCTGATTCGATGACCAGATCTTGAGGGAAAGAGTAAAACCTTTGAAAGAAAAGTGGTTTGCAGAGTTCTTGAGGGAGGGGGAAGATAATTAATGATCTTGGATGGACTTGCGTCACGAGACGGATGAGGGTCAATATTTGGGATTTTCTGGAAGGATCAAGATTGCGTCGACGGGAGAGGAGAGAAGGGAAGTTGATTAATTTGTTTGGACAAAGTGACATCACAAAGAAATACAGTGTTGATACCCGGGGCTTAGATAGAAGGGATTTTTGTAACACTGCGAGTAGAGTTGGGGTTCGAGAAGAGAAACGCTACCAGTCTCTCTTGTCAGCCGGTCCGCCTTTGTAACCGTCAACCACTGCTTCCATCAAGTAGACTATCGTTCGTGACATGAGAGACCAGTCAGTTTGACTTAGATGAGAATCGGCCTCCTCTCTTTTCAACTGCGAATAAGCATTTCCCATCTCCAGAGATATTGATAATCAATACTCTATATAAAACAGTTAAACGGAACTTCGACTCGTTGCCTTCTTTTACTAACCCAGTACCACGGCTGGTTTGGTGTAGTTTGTGAGACCATCACTTAGACGCTGAAGGTCTACAACTGTTGCCGCTTCGACCAGGATACACTCCTGAAAGCACAACGGGAAGGCCCGGCCATAGGCGATCACAGCGCAACTGGAAAGAAAAAGACGAGGAGATCAGGGAAATCGACCCCGCCACCAGAAACCGCAGACCAGACGAGTTTTTGCCTTGGGAACCTCGCTGATTGGTTAAGTGATTAGGATTGTGTTCTTGACGATTGTAGATCGATCGTTTTTTTTAAATTTAAATCTTCAAACCTCATTTTTTTTCAATGGAGGGAGAAGCAGTTAGAGAAAGGAAACCCCCACCAGAAGAGGGCCCTGGGGTCGTAGAAGAGCGACAGCAAGGGGTACGATTTTGGGGGCAACAGTTAGCCCAAAATAGAGTCTTTGATAGCCTTATGAGTGGCGTAAGGCCACTGATGTACGAGGGAAAAAAAGGGGATTTTGATGATTGGGCGTTTGATATAAAAAAGAGGTACAGATTGCACAGATTAACGGATGAACAGAGCGTAGATTATGCAGTGAATTGCACGAAGGGAAGGGCAGCCAGGTATGCCCTGAATATCAGGGATGATATCCCGGGAATGAATTTAGCAGAGTTTGAGGGAATGATGAAAGAGAGATTTGTGGGGGAGGAATCAATCTGCAATGCTAGAAGAGCTATGAGGAGAGTAAGGAAGACAAAGGAAAAGGGGTGGAAGGACTTGGCGGATGAAATGTTGGTCCAGGCAAGGATAATTTTTAAGGGGGAGGACGATTTAAGTTCCCCAGTAATACAAAGTCAATTATCATTGGAGTTTCTAGAAAAATTATCGAATTATGTAGACATAAAAAGAGAAGTGTTAAAGGTTAAAACTACAACCCTAGAGGAAGCAGTGAGGGCGGCAGTAGATCATGAGGAATTGACAAGAGAGCTGGTGGCAAGGGACTATGGGGGCCCGGAGGACTGGGAAAGAGAAGTGAGGACGGACGGACAAGTATTCTCCATGAACCATGGCTGGTATACAAACGTTCCTGTGTCGTACGAGTTAAAATGCTACATTTGTGGCGTAGGGGGTCACCGAGCGAAGACTTGCCCCCGAAGGGTGGGCCTGCCGGATGACTTCTACGTGCCCTTTTGCCAGAGATGTAAGAAGAAGGGGTACCCCACTAAATGGTGTGGGAAGCCACCATTGAGAAATTCACCACAGCGACGACCAAGTCTCCAGCCCAGGCAGTTCGACCCCCGCCCTAGGCGGTTCAGTCCACAACGTCAGGACCAGGGAAACGGGTCAGGGCCACCCGCAGTAAATTAGGACGGGTGGCCCCATGGGAGAAACTGAGATGCTGGAATTGTTCCAGGGAAGGGCATGTGATGTCCCAAGCAGACGGCGTAAAAATAAAGATAAACGGAATGGTTGATTTAAAAGTGAAAATAGGGGGAATAGATCGCCTCCATAGATTCTACGTAACTCCTGGATTGTGTAATGAGTTGATACTGGGAGAAGATTGGCTGAGACAGAACAGAGCGAAATTAGATTATGAATCTAATAGCATAACGGTCGGGGGAATGGAGGTTCAGTTGGGAAAGTCTAGAGAGGAGGAGTTGCCTGTGTGTTTAGAGGAGGATGTTCAGATACCATCCAGAACAACTGTGTCCTGTAAAGGAATTTTGGAAATCCCGTCGGAAAGAGCCGAAGTAGACTACCTATTAGAGCCTGTGAAGGAATTTGATTTTGAGGAGGAAATCACAATGTGTGAAGTGGTCACTAAGGGCAAAAGAGTAGTCCCATTATTGCTAACGAATACGACTTGTCGAACGGTGAAGTTGGATAAGGGGGAGAAGGTTGGAGTAGCTACCCCTGTGAGAAAGTGGAATAATCCGAGGGTTGTAAATAGGCAGAATCAAAATGAAAGAGTCCCCAGAATAGATACTAATGAGGTACATGTAACTGAAGAAAATAGACGAAGTATTGAAGGACTGTTGAGAGCCAACAGAATGATAATAGCAAACTCGGATGAGGAGTTGGGACGTACTAGAACAGTAGAAATGACTATAGATACTGGGGATCACCCCCCAATAAAGAAAAGACCATATAGGACCCCCATGCATAAAAGAAAAATAGTCGAAGAGGCAGTAAGAGAGATGGAAAAAGCGGGGATAATAGAGCGATCTAATTCTGCGTGGAGTTTCCCAATAGTAGTGGTGGACAAGAAGAATGGGGGGCACAGGTTCTGTGTGGATTTCCGAGCCCTGAACGCTATAACTAGACCGATAGCTTTCCCCCTTCCCTTGAGTGTTGATATACTAGCACTGCTAGGGCAGGCTAGTTACTTTACAACCCTTGACCTCCGTAGTGGATTTTGGCAAATTTCCTTGCGGACTGACCATAGGTTGAGGGCTTCTTTTGCGTACCACATGGGATTATACCAATTCAGGGTAATGCCCTTTGGTTTGGCAAACGCCCCGGGGGTGTTCCAGCAATTGATGTCCATAGTGTTGGCAGGGATGGAACAATACGCTATGACATATATAGACGACATTTTAATATTTCCAAAATTGGCAGATGAACACCTTCGGCACTTGCAACTAGTATTCGACAAATTAAGGGAGCACGGACTAAAATTGAAACTGCCAAAATGTCAGTTCATGAAAAGAGAAATGAAGTACCGTGTTGGAACACGTACGCTCACAGCTAGCTCAATTGCAATGTAGGGACAAAGATAGAAGGGATTGGACAAGAATTATGTTAAAGGCAGAGTGAAAGATTTGGGCCAAAGTCCTGACAAACTGCTTGCAGACTGTGCTGGGAAGTCTAATTAGTCCCAGTCAGACTATTTCAGTGAAGGGGAGAACTATACAAAACAACCTGCATTTGGGATGCACAATAGTTGAGAAAGTCAACAAAGGAGCAGTACTGATCTAAATAGATCAGTCAAAAGCTTTTGATAGAGTTGACAATTGTTTTTCACTTTTGGATTAGCCTCCTGGATGTGTCTTTCAGGGCTATGCTAGAAGTAAAAAGTGTTAGGTTGAGACCTTTCAGGTTGTAAAGTTTATCCTCTTTTGTCTATGCTCTATGTTTCTGAGCGAGAGCTTTTTTGTGCAGGCGAAAGGCAAATCCAGTCCCATACGGAATAACACTGCCTGGTGTTGCCAAGTTGGCCAGGTACTCAGTCTATGTTGACAACGTAAACTTGCTTGTAATAAGCAATGCTGAGATTAAAGTAGTCAGCAAAGAAATGAGGAGGTATAAGACAGTAATCACTGGCTAGTTTGCATGTATATGAATACTGTGCTACAGTTAATTTTACTTTCCCCGTCTTTTGTCCCAGGCAATGCCAGGAACTTCTGCTAATTTTATCTAGAATGAAAAATTTTTTTAAAGAAGCAATGTACCTATGACCAATTGGTGCAGACTAATCCAGGGACAGTCCCAGAATATTTGGTCCTTGATCCCCACAGAACACCTTCTTCAATTCCTTAGATTCTTTTCCCATCACTTGAAACATACATAAGCAGAGAAAAGCAGCAGAATATAGAATGCCACCAGCTGTAGCATTTTTGACTTCAAAAAAGCCTTTGATTCTGTGGAAATCCTCAAAGTCATTGACGCAATAGTACAACGAGGTGCAGACCTTGCATATGTCAGAGTACTGCAACATATCTACCAATACAGTTCCTTCATCAGGCTACATAAAAACTGAACCTTTTCGACTATAAAAAGGAGTGAAACAAAATGATACCAGTTCACCCAAACTCTTCACAGCCTGCCTTGATATAATCTTTCAAAACTCAGTCTGGGAACACCTCAGATTTGCTGATGACATCATTTTCTTTGCTAAGAATCTTCACGATCTCTAAATAATGCTAGATGAGGTAAATGAAACAAGCATTAAAATTGACCTCCACATGAACTTCAGTGAAACAAATGTCATGTACAACAAAAATGTTGAGGAAAAGACATTTGAAATCAAAAATGCAGATCTAGAGAAAGTCGACCATTACACTCTACCTAGAACAACAGATCTCCATGAAATTTCCAAAAGGAGAGGGGAAAAAAAGATAAAGGATTACACTGCAATGGCAAGTTTTCATGACTCACAATGTGGGCAAACAGGGATCATATGTGAAATTGTGGCCAACAGAAAGTAAGATGGCGTGACAAACTAGATAAATTCAGAAAGTACTGGCTCTGTGATACCCATGATAGAGAAGTCTGGTGAATGTCTATGTCCAACGATGGAAGATGGTGAAAAAAAAATATGAGGAATGATTGAGTCAACAAATGAGACTGGCTAAGTTAATAATAAGATGGAAAAGACCAGCACCAACCCCTATACCTAAAAATGATCATGACACATTTTACTGTAAAATTTTAGTAAAAACAATTTTTTCAGAAATAAATAAAAAGGCATTACTATAGTCAATGACCAGTAGAAGCCTGATTTGTTCATATTCAGAAAAAATTCACACATAACAACCTCCATTTAAAAGAGAAAAAAATTGTAGAAAGGAAAAAAATTTACGGATTTGGACGACTACTATTTACACTTCGGAATTTCATAATTTTCCAAAATGGCTTTGATTTGCAGATGTTCAATGTTGAACAGACCATATAAATAAAAATAGACCATATAAATAAAAAGGCAGTAGCAGAGCCAATGCCATATTTTCTAGGATCATTTCAGCCACCAGACTAGAGTTATTTGATCAAAAAAAAGATAGGATACGTTTATTGATATTGGGTTTTCCAATTCCTGGTCTGTTAGCTATAGAGACAATTATGTCTTGGACAATTCGACTGGTTTTGAATTTTTCTGGACTAACTTTTTTTTTCTGAAGGCAGATAATAATTCAATGGGGAAAGTGAGAATTATTTTTTATCTTGTATGCTTCACTATTTCATGCTGGCTATAAAAAAATTTGTTGCAAAAATTTTCTGGACTTTGTTTTCTAGTTACACCATAAATCTCAGTCGGTAATATTGGCCAAGGGCCTAGGTTCAGCCGTAAAGACCTCATTTAAAGGAACAACCCCCCCCCCCAAAAAACAAAGTGAAAATGGGGCCTCTCCGAGTCAGTGGAAGAAGCTCCAGCCCCCAATTCATTGAACAAAGTGCAAGAACAAATGCAAAAGGTGGTGGACTGTTGAGGAGAATTATAAAGTCTTCAAAGGAATACATGATAAAGTCACCCAATGAAATGGAGGGATATTACAGCTGGTGGTGAAAGGCACAACATACGGGAGGGGGGGATATATTGTTGCAAACACTGGGAGTGTGTCAAATTGACCACAAAAGATCTGTAGACGAAGGACAGTCTGATCTAAGTAGGATACTTGGAGCATAGGGGAACAAGGGTGAGTACGTTTGAAGTAACAAGTTACGTGTGGGGAAAACACCTGGCCACATGCTTACTTCAATATAGGAAGACAATTGAGGCTTCACTGAATAAAATGAACACGGAATGGAGTTTCAAAATGATAGTCGATTGAATTGCCTTCAATTCAATTCCATCCTGTAATCTTTAGATGTAGAGGGCTGGAAGCAGCCAGAGGAGGCACCCCGCCAAAAGACCAATTATTGAGACTACAGGTTCCAATCTGTCTGCCTCTGTTGATAACTAAGCAGACAAGGCCATCACTTCCAGCCAGAAAGTTCAGACAGCAATAGGAAAACATCTTTGCCCCATGCTCCCCAACAAAACAACCATCTCCAAAGAAGACACCAGAGAAAAAGAGGAGTGGCAGGTTGTAGGGGGACACGGAAAGAAGGGTCAAAAACAACACCCCAGCCACAGATAACAACGAGGGTACCATCTGAATTGCTCCCGCCCCCCCAAACATACGTGGAAAGTATAAAGATTAGCAGGGCCAGTCCGATGAAAGACAAGAGGGAAGCCACAATTACTTTACATGACAAATTAAGGAAAAGAAAAGATATCAAAGAGAACCAGGCACTCGAGACAAAGATCTCATCTGCACCCTCCTCTCTCAAGAAAGCACCACCAACACCTCCAGTGCTTACACATAACAAAAAAGAAAGATATACAAACCAAAGATTATTGGGGGGGAAGATGTCTGCAGGGTAGGCTTGGACACATTGACTCACGAGGACATGCCTCCATAGGTTTTAGAAATTAAGATATTTGTGGAACTTTAAATTTGTGGACCCAGATGAAAAATAGTGTGGAAGACTCCATGAACTTCACAAAGACCCAAAGACTACACACAGCAGTAGAAGTCAGTTCAAGTACCTGGCAGATATGAGTTTTGTTCAAGATGGCTCCGGAGGCTTTTGAAATGTCAAAGCCAGTGATCAACAACAGTGGAGAAAAAGCTGAAAACACTGGAGAAATTCTGTTCATGCAAGGCCCAAATTTTTGTTCACCCCTCCCAGTATAGGGCTGCAAAAATAACACAACCAAGAGACATAAGTAGCTTAACCCCGGACAGCACCATGAAGACTGAAATGGGGCAAAACTCTTTAGGACTAGCTGTTGAGGTGACACATTTTTATTGATTAATGTTTATGCACCCAATAGTCAAGTGGAGTAAGTTGACATTTTTTAGTAAATCAATCCCTTTATGATGATATCAAGATAGATAGTCTTTGCGGGTGATTGGAATGATGTACTCCATCGATTTACATTGCAAGGGTAATAGAGAGGGTAATACCAACATCTTCAATGTGATTCCATTGACAGAATGGATCTTGTCGATAAATACCAAAATGAACACTACAATAAAGTATTTGGGACTTGAACCCTAAGTGGCAACCCAAATACTTACCTTGATCGAGGGTTAGGAAAGTTGCTGTAGAGCTCTTAGAGTGTCCAAGTTCCCATCGAGTAGCATATTTGGATCATAGACAAGTCAGGGTCCGATTAAATATAGGTATGGTTAAAGCTAGGATGACGGGTTACTGGAAATTTAATGCATCCTTACTGGATGAGAAGGATTGCCAGGGCCAGTTAACATTAACATTGAAGCGGGAATTGACAAGGGCGGTGATTGGAAATATGTGGTGGGATAGACTTGAAAATAAGATTAGGTTGTTTACTGCCAACTCAAATGAGATAGATCAGCGGAACAGATGGCATTAGAATTTAGAGTAGAACAGGTGGTTCGTAATGGGGATGTAACTGAATTAGACATAGCCAAAGCAAAGTTGGCCTCTATGCCTAACAAAGAGGATCAAACCCTTGTAGTTAGATCATGGTTAAAAAAAATGTCTCCCAAAAGGAATATGCATGCAGAACAATTTTAGTGGGCTTCAGGTCAATACATAGCCAGTGTCAACACTTGACTACAAACGAAGGCATTTTCTTCTAATTCCAAGGAACTTTTTGTGGTCTGATTTTTGTCTCTCAACTATGTTAAACTTAGAGTTGAAGATTTGGGTATGTAGTCCTGACAAACAGCAGGCAGATTTTGCTGGGTAGTCTGATTAGCCCCAAACAGACTTGTTCTGTGAAGGGGAGGACCATTCCAAAACAACCTGAATTCGGCATGCACAATAGTTGACAAAAGAGCCACGCTGATCTAATTAGACCAATCCAAAGCTCTCAATAGGGTGGACCATCACTTCCTGAAGTCTATCTTATCTACAGCCGGCCTTGGCCAAGACTTTCGCTCCTGGATTTGTCTCCCAATGCTATGCTGGAAGTAAATGGTATTAGGTCAAAACCCTTCTAGTTGACCAGATCAGTTTTTTTTTTTTTAAAAAGCAAGGCACCTGTGACCAATTGGTACTGACTAATCCAGGGATAGTCCTAGAGTATTTGGTCCATGATCCCCCCAGAACACCTTCTTCCATTCCTTAGAATCTTTTCCCATCACTTGAAATGTACATAAGTGACCATTAGCATCAACAAAGCCAAGTATATTTTATCCATTCCAAACTGGACGATACCATTTTATATCCAGAACACCAAAGTTGCGAATCTCTTCGCAAATCACCAGGAAACTAGCCATTCTTTTTAACTTATACCTCAAAAGTCCAAAAAGAGTGGAACATCATAATCATAATGCTGTTCTACGAGAAAATGAACCAGAAAGACCGTAACAACTACAGGCCTACAAGTCTACTCAACAGCAGCTACAAACTCTTCACCAAAGTGATAACCAATTGAATCACCGAATTGCAAGAAAAATAACAACCACGGGAACAAGCTGGCTTCAGAAAGAGCTACTCAACCATTGTTCCTCTCCATTCAGTGAACCAACTTGAAGAGAAAGCAGCAGAATATAGAATGCCACCAGCTGTAGCATTTTTGACTTCAAAAAAGCCTTTGATTCTGTGGAAATCCTCAAAGTCATTGAGGCAATAGTACAACAAGGTGCAGACCTTGCATATGTCAGAGTACTGCAACATATCTACCAACACAGTTCCTTCATCAGGCTACATAAAAACTGAACCTTTTCGACTATAAAAAGGAGTGAAACAAAATGATACCAGTTCACCCAAACTCTTCACAGCTTGCCTTGACATGATCTTTTGAAACCTAGCTATTACCCTCTTTGCGAAGAACCTTTACAAATGCTAGATAAACAAAATACTACAAAAAGGAAAGCTGGCCTCCACATGAACTTCAGCAAAACAAATGCCATGTATAAGAAACTTTCTGGGTTCAAGACAACGTTCAAAATTGAAAACGCAGACCTTGAGGAAGTCGACCTATGCATCTACCTAGGACAACAAATCTCCATGAAATCCTCAAAAGAAGAAATTGGGCAAAGAATAACACTACACTGGCAAGCATTCGCTATAGCAAGCTCACATGACACACAGCCTGGATCCTCAGGGATTATATGTGAAATTGTGGCCAACAGAAAGTAAGATGGCGTGACAAACTAGATAAATTCAGAAAGTACTAGCTCCGCGATAACCATGATAGAGATGTCTGGCGAATGTCTATGTCCAACTACAGGTGCTAAACAGCTGATGACGGTGAAGGTGAAAAAATATGAAGAATGATTGAGTCAACAAATGAGACTGGCCAAGTTAATAATAAGATGGAAAAGACCAGCACCAACACCAATACCCGAGAACTATCTGGCGTCATATTTTCCTGTAAATTAAAGAGGCATTACCATCGCCAATGCCAGATTTTTTAGGATCATTTCATACCAGTAGAAGACCAATTCGTTCATGTTCGGGAAAAATTCAGATATAACTTTATAATTTAAAAAAAAAAATAGATATTTTGTTGAAAGGAAAAAATATACAAGATTGGAGAACTCCCATTTACACTTTGAAGAGTTAGATGGAGAAAAGGCAGATGCAAAGAGTATTCAATAATTCAAGATGACTTTTATATGCAAGTGCTCAACACAAAATAGACCAGACATAGATATCTGACCCTAAAACAGTAGGATAAGTTTGTTAATATTTGGCCTGGTGTGTTAGCTATAGAGACAATTATATCTTGAACAGTTCGAATTTTTTGACTAACTCTTTTTCTCTACTCACAGATAATGATTCTAATGTAGAAAGTGAGAGTTATTTTCATCTTGTATGTTTCACCATTTTGTGCTGGCTATGAAAAAAATTTATCGAGAAAATTTTCTGGACTTGGTGTTTTCTGGTCCACTATCATTTCAGAAAAAAAAAAAAAAAAAAAAAAAGTGAGAGTGGAGTCCCTCCAAATTAGTGGACCCCCACCCCACACTCTGTCGAGTGACTCGCAAGAGCTAATTCAAGACGCAGCTGGGTGAAAGGGGAGGTGGGTGCTTCTGGTGGGCCTGCCCAGATTGAAGGCTATAGATAAAAGAACTGTGTCAGTGTTGGTGAGGGACAAAAAGTCGAGGAGGATTTTGAAGTCTTCAAATGGATACGTGATCAAGTCACCCAGTGGAATGGGGGAAACATTACATCAATCAGTGAAATGCACAACGTTCAGGGTATGGATGCATTGTTGTGAACACTGGCTGGAAGTGTGTCAAATTAACCACAAAAGATCTGCAGACGAAGGACAGCCTGATTAAAGTAGGATACTTGGGACAGAGGCAAATGAGGATAGATATGTTTGAAGTACCAAGTCATGTGTTGGGAAAACACCAGGCTGCATATTTCCTTCAATTTGGAAAGATAATTGCGGCTCCATCGATCAAACAGCAATGGAATTCTGACATAATTGCGGATCCCAAACTTTTTCAATGTGGGGGGGGGGGGCAGAAGCTGCCAGAGGAGGAGGAGGAGGCCCCCTGAAAGACCAATTATTGAGACTCTAGAAGCCATTCTGTCTGCCTCTGCCAATAAACAAATAGACAAGGCCATCACTTCTAGCCAGAAAGTTCAGATGACAATAGGAGAACATTTGCCTTCACAGTCAACAATGCAACCATTACCAGAGGAAACAGAGGAGTGGCAGGTTGTAGATGGGAACAGAAAGGGTCGAAAAACAACACCCCAGCCACAGATAATGGCCAGAAGTCCTAAGTGGCCCCATGAACATACATGGAAAGTACAAAGATTAGCAGAGCCAATGCCAATCCGATGAAAGGAAAGAAGGAAGCCACAACTACTTTATGTGACAAATTCAGAAAAAGGAATGAAGATAAGGAGATCCAGGCACTGGAGACAAAGATCTCATCTGCATTCACTAGCCTCCCCTCAAAAACACCCACCTGAAGATTCTCCCTTAAAAAAAAAAACTGTCCTCCCGCAAGAAAACACCAGCACAATCAATGCTTATACAAAACAAAAAAGACAGACAAACCAAACACAAGTCAGGGGATGTCAGCCGGGTAGACTCGGACACATTGACTCATAAGGATGTGCCTCCACATTCAATGGAGCAAGACTTCTTGGGACCAGCGACCAGGGTGACATGTTTCAATTGACGGATTTAATGCACCCAATTGCCAAGTGCAGCAAGTCAACCTTTTTTGAAGAATCAATCCCTTTATGACATCGTCGGAACAGATATTTTTAGCAGGTGATTGAATCCTTGATCCTGATTTACATTGCAGGGGAAATAGGCAGGAAAATATTAACAACTTCAACATGATTCTGTTTCATGATTTGAATAATAGGATGAATCTTGTTGATAAATACTGAAATGAACAGCCCAATGAAGTGGTTTGGACTTGGACCAAAAGTGGCAACCCAAATGCGAGGCAACAGTCGAGTTACCTGAAGCATTTCTTGAACAAGCTAAAGGCAAACCCGGTCCTATGTGGAATAACGTTGCCTGGTGGTGGATGGTGGAAACCCTTCAGGTTGACCAGATAGGTTTGTCAAGGTTGTCCACTTAATTTTTTTCACTTAGATCTGATATAAATGTTCATGTTCTATGAGGAAACATCACATTAGTTCACATGTATATGAACATTGTGCTGCACTTTATCTTACTTCTCTCACCTTTTGTCCCAGACAATGCCAAGAACTTCTACTTGTTTCATCTGAAAAATGTTTTCTTCAAAAACCTGCCTCCAATGGGTGCTGACCAATCCAGGGATAGTCGGAGAATATTTGGTCCAAGATCCGCGCAGAGCATGTTTCAATTCCTTAGATTCTTCTCCCATCACATGAAATATACATCAGTGATCATCAGTATCAACAAGGCCAAACGTAGGATGCCCATTCAGAGCCGGATGATACCACTTTATATTCAAAATATCCGAATGGCCAATCTCTTCACAAATCGTCAACGGTGCTTCAATCGACTCAGGGTCCACCTCAAATAGATACAGGTCTCCAACACGAGAATTATGCGAAGGATTATCATCAGCCTGAGAAGAAATTCAAAGAAAAAAATAGAATAAGCACATGTTCATTGAAAATACAGCAAAGAAATGTGCACTCTGCTTGAAAGAAAAACTAAGAATAATATTTTCTAAAAAGAATAAATTATTACATAAAGGAACTGAAATGTAGACACGAGAATGAATATTTGCAAAGAACATGAAAAATTAAAACAACTTTAATGACTAGCAAAGAAGAAGAAAATGTAAACAAACCAAACACTAGAAAAGCAGACATATAAAATAAATAATGAATAAAAACAACATTACACCCAAAATTTAAAATTCACAGATGCCACAATCCAAATATTCAAAACATTGAAAATATAAACGTATCATTTTAGTTTGAATCTTGAAGTATATGATTATCTACCTATCAATATATGCACAGCTTTTTTCTGAGAAAAAGTCATCAGATAGGAATTCAAATATGTCTGAATTTTTTTCAAAAGCATTAAGTAGTGGTTGAATATTTCATTTGCTAATTCTCTTCGTCATAATTTATCAAATAATTTCAAACCAATATTGAATAAGAAAAGCAACTCCCGTCTTTTCATATCTTTGGGCAGCTCTTCAAAGAGATAGGCTTAAGATGGACGTTTACAAAAAAACTAAGGTATTTTTCCCAAAATTGCAATTAGATACTTTTTACATTTTCTGATATTTTTGTTGAAATATTTTCTAGAAATAAACTTATTTCCTAATTTCCTCAGAGTTGTGAAAATATTTAGAAAAATTTTGATATTTTTAGAAAGAATAAAATAAAAAAAAAGAATGATCACCACAATTCTTTCGTGGTAATTTTTTTTTGCTCAGAACGAACCGAGAATAATTCCAAGGGAAGTAACTCCGATTATTTTCTCAGTGAAAGAACCGATTCTACATTATTTCATAGACCTAGCCGTTGTTTCTGGTACTTGCAAGATGGTATGGTACACCTTCTTACCTGTACGCCCATTTCACTTGTGCCTTCTACAAGTTGATAATTACCAACAAGTAAAAGATTTTCATTGTCTGTGACTGGACACCATTCTACAGAATCAGCATAATGCTTTGTCTTGAACTTCTGTACTGTCTTTGTCGGCATCTCTGAGTCACAGCTGAGCCACCTAAAAATACAAAACAAAGTTTCTTTTCCAATGATTGATTTGAGAGTTCATAGTTTAATCCTGCATCTGTTTGATGAGAGTCTCATCAGGTACACAATTTTAGTGAGAAGACGTTTTCATGTATGTAACAAAGATGATGATGATGTTAATTGATCTGCCATTTATTAAGTGAAGAGAAAGAAAAACAGACACTATAATCACGGTGGTGAACCTATGACCCTTGTGCACAAGATGGTATGTGAAAATATCTTTTTGGCATGTGGGAAATATAATTTTTTGTTGGTGATTTTATTGAGAATTTTTTTTTTCCCCAATTGGCCACCTAGTCACCTCAGACTTTTTAAAGAAAGCCTCCAAGCATTTCATCATTTTTTTCCATAAAATATTTTACAATATATAAAAATTGATAATCCACTGCTACAAAATTCCAAGGGACAGGTTAGGTGAATGCTATCAAAAAAGTTTACCACCCCTGTACATTTATGCAAATAGCTTCTTCTGAAGAACATCTGCTTTTTCTCAAATGAACTCCCTTCTGAATGTTTTTCTGACAACTGCAATCTCCACATTTTTAAATCCAGTGTGAACAATCGCTTTTCCCAATGTTGGTCATTTTTTCTCAATTCTCTTATTACTCTTTCATGTTTTAGTGTTTTTAACTCCAAGTCATTTTCACATCAATAAGCTAAGTTAACATTTTTTTTCACTGTTTTTAATACTGTGGCAGAAATAACTCCCTTCTTACTAATTCTTTGATGTGAATAGTGCCTGAAAGACCTTGCTTCAGGTGACTAAAAGTAAACAAAAAGATAAATAAATAAAAAAGATACCGTAGGAGTACTGGAGTTGATGCAATTAGAACAGCTTTTTTTTGTAATGAGTGTAGTGCCTGTCAAAAAATGACGAGTATTTACATAAAGATCAGCACTTTTGTCTAGGATGAGAGTATCTGTGTGCTCTGGCTAGGATCAAAGTGTTGCTCCCCAGTATTTGCATTTAAGATCAGAGTGTAGCATCTGCATGCTCATTGAAAAATGTTACACAAAAAAATACATATGTATTGATACATTTCACGTATGTGGACTATTATTACTTGCTAAGATTAGCTTGGTCTGTGATAACACTAAATGAATAGGAAGATTGACTTGCAATCTTCCAATTGATCAAGGGTGTATTTGTTTAGAAGACTGGCAGTTGAAATCCTAAACCTCACATCTGTCACCAGGGGTAAATATACAGCCATCTCAGTGACAAGGCAGGCTACAAAAAAATTAGAAACTGTCTGCATTCTGAAACTCTGGAACATAATATAAATTCAAGCTATATATTTGCCATGTAAATAAACAAGTATTTTTTTAAAAAAAGGGGCATATTTGTATTGGTTAACTGAGAATCATACCTTTAGTGCAGTACTTCTTGAACTGGTGAATGAATTTCTTTTTAGAAGTGAATAAAACATGAGGGCTAGATGACTTAATTTACTTAAATATTCAACTGAGGTTAAGATTCTATTTAGTTTACCTAGGTGACAAAATTGAAATTTTTTTTAGATATGTCCTCAAATTCTAATAAGATGCTTTTCAATCAGTTTGACCCAGTTATGTTAACCTGCCGATATAGGAAGGAAGGAAGAGGTGTAATGTCATTAATGGTGTGACATTATCAAGAAATCAACAGCTGACAATATCATGATCGAATGTACGAGTTTAGCATTTTCGTTTTAAAAAGAAGCCAAAAATTGACGATTTTTATAGAAAATAATACTCTTCAAATATTTCCATAATGAAATATTTTACAAGTATGAGAATCAATTGATTCAAAGAAAAATTATATGCTCTTCTTCCTCCTCCACCCGCTACTTCTACCAAGGAGGGTGGGTGTATCGTTGAACGTATGGCCCTTGTCTTAATCCATTAGACCCTAAAACTTTCTCAAATTTGTTGGTTTTTAGAAAAAAAAAAATTTTTTTTAAGGTTCTATTTAAACTGTAACTGTATTAGAAAACTGGTCCATCACTTTTCGTCCATTGTTCAGGAACTATTCTTCGAAGTACTTAGTACTTAGCTTGTAAAGGCTGTTTCGCTTGTATTTTAATAACAATGCATTCATTGAGGTTCAGTAGACAACGCAGGCCTGCCCGAGGATGCGTGTGCATCTCCTTCCCTGGTCAGACCCTCAGTCCCACAATTCTGGACAGACCCACGCGCAATCTCGGACAGGCCTGCATCCCCAACCAAAAAAAAAACAAAAAAAACAAACAAAAAAACTCGATGACCACGATGAAAGTCTCCGATAATGGTGAAGGTTCGCTATCGATTCGTAAATTCAATATCGAAGGGAGTCAGCAGCAGACGCATAAGCTAACGTGATCGGTTATCTCCCTTTGATATTGAATTTACGAACTGGTAGCAAACCTTTACCAAAAAATTACTTGAACTGATATTTCTATAACAAGAGCAAAACTTGACGGAATGAGCAAGGCGAAGTAACATGTTTACAAGCCTCAATTCTGTACAATGGACAGGAAGTAACGACCCAGTTTCACTTTATCATCATTGTAGAGAGAAAAAAATCTTCATAAAACCTTAACGAATATACAAATTTCTCAAAAAATTAACAAATTCCTCGAAGGTTTCAAGGTTTCATGGACTATTTAGTAGTAATGAACGTACAAGAAATATCATTTCTAAAAACTAAAAATTAATTTTGAAGTTCTCAGACAGTTATTTGCTATGCAAAAGTTCAAGGACATTTTTGTGTTCATTTTTTTGTCACCCCAGTATTTTTTCCCTTGAATAGTAGGATGTTCAGAAATTGGAATGGAATGAACACTTCAGTTTAAGGTTTATGAAGCACGATGCGTGTTTTACTTATGCAAAAAGACTTTATACATCTCGGAAAAAAGGTTATATACTTCGGAAAATTATGACTTGCAGAATGTTCAACTATGTATATTGAAGATTCTAGAAGTCTAAGTTTAGTTTTCCGATAATGAACCGAAGAATTTCTTTGACATGGAAGAAAAATCTGATTTCCAAATGAAGACTGTTTTCTCTCAACGACCAGATGAGTAATTTAGAAATTACACAATTTTAAAAAAAAAGAATCAAGTTTAAACGATACGTAAAACTTTTTTCATAGGAAACTCTTTTCACTCAACACTGTTTCAGGCGTCCAACCAGAAGATTATCTAAAGATTAATTGTATTGTGCCTACAACCATAAACAATGAAGAATTCAAATGACTGAAAGAAGAAAAAAAAGAAAGAGAAAAGAATTACGAATTACATGAACTTTTTTTCAGGAAAAAAAACTTACTTCTTTTAGTGACTTTAACGGGAATTCGTGGTCGCAGCATGGAGGCGAAGATAAGATGAGATATCTTCCTGGGGACAGCGAGTTATCTACCCTTGAACTCATTTGGTCAGAGAAAGATAACCAGCGAAAAGTTGAAAGCTCATATAATTTAGTCGTGGACCAAACTTTTAGTAATCTTTGGATTTAGGTGTGAGCGAATTTCAACTATTGAGAAAATCGACTACAGATGCACAAAATGACATAATGAATAAATGAAATTGATGTAATAAAAGTTTACCCGGAGAAATTTGAGAGTTTTCACAGAGAAAGATGAAATTCTAAATTGGCCATTTTGAATGGCTCGAAGTGGCTAGATTTTCACCGTTGTTCAGATAATGTTATTCTCGATCTAGGAAAAAAAATACCTTTTTCCAGCAATCTTTTGGTTGAAGAACCCTTGCCGTTTTATTGTGGCTAAAAGTATAATTTTACAACACATTGACCAGATATTGATTCAACGATTGAAACGATAGCCATTAATTGATTTTTATTTTGTTGTAAAGTATTATAAAAATTGAAAAATCTGTGCATTGAAACGTTTTATTTAAATCAAATAATTTCTCTTTAATCTTTTTTTTTTTCTTTCACATAACCATTAGATAATTTCATTGGTCACTTTTTAGATTAAAAAGTAACGATAATACAAATTTTGAAATTACGTTAATAATGATAATACCCGCGTATCAAGAACAGCTCGGCTTGAAGTAATTGAACGAAATTAAAAAGCAACCACCTTGTACTTAATAGAGAGAAATAACGATGGAGGAATTGGAAAGAGGAAAGTTTTGCTTGCAAAATAAGAGTTTTATGGGACAAAACAAATTGTGTTGCCACTTAATAGTCTTTTGAAAGTGATGTTGAATGTCCGCGATGCAGAATTTTCTTGGAGTTCTATAAATGCTGATTTTTGTTGCTTTCTTGTACTTGACCCTTTCCCCACATAAATGTGTGGAATCTTTGAGTGTTTACGCAAGAGGTAAAAAGTGTTAGTTAACTTTTGGGCAGCGAAATTCAGTCTCCCAACGAACAGATTTGCAAATGCTACTAACTAAATTCAGACGAAGGTCGGCATTTACGAACCTTCCCATTCCTCAACCAAGTTCCTGTGATATATGTTTAATTGGTCAAAAAAGTGGGAGAAATTGCCACATGACAGTTCCCTACTACATCCACACTTAACTTGGGTGCTGCTGGTTTATCATTTTGTATTTTTTTGATTATTGGTGGGGAAAATTGGCACTTTTTCCCAATGAGGTTTTGATTCTCTTTTTTGCACAAACTACGAAGACCCCTGAGGTCTATAAAAAAAAAAAAAAAAAAAAAAAAAAAATATCAGTTACAAGCTGAAAATCACTCAACAATGTAAGAGGCGACAATTCTATTTATGATAAATAATCTCATCAATAATTTGAGGATAATTAATTTCACAATTTTTTCAATACTCAATTCTTATAATGTAGAAAATTAAATCTACCCAATAGCCATTTTTATAAGATCTAGTCATTTTAAAAATAGCCGTACCTTATGCATTAGTGCTAAGATTTCCAGATGAAAGGAAAGTTTTCAAAGAGAAAGATTCTGTAATTTGATTTCCAGACGATTTAATCTCTACAGATCATCGAGGTGTGACTGTCCTCCGCTGTGCTCTGATGAATCATAGAATCAGACGTTGCCTTTGTATTGTCCTCAGGAAGTATTAGCTCATCCGGAATGGTTTGAGGGAATCTGTCAAGCAGGGATTTAATCTTTGACATATGAAAGTTTTCAAAAAGAAACACGTCTGTTCTGACAGATTTGTGGGACAAATATGTAAATGAATTTGTCCCCCCCCCCAAAGTTCTCTAGATAATATGGATGGATAAAAAAGTTAAATGAATAATTATAAATAGTAAATATAGCATTTAATTGTTAGTTTCAATGTTTTATCAGTTGCAATCAATTGTCCTGTAACGGTGTTTATTTTTGTCCATTTTAGGCAACTGTAGTCGATTTCATCAACAGTTGAGAAAACATCCCCCTCCCAGTAATTTTTTGTAATTTCAATTCATAAGGCCTTCATTACCTTCAGAGACTAATTTATTTTTGAAGATTTTCAAGTCATTTTGTGATATAAACACAAAATTTGGTACACTAATAGCTAAAGACATCATGAATTTTTGATATGTTACCAATGGTATTCATTTCAAAATGACTGCTAGTGACAACTGTTTTCAGATCAGCTTTCCTATCAGCAATAGATATAATCTGATATTGAGATTATGAATAGTTGAATTTATCATACATAGTTTTTAGAAATTACCACTTGAAAAATACATGCAAATCGTTGAAAATTCAAGATGAGCCCCTATGACTGGTATGAAAATTGTAGTTGCAATTAAGTTGTGTAAACAAGTTTCATATGGATATTGGTGTGAAATCCTACAATTTTATGATGCAGAATTTGAATTTCAAATTTTAGAAGCTTCCTTCTATTTCACAATTCAAGATGACCACCATGGTAATAATCTTGAATTGTGTGATAGGAAGCATTTGATTAATTCTAAATTTCCAAATTTGAATTTGTAATGAAAAGTGCACGACATATGATTCACCAATATCATCTATATCAGACTAGTTTACACAACTTTATAGCAATAATAATTCAGCTCTTCTCAGCATAATTTGATAATCACCCAAGGTGTTTCTTTGGTGGTAAGCTGAACTTTGAACCATGTATATATGGATCCGACAGGTAGACTGAGCATGCTAGATGTTATCATAATAGATGAGTTTTCTCTAATTAGAATTTGTGTACCCAACCTCCAAAGGTATCAATGTAACCTTTCTGGGGTAAAATGACCCCTTCATGACATCAATCATGTAATTTTAGCAGGTCATTGGAATTCTGTCCTTGATCCTAACTTTGAATTCGGAGATAAAACAGGAATCTAAAATTTGACTACATGGAACTTTTCAATACAGAAATAAATACCTCAGAGGTAGTGTGAAGTTAGACCAGCAAGAGCAGTTTGAATTCAAATCAACACTGGTTAAATCAATCAATTATTAGTTAGAGAGCCGATGTAGGGCACATAGGGTGTGCAAATTTCCATAGTTCAGCTAATTCAGATCATAGGCTCATCAGTGTCCAAATAAGATAGAATGGCTAGCTACAAGAAATTCTATACATTCTTATTGGGCGAGAAAGATTTTCAGGACAAGTTGATATTAATGATCCCCCATCTCAAAAGTTCAGACTGAAAAATAAAGAAAATGATTTAACAATTTGAGGCTGGCAATAGCCGCAAAAAAAAACAAGAGGAAAGATTTCTTTTCTAATTGCGTTTTTATTTGTATAAAAATTGATGACATGAAGTGAAGATTTTCTGCTTTTTCTTCAAGACCACTTCTTTGGAACAAATTACAAATGAATGTGGCCATTTTTCACAAAAATACACAAAAACTCCAGAATTGAACACACAAATGAATATAAAAAGAACAATTCGATATTTGAAGAAGTGGCCCCAAAAAGTCAACATGGCCATCAAAAAATAGTTTGAAAGGCTGTTTTCAGTAGAAAGATATTGAAAAAAATTATAAGAAAATTTATGGACTAGAAAATTATTTCAATCGAAAAGTACGTACTTCATCCGATTTAAACAAAGATTTGAAGAAAAAAAAAAAAATCAAAGTCAATATGAAATTTTGTTTAGCTGAATGTATTCCTACCCCAAAATTCTATTTCTTCTCTATTCTCAAAAATAACAATTTTTATGAGGAATTATTCAAGGAAATCGTGCAATAATTTACAGGAATACATCAGTTCCTATATTAAATGAATTTGGGGAACTATCTAAGGAAAAACAAGAGGAAATGAAACCTGATAAGATGGGAAGAAATAAAAACTGAAAGATGAAGGAATCCCCCATAAAAACAAGAACCACAAGTTGAATGATGCGTCCACTATCCTTATCCATATTTCAAAGTGAGTCTAAACATATTAGTTGTTGCAGCAGCATTACTAGTCGTGGTTGTTGGAGGAAGAGAAAGAGGAGTATGGTTCACCAGAAGAAACTGATACAAAATTCATAAACTATTTTTTCAGTGTTTTTTTTCTCTATCTACGAGAAAGAATTGGTGAGATAAATTTCATTTCAATTAATCAAATTTGTGAAGTTTAAAATTAGTAAAAAAAATCATAATCTGACATCACAGCACATTGTGAAGAGAATTGTGTTGCAATCTATTGATAGTAAATTTATAACTCCACGAAGTCAGTCTTGAGCCAAACTTAGCTTTGCCCAACAAATATCTATTGTTCTTATGAAAGATAGAGACACGTCACAGACATTAAATCTTTTAAAAAAATTAACACATACAAAGAAATTTTATATTTTTCAACATTTGAAAAATACTACATAAGATGTTTCTTGAAAAATTCTTTTGAAAGAAAGAGAAAAATTTTGCGATATATAGGGTATCCATAAATCTTACCATCTATTTTTGTTGAAACAATGTAATAAAACAGAGAGACTTTTTGGACATCCAGTACATCGATTTAAATTTTTCCTCTGAAAACAGTTAGCAGTATCAACTTTTGTAGAGAACAATTTGTAATTCAGTACAAGAGATTCTGAAATTCTAGTACCTGTTGAGACAGAAAAGTTGTTTCTTAAAAGTTCAACCTTATCTTAAAGTGGGATGCACTTTTCAGATATAGATTGATATGTCAGAGTAAGGAGTTACAATTCTGAAATTCATACAGGCCTTAGAGTGTCAATGGCTTGAAAGTCAGACACTATGTAAGAGGGGGAATACAGATTACTATGCTGATTAATTTCTGGTAAACAGATCAGGATTGATAGATTTAACCAAAAGGTGAGATAATCTGAGCTTTACCTCAGAGCCATACCCAATGCAGGCATTGGAATAGTGTTGATTTTGGTGAGTCTCCGAGATGAGCCTCAAATTATCTCCCCCTTCTGACCAAATCCGGCAACCTAGAAATAGACTGTGACTAAAGGAGACAATTTAAGATTTTAGAAAATAAAAAAAATAAACCTCCATCTTTGTTTTTGAGTTGTTCTTTTATTTTTAATTCTTAAGTCACAGCAAAGAATAAAAGATAAGAAATGGAGGCAGAACAAAAGGGAACATTTGAGCACCAAAATGAAAAATCTATCTCTTGGTTTTAAAGAGGAAAGAACTCATCAAATCTGACACTCATAATCTAAAAGAAAAAAGTTTGTTTTTTTTTAAATTCAAGATTTTTTTCAATATTTTTCATTCTTAGGTTAAAAAGGTACAAAAGACTTCAGAATTTTCTTGACACTGTATTACTTATTTGAAAATAAATAGAGTGTCAGGTGGTGGGTGTGGGGCTGGAGACTGATTAAGAAGTGCAAAGGGAACTAGACAATCTCTGACACTATCTCAAACTTAACTCAATGTTGTTTCACATTCAACCTTTGTGTGGAGGCAATAGATGCTGCTCCCATCTTGAGGCTCCTGTTGATTGCCCATTTTACTGCAAATTGCACCATATCCACTACTTATATCATATTACTTACATAAAATAATGTAAAATAAGGAGCTCAGTTAAAAAGAAATATATAGCAGTTAGGGAGGTGTTTCTGTCTTTTTTGTCAATGAAAAAATAGCTACTTTTTGTAAAAGGTTGGCTTTCCATTGGTCAATGAGAAGAAATTTAGTCTGTCATTGGGAAAGAAGGAATATGCAAATACATGAAATGTAATGTGTATCCATACAGATATATTTTTGGTGTGTGTAAAACTACACTCTGATCCTAGGCAGAGTGTACAGAAACCATTCTCATATCCTTGGCAAAGTGCTAGAGAGTGACACTTTGATGCTAGGCAGAGCACATAGATACTCTTATTCTAGGCAGAAGTGTTGATCCATACATAAATAATCTGATCATTTTTTATGGGTACTCAGGAGGCTGGGTTTGAACTTCAGTCGCTAGAATTGTTCCATCCTCAAATAATACACTATTCCAATGTTTGCGTCGGGGTAAAGCTTGGGTGATTTCCCCTTCTGGCCAAATCTTGCAACCCTGATACTGAATGAATGCACAAAAATGCCAATCAAAGAAATCAATGACATCAGTGCTGAAATTATCAATCTTAACTTGTCCCCACCCCCAGCACAGCATTTAGTCAGATGATTGTCGTTAATCAAGACTGACAAGTTTTTTGGATCATTCATCATTTAGACTTGAATGTAAAATTCCAAATCATTGAAGTGCTTGCAAATTTCTACTTTTCACTCTAATTTGATCGGGGGTGATCAATAAAGTCTTCCTTTGTACAGAAGAACTGACCTGCTTCAACCAGTTTTGAAGAAGGTTCAATTCTGTGACCAGTTTTGACATGTAAATTGAAAAAAAAAAAAAAAAAAAAAGAACTGATTAGCATTTTGGCTCCATAAAAAAAAAGAAGGATATCAGAAGGAAAATAGTGTTCTACTTTTTGGTGATCAAGTGTGTAAGGGGGGGCTGGGGGGGCAGAGTTAACCATATCTCTACCATTGGGAAGGTTAATGAGTGAACTTTTTTTCTTCTTTTTTCCTTCAAAAGAAACACAAACAGCAAATGAAATAAGCAGAACCTGCAACCATCAGAACCTAGTTCAAACAAACAAAAAAAAGAGAAGACCAATTTAGGAAATTCTTTTTTTTTGCTTGTAATCATTTTTGGCAATATTTTAGGGTTCTATGAGGGGGCAGAGAATAGACATTGTTTCTCAAGCCGAGAACTTTTCAGTACCCCCTCATAATATCATTGAAAGAAGAAAAAAAAAGAAAAAAAAAAAAAAAAAAAAAAGAAACTGAAATTCAAGTAACAACAAAAATTAGGTTTTAAAGGATTCCTGACACTAGTCCCTTGTTAACAGCTGTCATACAAGCTTAACTTAGATTTCGTTTTCCCCATTAACTTCAACTTCAGATGTTTTTAATCATTAAAACTCAGCAGGCAACTTCGTTTGCAGAACAAGAGGTTTGTCCTGCCACTGCAGGTAACTCTGATTCCAGAACAATAGAGTTTGAATTTTGCAGTCGTGTTGTCATGTCAATTTCAGTAATACACAAACAGACACACAAGTTACAGGCTTTCAAATCTATTAAGTGCACGAAATCTTGGCGACCTTGACAAAGAGTGTTAATTCTTTAAAAGATAGGCTCCATAGGGAATCAATAGTGAAAATAAAAAAGGATCCATGTTTTGTAGAGAGGGATCAGGAGACGATGTGGAAGGATTATGATAATCATCCATAAATTTTTTTTGACTAGTATTTTCTTTCATCTCAATTTTAGTTGCTTTTCATCACAATTACTCAGACCGGCAGGTTCTGCCTATTTCATTTGCTGTTCGTGATTCTTTTGAAGGAAAAAGAGTTCACTCATTGCAATGAAAAGTTAGTAAAATCAAGATGAAAGGGAGTACTTTTTTGCTCATAATTTCCGAGATGAGGAATTATCATTTCTATTTCAATCATGATGCACTTAATATTCGATACAATGGCCACAAATAAATTATATTACTATTATGAACTGACTGACTCAGACTAGTGTCCAACCAAGATGGGGACACTAGTTTGAATAAATCTGTGTATAATGAAGAAAATACTAGTCAAAACATTAATAATAAATTGACAATGCTTCATTTGATAAAAATAAAATGAAGATTATGACAATGTCCAAGAAGAAGATAGGGGCATTGTTGATCATTTCAGCCAAAAAAGATTGTCCTAGGTTCTGCAGGGGTGGTGCATTTTCTAGGTTCTAGCACTGCGTTCACACTCCATCAAACATTCTCGCACCAAAATACGGGCATGCACAATGCCACGTTTCAAACGCTCAGCAGAGGACTTGCTGCCGGAATACGTGGGACGTATATCCTTACCCATGTCCTCGATGACTGCCAAGAGTTGGGTGTACTTGGTTTGAGGGTGCTGCGACAGCGGGGGCATTTGTTGAGGCCGGTTTGCCATCGGGGGCGGCGGGGTGCCATGATTGCCATGCATGTCGAGATCAGGCCGGGGGGTGCCAGGATTGCTCATCGCGGATGTTGCCGGTGAGTTTGAGGCTGTGCCCTCAATTATCACGTCGTCATCCATCGTGTTGCGGTTCTAAAGAAACAAACAAAGTTATACTGTTAAGCTGGGATTTCTGTATTACCATTAAAGATTATTATCATCTAAGTATTGTTTGTAGGCAAAAGAAGAATCAATGTTTAGCTAATAATCAAATAGGATTGCAAAAAATAATACAAACTAAAAAACAATAAGGAATATGCAGAAGTGAATTTTCTGGACTGAGTCCTTAATCAGAAGTATGAGTAGTAAAATGAATGGAAGAAAGAGTTTCACAGATGTAGTATAAAGAATAAATCACAAAGTCAGAATTGGTCTAATAGCAAATCCTAATGAAAAAATTTGGTTATATACAAGCTGTGGTAAAGAATAGAGGTTTAAGAGCCAATTAAGATTTCAATAAAAACAGACAACTAAAACTGTCAGCACAGGTTTCTTCAGTGGTTCTGGCTCGCTGACTGACTATATATGAATGTATTGAGTATATATAACACACCATTAGAAATAGCGGTCTGAAAATTCAACATTTACTCCCAGAAAAAAAATACTTGTTTTTTTTTTAAAATTCACCCTAAAATAGGTTTTTGGAGGGTAGGGGGTTCGATTCACAATGTTAAGTTTAAGCTAAATCGGTCAGTTAGATTGTGTCCGGTAGCATTCACACTTGTTTTTTTGAAAATTCAGACTTTCAATAAAACTGCTCAACAAAAGGCTGGATAAGTAACTTATACATTGATCAGCCCCTGCATGGTTTGCTGCCAAAAGACATTGGTCATGTGATGTTTTCTACAGAGTAAATAACCAGATCTGTTTACTCAAATTTTTGTATCAAAATTGGAGTTCAATTCTTGTGAGTAGTCGTCTCACTGTCTCCAAGTAATTTTCCAAGAACTTATTCTGTACATAACACATGAAATGGAATAGAAATCATTTGATATTATCTTCATTATTTTATAATTAGTTTTTTCCATTATATTTGCTTTTCATCCAAACACTGGGTTGATACACTCTTTAAAATCCATGGGCGTGCACGAGAAGTGCCAAAACATGATTTTTTAAAAGTTGATATTTTTGTTTTTTTAAAGCTTCAATGCTCTTCTCGTCTCATTTTGAAGCTTAAACACTGCATTATGATTCATAGTGTTTAAGCTTCAAAATAAAACAAATAAGCCTTGTAGCTCTGGAAAGAATGAAAATATCAACTAAAAAAAATAAAAAAAAAAAAGATTTATTGTGCACTTATGTGTAGCTACTCCACTGAACCACCATAGCCATCGAAGATGCTGAAGTGTCTTTTTTTGTTTTTTGTTTTTTTTCTCACAAAAGGGTGCATATATTTGTGTGTTAGCTGATGTCCAGCACTTCTGGTTATACTGTTTTGTCTATAGACTTGAAAATTGGCATCATTGCTCCCTTCTAAAAACGTTTTTTTTCCCCAATTTTTTGACCTATTTGGGCCTTATTCTGACGGATTCATGGATAATATCAAGATTCTCAAGAACCAAGATGTTTCTAGACGTTCCAGTGGAAAACACCAATGATGTCATAAATAGAATTTATTCTGACCATATTTATTTTTGATGGAATTTTTTTTTTCTTTCATGACTTCAAATTTTGATGCTACAGTTGTTCAGTTATTGACTGTGATTGCAAGTTATTTCTATAATTAGTTTTACATTATTTTTGCTTTACATCTTAACACTTATGATTACAATCATACTATAACTAGTTCTACTCCATCTTATTAATGTTGCATTTTATCCAAACAATTGTTTGATACACTCTTAATTACAACTATCATTTTATTACTAGTTTACTCAATCTTACCTTCTTGGAGCGGGGGTGCCCCGACCCAGACTAGAAAACATTGTAAAAAGACAAGAAATTTAAAGAAATGGTTTACATGGGAAATGAATGAAGAAAACAACAAACACAGACAAATTTTTGAAGAGAGAAATATCAAGTGAAGGACAGTGAAGGGTTGTAAGTACCAGTTGAGAAGTGGTTTGTGCTAGACTGACTGTAGGTGTTAGGGGTTAGTCTAAGAAGTAACAGGCCTTATATTTCAGATTATGCCATATTGCGAAAAGGAAATTGAAACTATTTTATCTTGCATCAGCTTCTGCTTTAACCCTTACCCTAAATTATTTAATTGATCAGTACAAAACATCTGCATAAGGCTTTTTCAAATTACATTACTTTCTTCTGGTATTTCACAGACACCAAGGTAAGACAGAGTTGAAAATGTAAACGAAAGTATTATAGTGCTGAAAACCTGACAAATACATCAAAGTTGAGATATAGATTAATTTTGGATGGCAAATGTAGGTTTTATTTACAATGTAAATTCATGCAAAAATGATTCCTTAGTTAGTGTCCAGCAGTATGAATAGACCAGACACCTTAAGTCAGTTGCCAGGGCAGAAAAGGTGGCAACCACCCAAAATCAATTTATATTTCAACTTTGACATTTGTCAAGTTTTAAGCATTACACTTTTTTGAAATTCAAGAAAAACCTTATTTTCACACAACCTGGGTCTCCATAGCAGTATAGAGAGAAACATTTTAGAAGTTAAATCTAGATCTGCAATTTATCTTCATTTCTGGAATGAAGCTGTGAGCCATATTTCTTTCAATGTCTGGAAAGCATAACACCAAAAGGAGAAACAATTTGATTCTTGCTCAATGAAAAGTTTCTATGGATAAAAAGAAAAAGATCTGACATTTCTTAACTCACCCAAAACTGAATTTCTAGAGATGAATGATGGCCATTTTGAAATTCTCAAAATTAGCAGAAAGGACCCCATCCAATTATGCCCTTTCTAAAAACTCATGATACACAGTTTCTGGAACTACCCTCATTATTATGAAATTAGCTTATCTTAGCCCATTGAATATTCAAAATGGCCGATATCAAATTACTATAAAAGCAGTGCCTGTTCTAAACGTGCCCGTTTTGAAAGGCCTGGACTTTATAGTGCAAGGAACAGCCTGCAATAATTGCTGTGGAAGATGATCTTCAGTCTGTCATTTGAACAATGGCTTTGAATTATTTCAGTTACTTTCTTTAGTGTCACAAAATAAGATACATTAAATCTAAATCTAGATCTATAATTTCAGATAAAAGATCTGTAATCTGTAGGGGTTTCATTTATTTGTAGATTTCTTGAGAACTGCTGATCAAAACAACTTTGAACTCAATACTGCAATGCTTTGTGTGCTGACTAACATATTTGGCCCAAACTATTTTTTGAAACTGATTTTATTGTTTGCTAACCAAAGATAGATAAAAAAAAAATGAAAAATTTCTGTATGTAATATCATTTATTCAATAAAGTTTGTAGGCCAGATGAAATGAGCCAGTGGACCATAGTTTGCCGAACATAGGCCTAGGAAAATACAACAATTCCTTTTCACAATATGGCCTAAGCTAGAGAAATATCAGGTTAGGTGTGTAGCATTCCAGGTTTTGCAGATAAAATATTAGCAAATTTGAAACACAACATCAACATTGGTGAGATTTCATTTAAAATAGATTTAACAGAGTTGAAAAATTAAAAAGAAATAATAGTCTGTCTGAAGTAAAAATTCTTTGATCATTTACCAACTTACCAAAACACTTGCTGAGGAAAAAAAGAGAATTTAGACAATTTCTTGCCTTGTCTTCTAAATATTGTTATTTGATAATCATAAATCTTGTAAATATTGCAGGTGTGTCTAAAATACTCATATGAAGCATGTTCACCATTGAGTGTTGTACTATTTTTTTCCTCCCAATAATTTAGGCATTAAAAATGATGGCTGGATGCCAAGTCCAACAGTGTGTACGTGCATATATATATATATATATATATATATACAGTGTCGCAAGCAAGTTCTTTTTTTAAAGGAAGCAACTAATGTTTCATTAGCTAAAGTTTCCTGATTTACTGGTAATTTTAGGCCCTTAGATACATCTAGATTTCTATCTAAGGAAAGCAATTCAACCTAATAATAAGTAATAAAAGTAACAGTTTTCTGCTAATCAATCAGATGAGTTACTTCCTTTCAAATGAGACTTACTTTCAAGACATCCTATATAGATATATATATATATTAATACATATATACTGTTTGCATGGGTCAACTGAGATGTTGAAAACACTCCCTTTGCCATTGCCCAACTTTTTGAGGCACATTTCTTTTTCTTCCACTTAAAACAACTACCCTGACAAAAATTATGGAATCAGCTAACTCAGAGGATGTTCACCCAGCTTTTTAATTTCATAGCAACATTGAACGATCTCATAATTTTTTTTCCTCGACTTGATCTGGAAAAACATGTCATTTATTTAATTTACTTTGTTTGAAGCGTATTTCATGAAGCCAAAATATTCAGCTAATAAAGAGAAGAAAAGCTGTTTTGTGTCATATCTGTGATTTGTTTCTATGTGGTAAAAAAGCAGGATGAACAAACTCCAAGTGAGATGGTTCCATAATTTTTGCCAGGGGTTCTACTATGTCATCTGATGATCAGATTAGAGGCTCAAAAAGACAACATATGAACCTGTGCTCCTGAGGATATGAAGGTATTAAAAACAGACCCTCAACATAGACATCAACACTTCAAAACTGGGATGAAATTTAACCTTTGATACTTCAAAGGATTAAAGAATATTGTAAATAATGAAGTCAACAAATCTCATGTTAAAATTTTTGTATGTTATGAAATAAAAATAAACATGGAAAAATATCATGCAAAAATAAGGGTGTATGAAAAATATATAGATTCTTTTTTCAACAGACCTCAACTTCAAAGCATATTCCATTGACACATCTAAAGACTTACTATTTTATTATTGTTTATATCATTAATACTTATCAGCTGTAGCTCTTGTTTCAAATGCTATGATATAACAGTGGATACAAGTATTGAGATTTGCGTAGTTATGAAACATTATTCTAAACTAGGCTTCAATGCTTGCAGAATTTGGGAAGTGGAAGGAAATGAAATGTCTGACTGTTTTTCCTAAAACTGGTTTTAAATAAATAAAGCCCAGAAGTGGATGATCATCAGTTGTTGATTATGATGATTTGAAATTTAAAGTAGAGGTGAACTCGACCATCTGCATTTGGGATCGTTCAGAAGAGTCAGGATCAGCAAAAGATACAATACGTAGAACAATACATAAGCTTTAAAAAAAGTATATTGAGCTTTGAAATACAAAAACACTCCTTATACACCCCAATATGCAGAAAAACAAAAAACAATGGATATGGAATGATGAGGAAAATGTCAGTGTAACATAATGAATTATCAGCTTAGGTGGTCTGAGAAAATGGTCAATCTGGGAATAATTACAGGTGAGGCTCCAACTTTTGTCCAAAGTATGAGTTTGACTTCTACTGTGAACAGTTAAGGGAAAAATTATTTCAAAGGTTAAATGGTGCAAGAAAATTAATGTTCTACAAGCCTGAAGCCAGGGTGATAGAATGTTTTGCCCACACTTTCCAGTTGTTTACAAGAAATAGGAAGAAAGAAGTTGAAAATGGTTATTTCAGATATAAGTCATTTAGTCCTAGGATAACATGCAGTATCCCATCTGAAGGAATAAAGGTAAGGTAAAGTATGTGTCTCTCAAGAGTCAACTCACAACGGAGTATATACGGTCCCGGTTTCCTTAGCTTATATCAGCTTGGTGATTTTCACAAATTTCAAGTCTGGTCAAGACCAGGACTTCATATTTACAAGTTTTTATGACCAACCCTTTGGCAGGGTGCAAGTCCACTGAAAGGATACCACCACCCTAATCTCACAGCTTAGAGTGTACTCAATTAGCTGTCCAAATTCCTTGTTCATTCTTTGCCATCTTCTGAATACTCACGTACCGAATAATAAGGGTCGCGAGTGAAAGTCTATAAAAGTGCATTCACACATATTTTTATTCAAATTTTTTTGATTCGCGACTTCAAACACTGTATTTCCGAGTGCTGTCTTCATTTGGTTCCAAAATAGAGTGAACTGAGCTGATGTTCTGTGATCATTAAAAACCAGGTTATGGGCATCAAAGAATCGTGCATCTTTATTAACTTCCTAAAGATGTACATAAAGAAATATTCAGTCATAGTGACGTACGAAGAAAGATGCCCAATGTGTGGAGTGATATCTCCTTTAAAGGAGACACAATGTTAAATGGCTTATTAAGAGAAGTGAATCCTCATTTTGGAATAATTATTGTGAAAAATTATCAAGTAGGGATAGGGGTGTTATATAGTGGGGGGGGGGGTAAGCTCTGTAGGTTGCTTCTCCCCACAGCAATCAAGGTCATGCACATTGCCTAATGCCAGAGGTATTACAAAAAGGGAAGTGCTGACAGAACTGGACAATTTTTTCTGGAACTGCATACGTGTGAGGGTACTCATACTAAACCTGGTGTCATATTTTACCCTTGTGAGACACCAAATAAATACTGGTTCTTTCAACTTGTAGTTACCAACCATTGAATAATCACAGGACTATTATGACATTACAATTTCCACTAAATTCTCTTGATTGGGCGTTGAGAAGGAGTGACTGGAATCCAAAATTCATTTTGATGGACTATTTTAATCAAAACTTAATTTTAATTTTATATAAACATTTATATTCAATTCAAACTAACCAAAATATGACGAGAGGGGAAACTTGACTAATCTTTATAAGAGAATTACAAAATCCAATATTTAGAAGTACCATGATTTCATTATTCTTGATCAAAAACACATTTTGAGAAAGAAGCAAGAATTGAACAAAAATAATTTTCTAATGAGGAAACACCCAAAAGAGAAACAAAGGTGGGATTAGTTTAGTGCCGAAGAGAATTTTCCTTTTTGAGGAAAAAGAAGAAAAAAAAAAAAATGCAAGATTTGGAGAAGGATCCCAAAATCCATCCCTTTTCTGGTGGGAGGTGAAGGATGCATGATTAGGCAGTTAGGTGATCTCGTTATTGTGGGAAGGGGCAAGTCTTACCATGGGCCGCTTGGAGGCATCTTCAAATTTCTTATTGTTATTCATTGTTATTCACAGGAAGCTCTACAGTTAAAGAAAATGAAAAAAAAAAAAAAGAAAAAAAAAGCAAAAAAATAAAAAAAACAACCAAACAAAACAGATTAGACTAGCAAAACAAAAAAAAGCCTTCAACGGGAGTGGCAGGTTTGTTGGGTTTAAAGCTGGAAGGGTAAATACTACAATGTCACCATATAGCAAAAAAGCTGTGTCTTGACTCTTAAATTCATAAACCACTTGATACTGCACCTAATTGACAGCAAAATTCTTAATTAGTTAAAATTTACATGACACATAATGAAGTATAAATATAACAAATTTTAAAATTCACCCATAGTTGGAAGGATGGTAACCCTGATCAGTAGTCATTCATTTGATACTAACATTAAAATTTTCCAATATGAATTCAAGTTATCTTTTCATATCATTCTTGAGTTTTTGAGAGGATAATCTGCCGTACATCTTCACCCGCCTGGAATGCATGATTGCAGAGACTGTAAAGTTGACAACATTATATATATATAAATATATATTATATATAGTAGAATGTCGATTTGCTACACAAACTAGCTCATGTTTCTGCCCTCTCCGGGCCTCATCAGGTGAATGATTGTCCATGTTTTTTTTTGGTTCTAGTAGTGGGGAATTTGGTGAGAATGTACAAAACCAAATTCCCCAAAACTAAAAACCAAAAAAACACACAATCATTTGCCTGATGAGGCCTGGAGAGGGCAGAAACACAAGATAGTTTGTGTAGCAAATCAACATTCAACTATTTATTTCCAGCTATACTCTAAAACAACTTAACTTCAATACTAAAAAGTTGTATGTATCGAGCACTCAATGAAATAAATCCATTACATATCAGAAGTAGCTTTATATTATTGATATATCATTATATTGTTATACTGCTAGCCTGATTTGTACATGAACTATATATATAAAAATGAGAGTACATCGATAAGTCCATAGCCTAATGATGAAAAAACATCTACGTATCAAATATTCATTTTTCAACATGATCACCTTTATCAATGCACTTAATTCATTGGTGAATATTAATCACAGATCAAAATTCAGCTAATAATTATGCATCAGACTAGAGACTTATTGATACACCACAATATATATATAAATGCTCGTATATATATGTATTCTTTTATAATACATGATAACTGAATACTATAAAAATAATTTTAAAAGGCTTTTCCTCAATGTGATGTCAGTTAATCACCTAATTCCTTATAAGTTGTGAGATCAGGCTATGTGGTTAATTAGTAAATATCTGGAAACAGTTATTGAAATAGTGTAACTTTCGAATTCATGAACTGCTTGAAACCCCTCCATTACATGGTGGAACTCTTTAATGAATTGAATAGATAACTTTGGATAATTTACCTGAAAAGTGCGAGAAGTGACTGACCAGAATTTATTCCTCTTGTTTTAAGATTGAGATTTTTTTAATGAATTTAAGAGTTAAGAGTCAAGTGTAAAGACATGAGCTTGACGGGTGAGTACTCGGTCTTGTCCTTTTAATTGTGTCAATTTTTAGCTTTCCAAATTAATAATTTTTAACTAAAGTAATTAGGAGAAAAAAAATGATGATGATGATGATGATAATGATAAAGCAGCTGGTCAACTGCACACCTGGAAGAGAGAAGAACAACCAATATATGTAAATTAGTGTTATATCCGTTTCAATAGCAAGACTCTTTATTCGATGAAAAAACTTCCAGTATTACCGTATTTGGTAGCATATAGGACCCCACCCCATTTCTGAGAATTCCCCTCATTTACCATCCAGTTTTTTGTCTAGTGATGTACTGGAATATCAAACCGATCAGATATCCTGCACTAGTTTTACAAAAAAGATTAATGTTTTGTTTTTTTTGGTAAATCCAGCACACGATATCTGACTGGATTGATATAATGGTATATCACTGTTTTTGACTCCTCCTGGCCAATCTGGGGCTGGACAACAAAAATTAAGTTCACCTTTTGACCCGTTTATTTTTGAGAGGAGAAAAAAAAAAAAAAAAAAAACACGGAGGGGGGAGGTCTTATATGCCTTCAAATGGGGTAATTTCAAATAATTTCACCAATATTCCTAATTAACAAACGTACACCTGTGGGTGCATGTACCACAAGTTTGGGAACCTTTGATCAAAAGGATTTCAAGGCAACTTTGTTTTGAAAAAGTGTAGAAAACGTCATGTACATCACATATAAGTAAGACATTGATGGAAGGACATGACCAGTCACCAAGACTTTCGGAATCTTAAATCTGACGAATTTTTTCTGTCAAGGGAGATAATAAAGATCAGAAATGGAGAAAATTCATTGGAATGAATAAAATTAAAATAATTAATTGGAATGAATTTGAACAAATAGTTTATTGGAGCGAGTTTCAAACAAATACTGGAACAAACAAAATTGATGAAAATTATAAAACAAATGTCTATACTACAAATGACACACGTAAAATTTCCAACAGATATGGCTGGAGCACTTGCTTGACCAGCCCTTATATCCATATAAAAAAAAACAAAAACAAATCGGAGATCCCCCACATCAGGGTGCATGTCTGTTGTTGATGTACAAGTTTTTTTATAATTTCATTACCTCCCTTAAGAGTAAAAATTCGTTGGGGATTTAAGCCGCTAACGTGGCAACTAATGAAATGATATTGGTTCAGAATTGGGTTTTTAAAGGTTCTTCTCTAGAGAGAAACAGCCGACTGACACAGGAGGTAGATTAAAGAACTTAAAGGGCATCAAAAACAAAATAGACTGAAGCTAAAACTCACAACATACCTGCTACAGAAGAAGAAAAAAAAAAAAAAAAAAAGTTACATCAGCAACAAAACTACAAATATACAGAGCAAGAGAAAAAGACAAATACATCCATTCAAATTTAAGAAAAGCTTGGGAAATAAAGAAAAAAAGAAATAACAGTGAAGGCCTTGTGTTTCAAGATATGGTTATCGTAAGTGTAACAATTGGCTACTATAAATGTAACAGACACAGTAGGGAGGGAGGGAGAGAGGAGAAAAACATTAGGTAGTTTGATTATAGGGTAGGAAGAGAAAGAGGGAAAAATTGTTTAAAGGAAGGGAGAGGGGCTGATGGTAGCTACTAATACTTTAAGTGTGACTGATACGGTATTATAATATATATATATATATATATATATATATATATATATATATATATATATATATATAAAACTTCAAAAAAATATTTTACAAGGGGGTATCATCCCTAGGAAAAGATGACAAAGAATGATTTTCAAAGGCCATTTTAACCCAAACATTATTGGGTAACCTTGCTTGTAAAAATCTGAATTCACCTCATGAGTTTCTGCCAACCATTATATTTCACATCCAGGAGGGCAAATTCCTAGCTTGAAAATTATTCTCTCAAAAAGCCTTCACTGTTATTTGGGGGGGAAAAAATGTTGATTTTGCTGAGACTTATATTGCAAATAGACCTCATGTCAAAACTATAAAATTGATACAAATAGAGGCGTCCCCTGATATATAGCAGCTCACAACATAATGTAGGTGAGAGGTGGACTCCATATCTACATACCTAGGAAAATGCGAATAAAAACAGAATTTCCCAATCAACCCATAAACCTGCTATTTTGGACAGTGTGCTATTTCACTAAACCATTAGCTCATTTGAGAATAGCAGTGACAACTCCGATCCCAGTAAGAAATCTTATTATAATTCACTAAACGTCTGCCTTATGCAACAGTCTACCATAAGAACTACACAACATAACCTTACAAAATTTTCAGTGGGTATCCCTGTAAGCCCTAGACTGGTTTTTAGCGAGTTAGATTTTGAAAATCATCCCCCGAAATATTTTCAGAGGGAGAACTTCACAATAAAAAAATCTATATTGAAACGAATGTAATTTTTGGGCTCAACAACAGTCAAATTCTTTTAACTGATGGCTTTTTCAGCTAGAGTCGAAGAGCGAGGAGTTACTTTATCATTTCTACAGAGGTTGACAGTTTAAGAGGGAGAACATGTTATTCGAGGGAGATTTTCCCTCCTAAAACCACAGAATTCTCTTTCTCTCAGAGTGCCCCTCTCTAAGAACTATGGCTCCTAATTTCCCTTCTTTATAAAATGTAAGAGCTATATTCCTTTATTTTTCTTTTGCTGTCAAAATAAACTAATGGTGATTTTTCTGCTTTAAAAGAACCTTTATTCTTTCAGAAAAAAATGTATACATATCAAAAGCATACAAAAAATTTTTTTTTTTCTAAAATTACATGAATACATGAGAACCAAAAATCTAACGTACGTCTTATTAACTTTTGATTTTAAAAATGAACCGTGAAATTACTTCAGTCACATTTTTACAAATAATACGTGGAATTTTTCCCAAATCTTATAATATATATAATTTGTTTGATTTATTCATTTTTGCCTATAGTTTTAGAAATAACTGAACTCTGATTCTCACCTGGATCTTATTCTGATCCACACAATTTATTTACTTACTGCTGAAGGGTACCCAGTCAGAGTTTAGTTGTGATGAAAATCAACAAAAATTAAGATGAAAATAAATTTAAAAAGAAAAAAGAATTTAAATTGACGTATTTTTTTTTTCCATTAAATACTATCTGAATTCCATCTATTTTCCTATTCTAATTCTTTTCTTGGACACCAATTTACTCCACCCAGGGAAGATCTAGTATATTTAACTGATGCCAACAAACTGTAAAAATTAAATGAATTAGACAAATACATTTCAGTAGTGAATGAACAAAAATTTACAAAAAAAATTAATTTGAACTTTTCTACTCAGGAGCTCAGGTATAAGGTATCTAACTAAAGGCCTGAGAGCTAAAAGGTACAAAAGGTCAAATCATTGTTGTAAATATTTTGGGCTACCTTTGCAATAATCATGTAGCAATTTTTATATTGCCATTTTAAATGGCTAGAAGTGGCTTGATTTTTTTCATGGGGTAGATTGCCAGGTAACAGTGTAGATTTCATTCCTTCCGTATTGACGTTGATTTTGAATTTTATAAATGACTGATAAAATTATCAAAGGATCACATAATATGAATGGGTAGATTTTTTTAACTTATTTAATTCAAATTTGAACACATTTTAAAAACCAAGAGATTCCCGAAAGACAATATTTTTAGATTGAGATTAACGTCATTTAAAACTGCCAGTATATAAGAATGGCCCATCTCAAAATGGCCATATGATGCATTGTTGCAGAAAGTCATATTTTGTTTTTAAATATTGAAATTTGGTAGAATTTGTAATATATTGTAATTATTTTGGTGTTATTATTGAACCATAAACAAAGAATGCTTTTGTCTATTTGTTCAAATCCCACTCAATTTTTATATGGTAGGTCAAAGATGGAAAACATTATATATCTCCCACCCTTGAATATGAACCATACCCACCCCACAGTTATCACAGCTCAGTTGGCTTCTTTGAACCTCAGCACCCATATTTATGGGGGACGCCTGCAATTATATTTTAAAAACAGAATCTAAAACATTAGAGGTGGATGAAGAAATGTCATTTTGAAGAACATCTTTCTTATACCGTAGAGCAGTGGTTCTGAAACTTTGAAAACTCCTTTAAAGGGAATATTTATGCAGACCTCTGAGCAATTTTTGACCTTCAAAATCATATTCATTTGAAATGGATTATATTCATTACAAGGTACGGGTCTGTGTGATGGATGATGATGTTTATCTGCCGCAAAGTCAGGTTAATAAGAAACATTGCTGCGGATCTGTTTTGAAACCATTGCTGAATGTGGAAATTCTAAGGCAGTAGAGGCGAGAAGCGTGCATGGTCACAGATTTGCCTGACTCAAAGCCCAAGTGAATGTTAGATACAAGAAACAAAATACGGAGAGATTGAAGATTTTTAAAATTTAATTCAATATTTTTTTTCTTTCATCTTGTTTCAAATTCCAAAGAGCACTGCTGCAAGCAAATTTTTTCTACAATGAGGTATATTTGCAACATGAAGTAAAATTAAAAATACAAAAATTTAACACCAAACTTAGGATAAGAATACACAAAGTAATTTTTGTTTTGAAAGACCCAAAGTATACACAAGAAAATATAAATGACAAGTCCAGGCTTTGTGTGTGAGTGTGTGCGTGCATATATAATTACAAATAAATCCCCTGAAACAATTAGATGGTAAATAACTGATGATTTCAACAAGAAAAATCCACATACAGTATCATTATATCTAATTCTGTGTAGAACATAAAACCCACTGGAATAAAAACTACAGAAATTGGGAAACAATTGACTGAAATGTCATGAATTTTGGGAAATTAAAGATATATATATATATATATATATATATGGCATTTAAAGCTGTAAAGCTTTCTAGACCATAGATAAATAAATATTTTCTTTCTAGCAAGTTTCATTAAAAATCAGTTTTTATTGATGCAACATTTCTATTATTTTTCTTGTTGGTGAATAATATGTATTTTTGTTGGCTTATAAAAATGAAGGAACTGTTCAAAATTCATACTCTGGCTTCTTCAAGCGCTTTTGACCATCAGTCATTTTCAGGAAGCATTTCAAAGGATCTCAAAATTCAATGTTCATAGTAATAGTAATGAATAAGATTTTATAGATTGGGGTAAACCACAGTGACATTGTTTTTATTTAAATGAAATGTTTGCTCTGGCAGCATTATTTCCCACTGGGGAACATGTCCATCGCAAAATGCATTGGATCACAATTCCAATCCATCAAAAGCACTTCAAGAACTACAGTTCAAACTTTGGACAGTTTGTTCATTTCTTGTAATCCACCAGAAACACCCCCCCACATATACGTAGAATGAAATATATATATATATATATATATATATATATATATATATATATATATATATACATATATATATATATATATATATATATACACACACACACAAACACATATATATATGCAATTAAATCGAACCAGGCCTATGAGAAAAAAATTCTCCCATCTGTTTTCAGAAAATGATATTACTCATCATAGAGAACTTGTACAGCATATATCAACAGTTTCAAAACAGGGTATCTGATAGTTTGTGGGTAACAGGGTTGCCAGATAGCTTTATCTCACGGACGAATACCAGTGTTGGATAAAGCTCGGGTTATCTCCCCTTTTACCCAAACCTGGAAATCCTGTTGTGTAACTTAAGAGAAGTTATTATTGAAAACATGCTGATTTTTTCCCTTTTTCTTTGATGGTACAGTTTAGTTAACACTGAAAGAGTGAAGGAGAAAAAAAGAAAAAAAGAAGGAAACTAGCGACACAATACCAAAAGCAACGCATTAAAGAGAAAAGACAGGAAAGAAAGAAATTAGGCCAATTGAAAACCTCAAGGTTAACACTTCACTTAATTCAGATACGATTCTTTAGGGAGGACTCTGGCTATGGTCTCCAAATTACGAGGGACAATTAAATTGATTATTCTCTCGGTCCATTTTCTTTAGTGTTTAACCTGTAATTAGATACTGTCACTTGTTTTAAACAAGACCTTGACCACAATGTAGACTTATTATCATGGAAAAGTTCAGTAGAGTACTAAGTAAATAACTTAATGATCTCACTAATAGTGCTGTCAGGATGTATAGAATCAGCCATGAATGAGTATACCCTACTTTTTTTTATAGAATTAGAAACAGTCAACCAAAACGGTGAACATGGGTTTCTTCAGTTTCAAAGTTGGTATGCAACAATAAAACCAGAGGGCTGAAAATTGTGTCTACAAAGAATGATTTGCCTTTTCTTTTTTTTTGGAACCCCCCTCAAATAGGTTTGGGGGGGTCAGTTTGCAATGTAAGTTTATGCTAAATTCGTTGGTTGTAGCTCCAAACTTGTTTTTTGGAAATTAAGATTTTTTTTTTCTTGAAATCAAATCAAATGCGAGAGAAGTAATCCATTCATTGATCACGTCTTTCCTAGTACAATTTTTTAAATGATTATCCCAACATGGCACACAACAAGGACATTGATCACATGACAGTTTCTATTGAGTGACAACCTAGACTAGTTTTCTTCTCAACCGAACATAGCAGGATTTTGTTTTTCCCAGTGGAACAAATCAATACAAGTATATTGCCATCCAAAAATGAGTACACCACATGAAGAAATATTTTTGGCAATAGAGTTTCAATGCTACAGAATTTGACCGTAAATACTTAATGTGTTTAGAAGAAATAATAAAATCCTGCAATGTTTGGTTTCGAAAAAAAATTAACTTTCCATAAAAAGTGATATGGGTGCATTCATTTATGGGTGATATTGTAAGTAACCTCTCTGCACACTGTAGAGCTCAGTATAATGTCATTTGGACAATAAGTAAGGCTAATGCCTCACTATTGAATTATATCTTATGTAATGTCTCTTCACAAAGCATCCCTATTAACTTATAGCGATATAATAAGATAACACCACTTTCATTAGGCAAGAGAGTTACTTATTGCTTTTCTCTTTAGCCCTACAAATACCATGAGGGAGCCAGCATAGCACCCTGGTGTGATCTCCTAAACCAGGAATCAACAACCATTTTGCCTCTGAAAGCTGGATCACATTTTAAGGAGTGGACTGTGGGTCAGATAAATACCATAAGGCTTGAAATATGGGAATTATCCATCTAAATACATCTGGTTTTGCATCATATCAATGAGGCATGCTAGAAAAAATCATTCATGCTTAACCAAGGATGCCAATTAGCAATCAAAGAACTTTATTAAGTTGCAATTCATTTCAACCAAGGCACCCTTTGAATCTATCATAAAGATATAAAGAATCTTTAAGATAAAAAGTAAGCATAATATCCTTATATTTGCCCGCAGCTGGATATGGACCTTCGGCGGTAGGTTGCCTATCCAAGTCAAAAACTATGGCATGAATCAACCAAGCAACAACTATCGAAATACCGCAACCCAACAAATGGCCCACCTGACCAACCAGCCAAATGGGCTACAGATTTTTATTTCTTCTCTTTGCATCAGATGACACTAGATTTAAAAGATAAAGGGTCCATCTCTTGGGAGACAAGACACGTTGGAATATGAATGGCCAGTGATAAAGCCTTGATTTTCCCTGCATGTGGCAACTTAATGATCCTTCCGAGTTTCAAGCATGATCGAAACCAGGACTAAGGTAATTTTTTATGACAACCCCTGTGGTGGGTTTCAAGTCCATAAAAGAGATACCTCCATCCTAATAGCACAGCTTAGAGTTTATTCTATTAATTGCTGAGTGTACAGAGAAATTTGTCCTAATGTAGAGACACTAGATTGACAGCCATAAATGCGATTGTCATTCCCATTATGATCATCATATATATTAAGATGTAATGAAAGTTCTGTCCATATTTCAATTTATCTGAAAACACAAATACAATGGCGATTAAAGATACATTTAATGATTAATATACTCTTCTCCACTTTCGTTAACCTTATTCCATCTACCAAGTTTTTCAACATCAAATTTGTTAAAATTCCTTCAATTTTGACCTAAAATAAAAGACTTACTGATTTTCGACCCCTTTTCTGAGAGTGATTCTCTGTCCATAAAATCAGTTTTGCAAACTCCTCAGCAAATGATAGTCAGTTGGAGCAAGGTCAGGAGAGTATGGTGGATGAATCATTTATCCCTGCGTTAAGCCTTTATGAATTCTTGAGCTGTAGGAGGACACTACCATCATGAAAAATAACTCCTTTTCTATTCACTAAGGATGGGCATTCTCTGTTTTCAACATTACAAATATTAGCAGTAGGCTTCAAGTGTGACTGTTTGGTTATCGTTTAAAAGCTTGATTGCATGCATATCCCACCGAAAAACTCAACAAGCTCATCAGAAGGTTGCTACTCGGCTAAGGTAGAGCTCTATCATTACAAATGAACCATTGACGACACTCAACATTGTGAAAAAGGACCAATAACTATCAATACGTTGCAAGTGATGTACGATGGAAAGGTAATGAGGGACACATTTTCCAAACTTTGACATTTTCTAGCTTCAAATGATGATGAAACTGATATAAAGAAAACTATGCTTCCTCTGTTGATACTCATTAAACTGCTGGCTTTCAGGTCATAAACTCTAAGGTTTAAGGCATTTCTTGTTAATTAACTCATGGAATACAGGTGGCCACCCTTTGAAAATTCATACACAATAGAGTAGCTGCTGACACGTGTGATTCATTTACAAACACTGATACATTCTGACAGCCTAGGAATAATGACCCATTGATCCCAATCTCATCATGGATAAGGAGCTACATGAGCTAGAATGAACGCATGTGTAGTGCGTTTGGTATCTTTTCTTTCCAAGTCAACAATTATGTTGAGAAACTGCTTTCCGTGATTCGAGGAAATCACTGCCCGACTATCTGTGGAGTTTTTGAAGTGGTAAGAATCTGTAAAAGTCGGATGACGATTCCCGCAGATTACAGAATGCAGTTTCTCAATATGATTATCATCCGTTGACTTGAAAAGAAAAAAAAAAAACAAGCAAAAAAAACACTGAACATTCATTCTATCATGTGTAACTTGAATAAATCCCGGCCACATAGCAATGGAGAACACGCTAAAACCATTGGTGCACCGTTTTAGAAATTTGATTCCTTTTAGGACACCCCTTGTGTGTATGTAGGTATATATATATATATATATATATATATATATATATATATATATATATATATGTATATATATGTATATATATATATATATGTATATATATGTATATATATGTATATATATATATATATATATATGTATATATATATATATATATATATGTATATATATATATATATATATATGTATATATATATATATATATATGTATATATATGTATATATATATATATATATATATATGTATATGTATATATATATATATATATATATATATATATATATATATATATATACATATATATATAAAACTGATTACTTGGGGAAAAAAATGAAAAATAAAAAAAATCCAGACAGTCAAAACGCAGGTTTTAATATGTATGAAAATTTAGTGTTTGTGGACTTGTCATCTGAATATATACAGAGAGAGAGAGAGAGTGAATCTGTCTCTGCATAAACTTACCAAGTAAGTTGCAAGCAGACTTCAAAGATCCAAGAATGGGAACTCTAAGATCTTGCAAGAAATTGAGGGAACATAGGACACTCGCCAGGAAAAAGTCGCAGCAGCTTCAAATGACTAAATGCTACAGTAAATAATGTATACATGGTAATCTTGATAAGTGAGGAGTACCCCAAAAAAGCAAGACTGGAAACATTAAGATCTGACAAGAAACTGAGGAAGCTAAGGACGCTTGCCTGGGAAAATGAATGGCGACTGAATGCTGCCGTAGGAGGTTCTAACTACTACAGCTGCAGAATACAATCATTATCATAGAGAGTGAGAGAGAAATAGATCCAGATAGACGGATTATACACTAAACATAAGTTATATTAACCATGACAAAAGGAATGAAAATAGAGTTAACAATGATTTCATTGCAAACAGGAGAGTCATTTTATTGCCATTTTCGGACCTTAAAAGGAGTGGGGAGTGTATTCTTTTCCTAGAGTCCAGCACATTAATAATAATAATAATGATGATGATTACATAAATGTTTTATAGAAAACACATGTATGCAGATATACACACCTCCTAAGTCAAAGGTCCTGTACAGATGCACACTCACCTACCTGTATAAAAGGAAATGTACCAACTTCAGTGACTTACCTGCACACCCCACTCATAAAAGTTAGGCTCGTGAGGATCCCTGGGAAAATAAATTTAAGTAAATTAAAAACAATAATCAAGAGCAATCATATGCAATCCTTCGTATTGTGAACGCAAAATATTTAACCATCGTCAAAATTGACAACAGAAGCACAAAAGGCCCAAAACTCTTGTCATGTCAAGCGATATTTGAAGCAATAACAATTTATCATGTAAAATTTTGTTTGGACTACCGTCCTCATTTCTTGAACACAAAAGCGAACCGTTTTTCTTTAAAAAAAAAATATGGGGGTCATTACAAAGCTTTTGTGTCCGCAGAAAATAATTTTTGTCCCTAAAAAAAGCACCCCCCCCCCATGGTATCAACAAGATCAACAATCAACCTCACCTGAAATTAGACAGCGAAATGCACATGTTCCAAGCAATTGCAAAGACAGCACACAAAAGCTGAATGCCACTTTCAAAGAGTGATTGTTTGAGGAGAACTTTGAAATTAACAATCGTTATCTAATAAAATTATTCATTTGTACGGTTTGAGTAATATCATTTTTTTTTGCTTAATTTATGCATCCATAGCAAATTTTAACAATAGTTAAAATTTTTGCATTCACAAAACAAGGATTGCCAAAATATATAAAAAACTATGAGTAAAATTGATTTTTGGATGATCAAATTTACCCGTTCCAACTACCTAACCCACCAAGTTCCTATCTACATCATTAAAAAATACAGAGAATTATCCAAACAAGATGGGGGGGGGGGTTCCAATGACTGACTTCATCATGAAAAAGGAAGCCATACTAAACACGATTACTTTGGATAGTCCAAAATTTGAATAATGGACGTTGAGACAATCAAACATGAGAAAAAAATGACAATCCTTGCACTAACACATCAGGTATCACCATTTTGAATGGTTGAAGGAGGCCAGATTATTACCATTGCTCCAATCATATTAGTCTCCATCTAACAGTACCATTTACTTTTGAACCAATATGCCATATAGTTAGGGTCAGTGTAAGTGGATAGGGTTAGTAAGAAAGTTTTGGGTTAGTAAATGGTGTTTGGGTTACAATTAATAGGTAGATTTAGGGTTTCTAATTTCCCAATTATTTAATTGGTATTATTTCGTTACCTGGTAATTAGATCAATCCAATAGCCAATTCTAAAAGATCTAGCCACTTTTAGCCAAATGGTGGTGTCTGATGTGATAGAACAAAGATGGTCCAAAAAAGCTGAAAAAGTAATTCTGGAACAGGTTTTATCCTAGATCATCTTCTCCAAACTCATTATTACCATCCTTAATGTTCACGTGACTTCTGGCAATGGCTATTGTATGAATTAGTCCAACAGACTACTTGCTAGTGAAATGAGTTCAATCCTCATCAAGTGTATCATACTCATGACCTTGTGCCAGACTAAGCAAACTAAGTCAATGCCTCAGTAAGTTGGGCACTTTACTGTGGAGAAATGGCTAGCGAGCTAGTCTAAAAGGTAATATGCATCCATCTCTCAACATTCTTATTACTCTATCCGAGAGTGATTATAACTACCGTGAAGTGAGTTCAATACTTATGATCTTGTAATAGACAAAATTAAGCTTAGTATCAATCAAGTAGCTTGTATAAAGTCAGTTTTGACACCTGAAACAAATTTTGCATTTCAAATATTAAATTATCTCCCTTCTCCGCAGGAGTAAAATGTCTGCCTCTGGGTCTGAAGCGAAGGTTTCGATTCTACCTCGTGGTGCTGATATTGAATGACATAATTATTAATATATATATATATATATATATATATATATTTTTACTATGCTTATTATTCAGATTTTGTTTTTTAAATGAAATGCAACAGAAATAAAAACGAAAAATAGCGTCCAAAATGCACTCTAAGAAAAAAACTTGGAAAGATCTTAATTTCTCTTAGATGTTTTTTTTTGTTTCTTTTCCCAAAGAAAAGATGCTACTGAACTAGCTTCAGTGAAAGAGTCCCTTGTTTCCAATGATCGGTAGAAAGATTTTTATCACCAAAATTGTGTCTGAATTTAGTACGTAACTGCTGATATTTGATGCCAGTGAGCTCAAAGAAATAGAATAAAACGTCCTTGTTTGGACTTCTGGGAGATCATTCCTTCATTGAGGAAGATGGTTTCAAATCTAGGTTACATGAAGAAATACACGGGAGGTATTTCGGTAACTGAAATTTGTTTGTTTTTTTTTTACAATCGGAATTCATAGAAATCTTCATATACCTCAATTTGATTTCAGGTATAAATAAACCCCAGGAAGAGAGTTAGGGTACTTAAGCATACTGGTGATTTTTAATAGTCCGTTCGTTGGTAGATTTTCAGATTATTGATAATTGAATAATAGGTAAATAGTGAACATTGTGGCCAATTGAATGTAATTTTGGGGGATTACTTTTGAAACTTTTCTTTTTGTAGTTTTAAAAATACTAATTAAATTCCGTTTCAGTACAGATTTCACATCAAGTTAAGTTTCCAGAAATTTATAGAATTGTTTGCCTCCATTATTTTCCAATTATCAATCGAATTGAAGCTTAACTTTAAATCTCAAGGCAAACAAGGAAAATAAAATTAAATTAAGAATATGAGTTTTGTAAAATAAAAAGAAGTGAATTTCAAGATTTATTTCGGCGGGAATAACAACTCAACATTACGTTTGTTTCATGTTTTCTAATAAAAGTAGATTATTTATTTGCTCAATGCAGGCGAAATCGTTACAAAGAAATGAAGGTTCAAATGGATAATGATCATAAAAAGATGCCATGGAAATTTCAACAACAAAGAATAAATTGAATCGTTTTTAATCTTCAAAAGAGGAAAGGTTTTCACAGTGAAAACAAAACAAACATAAACGTGCATTTCAGGGTTTGGATTAGAAAATCTCGGCCCCATTTTAGAAACTTATAAATGTTCGATGTAATTCGTTTACTTACAGCGGAAATTTGGCGCAGGAAACACAGCCAGGATTAAAAAAAATTGCCGATTGGCAGAAAAAAACCCTTCGTCTTTTTCAAAGTTGGGAAAGAAAGCGGATACTACTAAAGCTAGAGATCAACTTCCGGTTACCAAGATAGAGTCACGTGATACCGGTGGCCATTTCTAGAGGGGCAAATATTTCAAGTGTGAGGGGAGGGGGGTGAATCAGACCGGTTTGATTCTGTTAGTTTCATCAGAGGCAGATTCAGGATTTTGAGCTGATAGAGGATTCCAATTTTTTATTTTAACTGCATCTGTCTAATAGCACAAAAGATATAATAGTTTTTTTTTTGCACTTACTATAAATTTATGATTACATAGGATGATTTGGGTTTTTTTATTTGTAAATTTTCTTTGTATAATATTGGAATTTAAAAAAAAATTGTGCTTTACCCAAGCAGACGGGTCCCCAAACCCTTAAATCCATGTTTGTGATAGAATAATTTCATACAACTACTGCTACAAGACCAACAACACTGCTTCTAACAAAGACTATATCAAATGATCCTCGGTTCAAGCATGGTTTTGTGGCTGAAACATCATTACCATGAACCCATTACCCTTTCTGTTAAATACTTTATGATATCACCAGGCTTTGTTGGTTAACTATCATAGTGTGGGAACACCAGATCTTCACAGATGTTGCCCTATCTTGAAGCCTTTTATTAGAAACTGTCATCAAAACTGTCAACATAGGTTTCTTCAGTTAATCTGGCTGGCTGGCTGGCTGGCTGTCTGTGTATGTATGCATTATGCATACTGGATACACCAATAGAGCTAGAGGGCTGAAAGTTGAACATTCACTATCTATTTATTTATCATGTCTAGAAAAAAAACACTTTTTCAGGGTTTTTTTTTTTCCATTTCCTAAATGGGTTTTTGGTGGGGGTTCAAATTTGCGATGTAGGTTCATGCTAAATTGGTTCTTTCGTGTCCGGCAGTACTCATGCTTGTTTTTTGAAAATTCAGACTCTTTTAGTGATTACTGCCCAACTTTGGTTGTTTAAATAGTGAATGCTTCACTAATGAAAGATAAGTTCCTGAGGTAATAGATGCGGACTTGTATTTCATCCAAACTAACTTCTTTACATCAATTTCCTACGCTTTGTTTTAACATTCGGAGACTTTGATTAGGGTCATAAACAACAATGAATACAACATAAATTGTTGCTGTAAAAACAAAAAAAAAAACGGTCTGGTTAGTCATTCAATGGAAATCATCACATGACAAATGTATTTTAAAAACATGCCATGTTGGGAGTGATCAATTAACTAATTAGAAAACAAGGCGATCAATGAATGAATTACTTCTCTTGCCTTAAAGCCAGAATTTTTAAAACAAGCATGATTGCTGCTGGACACAAACTAAGAGACCAATTTAGCATGAACTTATATGACAAATTGAACCTTCTGCTAAAAATCTATTCAGGGGGACGAATTTTCAAAAAACAAAACAAAGTTGTTTTTTCTAATAATAAGGAGAAAATGTTTATATTTTCAGCCCTCTAGCTCCATTGGTGCTGCCTCTATATGCGACCCATACATAGATAGGCAGACAGACCAACTTGAATTCTAGGTGGACGCTTTTGGCGATAGTCTTGGTTGACAGGTTCAAATAGATTGAGAAAGAAAAAACAGTGAAAATTATTTGTAATTGTGAAAATGACTCATTCCAAATCAGCTGGACAGCACTTTCTTTCTAAACCTAAGATGAGGACATTAGTCTGAATAAATCTGTGCATGATAATAATAATTATCAATATCATATTATCAACTCCTATGTTTCAAGTGAAAAAGTTCATATATAATGTTTACTGATCTGTGTAATTTATAGCAATCAGTGACAATTTTTCGCGATTAGATTGACACAAAAAAAGGAAAACTCATTGAAATGTCAGAAGTAAGGGACAAAACTCCATTTCGAAGATACATGACTTACCCCCCTTGGATCTACTTTGATATTCGACTCAAACCAAAATCAAAAGTGAAAGTTGGTTCTTCTCCGTGGTTGAGATATTTGTTCATTCACTACCGGTCCCAGAAGTGTTTAAGTCTAGATGGAAGCTAAGATTTCGAATGTCGATTTTCAAGACAGGTCGCCCCTACCATCTTCTTTAAAGATTAGTGCAATACAGGCTTCCTACTCTTCATTTGGCCTTGTGCTATACTAAACTGAGCTCAGTAAATACCAATACATGCAAAAGAATTCACCAGCTAATTTTCAGTGCCTTGCTTTGAAAGAATGATTTCCAAGCTAGTCTCACAGATCATCAATACTGTCACAAGTTTTTTGGGTGCCCCTCACTTGTGGCCATGTGTCAGACATAGCTAAGCTAAAAATGTGCCTGTTTAATGAGTTTGATAGTTGCATATTTCCCACTGGTGCCCGTAGTCTGTGTTCAAGTTGGGATAAAGTCGAAATTGCAAATGCAGGTTTGGCAATACCCCACCACCTATCTCATTTCTTCTTGATCTAGCCTTGTGCCTGATTAAATCAAGCTTAGTAATAACTAATATCGGTAATTCGAACCCTGGCCTCATTAGTTTTACAAAATAATATCTCAAGACACGGAGAGCAAAAAATGAAATTTACTCAATGTCACACTAAAAGAGTAATTACACTAAATATATAGAGTAGCCACAGATAGAAAATGTAATGGGTTTCATTATCTATATATTTTAACACAAAACTTCTCTGTCTGTATTTGGCTATTAATTCATTCTTTTCTATTTAAGAGTTGTTTTCTATCAGGAAGTCTATAATACTGAGCTTTTCTTACAAACATAAATAGCATTTTTGTGATCACTAAAATGATACTTTAGAAGGAGCTATATTTTATCTGGCATGGTGTTATCCAGTAGCAAATCAATTTGGGTCAGATTGTATGAATAAATAAAGAATGGATCATTATGTGCAACTTGGATCAATGTCCATTTTAAAAAAAATTCCGACTTTTTTAGTGACCACTGCCCAACAAAAGGCATGAGAAATAACTCAGTTATTAATTGATCACCCTTATTTTCTAATTTTCTAATTGATCAGCCCCAACACAGAATGCTGCTAAAAGGCATGGGTCATATGATGTTTTACCCCTCACTAAGTATTTCAGATAATATCAGAAACATAGAAATGTTATAAAAATGATTTGAGAATGGAGTCAAAATGAGATGAAACAGGTTTGGTTAGTCACTCCATAGAAACCGTCACATGGCCAGCATCTGGGGTGGGGGTCAATTAAAAAATTAGAAAAAAAGGGTGATCAATAAAAAAAAAAAGAAGTTACTTTTCTTGCCTTTTGTTGGTCTGTGTATACTAAAAAGTCTGAATTTTGAAAAAAACAAGCGTGAACATTACCTGGCATAAACTAAGAAACCAAATTAATTGACATTTTAAAACTAAAAACTCATTTTGGGGGAAATTCTCCAAAATAAAAAATAAAAGATTTTTTAGACATAAGTTGGAGTAAATGTTCAAACAGCTCCATTATTGTGGCTTGTACATATGACGCATACATACATAACCAGCCACAATCACTTAAAAACTGAAGAAACCTATATTGACCTATGTTGGCAGTATTGGTTGATAGTTTCCAGCTGTATGCCAAGTATTTAGTCTTCACAATTTAAATAATGAAGGTATGTTCAAATCAAATAGAACATGCTGGTTCTTGCAAGATCACTGAAATTAAGCAATATTGAGCCTTGTCATCACTTAGATGGGTGACTGTCTAGGAATACCAGGTGTTGTGTGCAACTGAGGATCAATTCCTGGCTGAGTCATACCAAAGGACTTTGAAAATGGTATTCAATGTCTCTCTGCTTTAAAGAGTAAAATTGAGGGTTTCACCACTGCTTGAGGTTAAGTGGTTGGGATGGGGGTGAAAAAATTATGCTGGAAAAAATAGGCTTTTATAAGTAACATAGACAAAATGTTGTGAATGACTTATGTTTGCCATGAGATAGAAGGCTTAACAAACAAACAAACAATTTTGATAATATACACTGTTTAATAAAAACTTGAAAAATGAAAAATTTTAACAGGCTTGGTTAGAAGCCGTCATATGACCAACATCTTTTGGCAGCATGCCTTGTTGGGAGTGATCAATTAAAGAATTGGAGAATAGAGGTAATCAATGGATGAATTACTTCTCTTGCCTTTTGTTGGCTGGTGATCACTAAAAAAATCTGAATTTTCAAAACACAAGTGTGAACACTACCAGACACAAACTAAGGGACCAATTTAGCGTGAACACACACTGTAAATTGAGCCATCTTCCATCAGATAACCTGACCTGTTTTCTGATTTTAGCTCTCTCCCATGCCAATGATCCTTTCTCGGGATTTCTGAATTTGTAGCTGTCAATCTTTCCATGTTGTGCAACTCTGGTTCTCTACCGAGCTGGTATATTCCTACCGTATCCCTATCCAGCCCACGGATAGAACTCATGCCTTCCAGAAAATAAATGAATTTACTAGCACTTTTATCCTCTGAGTCATGATGAAACAATACAGCTAAGGATAATATCCGTACCTCACATAAATGAAAAAAAATGATCTTTATCTAAAATCATCTAAAATTATCTCAGTTTTGGTTACAGTTTTAGATAACTGTTTTTAATTCATATGCGAGATTTTCAGAATGTTTTTAATTTTTCCAACTCTTGCCCAATTCAATTCAGTTTCTAAAACGATTCAATTTTCAAAATTCTTGGAAAATAGTGAGCAACTGGCTTGGTACCCATCAAAAATGACAGAATGATTTATGATATGTATGGATAAATCATAGATTGGTGCAATAAACTCTTTTGATTCCCATTTCCTTCCATTTGGCTTTGTACAGTGCTATGTATAATATGCAAACAAAAGTGAAGACAGACAAACCAGCAGCAGCCATTCGACCTGACCTGCTGCTTGATTGGTCGGTTAGTAATACAGGGGTCCAGATATAATATTCATAAAAACAAAAAGATATTCCTCTTGGACTGAATAAAGCTGATGGTGGGGTAAACATTGCAGTAACTAATTAGACTTGCAAACACTTTTTTCATTCTTATCTTAAGGAGAAGTAATAATAGTAATAGTAGTCTTAAGTTATCCAAGATTTTCAGATGTCACATTTTTGACTTGTAGAAAAAAGAAACTAGCTACAAATGACTGATGACCATGTATCAAATCACCGTAGTCCTGCAAGTAGCCTGTCTGGCCAACTAGTCAATTGGGCAACAGATTTTTCTCTCAATGTATATCTGTGTGTGTGTGTGTGTTTGTTGCCATGTGTTCCTGGTCACATTTTTGGGGATACAACCTTGAAATTTTGCATGTGTACTCTAATAGGAACCATGTAAAAAGTGCTTTTTTGGTTTCAATGGTCATTCTGTATCAACAATACCCAAACCTTATGCAGGTACTTTTTTGAGATAATTTCAGATAAAAGATCTATTTATTTAGATAATTTCAGATAGTTTTTTAGACAATTAGTTCTGGTATGTATGAAGGTTACAATGACTAATTTATGTGAAATACGCATTTATTGTTTATTTCTGAATATCCTATATTTAAGATAAGAATGAAAAAATTGTTTTGGAGCCTAATTCTATGCTGCAATCCTTATCCCACCATCAGCTTAATCTAATTAAAGGATGACAACTTTCTAGTTTTTTATGCATACAAATGTTTGGACCCTCATATCCCCATAGTACCATTGATTGCTAACTTGTGACTCAATTTCACTCAATATCCAAGCAGCTGAAAGTTAGCTTTATGTATACACTAGCTTTATGTATACACTAGATAGCTGCCTACCTCTAGGTCAGACATTTGAATCATGTCAGGATTTCATAAATTTTTGCCCTAGAATGACACAAACCAACTAACAAACATACAAAAAATGTGACAATGGCTTTTATATCCTCACTAGATGCTCCAATATTATAGAACTATACTAGACTGAGCTACTCAGGGCTACATTAACCATGAGGCACAGACCTCAGGGCAGATTTAAGGGCCCTGAGATGGTCATGGCCTATAAAAAATTGGGGAAAGTAGGGGGTCCGAAGTTAACTTATGCCTCAGAACCCAATTAAGATTAATCAGGCCCTGAAGCTACTCCAAGTACATACTTGGGCGCCCTCTGCAGAGTGACAAGTTAGCAAACAATTGTTTATGTCATAAGTTCAATCCCAACTTGGTGCTCCTCTATTATGTCTGTATGTCAGACTAAATGAAACTTAATAAATACCTATTCAGTAAAGAATTATTTGTTACTTTTTAATATCAATATTAAATGATAAAATGTGCCTGGTAAGTGTTTCTCTGTACCCATGCTTGTAATATTTTTTAATAAGTTTCATACATTTTCATAACTTGAATAATGTGTATTTCAATATTGAATATGCATTTTTTAATGTGAATTGTTGATGGAAATGCCCATAGAGGCATTTTTATCAAATGATTAAATAAAAGTTTATTTCAAAAGTTTAATTGAATTTTTTTACCTCTGATTTTTATTATTTATAAAAAATATTTCTTGATTGTTCCTTATTTTCACAAAGGAAAGGATTAACATTATTTTAATGCATTCATATTTAATTTCTTAATTATCTTGGTTTTTCTTTCAAATTTTCCAAAAATATTTTAGTCATGAAAAAAAAACCAATCTTCAAATCAAACAAAATTATTCTTTTTTTTGTGTTTTTTAAAAGAAAAAAAATTGAATAAAGCAGAAAAAGGCAAAAATCTTGCTAATAATGATAAGGTAAGCCTTGGTAAATGTTCCTCTGTACTGGTAAGATCTTAATTTTTTATCAACTCTCATATATTTTTATAATTTGAATGAGTATATTTTATAGTTGAATAGGTATCTATATGTAAATTGTTTAAGGAGAGGTTTTTTTATTTAATGATTAAATCAAGTATTTTTCAAATCAAATGAAAATTTTCCTTCTCTCCAATTCTTGTCATTTTTGTGAGAAAGCAGTAAAGAGAGAGAGGACAAAAGAATCTTGCTAAGTATAAAAAAAATAATTCTTTTCAAATCTTATCTTTTTTTTAAAGAAAAAAAAAAACATTTTGGGAAAAACAGAAAAGTGAGAAAGAAAGGGCAAAAAAATCTTGGTCCAAACAAAAGCGGAAGTGGCTGCTACGGCGCATGCGCACTGCCAGTTAATCTCATGTCGGACATGGTAAGATGAGGAAGTAATGGTTTCTTCTACGTTTGTCGATTGTTGGTCGGAAATATTAGAAAATTAGTCGAAAACTGGACATCCTTTTTCCAGTCGACCTGGATATAACTACGACTCGTCAGATTGAAGCAAGGATATCAGATCTCTGCAAACAAAGATAAAGGATCCAAACAAAAACAGAACAGAACTTAATTTAAAGTTGCTCTCCATATATTTTCAGCCGTAAAAAAGGTTTTTTTGGAAAAAAAAATTAAATTATTTATGAAAAGAAAAAGAAATTAATTGATTATTTTTTCTGGATTTATTACCTGGATTATTGGAGACCCTGGTTTCTATTTTGTTCTATTCTGTGGCATTGCTGGTTGTAAGTAATAGTATGAGAAAGTATTAGGAAAGAAGCAATTCGATATATTTTGTTTTTGATCTCTGGAAAAATCGAAGAGAAGAAGTAACAGAAATTGAATAAATAAAACATTATTAAGCAAAAAAAAGCAATCACTATGCGACCGGGTGTGAGCCGTGTTTTGGCCAAATGTCAGGCCTGTGTGGATGAAAATAATTTCTATGAAGCACATCAAATGTACAGGACATTGTACTTCAGGTACGTAGATTCAATTGATAGAACGTCTGAAACGACCATGATCTTCTGTGTCTATAAATTTTTGAGAAGGGTCATTAACATTCAAAGAGTTTTTCGGGCTCTCTTCCCTTTACGGATATGTAATATATTACACCCGAAGGAGAACGATGGATGAATCGGCCGAAACGTTGTGTGAACATCATAAACAAGGAGTTGGAGTCCGAAAAACTCTTTGAAGTGAAGACCATGAATCTTGTTTTTATTTAATGTTTTTCTTGAACACGTTGCTTCTTGGCAAAATCCGACGCCCTCAAAAAACTCATTTGAAACAAACACATCAAAGAAAATTAAGTAATTGTTTTCTTCTTTTTTTTTTTTTGGATTGGAGGGATTTTTGGTTTTACAATGCCTTTTAATGTTTTCATCTTTTTTTTTCTCCCCCAACAGGCGTGTTCGTGTATCCAAGGGGACAGGGTCAGAACTCCCTCTCTGGCAAAACATAGAAAATAAAGACATTTTATGAATGAAACCCTTCTATTAATTCTAAGTCGACTTGAATTGTCTTTAAAAGCAAACAAAATGATTGTTTAATTACAGAAGTAGAAGAAAAAAAGAATTTGGAACATCCCCTCCCCGCCTCGCTCCGCTCAGCTCAAAATTCTGGATCAGCTCCCCCCAAAGAACATGAGAATAATATCTGATGTTTTTGAAATAGGCTGAACATAGGGCTTTTCTTATCTGTCTGCGGTCTAGGATGTCAGTGAAGTAGATTGGAGTGAAGAAACTGATTCCTCTTTTGGACAGCAACAATAAGATTGGTTCAAGCCCCCGCCCCCAAGCAGTACCCCCCCCCGCCCCCAAGCAGTACCCCCCCCCGCCCCCAAGCAGTACCCCCCCGCCCCCAAGCAGTACCCCCCCACTGCACTAAGAGAATAGGGCAAATTTCTTGACTAGGTTGCCATTTTATGGCCAAATTTGACAAATCTGGCTTTTTTGATAGCCAAAACATTTGGCCATGAACTTTTTGGTCTGGACATTTTTAGTTTTCCTTTATTTATTTCAATTATAAAAAATGAAACGAAACTTGTCTAGAAATGAACGTCTACTCAATAATTATTAGTATTTTTTGTACATGGTCGATGTGGGGTTAAGGATTATTGCATGAAGGGGTCGATAGTCTGAATAGCTTGGGGACCCCTGCTGGAGGACTTGGAAATATTGATCGAGGTGAGCTGACTTTGTTGTAGGTAGAAGTATGTTAATAATTTTTTTAGCATGTACTGCAGTATTGCAAAGTTTTAGATACAATTTTGCCATTTTTTTTAGCGTCTTTTTGGCCCGAAAGGTCTTCAACAATCTGGCAACCCTGCTTGAGACGTGCCCAAAAAGCAAATGCTGAAGGAGCAGACAATTTTTCAGTGCCAGTTGCCACCCACATGTACGACGCGTGTGGGACCCACATTAAACCTGACCTTGTATAGTATTTGCCCTCGTGGGTTTGGCAAATAACTCTCTTTCTCTGCTCTTAGAATTGAAAAAAGAAAAAATTCTGACAAAAACCCTCTGCAAAAAAATAAAGTAGGTGACAAAAATGAGTTTTAACATAAAAAATACGTAAAAACTGATGTTTTTAGATAAACTCATTTGGTCTACCGACTACTAAGTACTAGCCTTGTCATTATTTTGTAAACAAATAAAGCCAGATAAAAATGATGCTTAATTCTAACTTGACCAAAATTTTATTTAACCTCAAATTTTTGTGTAACATCCTTCCTAATTACCTGGGTTTTTTTTTTTGATACTTACTAATTTTAAATGAACTGAAGTCGACGTGGCCCGAGTTTGGTTACCAGCCAACCTTGTTTCAAAAAATAATCAAGCATGATTGAAGAATAAGAGCGTTCGAATTCTATGGATGCACAATGGCACTCTTATTCAATGTGTCACGCTCAATTTATTGAATGCTTTCTCAGTCTGAGAGATGAATAGTCGTTAAGAAACCAATAGGATTGAATAATAAAGAAAAAAGAATCCCCATCTAACAGTAACACGGACGAAAATAATGTGGACTGTCGCGTAGTAACTCACTTGAAATTAGGTCTATCTAATAAGAAGTGACATTCTTGAAGTGATTTTCGAAGCCTTTTAAAAATTCCTCCGTTTTTACACCAGTCCAAGTCTGAGGCTGGAGTTGACTTGGTTTTTGTACCGTTGTAACAACAACAACCCTCACGTAATTTATGGGGGTAAACTCTTCACTAATTGTCTATTCCGTCATGTTAAACCAAACCGATATATAAAATTAACATTTCCATACAGGGATTTGAAATCATTACTTAGTGGTCGGTAGACTAGTCTTAGATACCTATGGGCTGTTGTTACCCTTCCCGTTTCCAAATGGCCGCCACTCGTGTGGCAGCTGCTGATAGCGAATTTCAAGTCTAAGATGCAGACTATATTACTCCAAACAGCATTTTTTAGTGTTAGTAGGTAAGTTTGATGTTAAGGTTGCTATGTAGGTAGGTTTAGCATTAGTATTTCAACTCCCTGGAATGTAATTTCCAGTTGAGGTAAAAATTCTCTTGTTACTCGCAATGGGACAATAGACGTGGGTGCAGCAGGCCTACCATGTTTACGTACAGCATTTCTTTTTTTCTCTTTAATGAACACTTCCGACATTTTGAATTTAAAAAGTGAAAAAAATGTGGAAATTTGCGTCTGCTCCATTGACATTCAAGTCATCAGCAGCAGCTGCCATTGGAGTTACAGCTATTTTGAAACGGGAAAGGTAACAATTGCTTATAACCAAAATGCTGATTTACGAATACTGGGAGAAAATGAATTCTTGCACACCCTGGGGGCGAGACCAGGCAAGTTTTTCTTCCCTGAGCAACACTGTGATTCCCTGCTGGTAGTGATATATATATATATATAGAGAGAGAGAGAGAGAGAGTGAATATAGATAGAAGTATGTGTTTATTGATATAATGAAAATAGTTGATTTTTCTGTTCGTATGTATGTTATCGTAAGACAGCAAAAAAGGCTCGTAGTGGGTAGTTTTGAATTCATTTCAATCTACCGATGCTTCTGTTAGTACAGGGCTGTCTGAGAGACAGGTGTGCTTTTCCAGAAGTTATTGAGGAATTAGAATGAAATTAGGTAGAAGTGTGGGCCATCAACTAAAAAAGAAGTGGTGAAATACTTATGTGATGATTAATTTCAGGGTTTAAAGGAAACATAATGGGTTTTTTTTTTTTTTAAAAACCCATTCAATTTTCATGAAAGCAACTTTTTTTATAGCCTGTTTCATTTTTCTATTCTGAGAAAAAAAACCCCTTCAAATTGAAACTGAAAGGTTGAAATGGAGGTGCATAATAAGAGACACAGCGAGTGGTTGTGAAGAGGGAAGGGTATATAATTAGTTAGAGAGTTGGGCTGGTAGATGAAAGGCGAATGTACATTGACGAATGAAATGGATTACTCTACAGCGGAAAGTCACTGTCCGAAGAGTCAGGTTGGGGATGTGGTAGTAAAATCTTGAGTAAATGAGAGATAAGCGTTCAACGGGAGGGGGAGGAACAGGCATGTTAGTTCTTAATCTTTCTTACTTTTTTCACTTTTAGTTTCCTATAATCTGAAAAAATCTAGTAAGTTAAAATTTAGTTCAAAATCACTTAGACCCATATTTAGGCTTACTAAGCTGTACCCCCTTGTGTGAAAACTCTTCCTTATTGAGAGATTTTGCCGTAGAAGAACTTATTCTGCCATTCTCAAGGGAATCAAAACAGTTTTCACTTCTCTTCTCAAAATTGACTCCAATAGGTTTTCACCAGATAACAGGAAAGTTTTTGGCGTGCACACAGAAAGAAACAGACATCCAGATTTATTCAAAGATATGGGAATCCCTTAACTGCTGCGTTTTTGATGTAATATGGTATTGCTGTACAGAGTAATAAAATTTAGTAAAAGCTGGAGTAAATTCTGATGAGACCTTGAATAGTTTGGTTTTGAACTGTATGGGAAATATTGGAACAAATTTATTGCTCTCATCAAGATATACCTATATAATTCAGTAGGTGTAGTAATTATTTCCCATAAGTGTGGAATTTGATCCTATGGCAGCCAGGCTTGTCTCTCTCAAATTTGTCTTAATACAAGAACATGGTAGAATTAATAATGAAATGATCCTTCTGCATGGAAGTATTATACTTATAACAACTTTTAATTAGAGGTGATAACAAAAAAACAGATATAGTGACCAACGTCTTTGGCAGCATGCTGTGTTAAGGATGAAAAATTGCAAAAAGGGGTGTTGATCAATGAATAAGTCACTTCTTTCACCTCTTGATTGCTAAAAAATAGAAATTATTTTCCAACTAAAACCTATTTGAGAAGGAATTTAAAAAAAAAAGGTTTTTCTTTGCCATAATAGGAAGTAAATGTTCACATTTTCAGCCATCTAGCTGCATTGGTGCTGGCTCTATTGACCATCATAAAAACTGAAGAAACCTATGTTGACTATTTTGGTTGACAGTTTCTAAAAAGTAGCTAGAGGCCAAGGTTGTTGTTTTAAGGACAAATTACCCCAGCCAAAACAACTGACCAACAGATGACTGTTAGAACCCAATTCATTGGAACCGGGTTGCCTGATAGTTGGAGACATTTTTGGCCAAAAATAGTCAAGTGGCAAAATGGTTTACAAAACATTGCAATACTGTAGTTTCATCTAACCTCAGGCGTATACAAAAATTTTTTTTAGTAGACATGCAGTTCCGTTTTATATGTTGTTAATTAAAGATGGCCCAAAATTTGAATATTGCCAAATGCTTTTCAAAAAAGCTACAAGAGTCAAATTTGGCCTGAGAATGGCCCAGCCTTGACCCCCCCCCCCGACCTGTCTCTTTTGATCTTGGGGGTAGGGTTCTTTCATTGGAGATAGAGGTAGGGGCAAAAAGGATCTCCTGTTACCAAATTTGGTTCAGTATTGTCACATGAAAATACATTTGAAGTACCTTTTGAGTGTTGTCACCCTTTCATCCTCTCTAGAAAAATCCTAAGGGTTGAAAACATTCCCATGTCCACCCTCAACCACCATACTTTCTTTTTATTATGATGAGAGTTTTGAATATAATGCTAGCAATAGAAAATGTAAAATGTGATGCTCTTGTTTTTGTTTGTTTTCGGGGGGGGGGAGGGGAAATATTTTGCTACCACATGACTTGTACACAAGTGTATGTGTACAGGAATTCACAAGTAATAAGCTTGAAACCAGGTTTGCTACTTTGGCCATTTTATGGCAAAATTTGATAAATCTGGCTTTTTTTAAAAAGCGTTTGGCCTCAAAAGTTTTAGTCTGGCCATGTTAAAAATTTTAACCATTTTGACTTCTTTAGTAATTTTAATGAATTCATGTTTTTGGTGTGTTCAGTACTTCATTTGTTCATAAAAAATATTTATTATCTATTTTTCTATACTTCTAATCTTCATCTTGATTTTCTGCTTAATTTATCCCAACTTTACTCGTGCCATCATTGGAAAGTTGTGATGAAATAGTATAAAAATCAAGATAAAAGTAAATCATGTTTGAAACATATTGAAAAAAAAATGATAATAATTCAGTAATACTTCATTCAATAGAAATAAAAAATGAAATAATTGCCTTTATTGGCAATTTTGATCCAGGAATGTTTTTAGCTATCTGGCAACCCTGTTTGAAACCAATCCTAGTTGCAGTGTTTCTCATAACCAAAACATCCTGAATGTGAGAACATAACATCTTATTTTGGGTAGTTTAAAAAAAGGAACAAAAAAACCCAAGCTTGGCTATTGTGGGGCCAAACTTTAATCCTACGTCTATTCTAAATGAAGATGATTACTGCGACTTTTGTATTATATATTACACTGAATCAGTGAAATTCAGTTTTCATTAAAGTTTGATTTCTCTTAGATTTCATAAACTTTTGATTGAAAGAAAAATTGTTATATTTTCTTCTTTTGATCAGATAAACTTTTGATCGGATTAAAAATATTCGCAGTAACATATATAATGAATAATTACCTAAATATGTAAAACTCCTTGGTTTGGTTCAGTTGGTAAGAGAGCGGTTTAGCAATCACTTAGTCATGATTTCAAATCATGATTGGGAAACGTTAATTTTATATACCTGGTTTAACACGACTAGGAAGACAGACAGAGAAGAGTTTACTCCCCTAAATTTGGTGATGATCGTTCATGTTTTTGTTGTTAAGAGGTGAAAAATGAAGTCTGCTCTAATTTGAATAGCAGTTCGAAACAATTAGGAGCATTTTCAGCTGTTTCCTAGAGATAGAAGGATAATGGTCATTATCAATTACCATTATCCTTCCTAATAATATCAACTCTCTAAAATCCTGCTGGAAATTTTGATCGTAAAGCATTTCAATAAAAATTAGGGTCTCACTTGAATTTAAAAAAAAAAATCATCTTCAAGAATATTGTGTTCCAGGGATGTTAGGGGCTTTTGGTTCGCTCTAAATAAGGCCCTCTCACCCAGATGACCCAGAAAATTTTTCTCCTGCATTTTTAACTGCGGCTAAAGTACAATGACATAGGAGTGAGAGACAAATGTCTCACTCCTACATCATTGTCCTTTTCTGCAAAAAAACAGTGCAGGGAATGTGAACCTGATTCTAAAGTTACACACTTTTGCACACTCAATGTTTAAAACGGCACCCAAATAAAAATGATTTAACAATATAATTTACGTATTTATTTCTGTTTCTCTTTTATAAATTTTCTCATTTGTGGGCCGTATATACCATCGAGTGTGTGAGTATCGGGATTACCTTCCCTACATTGAACCCCCCAAAATATACTGTTACTAAACATTAAAGAATATTTGAGCTTGGACAAATTATGGAAGGAAGATTGTGTTGTGTCAGTTGAAGGGGGTCTGTCTGATTTGAAAATCAGCATTCAGAATACTGGTTTTTGGCTAGTTCGAAATATGTAACTCTTCAGACACCTCATGTGAGCCATACCTGTGGGAATTTTTCTTTTGGCACACCTTAACAATGGTGGCACTGATTGGAATTCTGCAGATATCACAGAGATATGCTATCTGTCTTTTTTTTTGTCCTTGAAATATGCAATTTTTTACACTAAAGAAGCAAGGTAAAATGATTTAACAACCAATTTGATTTATTTTAATTCAAAACAATGACAATATAATTCATATTTAATGTTGTGTAACACAGTTTTATCCACATGACTGTTAACCACAGTCAAAATTTACTAACTTGATACAAGCATCCCCTGTTATAATGTAGGAGTTTGGATTCAAGAAAGCCGTCAGTGTCAAGCCTTGACAACCAGGGTTGCCAATTGAGCTCTTTTTTTTTGGCTAGATCTAGCTCATTTGTAGCCCAGATCAAAATCCCCCCCCCACCTTGTTATACTATACCATTGGCTTATGATTATTGGCTAGTTTTCTTCTCACCTTGTGGGGGAGAAAAGAGGAGAAAAAAGGTTTATTATTATGAGTGATGGGAAATCATTAATGATCAATATTAGACTGGGTAGAAAGAAAAATTGGCTAATGTTGAGTTACCAGGTTAGAAGACAAATGAACTATATTTCATTTATTTATTATCATTAGATGAAATATTGTATCTCATTAATTCTGACTAATATTTACTTTCATCTTAATTTTTAGTTGTTTTATTAAGTTGTGATGAGTAAAAGAACTGAAAATTAAGTTGAAGGTAAAAAGTAGTCAAAAATCAAAAATAACTATGCACTTGATATTTAATTTGATCGTATTGTGCAAGTTATTGATTGGATTTGAGAATTAGGTTAATACTTGATTGTCATATTGCAAAGATGAGATCTTGTTTTTTTTTTTTTTCATCGTGTCAGTAGTTGTGAATTTATAATCATATCAAATGTGAAAAAAAAATATTTACATTAACTTCATATCTTTTAAAGATGTGGTTTAGAAACTTTGAAAACTCAGGAATCCCTTCTATAAAGGGAATTCTCGGGCAGACCTCTATTTTTAGCATTTAGTATTCAGACTGTAATCAGTGAACTAAAGTAATAAACAATTTTTGACCTTTGAAAATCATATTCTAAATAGATTTATTTGAATCGTAATATTTGGTACAGGTCTGTACACCATAATTTTGTTTTTCAATAGCTGGCTGTTTGATGATGTTTTTCTCCTACAAGACTGGCAATGGCAGGTTTATGGGGAATCCTTGTTTGGAACCCAACCATTTAATTGGTTATTGTTTAATTATTCATATTATTCCTCTGAAGTGCATTTTATCCCTGCCGTTCCCTGCCACATGTTGATGTGATATTTTGATGCAAACGCTATCTCTGCTGCATCAATGAAGTAATTTGATGTAAAAACTATCCATGCCACTTTTTAATATTACTAGTTTGCAAATGTTAAGAAGTGGCAGGAAGTTTGTTTGAGAATTGAGGTGTTGCAGGGAGTGAACTATTAGTATCAAGGATTGGCAGGGATAGAGAGCATTGCCCTTATTCCTTGAAAGACTTACATTGTGAAATATGAGTATGATTTATATCTGCTTTGACTTGAGAAATAAAATTGTTAAAAACCAGACCAAATAACCAGAGGTGTAACTGAGGATTTGGTGTTCAGAGGGCTTGGTTCTAACCTTTATGATTTGTCAGGTTTAATGCAGTACTTCTTATACCCCCCCTCCATTGAGAGCCTGGAAGGAGTTTTCAAACAGCAACCCTCAACCCCTCTCAGCTAGGCTTCTGTGAATAACTAGGATTTTCATGAAAAGGGAAGAAATATCCATACTTTGCATAAATGAATCAGTGTGGTTTGCATTTGTACCAGAAATAATTATCTAAAAATACACCAGCACAAGATTTTGGCATTGTTGGTCCGAAGTAACCATAGAGACCCCAAAAAGCACTTTTTTTGAAGAAAAATAAAATCCATTTTTAGATGGTGTGTAGTGTACTCTTGCTGATTGTAGCCCTCAAAATTTGACCTAGATCACCTGGTGCCACACACGCATAAAGAGAATAATCTGTAGCTCACATGGCTGGTTGTTGCGATTGGCCACTTATGGGGCTACGCTGATTGGATACTTTGTGAGATTTTCCAATTGTTTGTCAGTCAAATGCCTATGTTGTCTTATTGAAAATTTTTATTTGTCTAATGTCGGAAAAAAGTGATATTGTACAATTTTTGGGGATTCATTTTAATGGAGCAAGTGCTAAAAAGTTAAGTATATGAACATTGCACTAAACAGGTGATTATGTGTGTGTGTGTTGATCCCTAAGTCTTATGTTAAAGCATTGAACTTAACACTAAGGTTTTGGGTTCTGGTACTACCAAGGAAAAAAATGTGTATATGCTATGTGTGAGATGTAGATTTGCTTGTTTTTATTTTGCTTGCAAAATCCTAACCCAATATTGATCATAGCTTCATTTCCTTGTTTCTCAATTTAGGCTTGTCAAATATGTTGACATTTTCCCCTCATTGGGTGTGTCCAAAACTGTCAGATTTAAAATGAACATGAAAAAACTGGCTTTCCTTTATAATAATTGATTTCAGGATAAGATTTATTATCTTTATTTTCAATTTTATGACTTTGCTTTTTACATTCATGATTTGAACCCATATCATTCAGCTGAAGCTTGGTTCAAGCTTGACTGCTCTATCAATCCAACCTGTGACTTATTCTTTATTTTCAATCAATGCTGTATGCTCACTGCCAAGGAGTAATCGGTCTGTGTAGAAGTTGTGGTAAAACACAACTAATGAATTAAGATGAAGGTAAAAATAGTCATGAAGTTGAAAATAATGATTTATGACACTTAAGCTATTGAAAATAGATAAATGTAAAAACAAGGTTTAACATGTTTTTATTTCTTGTATTTTTTACTTATTGTATAAAGATTGTTGTAGAAAATCAAGAGAAAAATAAATTAAATTCCTGATACACAATTTTTTGTTTGCAATAAATACCTTTATACTAAAATATGTATTGGCATAATTTATCCGTGTGTAAATGATTCTATTATTATTGACAGGCACTATGCTAGTATATATGTAAAGATGTATAGGTGGTAAGAGATGATGAGTGTGTAGGCGGAAACAATTTGCCATAAAGAAAATATTTGAATTTTGATGATCATAGAAAGTGGAAAAAAACTTTTTGGTAATTACTTTTATAATTTGACTTGAAATCTTTAATATTTGCTGATATCCTTTCCTTGGGCCTACTTTTTATCCCCACCACCACATCTCAAACATGAACCAACCTTCTGCCATACCTTGTTTTGAAATATTTCAATTCTATTTTTTTTATCTTTTGATTTTTTTCATTATTTTTACCAAATTGTCTCTTAGATACATGGACTGTTGAAACCACTCCTAAACACAGTGTAACTCTTTAATTAATAGAATTTGAAAAAATGTAACTCTTATAATTTGAATGATTAAAAAACTTTGAAAAATTAGCTAAAAGTGTTTGGGAAGTTATTTTGATCAGAAGTTATCACCCTTGATCTAATTTTTCTTTCACTATCAGTCAAAGAGTTAATTTTTTTTTTTTTTTTTGTGAAAATATTCACTTGTTTGAGCAGAATCCTGTTGGCCTTTCTGCCTTCAAGTCATCTCTGATTTGTGTACTCTTTTTTTTCTGCAGGTACAATGCCCAAAAGAAATATGAAGATGCTCTTGAACTTCTATACACTGGTTCCTTGACATTGTTAAAACACAATCAGGTGGGTGTAATAGACATTTACCCCCAACCCCTTTTCATTACCATCACCATTAAGTATAATTGTATTTTTTTTCAGAATCAAACGTAGAATCCATCCCCAAATAGGGCAAATTTTCAGATTGACACCATGTGTGACAGAGATGGGTTTTCTCTCTTCTTTTTAGATTTTATAGAAGTTCTATGTTTCTTTTTACTGTAATCTTCATCAGAATATTTCTTCCATGAATTTTCTTATTTCTTTTTATTCATGCAACATTTTTAACATCAAGTGTGTGAAAATTTGAAAATTGTGTAAAAAAAAAAATTAATGGTTCATTCACTTTGTTTTGTTGACAGAAATACTGAAGTGCACACACAAACAATTGAAATTATTGAAGTTTTATTAGATCAATTTTCAAGTATTGGAGATCCTTGTTTTGATTTTTTTTAATTGAATTTTGTTGAAATTAAAACTACATATTCATTTATTCTGTGAAAAAAAAAAAAAAATTAAAATTCAGCAAAAAAAAATCATACATGGTGTCAGCAGGAAATTTGCATCCCTGACCTGGATCGGTTTTGAGGTCTGGATTCTCTATTTGATCCCCTTCTTTTCAAGATTTTATTTTCAATCCCTTTCCATTGCTTGTTGTAAAATACAACCAAGCCTCAGTTAGTATGAATGATCAATCTGATAAAAACTTAGCTAATTAGATTTGTGCTATTCAAAGTTATTATTGTATTTAAAATACTAGGGCAGTGCCTTGTCCAAAGGTGCATTTTTTGAAGGGTGTGTTGAGCAGCCTGCCATAATTGTTTTGTAAAATAATTAACCGTCTGTCGAACAGAACTACAGCTTTGAATTATTTTGGTTATTTATATTTAGATGTTTCATATCTAGTTATATATCTAGATTTAGATCTATTACTAATTTAGTAATTTTATATCTAAATTTATAAATATGATTTTAAAAAAGATCTTTAGTTTTTTATCTATTTTTATTAGATTTAAGAACTGTTGATCCAAATTACTTGACACTACTATGCCTGGCGTGCTGACTAATATATACATATATATATATATATATATATATATATATATATATAATGTGAAGAATATCAACTTTGTACTATAGCCTGTTGTTGAGCTATCTCAGGGCACAGAAATTTCTCAAATTAGAGTTAGATGTTAAATTAGTTCCAACCCAATGAAAATGGTGTTCTCTTAGGAACATCAAATTCTACTCCAATTTTAAACTATGCATCCTCTGTTTTGCTGTTGAATCATTTGTAGTACAAGTATTTTGCCTTTTATTCGGAAGCTGGTTTATACAAAACAAACAGTATTTTTCTCCCACACTAATCAATTGAAACACTGGTGAACCAGTTTTGTATTTTTGTCTCCCATTTTCATGTACTTATTTTGAATATCCATTCAGGCATTTCATTTGTATATTTGCAGCAAACCAGTGGAACAGACTTAGCCTCACTTTACATAAACACATTACAAACTTCAAGTTCTCCAGTATCTGAAGATCCTGTCAGTAAGTTTGAACTTCTTGAATTTCATCAAGTTTCTTCTCGAATTTCACCTACTTTTAACCAGGTTTGTACAGTCTGAGTCAGTCATGGAGTCAAAAGTAATTATTGGATTACTGGAGTCAGTAAAAATGTTCCGACCAACTAAATGTAAAACTAACCATATAATGAGCTTATATGGAAATATTTCTGTTTGTTTATATTTCTTAGTTTGCACTCCAATGGGTTGATCTTATTGGTGGATTCATTTTCTTATTATGATCTGACATAATAAAAATTACTTTGTAGAAACTCTTAACTCTTCATGTCTGATCACACATTAAGACAGCTTGAGTTGAGTTGGGACTTTGAAAAAACTTGTATTATTAAAAGTAAATTACCTAATAAAATGGCTTTAGGCTCCAGTGCCGATCCATACATAAATAAACTCTGTTGTTTTGGACGGGTATATTCTAGGAGTAGTGTACTAAAATTCCAAATTTCACAGATACTGATTTGATTAACCTATTTTTAGATTTTTCCTCTCAATACTATTGGATACTTTTCAGTCGGTTCCAGTTACTTTAAACAATAAAAATAGATAGAAGTAAAAGGTATGATGTCATTAAAAGAAATCTATTCCGATCAATTTTATTTTACCATGTCATTATAGAATGTCAGAAGTCCACATTTTTGTATAAAAAAAAAGCCAAAAATAAAGGCAAATATAGTTCTAAGATAGTTGGATGAGCTCCCTTCCTCCAACCTATTGCAAATTTCTGCTGAAAATGATGTATTTTAGCATTTTAGACTGCTTAAATGCAACGAATTGAGATGCTTGGAAATTCAAAATTCTCAAACCTTAACTCTTAAACCCTGGCTGCATTTGGTTCAGTCAGGTAAGGTTACTCCTTGCCACCTCCCTCCCATCCTCTCTCCTTTGGTACTGGTTTGATTATCTGTGTCGGTGAGTCGTAGATGATGATGATGGAAAAGTATGTAATGTAGATATCCAAATGAAGGAATTCTAACAAGATTTTTTAAAAATAGATCAAAAGAAAGTTGAGAAGTATAACCTCTCATTAATACTGACTATAGAAGAAATAATCCCTGCCTATCCTGGGGGTTATTAGTGATGTAGCTAGAACTATATCTGCCATGCCACCCACCCATGACTGTTATAAGGCCTTTCTGCACTGAAAATGATCAAATCAGATTTAAAGGCTTCCACGAAGGAGGATCTGACAGAAGCAATTCTATTTCCAAGAACAAGATGTTACAAAAGTTTTGGATTTGGACTTTTGATTCAATCCTTCTTCTATAGATACAATATTTGTTTGATAAATTTTGTTGGGATAATCTTTTATAAATCAATTGAATTACCGTAGCCCCATAAATGGCCTGACCGACCGGCCAACCAAGTGGGCTACAGATTCTTCTTCGCTTGTCTGTGTATCTGTTTGTGTTTCCAGGCACTCCTGATTACATTTTTGGGGCTATAGCCTTGAAATTTGCATGAGTGCACTACTAAGCATTATCTTGAAAAGCTCTTTTTTGTTTTTTGCCAAAAAGTGCTTTTTTGGGTCTCTATGGTCATTTTGGACCAACAATGCCCAAATCATATGCTGGCCCTTCTTTTTTTTTTTTTTTTCTGTCTCGTTCATGTGAGTTGCGGATGTTGAGTTTGTCTTTTAAAATGGTTATTTGTTGAGTTTCTTTGGGTGTTAAATGTTTTTTCAAATTCAATTAGCAATGAAAGCTCATCTTAAATTCATCCCTTAGTTTGTATCTGACAGCATTCCCTTTTTCGTGATCACTACCCAACAAAATGTGAGAGGAGTAAATTATTGTTTTTTTTTTTTTTGTTTAAAAAAAAAAAAAAATAATTAAATGATTGATCCGTGGTTCAAACCATACCGGTAGTATTTTCATCAAGGTAACCAACACTGTTTAATCTACAAGGTGAAATATAGCATATATGGGTGGTGGTGATTCATAATTTCCCTTGGAATGTTCTAATTATTTTCTTTTATGTCTTTTTTACTTTATAAGCTTTGTTATAAAATTTTGTTATAAAAAAAATTTTGTATGTTTTGTGTTATGTTTGATGTTACTCAATGTGTAACTTTAAATATGAAAAAGCCTAAAGAGTGTAGCAATAGCCTTTTAACCTGAATTATAACAGGTTAGATTTCTTGAAAGTTTTCTGATGTTTTGCATTGGCAGTGATGTAATGTCTTTGTATATTGTGTGCTTTCAATCAATATAAGAAATCTATAATATATCTTATAATATATGTAATATCTGTACCTCACATAAAGGAATCACTATAGCCCATGTGTACACCAGAAATGATCATTGAAATTGATCTGAAAAAAAAGAACTTTGATCTAAATTGATAAAAAAAAAATACCAGCCCAAGATTTGGGTATGGTTAGTCCAAAATGACCATAGAGACACCCAAAATAATCTTTTTGAAAAAACAAAAAAAAAGCATTTTTAGATGGTTTGCTCATGTAAATTTCCATGGTTGTAGCATGGAAAATGTGACAAGGTTCGCCTAGAGCCCCAGATGAGCAGAGAGAAAAATCTGTAGCCTACTTGGCTGGTTGGTCGCTCAGGCCTTTTGTGGGGCTATGCTGATTTGATTAATCTAATTATGAATAGAGAAATCAGTCAGTATTATCATGAAAGACATTTTTCATCTTTATTCGGGCCACACGTTCATTTGAAAAATCTATATTTTATTACAGGAAGCATACTGAATTTCTATTTTAGACAAACTTATGAATTACAGTTATTGTATTATTGATTTGTGAAGGCAAAACAATTGTAATTTTACAATATAAAATTGATTTTCTGGAAAAAGAAAAATAGGATTTCAAATAAATGCTTATTTTGGCTGCAGGCCATACAAATGTTGCCTTGGGCCTATAGTTACCCATACTGCTATTAGATAAGCAGTGATATTAGGACAACTGCCCCCAGGAACAGATGCTCCCATAGGAAAACTGCCCTCTGGATAACTGCCTCTTGAAAATCCCCTCCCTTCTCCCGACAATTACACAATGGGGTTTGATCATTTATGTGGACAACTGCTTAATTTCCCCAAACTTCAACTTTGGCTTTATAGTTGTTATGCTATTATCAGAATCCAATTATTGAGAAGGCAGTTGTTCTAGAACTAAGCAGTATGGATTGAATATAAGAAGATAAAAGAAACAAGAAAGTAGTCAATTGCCAACCTGAATACTTAATTTAATGTTTCTTTGAAAAGAAATAAACTTTGTGAAACAAAAGAAAAAAAAATCAATTTTTGCAAGTAACATGAATGTCAATTTTCAAATCTGTGTTTGTAAATGATTAATCACCACTACCCACAACAGACTGGTTTAATCACTGTTGCTGGGTTTAGGTTACTCATGTGATTTGATATTTATATGTATCTTTCTGGACTTTGCCCAGCCCAAACTGTTCAGAGTAGAAACTTGAAATTTTGCTCACACTCAATAAGAAGGGATAATTTTTTTTTTTTTTTTTTTGAAAATTTCCCTTGGAAAGCTAGTCTTCAATTTGTTTGGAAAATCATTCTTAAATTACTATTTAGAAATTAAAGTTAGTAATTATTTATAACCCCATAACACCATACAATGTGATTTTTGCTCCTGGGTAGTTAATGTTATTTTCTGATTGCTTATATGTTAAAAGAATATGAAATGCTATTTATTTGCTTTGAACCTTGCTTTTGTTGCCAGGATAGTCATTCTTAGGTAATTATCTTTCTCACTTTTGTCTGACTCCAGTCTTAAGTTGAATTTGTTTTTCTCCCTGTAACAACAAAAACAAATGCCGCCTTATTTTGGGTAGTAAACTCTTCACTGTTTGTCTTTCCCATCCCTTAAAACAGAACCAATATATAAAATTAACATTTCCTTACTGTGATTTGAAATCATAACCAAAGGATTGGTAAGTGGTTTACTGAGTTGAGCTTATGAGTCTTATATATATCTTTGAATCTATTATATGTATATATCTACAAATTTATTATATACAATACAAATTGCAGCGATCATCTTGTGTCGGAATAGAAGTGGGAGTCAATTTTGACCCTGCAGTAGCCAGGCTTGTATGTGATTAAAAATGTGCAAAATCACACGTTATCCAATTGAAAATATATCAATTTCAAATCATCACTGTCCTGGTCGCAAGAGCAAAGTTAGAAAGGAATAATTGACGTTTTCTATGCTTTTTACACATTATCAACCAAAAAATAACACCTATTCCCCCCGGATAAAAAGAAAAATTGCCCAGTGTTATTGTTCCATCTATAATTTGTTGCTACTGAACCTTATTCTTGATTTTTGTTCCTTTCAGATAAAATAGCCAATCTCTTTGAATCTATGGAAGCAGAGAACCCTGAACGGCAGACGTATCTATTGGAATGTATCAATTGGTCAATCAAAGTTGACCCTTTGTACAAATCAGGACATCCTATTTTACATAAAAGATTTGGGCTCATTTTTTGGACAGGTAACCTAGAAAAATCGTCTTTTTTGGATTGCTATATAATAGTTGAGAAAACATGGTGCAATGTTTTGCTGTCAAATCTGAACAATGACAAACTGATAATTTCTTTCAGAATTTCTGAGATGAATTATCATTGCTCTGTTATCAATTCCTTTTGTTAATTCATCCTTGTAATGCTGCTTTTGCTTGATTCCATGTTCTGACCCTGGATTGAACTTGTGTCCACCAGGTAAACAGTCATGCTCAACCAGTGCTTATATCCACTAGGCCTATAGTTGTGAAACTTTCAAAACTCAAGGACCCTCTCTATAAAGGAAATATTTCCATGGACTCTATTTTTCAGCATTTAGTTTTTAGACTAATGAAGTACATTAAAAAGACATTTTTAATCTTCAAGAATCATATTCATTTCAAATGAATTATGTGTATTCTACTTCTAATGTACGATACAGGTCTGTATATGATTATTTTTAGCTTTGCAATGAATGTTTTTTTTTTTTTTACTACAAGATTCGTAATGTCATGTTTAAGAGGAACCCTGCTGTGGACACCTCTTGAACCTTATTTGACCTTCAGTGGTCTGCATATCCCAGTTTTGAAACCACTGCCCTAGGTCATTATCTAGTGGGGACTTTTGTCTTTCTGTTAATTTCTCCTTCTCATGCTACATCATCTCATTTTGCAGGTTTTCAACTTTGTTCCTTTGGAACAATGGTGTAGTGGATATAAGTGTAGATTGAGCATTGCAGTTCACATGCTGATTGTGAGTTCAATCTTTTACTTAAGCAGTGGAATACAGCAGAACGAGCTGAAGCTGTATCACAAGGAAGAATTTAACGAAAGAACGAAATAACAAAAGAATTGACTGATACGAGATATCTCATGGCATGTAATCCACACAAATAATAATTAGTAATGTGTTGATGTCTTCTGTCATGCTTAGAGATGCAACTTACTTGGTAAAATAGAATTTCATTTATGTTATAATGACATAATCAATTTTCTCTGATGGAGTAATAAAAATACTGACTTCAAAAAATAATTAAATTATAAAAAGTAATAAAAAAAGAACAAAAAATGAAAAAAATCTGCAATGCATATCTCTATTATCTACGTATATATAAAATGCAATGCGTACATCCATATATTTCATATTTGCTGTCATTTTTGACGGCACAGGTGAACTAGTAGTAATGTAATTAAAAAAAATTTAGTTTAATTTTGTCAGCTACTCACATTGAAACAAGTGGGGGTTATTTGATTTCTTTTTGGTAATTGTTACCTCTCCCGTTCTAAAATGGGTGCTATTCTAGCTCTAAGAATACTGACCCTAACCCTCCGGGATGGAAGCCATTTTAAAATATGAAAGGTAATAACTGCCTTATTTTCTTCTTTGTCAGTTGAATGTTTAATTTCTTTCCTCTGCACTGTTGTATTTGTCTTTCTTCTTCTAGAGAAGAACTATGCACAAGCCAGGTACCATTTCCTCCACTCAACCGATGGTGCCAGTACCGCTGCCCTTCTTATAGAATATCATGTTGCACAAGGATTTGCTTCAGAGGTGGATTTATTTATTGCCCAGGCTGTGTTGCAGTAAGCAAAATTTACTTGTCTCCAATTTGTCTCTTATTTTTTATTTTTAAAAAAAATTTTGTCCAAGGATATTCAACTTTTTTCTCTCTCACTGCCCACTTTGATATATTTTAAAAAGATTAAAATGTGCCACCATCCACCTAACATAAAAATCAGTTTTCTTCAAAACAAACTACCACCCATTCCTTAATGGGTTATATCAGTCGACTTTAAACACCACTGAACTTGTCAAAAGTAGTGCAGCTTTACAATAAGCCTAAACCAGAATGAACAGCTCATAGTCTTGGGAGTTAATTTTCACCCTGGCTGATGTTTATAGTAGAGTAGGGTGAAGTATTTTCTTGGAGTTTAAATCTAAGTACTAAAAAATCAAGACTTATCTCCCTTAATTCTTCTTCAGTCTTCTATTTATATGGATTCAGTCATTTTCGTCAGTCTCTCTACTCACTATCTCCAAAAATTCTCTGTGAATTTCAATGACCTTTTGTGGAAGGATAGGCCATGGGCTAAGGAAGAATCTTTTTTCACTAGAGAGATATTTTTGTCGAATTCCAGTCCAAGTTGGAGGCTGGAATTGACTTTATTTTTCTACTGTAGCAGCAACCACCTAAATCTTCACTCAATTCAGGGGAGTAAACTTTCGACTCTATATCTGTCCCATCACTATGAACCAAACCAACGCATAAAATCAACATTTCCTTGGTGTGATCTAAAATCCTGACTACAGGATCTGTATGAGGCTCTCTTACCACTTGTGCCTTACTGACAACTCTTACAAACCTATAAAGATTTGTTACGAGTACACAAGGGCTTATTTCATTGCAATCTATAAATACTTTTTTACTAAAAATGAATTGTCTTTTACCATATCTATAATACAAGAGTTGCAGCGATCCTCTTCAGTCGGATCTAGAAGTAAGTGTTGAATTGTTTCATATATTTAGATAATTGTCTGAAATGTGGAAAATCAAAACTTATACAGTTACCTCCTCTATATCATAGCTCTGTATGAACTGATTCTCATTCAATTCTAGTGTATTGCGAAGGTATGCGCTCTCTGGGTGCTTTATAGTTTTGTCATTGTAAAACTCCACAAAGAAATGAAAACATTCATGGCTGAATTTCTATAAAAACTTGAAAGCACTTGGAGAGCGTATAGTCTACCAAAGCCACACATACTCAATTGAGAACCAATTCCTAGATTTAATCACTTCCTTTTAAGCACCTGATGAACCCATTCATTGAGAAGTTTTAAAGAGATTGTTTCGATAAATATAAGCGAGTATGTAAGTGTTTGAAAAGACAATGGAAAAATATCTCACAATTGAAAACTAATTTCCATTTATGCTCCAAAATGAACCCACCCTTCTTTAGCTGATGGCCAACTCATCCACAAAATTTGATAGAAATTTATCTAGAAGTTCAGGACTGTGGAACAGATAGAAAGATACCACTCAATATGTATACTTCTCCAACTTTGTTGGCAGAGGTAATAAATCGAAAATCTATATTCTTAACTAGTTAATCTTTGTTACCCACAACTGACCGCTTTAATCTCTGTTACTCGCTTTAGGTTATTCGTATGTCCTGACATTCATATATATGTATGTATCTATCAGGACTTAGTCCAGCAGTTGAGCAGGGAAAATACCTTTTTTATTTTATCGAAAATTCCCTTCCAAAATAGGTTTTTTAGATGGGGACTTCAGAATGTAATGTAAGTTTACGCTAAATTGGTTACCCATTTGCACTTGTTTGTTTTTGAAAAAGTCTAGGTCTTTTTAGTGATTAGGGTTTAATAAAATGAGAAGTATGTTGAGAAGAATGTTGTTTTTGTTGTATCCCGTAACCTGGCACTGAGTCTGGGTCTTGTGGGGCATCACAGATGAATTTCTCAAGGGTGTATCAAGGGCAAGATGAGCTAATTGGGCCTATCACTTTTCAGGCTGGTTTAGAATCAGAATCATCCATCAAGGCTGATTGATAACTATAGCTAAAGAGCCCAGTCTGCCCTGTTATGTACCTATAGCTAGGGGAAGAATTGATTTATATCTTTCCCAAGGACATTAGTGCAAAGTGAACACAAACTGTCTCAGCTAGAGTTTGAACTCAGCCCACTGATTCCATAAACTGTGGCGTTAACTGTTCAACCATTCTGCTCCTTTACATAAGTGGTGCTGAAAAGGTAGTTTCTTGAATTTGAAGATTTATTTTTTGATCTCCTGACTTATTTACCCCCCCCTCCCATTAACGTACTAAATTTAGTTTTATCATTAAATGAAGTTCATTTGTGTTTTGTATTTCCATTACAGGTTCTTGTGCCTTCAGAATAAAGACACTGCCAATGTTGTCTTCTTGAAGTACACCAAAGAACACCCAGACCTCAAAGAAGATCCTCCCTTTTTGAAACCTTTACTCAATTTCATATGGTTTCTTCTGTTGGCGCTGGAAACGTAAGCATTCCTAATTCTATAGATTTTAAAAATTTTATTTGAAATATTTTATAAAACTTATATTTAATCTAAGATTAAAACAATTATGCAATTATTACATTTTGTCCAAAGTGCTGGTATTATGACTAGGGAGACGTCTACCTTTTACACCATTTGTTTTATTGTCCAGCATATATGGTTACTGAAGTTTTGTATAAGTTTATTTTGCAAATAACACATCTCATTACTAACTGGAAATTTTTCTTGGGCACAAAAATAATTCAATGTTGGAAGCTACTTTCTGTTGGATTGTTTTTTAAATCTGCAAAATGTGAAGTGGTATTCATCAACTATATGGGACGAGGATAAAAATTTCTTTTTTTTTATTTTCATAATAAATGTCTGTCTCCCTCCTCTGAGATTCCTATATAACTGTGATGAAGAACCTTTCTAGCCTAGCATGTTGAAATTTTAGTTTTTTCATTCTGTTACTGGGTTGTCACTTACATGTATACATATTTTAGTTTTAGGGAAAATGGGAGCCCATCTTTCTTATATATATATATATATATATATATATATATATGTATGAAATTAAGAATTTGATAATTGTGAATTTCATAATATACTTGAAAATCTCAGATAATGAATATTGACCAAAATATTTTCTTTTTTTCTCCCAAGTCAATCGCTTGTGGCCTAATAACCCGCAGTGTTTTCTCTGCTGGCACGCATGTCGTATGTTTACCATCGCTGCTGTATCCTATCAATGTAAATGGATGATGTTAAAATATCTCCTCAGACAATCAGTTCTTTCACTCCCTTCATCATGATCTGTGAATTGTCCTGAATTATTATCCAATTCCTTACCAGAGTGAGAAATCACAGGATAAGGAAATTTCTTGTAAAATATCTCGTCGACCACTCACAAGGGAGTCATAACATATTTGACTATAATGAAATTATATTTTCATTTGTAGATGTGCACATCTATTTTAGCAGTGCATGTTGCTGACTGACTATTTGATGAATGACAGCAAATGCTTCTCACCATCACCACAAAAGATTCCGTCCCACTCCTTCCATGAATCTGATGTCGCCTAAGATTTATTTTAAAATCTTCTATTCTAACTGGTTTAGGGGCCAGTTTTATTGATATGGTTATTTTAATTAGTGATTTTATAAAAAAGAAAAAATGATTTCTTCAGATATAATAAATTCATTACAGTTATGAAAGTGCAAGGGAGATAACTATTGTTTTAGTAGCACATCCATGACTTGCAGTCTCATCTTTGTGAGCTTATTGTCCAAATGTTGATGGTTTGGATTTATATCTGAATTTCTCTTGCTACTCGTCCATTCTTTGTGAAGACCTTCATAACTTATTATTTGAAGTGTTTGTCATGATGGTATCAAAATTTCTTTTTATGTATATTGCTTAAACCTTGATAAATATGTTAAAATTGAGCTAGAAATGAATTTAGGGTGGCTGCCACCTATTCTGTCCAGGCGACCAACCTGAATGTGTCTGGTCTATTCACAATGCTTGATGCAAACTGAAGGACCTATTGCGGATTAACTTACATTGTAAATTGAATCGACCTCTAAAAACTTATTTTGGTGAGGAGTTTTCAAAAATGTTTTTTATTGGCATAAAGAGTAAATGTTTAAATATTCAGCCCTTTGGCTACAGGTGTGTTCTGTACTCATGACTCGTACATAAAAACATAGCCAAACACATTCAGGTTGGTGGCCTGGACTGGAGAGGTGGCAATCACTCTAAATAAATTTTCATTCCGATTTTGATATGTTTGTCAGGGTTTAAGCACTACACCTTTCTGAAATTTTTAAGAAAAACCTTATTTTCATTCCATCCCTGTCACAACATTTGTTTGTGTTTGAAAATCCTTTTACTGCTGTCGGATGTTTTTTCAGCTGAATAAATATAATTTGGCAATGGTAAATTGAAAGAAATGACAATTTTTTTCAATCAGTTCAGGTTTTCTTTTAATCCAAGTATTTTGGTAAATCCTTTTTTTATGGTTAAAATTCTCGTTTTTTGAAAGGTAAAGAAATAATGAAACATTTCAATGCTGTGTAATGTAAGCAAAACCAAATTAATAGAAATGTACATTAGTGTGGAAGAAAAGTTTTGTTTTCAATGAATCTGTTATGTTTTTCATCTCACAAGCCCAGTTTCAAATAAACTGATAGCTGAAAAACCTGACTTGATCATAAAAAAAATGATTGCTGGTTTAAATTTAACTTGTGAAAACTATAAAAAATCAGTTTAAGTAATCTTGACAGCAACAAATATAACTGTCCGATATAATTTGATCTTTTATTTGAAATTCTTGTGTTATCTCCTGAAGAGATTGATTGACTCATTATTTCTATTCATGAAAACCTGCCTCAGCATTGAAATTTTATTTAATGTCATATTTTCTGTTTTAAAATTTCAGTGGTAAAGTTAGTGTATTCACTGTTTTATGTGAAAAGTATGAAACCTCGATAAACAGAGACCCAACATATAAAGAGGTAAAGTTATTTCTGTTATTTCTTCGAAAAGATTTTTTTATTCAATGTTTGGGAACTTTTGAAATCATCTTATAGTCATTTGCTCAGTCTCAAAGTGAATTTTTTTTTTTTTCTTCAAAATCTTGATCTTTCTCTACTTTTGAGCCTTGAATAGCAATGTTAAAGTTATAGCTTGTTAGCAAAATCTTCATTTTTTTATAGGAAGTGTAAAAGGTTTGTTTTATAGAGGCAACTCCCATTAGAGTACATTTGGCAGGTGACGAAGTCCTGCTTTTGTTTGCATGCATTAGCTCAGTCATCCTTGCAAGTTCCAAGTTGGGTGAAGGCCAAAACTTTATTCTTACAAGACCTCTCCTTTGGTAGGATGCAAGTCTTTCAAAGGAATACCTCCATCCTAATCATGGAGATTAGAATGGATTCAATTAGCTGCTGATTAGGTTTTCCACACTTTCTGCTCAAACTGGGAATTGAACCTAGGACCTGCATGTTAGGCTAACAATTACACTATCCAAGTTGACATTAAATAGCAATTTTGGAATTATAGCTTGTTCATAAAATCTTTCTTTTTTCATTGAGGGAAACCCCAATTTTTTTGGAAGTCAATTACTGACACAAATATAGTGCTTTTTCTGCATTCTTCTTCTTCAATGTAATGGCAGATTGTCTCTTATAATCATGTCTCAAAAATGGAACATACACTGGTCTTGTATAATCACTGGAGTTGAGCAAGATCAAACCTGGTCAGTATCTAGATTGGTGACCCTTGGGAATACGTGGTGCTGTAGCCAGCTGAGGAGGTATGCTTCACAGTTATGTATATCTCCAAATGTATTGAGAGCTTTTTCCCAATAGATATTTCAACATTGCTGAGAGGTGGGGAAGTTGATCTTGAGCACAGCACTTCCTCCATACTAAGCGCCCAGGCACAGCAGATCAAAATCTTGAATATGCTTGGACTGTCTGCCTTGACGGAATGTGAACATTGATCCCAGTGGCTCATTAACCATTACCTAGTTGCAGTTGCTGTTTTAAGAGATTGTACAACCTTTATGATCTCCAATAATGAACTGAATGAAAAAAGCAAGAAAATTGGTCTTCAAATGAACTAAAACAAATGTTGTCTACAATAATCATGGTGAGGACAAAGACGCAATGATCAAAATTGAAAATGCTGGCTGTAGAGAGTAGACCATTACATCTACCTAGGACAACGAATCTCCATGAGACCCTCAAAAGAAGAAATTAGGTGGGGAATCTCTCTAGGTTGGTAAACTTTTGAAGAGAAAATTCAGCCATTAAGAACAAGGAAATCCTAAAAAGAAGGGGCTACAATTAATGCATCCTCCTGATAGTCATCTATGGAGTTGAATTTGGTCGATATATCTGCATTTTGTTGTATCTTAACATTGTCAGCAAGAGACTTTGTAACGAGTTACCTCCCTTCAATCGTGAACCGGAGTCACTTAATTTCTTTTTTTTTTTACCATTTCGTATTGAACCCTTTGAACTATACTAAATGCATGTGTGTGTGAATTTGGCATAGGTCTATGTGTGCGCATATGTGGCATGTGTGCATAAATATGAGTGTGTGTGTATAGAACCTGTTTCTATTGTATGTGTATGTTTGCTGTATGCATGTGGTATTTAACTTGTATGTGTCTTCTAGGGCTGCAACAATTCATCATAGTATCGTGATTTTTTTCCCTTTGATGATAATAATTGGTAAACAAAATTTTTTTAACAATACTAACAATTTTTTTTAGCTCATTTAAGATTTCTATTGGATAGCTGTACATTTTTTGCCAGAACTCATATTCTGATTAAGTAATGTAACCTATTATTTTTTTTGCGTGCGTTCAGTGTGTGACATGTGCATTTATTGAATATGTGGCATGTGTATGTGTAATTACATAACGTGTGTTTTTGGTATGTCCATTTATAATATATAGGTATGTTCAAATGTATATGTCTGTTTGCATATATGTTGTGTGTGTGTATAGTGTATGTGTTTGCTTATGTTCATGTGTGTGCTTGTGTACTTGTGAATATGTAGCATGTGTTTATGTATGTATAAACGGACACTTTTGCATCAGACCTAATGTACTTTTGACAGTGGTCTATTTTGGACGTTTAGTCTTTTGACTTGGTACCACTAAAGAACCTTTGACATTCGTGCATGAGTGTAAAATGATTTTTGTAGAAGGCAGGAAAAAAAAAAAAAAAAATTTGGATGACATTAAGTTTTGCTTTTATTTTTTAAAATTTCTTATAGAATTGTCGTGAGGAATTTCTTTTTCTCTTTTCAGTCACTGATCATGTGACTGCAATGTTCAGGTTGTTCTTTCTGAAGAACAGGAAACTGCTATCAAGAATCATATTTGATGGCATAGAAGACCTACCCCCACTCCCAAAGGTTCATAACTTGGAGATTTGAAAAACTGGGTGTGAAATGAGGGGAATTCAGGGGATATATACTTTTTCTTAATTAATTTCCCACTGAAATAATGTCATCTAACATGGTTCCTTTTTTTCAATTTTTTGGATATGTCCACACATCTCAATAAGGCTCTTTTTGGTCAGTCAGTCTTGATTATGTTAATCAACAGAAAGGGGAAGGAAAGAAGAGGTGTGATGTCATTTAAAGAACATCTATTCCAGTACCTGCTGCAATATCCTTCTGCTACTACTACCATGGATGGTAGGCACATTGTTGAACTCATGGTTCTTGTTTTCAAATCTGTTTTCATTGTTGCAAAATATTATTTATTTTTTTCTTTTTTAAAAAATCCTTTTCATATTTTTTTTTGTTGTTGTTGTTCTACTTGGCTTTTAATGCATTTTTTTCCCCTCTTTTCTTTCTGACAGTATCTTGATAGAATAGGTCAACTTTTCTTTGGACTTCCACCACCTAAGCACTCGCCCCACGGAATGTTTGGTAAGTTTATAATACACATCTCCCTACTTACCCACTTCATTCAGTTTTTTTCTCTTACACTGTTTATAGTAGGAATATCTGTTATGGATACATCATGTTTATGCTACTGGACTATCAACAACAGCACAGTGAGTTTGTGATGTGTTATTTCTACTACTACCTCTACACCTGAAGATCACAGATTATCTCAGCAAACTATCAAATTATTAAATTGCAGAATAGTATAAATGTTATAGATGTTCGCCTGGGAGCAAATGATAATCTTAATTGTTTTAATGCAAGATTTATAAGGGAAGCAATCCATGTTTTAACTAGTAACTTGTGATAAAATAAAGTATTATCTCCCTTTTTCTTGCATGGCACATGAGGGTCGGGAGGGAGAATTTTCTTTTTTTTTCCCTCTTTTGCTGATTATTCTTTTGTTAATGATGGTCAACAAGGGGAACTATCCTTTTGTTTATGTACTGAACTGATTCTGTAATTTGGTTGAAAATGGCTGGGGTTTTTGATCCTTTGATAAATTTATAATTGATAAGTTGACCATGCATATAAATTTCTAATCAATAGAGTGGCTAAATGCAGACGTCATTAGCTTAATTCCTGTTCCAAGGTAAAATGAATTGTTAATAGTTTCACATTGGGACAATCTTGCTTGCTCTTTTTTTTCTCTTGTGTGTGTGGTCTTTTGATTATTACGATTGCAATTTCTTTAGTTCGTCAGTATGGACAGCCAGCTCATACAGAATAAGAAATTTTCATAAGTTTTAGTCCTTCAGAAGCTTTGAGCAGACGAGTACTAAGCAGCTATTGTTCAATTTTAAGCTAGTGTTGAGCCTCCAGTTGGAAGTTGGCTAATGACATCAAACTTCGTTACTCTATTTCTCCATCTTAAAATGATGATAACAGATTCTTTCAATCAATCAAATAATTTTCCCTGAAATAATTGATTGATCTCTTATTACAATTGAGGTAAATCAATTTTAGTTTTTATGTATCTTTGATAATCTTAGCAAGTTCACATATGAAATTTTTGGAAACATGATATGGCAGTTTTTAAGATATAAGTTGTGGGAAAATTTTTTCTAAATAAAAAATGTTTATTTCATTGAACTTTTATTTTTGCATCATACTAGCTGTATGTAATTCTTTAATCATTATTGCAGGGAATATACTTCAAAGTTTGTTCAGTGGTGATGATTCCGACCTTGACTCGGCCATGGGCAGCAGTGGACTTGAGGTCACTTCAGAAGAACTGGACTGACCAATCAGAATCTTGATCTGGTAGACACGTGACCTTCTTTCCATCCTTCCTTCCTTTACTCTCACTCTCCCCTTTCTATTTAATCGGATGGCCACCTGTCTGATTTGAAACTGGAAGGGTGGCTGGTTTTGATCGCTTGAGAAAGAAGGGATCCACAAAATACCTATCTCCACTCTCTTTAAAAATAACTTAAAGGAAAGAAAGAAAAAAAAAAAAAACATCCACATTTTGGTTATTGAAGTAAATTTCTATGCCCTATTTTTAATTATTATTTTTTGTGTTTTTTTTTTCCCTCAATAAGAAAGAAAATATTTTTTTGGTTCAGTTGTAACAAAAGCTGCACAGATAGACAAGATTTTTGGTTGTTGACCCTTGACCTCTATAGTGGAAATAGTCCAGCAGGATAAGGCCATTCCGAGCATTCTCTTTCCACATAGGTCTATTAATCCTCCAGCCCTGACCAATTTTTATTTATTTTACTACCCCTGTCCTGTAATAGTTGTTACATTTATGCATCAATTTATGTATACAATTACTTTTATGGTACAGAGGTAGTAATCTTTTGTTATTTTTACATTTTTCATTTAATGATGATCAAACATTGCAGCCAACACTTTTTTCAGATCTCAAAGTATTTTGCCGGGGTCTATTATTGTCTTCAATTCGACATCAATGGACTTTTTTCTAATAAACAAAAAAACAAAACAACAAAATGTATGAACTTCTTACTAATATCTTTCTGCCCCTTATGTTAACTAAAATAAATAGTTTGCTATTATCTTTGTCCCATAATAATTGTTACATTTGCATATACATTTCATACATTAGATGTAACAAGTATTATGGGACAGAGGTAGTATCATTTACAGCCTGATAAATCCAAGGGACGACTGACCAAGCAGCTGATGTTACAGTTGACCCTTTGTTTTTAAATATTTTATGGAAGGGGAGGAAAAAAAATTGGAAATAACTTGAAAAAAAAAACCCCAAATTTCTCTAGTTTAGATCTTTTATAATTTTATTTAAATAAGTCATAATAATATTTGTATTTTTTCTTTCCTCCCCCCCTCCATTTATTTCTCTTCTCCCCCTCCCATCCCCCCACCCCAAACTTTCCTGTTTGTCTGTAGGAAACCTGGATATTATTGGAAATTTATCTATTTTTCAAGTCCCGCTCCTTTACTTTTACTTGAAATTTTTTTCTTATATTTAAAAAAACAAAACAAAACAAAACAAAATATAAAAAGCCAAAAATAAAAATCCCAAATATTTCTTTTCTGAATAAAGTTGTTTTTTTGGGTAATGTTGTTCATTCCTACCTTTTTCTTTTCTGAATTTCAAGTTTTAATTTTTCCATTCTTCAACAATGGTTCCACTTGTCAAATATACTTTTCAATACACACTCTGTTGACCATTCAAGACAGGGGTTAGCAAACCTTTTTGGAGGCCTTATTAGAAATGTTTTTATGTCTCGCAGGCATAGGCAAAAAGAAAATGAAGTTTGGCTGCACTAGGGTCAAACTTCCTTGCTTCATTGAAATCTAGAAGGTAAACAAAACAATTCATTTTCCATACAATATTATTTCAAAACTATGCATTCCATTTCAACTCCTTTATTAATAGTTCCTGTAAATAGGATCTGCAAACTTTGGTAAAGTTGAGTTTTAGAAGTGGGAGTGAAATTGTCATCAGTTTTTGCGTATGTCACTGTGTCACTTTTATTCGAACATTAAGTCACTGTTTTCAGTCTGATCATTGTCATGTCGTTGTTGTTTATGAAAATGAAGTTAAAACTCAATTGTAGGAGTTGGACAATTATTTATAGTACAAGGCTATGGACACAGCTCGGGTTTTTGATTACTTTCTTTCTTTTTTTTCATGATGGGAGTATATACCTATATAAATTTCCATGTCCTGTCAGTCAATGAGAACTATGAAATTCTTTTTGGGGGACAAAATACTGTTAAATTGTCATTCAAATTTTTGTGTATGTTTGTAAAACAACAGGAATATTTAGAGTTGAACCATTTTTAGTTATGAAACATTGAAGAGTTTGAGACAACTACAATAAATGGAAATTTTGCTCTATTAATATACTGAATTTTATTGTTTTCTAACCAATGACAGATTAGGGAAGCAAAGAATTTTTTTGCAACGTCATACACAGTGCTGTGCATGAACATGCTAAAAGAATGTGTTCATTGAACATACTCCTATTTTTAGTGAAAGGTGAACTGAATGCACCAGTTCTGAAATTAAGAACATGAGTGTGAATTCCGTTAACTCTCATGGGAATTAACAAAACTTGCTCATGTTTCACATCTGAGATTTTGTGATTATGTTACGGAAATGACGAATCAAATTAGAAAAAATATATGAAATAATATACTGAATGTATTTCAAAAAGTTGTTTTTGTCATATTTTTATCAGGAGACCAAAAGATTGATCTGCTTAAATACGACTATGGGAGACCATAATATGTATGAATGCTGCTGCTGCTTTTATTTAAAAAAAGAGAAAACAACATGAGAAAAATCATTACATTAATGTTGTCCATAGCTATGTGTTAAGACTGCAACTGATGAAATTGACATAATCTTGAATCAGAAACTTTGAATTTCATAGCCTCCCCACTCCCCATTGTTGAAAAAAATTTTTTTTTTATTGTTTTTCTTTGAAATATTTCAGCAGTTTCATTCAGTGATGATGAAACTACTGAATTCTAAGGAATAAATTATTTCAAATATTTAGCAAAGATAAGGCATGGATATCATCATAGAATGTTTAAAATCTCCGCCATGACACCCTATTTTATTTTTATTTTTAAAACGTAATAAAAAGGAGGAAGTTTTATCGAACAATGATAGCAGGTAACACTATAATAACTACAAACACGAGTGAATTCCGTTAGCACTTAATAATAACTTTTAAGTTGATTGTTAATTGAACTTCTGTAAATAGAAATTTACTGTTTGTTGATGATTAATGATTGTTTATTAATTGTTTGTAAACCATCTGTAAACATTTAGATAAAGTTGCAACAATCATTATTAATAAACTTCAGATAACTATCAATTTACCATTTGTTAACAGTAGTTGCAACTTTATAATAGCCATCTGAATAATGTTTATAGATAGTTTACAAACAATTATCAACTGTTGAAAAACACTTAATAACTATCAACTAAACTTTAATTTACTATCAATTTATCATTTGCTATAAAGTGTCACTGATTAGCTAGATTCAGCTCATTGGAACAAAACAACAAAGAAAAATGGAAGAAGTAAACGTTAACTAATTCATTTTTGAGATTGTGAACTTAGTTGAAAAAAAATCAAAATTGTGAGATATTAACATGATCTAATTCATTTTACTCTCTGTGAGCTGGACTATGAGTTTTCTCTTCTGTGGTGTGAACTTGCATAGTACTGGTCATATGTTCAATGAAATTGGTGGGCCGGATGAAACAGACTGGTATTGTGATAAAGCTTGGATTATCTCCCCTTCTATCCAAATCAGGTAACCCTCAAGTGGAACCACTGTTTAATATTAACATCAACAACAATAGAAAATGCGAATTGACAAAAGAATAAAATGAAAGACATAATTCTATGATTTATGCAAACTGGTATCTTCAATGTTTTTGTTTTGCATTCATGATTTTTATTTTTATTAAACTTTCCTTGTTTTTGTACAAGTGAATGACCTTTAGTTTCAATGAATGTAGACTTTTTCCAAAAGATGAAACGCTTTCGGCAGCATCTTCTGTCATTAGCAATATCAAGTTGGAGTTGTACTATTTAATTTCATAGAAGAGTTGTATCTTGTTTGATATTATTTAACTTTACTGTTAAATTTAATGTCTGCTGTTTCTTTCCTGATACTGAAAATTTAATTATATATGTGTGTATGTATAATTATTTTTTAAAAAAATTCAACTATTTAAAAAATGAGCATTTCTTAGGAAATGCATTAAATATAGAAAGTTGCTGATGTGTATAATCTGTGGAAAGTTGAAGATGTTAGTCTGCATGAACCCTGGAATTATGATAGTACGAGTTGCTAACCAAAGGTTTAAAGAATTTTAGGCACAAATTGGCTTACTCAAAAAAAATTAGGTCTTTCATTTCCTGGAGAGATTTTGAGAGGTGTATGAAATGTCTGACAAGACACGAAAAACGTCAGATGAATAGATTGATCAATCCGTCGCAAAATCCCTGAACTTTTGGGTGGTACTTTGTGCTATATTTCAAAAGATATAAACAAAACCAGACATACACTTTCGAAGGCTTATTCCTTTTTTCAAATCCACTCTGCTTACACACAATGGTCTGAGAGTTGCGTTTGAAGCAATTGAAATTAAGGCAAAAGTTTCATTCGATACCCATTCTGTACGTGCTGGGATACATCCTCTGTAATGTTCTGTGCCTGGAGTCATCAGGGGTTTTAGGTTTCCCAATATTAGACCCCCTCGCCAAGGTGTCCCAGCAAGTAGTAAGCTACATTTTTACCTACATGTGAAGTGGATTTTGAGTGTCAGATTGATGAGGCTTGATTCTCTGTGTGTGATATATATATATGTGTGTGTCTAGAAAGCTTTACAGCTTTGAACATAAAGAAAACTTTTACATAAGTTTTTTGTGCCTCTTCAGTCAATTATTTCCCAATATCTGTTAATGCAATTTATGTAATTTTCTTCAGTGTTTTTTTCCCCCCCTGTTTTACATATACTTTATTATTATGGTGCATTATGTAAACTTTCTCTTGTTGGGATCATCAGTTGTTTACCATAGAGCTATTTTGATTGAACACCACCACTCATTCTTACTATATAGTTCATGTCATACATGTAATTTGTCTTATTATATAGGGTATTGTGTGTTGTATATTGATATTATTTTATACTACTTTTATGAGACATATGTATGCAAAGGCTCAAATATATATACATATATATATATATATATATATATATATATATATATATATTTCACTTATCTGCATACCTGTAGTATGCTAGCCAATGGGTGTAACTTCTGGGCTTATGCTGTACCGCCTTAACCATTTATTTAGGTGACACAAGTCACCTGGTTTTAGTTGATGTGTAACTGGCTGATACGACAGGAAGAAGTGATTTTAGTGACATCGCCAGTGGCTGTTTTGTTGCAAGGTAAGTTTTACCTATCATATTTTCTACAGTCTTCTTGGGATCTGTCTTTGTGTTATGATTTATGGGCTTAATTTAAAACAAAAAATATGTTATAGTGAAAAAGAATTAATTATTGACAATTAGTCATCTGAGAAATTAGAAAAATGATATTACTACGAATACTACTAGTTTATGTAGAGAAGGAGATGGCAGTGTATCAGACAGTGAAAATGAAAATTAGCCATGTAGTTACATTTGGAGCTGGTGGCCTCTGTAGCCTAATTGGTAAGCCAGCTGTCACATTCAGACAGACTTGTGAGGATAAGAGATTGAAGAAACAACCATTTTCCTCGTGTGCTCTACTATCCTTGCCTTAGGCCAGACTTAGCAAAGTTTAGTTTATACCCCTTTTGGGTGCCTGGCGTAAATTGTCGGCCAATCTGTCTGAGAGATCATTTTTATGCAGAAAGCTTATCTTTCATTGGTGCTCAACTACTGTGAAGCTAAGCTTTGTGTTGTATTCCATCTGAAATACTGTACTTCACTGTTGTATACTGCTACTGCAGTCTCCAGGGTTTAACATTCATTTGTTTGACACACAGTCAATAGAGTTCACAAGTTTCACACCCTAAGGGAATACTGTCTACTTCATTGGGATTTAGAAAAAAATCTCCCCCTCACTATTTTGTGTGGGTGATGCATAGCTTGTGTCAATAAAAACTATGAGTGGGATACCCAACACTTTGTAAATAATCACTGAGTGACTGTCCATTGTAACCCTATACTAGACTTAATGAATATCTGTAATGGATATGTGCCAGAAAGGCATTGTTTTATCTTTTTATAGTATGCGAGAGGCATAACACTCTTATAATTTGGCATTTCAGACTAGGAATCCTTTGGTAAATGCTTATCTTTGGTAATTTGCATGATTCCTTGATTCAGTGCCTGATATGCTCTTCCAATTTATTTTGATTTGAACTTTTTATGAAAAGAGACAATTATGTTTGCTCTGAAGACGATAGACTTTCTGTGTTGAAAGCAAAGTTTGATGAATGGACCATCTGAATGTGAGGTGCAGAGGTAGAATAACCAGACTAACAACAGGTCTGGTAAGTCATTCAATTGAAACGGTATAGTGAGCAATGTCCTTTAGCAGCACGTTGGGGGTGATCAATACATAAGTTACTTTTCTCACCTTTTGTTGGGCAGTAATCACTAAAAAGTCTGAATTTTCAAAACAAGCATGCGTACTGTCAGAACAAACTAAGAGACCAATTCAAGATGGATTTACATAGTGAATTGAAACCCCTCTCTAAAAACTTTTTTTTTTTTTTTGAAATCTTTTCTTTTTTTCTTAAAAGACATAATAGAGAGTAAATGTTTCATTTTTCAGCCCACTCACTCCATCTGTGTGGCCTGTAGGCGTGACACATACATAGCTCGCCAACCAGCCAGAATCACTTAGAAAACTGAAGAAACCTATATTGACAGTCTTTATTGATTAATGCAATCTACTGCATATCTATTCAAATCCACTCAATATGGGACACCCATATGAATCCAGGTTTTCCACTTATACTCTCATAGGGAGTATTGCAGGGTTAGTTGCTCATGGGCAATTGTTGGTAGTTTGCTAGGCCTGTTGAAGCCCACTGCACATGGTGTTACCCAATGGTCATCCATCTAGAAACTAACCAGGCTCAACATTGCTCAACTTGGTGATCTTACAAGAACCAGTGTATCCAACGTGATTTACATGTAATCTCTTAGCCCCAGGGAGAGGTTCCTCAATGCTAGACCTTATTCTGAGTACTGAGGAGAGAGGCGTTGAGTAACTTTTTAAAAGTATTTGGTATGAATCTGTGTGCTCTTGAACCATGCTTTCTTAATCCGAGGCAAGCACTCTACCACTTGGCCATATGAAGTATTTGAACAAACTGGAGGTAGTTGAGATTTTTCAGGGTTGGCATTTTTTTTAGTCACTTTGACAAGTTTTTTGTTGAACCTGTTGAATTTGACTTTATTTTCCTAACATTGACGGTTCAGACTTCCAGTTGAGACTAAGAAGTGAAAACCATATAAAATTGAAATGAAGGATAGAGAGAAAAGGGAAAAGAAAGATAGATTCTATTCCAGCGTTATCAGTCAACGAATGGAAGAAGGGAAGAAAGAGAAAATAAAAAGATATGGATTGGATTATCTGGCATCGTTAAACAGATTCTTTTAATTAGAATTTATTACCTTTTCTTTTAAATCTTTGCAATCATTCTTTTTCTTTCTTTCTACTCTTCTCAGCCCCAAGCATCCAGAGTAGAAACTAAGTTTTGCACACACGGACTTCAGTTAATGAATAGGGAAAACATTTCTTTCATTTTTTTTTTTAGTTGTTTTTTTTCTTTTTTTCAATTCAGCTTTAATTCAGAGTTGAGTTTGATCCTGAAGCAGCCAGTCTTGTTATTTTTATTTTTTTAACAATAAAAAGTTTAAACTTCAAGAAGTTACAGTGGAAGCTTTTAACAAATCTATTGATTGAAAGAACATTTTTTACTGGTTGTAAAATATACAAAGTGATGAAATGATGTTGTTTACTACCAATAACAATTTTCTCTTTTTGTTTTGTCAAACTCCTTTTGGATTTTGACTTTATTTTCCTCACCTAAAAACAGCATCAATAACAATTTTAGGATTCCTGTGAAGACTAAAAAGTGAAATTTTAAAATAATGGATGAAGAGAAAAGAGAAAAATAAAGAGAGATATCATCAGTCAAAGAAAGGAAGACATTGAAAGAGACAATGGGAAGCTATGGACATTATGTTGAATCATCTGATGTCTCGAAACAGATTCTTTTAGATTAAAGAAATTTTTTTTATTCTTACTATTCTCAGCCCTTATCTGTAGAAACTCGAAATTTTGTACCCTTCCCACTGAGTAGAGAAAACATTTTTTTTATTGTTTCTTGAAGATTGGGCTTAGTGACAAATAGTTCAGAGTGGGATTTGACAATGAAGCAGACAACCTTTGTCTACTACATTCTCTTTGCTTACTAGAAGCAAATTAATTAATCATCACAGACTGCTTTATAATAGCCTTTTGTGAAACTCCAGTCCAAGATGGAGTTGACTTGGCTTATTTAGTGGAGTAAAATCTTCACCGTTTGTCTATCTTATTGTGTTAAACCAGAGAGATACATAAAATTTGCACTTTCCTACTGTGATTTGAAATCATGACCCAGTGATTGCAAGATGGCTCTTATTAATTGAACTAAACCTGCAAGTCTTATACGTTTATGAATTTAGTTTATTATATATACAATACAGAAGTTATAGAAACCATCTTCAGTTGGATTAGAAGTAAGTCAAACTTCACTCCGACTGAAGTAGACATAGCTTATGAGTTAAAAAAAATATTTCAACTTTTGTATTGATAGATTTTGCCTAACTGGAAAAGATCTTCATTTGACGCAATTCTAGATATTAACTAAAAAAAATAGATAAGGTGGGAAGAGGACAGGTGATACCAATTTTCTTTCATAAATCTTCTATTGGCATTGAAATAAGGTTGCATGGCATAATTCAGTTTCTTCAGTCAAAGGATTCCGATATTGGTCAATGGTGTTGTTATCGTCATTACCAGGGGTAGATGAAGTCAACTTCAGAGTAAGAGATTGACAATAGCCAGCAATCTTATAATATAAAGGACCTTGTCACTTTGTTTGGTTTTTGGTCAGGCTAAAGCAAACAGAAAGAAACGGGCTGTTGCAGGTGAAGTTAGGCAAGCAACTGCTGGTCGTAATATCACTACTACTGCTGCTGATCTCTCATTTTAGTTTTCCACATTACTGTTTTATTTTTTGAATTATATCTAGAAGTGTTAGTGTTAGACAATTGACTGAAAGATATATTACATTCGATGTATGCTTTTTTTTCGTTTCCAATAAGTTCACTTATACTAAAATAAACCTTCGCATAATCCATCCATATGTAAACAAATTTTTGATGGGCACTAAGCCAGTTGGAGAAACTGACGGAGGAAAGAGGGGAAAGAAAAAACATGTTTTAAAAAAAGGCCAAGAACTAATTAGACGAAAGTATCTCCTTTCCCTCTCAATTACAAATCTCTCTTCCGCAATTCTTCTACCAATTCTCCCCCTCTACTTCCACTCGCCCCCCCCCTGTACATATTATTCCATAATGTATTTATTAACCGCACCCAGGTTGACTCGGCGGAGGGGTCGGATGTTGCTCCAAGTTCCAGATGAGACGCTGGCAATCACTTTTAGATGAGACTGACGCTTCATAAATTTCTTTGTCTGAAGCGACAAAATGAAACAAGTAAATGAACAGGAGAATGGACGTTTTCATTTATCAAATGATACGTCAGACGCTTCTTGTATTTTACGAGTATAGAACTCAAACCCTGACATGTATCTGCTTTTGACTAATTTCATCAGTTTTCCTGCAAGTCATGCCATTTGTAGTTAGTGCAGTTAGAAATTGTCAACCAAAACTGTCAACATATGTTTCTCCAGTTTCTAAGTGAGTCTGACTGGAGATATATAGAAAAAAATGAAATCATGGGTAAAGGCCTCACCAATTAAACTTTAAATATTTACTCATTATGTCTTAAAAACTGTTTGTGTCCGGCAGCATTCATGCTTGATTTTTTTTTAGTGATTACTGCACAAAAAAGGCGAGATGAGTGACGAATTCATTGATGACCCCTTTTCCTCCCAATTCTTTCGATTGATCACTCCCAACGCGACGTGCCGGTCTGGTCACGTGACGGTTTCTATTGAGAGACCATTTTATTTATATAAAAAAATATATACAATACTGGTGAGTTAGGCTCAATGGTTTCAAGGTTAGGACCACTATCCGCTGTGCCAAATTAAACTTGTACAGCGCCTATAGCATATCTTGAAAAGAGGCGTATAGATATATATCTTAAAGATTGCACGCCCAACTTATGACTGTTCGAATAATTACCTGGATGAAAAGAAACAATTGGCTGAAATCGCTAACCTTAAGCATTCAGTTGTTCCTCAAAGTTGAAGGCAGTATAGCTCTATAGTAATGAAGCAAGTGCGGAATTGCTGAATCTGAATTGATAGCTTGCAAGCATATAGCGCGGTGCCCTTGAAATTGCTGGGTCCGTATCATATGCTATTTTTGCTTTACAGGTAATCGGGCATTGCCTATCCATAAAATCCACCCAATTCAGGTGTCAGATCTACCCAAACACACATTCGTCAGAAATAAAAATCCTGCAATAGACCAAAAGCTGGAAGATCGATTTTTGTCAATTTTGTCCCAAACTGACACAAAAATAATAATGTTTCATGGTAATCATTATCAGCCTTTTAGTGTCCGTTGTTGGGCATAGACCTTCCCCAGGATTCGCCAGCCCTCTATAACGAGCATCTCGGAGCCAATACTTTCTGAACTTGTCTAGTTTGCCTCGCCATTGTATATTCTGCCGGACACAGTTTTGCTTGTGATCTCTGGAGATTTCCAGCAGTTATCTGACATTCCCGTGAAGTCTTCAAAAACAACTTTCCCTCCTCCATATATATATATGTGTGTGTGTACGTAACTGTTGGATTTTGACCTTGTCTGTGTAATCATCCAAATGTGTAAAAAAAACAACAACCCAAAAACTAATATAAAAGCCATGAATGAATTGTTTATGTGATCAAGAATTTTTTAGTATATTGCGAAAATGTCGTTTAGTTTAGCGGAACCCCAGGGTTCCACAAAACACAGTTTGGATATCTCATGAGCGGTGGGGAAGAGTTGAAATGAATCCATAATTCTCATCTCTCTCTCCCCTCAATGTTTTCCCATCATCTACACTCCATTCAACAGTCCAGATTGCAATATGGCTGCGTCTGTAGTCGTAATACCGACGATGGTATTATCATCTATGATGGCTATTTTGTCCGGAGATTTTCGCAGGCCGGAATAAGCCTGAATGTAAAAACCAATCTGGTCGCATAGACTAATTTATCTCTCTCATTAATCAACGTGCGTCTAAGAGAACAGTAATTCGTCCACATTAAATCATTTTTATTCTTCCTAAACTTCTCTTCCCTCTTCCGGGCATCTTCTGTTTGCCTTGTGCTAGCTAGACGGTGATGGTCAGTAAGCGTAGGGAAAGGAGCGATAATACGGTCGTTTAGCGCATCTAATTTCTGTCTCCATAAACGAAGGGTAGATTCCTCCATTTAAAGCCAACATCGTCGTTAAACAAAATTTGATTCCGACGACGTTCAGAGGTCGGCGTCAAATGTTCGCTGCAAATCGCGCACACATGTGTTTTCCACAAGTGCTTTTGTAAGGTTTTATACTACAGGGGAATCTGCGAACTGAGTTCGCACCCCAACGGAAGCTACGTGTCTTTACTTCTTTCTAACACCTTTGCGAAAGGCATGAATCCAAATCTCACAAGCACTCTCCCATTGCCAGGTACCTTGACAAACATCTCATCAAAAACGTATGATATATTAATACTTAGTATTTTTGTTGGCTAATAATAATGACCCCTGTTCTGTCTCTGCAGACAATGGGACGTCCCTTCCTGAGAGTATGGAGATCCTGTGATGCCCAGTCATCAGAATACCTTATCCAACCTAACTGATGTAATCCAGATGAAAGCAGAGAGTGATACGTCTGGCATCAGCTTGACTGCCGGAAGGACGTCCAATTGGATGTTGAACCGCCTCAAGGGGGTTTCCACTCCCTAGTTTTGAATTCACTTGTCTTTCTCCTAGACTGATTGCTTTCCCAAGGCTAGAGAGCCAAGTCAAATCTACTATTTCACCCATAGCTGGAAGAAAAGATGGATTCGTGCCTTTCCCAAGGGTATCAGTGCGAAGCTAAAATAAACCACCCCAACTTGAGTTTGAACTTGTGTCGCCTATTCCATTTTTTGCACCGCTACCGACTACGCCAATTGTACCTCCACTGGACTCGTCTCGCATCAACACTACAAATATGAGACCTCATCCTTCAGTTCTTTTCAGCTGAGAGGAAAAAAAAAAGAGAAAAAGAAGAAGAAAAAAAAACTTCTAAAGAGCACCGGATGCAACCTATACTTCCGGAAAGCCGAAGAATCTATCGACCGAAACGTTTTAAAAACAATAAACACTGGTCTGGTTTGTCACTCAATAGAAACCATCCCGGGTAAGCACATGGCAAACATTCTGTGCGATTTTTAGCCAATTATCACATTTAATTGGGATGATAATTCTAACACAGTAATCAATGAAATCTGATACATTTACGACTCATATATATGAGGGTATGTGAAACTGAAGTCATGACCGCTGCACAAAGATCAAAGCGAAAACAAAGTAGTACTGTAACTGAAATATCCTTCACATTATTCGTATTATTTGGCTATATAGTAAATGGAAAAAGAAATGAACTTGCCATCTCAGTCGATAATTGAACGACCGTTGCGTCGAAATTTGAAGTCGTGTAAAAAAAAAATACCTTCGAAGAATAAATATGGTCAGAATAAACTCTATTAATTACATCACTAGCGTTTTTCACTGAAAAATATCTAAATGGAGTAAAATATCTAGAAAAATCTAAATTCAGGAGAATCTACATATTAACAATAAACCCGTCAAAATAAGGCCGCAAAAAAGAAACAAAACAAAACAAAAAAAAAACAACAAAAAACATTTTTAAAAGGTGTTTAGTGGAGTACTGATGCCAATTTTCAAGTCTGAAGACAAAATACGCATAAATATTAAAACAAATACATTTGTTACTTGCCAAGAAATAAATTATTTCATTCCATTGCGCTTGATCGCATAAACAAACACACATAAAAAAAAGGATAGAACCAGTCGCTATCTTTGATAGTTATGGTTGTTCAACTATTACTGAAATGTCAAACATAGCTGTCGTATCATGTAGTGGTTGTGTACCAAATGAAATAATTTATTACTTTGCAAGTAAAAAAAATGTATTTATCTTAACATCTATGTTAATTTTTTAAAACTTGGGACCCATTAATGATATATATACTGGCCGCTTGCTCGCTTGATACAGCCTTGTGCCTGATAACTAAATTTTTTTCTGATAGAAGACCAGCTTCTACAGGGAAGTGTTATTTTGATTAGAAGACTAACCATGTGACGATATCGAGATGTTTAATTTGTCAAGGGAGATAACTATCAAATGCTAATTATAGAGTAGTCTCTGTTACTTATTTGTTTTTATTATGCCAATGCGTAAACAATCTGGGTTCATTCTGGTTGAACATAAACAAAACAAAATGCCGGACAACATAATGTTTTTGATATCTTTCAAGTACAATGCGATTGCAAAACGATTTAAATACTGGCAGCAGGCGGGGGGGGGGGGGGGCTAGTTAGAAAATAACGGACGAATGAAAATATAGGCATGCTGCAGCCAATTTTCCAGGGGTGGATAGGGTGGATAAGAAGTTGAATCCAGGTGTAAGTTATCAGGCAAGAGACTAGGAAGTGTTTGAGCAGTGACTTGTCCTTGGTTAATCGTAGGCCTCAGGTTCCAACTTTTAAAACCCCCTCGTCCTCTTTGAGAAGGTCTGATCTTGGGAGAGGAGGGAAAATGGCCTGTTTGTCACCCCGCCAACCCCACCCAGCGGATGCATATGGGGGTATGGCAAACAGGACTGTCCTTTTGTTACCAGAGAGACAAAGGGATTTATTCTTGACCACACCCCATTGATGGGAATCAACGCAATAAAAAGCAGTGTAACAATCTATCGCATATGAGTGAAGACATTTACGATAACCACTCTCACCAACCACGACCCCTTCCCCATGATTACTCTAAAGGGGAAACAGGATTCTCCAGGGGCCAAGTTTGCTTTCGCCGCCAATCTCTAACCCATCCTCGGCGGCTGTATTAATTTTATTGCGCGAATAATTACCCGAGTTAATTACCCAAGTTAATTACCATCGTTTGTAATGATTCATGGAGTCCGAACTTGGACTTTTGGTCGCTCTTAAAAATATAGGCACTGATTTAGATTTAACTGGCATCATAAACACAACGTTGTCCATTATTTGTCCTCAGCTGGTAGATAATTATTTCCTCTTGGGTATACTCAAACACGAATGACCGCTTAGCCATTAAATATTTCCCAAAGTTCGGAATAACCGCGGCTCAACTCGATTGGAAGCAGATCATTTCACAATTTGGTCAGAGCTCAAGTGTTTACACCAAATGGGGCAACCAGATTTTACAAGTACAGTAATACATTTAATAGTGCGGTTTCGATTAGTGTAGATTTTGATGTAGTACGGTTAAGACATTGCTGTACAAACAAATGTAACAGAGTATGAGCTGAAAAAAACACATGAAATTATGATAAAACCTTGTTCAGTACGGTTTTGAACAGTATGGGGATTTTTAGAACGAATTAACTGCACTAATCAATGTATACGCGTAACTGATAAGATGAAGGTATCAGTGCCGGTCCTAAGAGTGCGCAGCTGCCCTTAAAGGGCGGTTGTAGTAAAATACGATAAGTTCCGGGCAGCAGCGAGAAGCAAAGGGAATGTAACAGGCTTGGTTGCTGCAGGACCAAACTCCACTCCTACTTGCTTCCGAATATATAACATAGATATACGTAGATATTCATGACTGTCTTAGTTGGTAAGAGTGCTGCCTACCGATCACTGGACCATGATTTCAAATCACAGTTGGAAAATGCTATTTGAAAAAATAATTTTTTTTTTTTTTTTTACACGGGTTTGGTTTAACGTGACGGAAAAGAAAAACCCTGAAGAGTTTACTACCCTAGATTAATTCAGGATTGAGAGTAGATTTTTTTGTTATAGTGCAGACCCCCGTCCCCGATTTCGAATAGAGCGCGGCAATTTGAAAAATCTTCAAACAGATGTTTGTGATGATTGATTAAAAAATAGGATCATTATTAGGATTATACATTAATTATACTTGTTGTTATTGGTAATAAGTAATATCTTCGTTTTGCTTCTTGTTGCTTCCTTTCGCTTCTTGTAATGAAAAGCAAAGAATGTCATATTAAACAAAGCAGGGCACTTAAAGGTCGAACCCCACTCTGACCAAAGCTTATAAGTATTTTAAGATATTCTTCCTTTAACTGAAAAGGATCTTTCAATTTGTTCGAAAAAGTTTCTAGATAAATGGCGTGAAAAATCTTGATGATTCCAGGTACAATTTGAGACGATTTAGATATCAACTGAAAACTAGCGTCCACAGCTTTATCTTTTCTCTAATTCTTTTTCTTTCCCTCTTTCTTTCCCCCCCTCTCCATCATTTTAAACTTTTCACTTTTTAGTCTTAACCGGATGTCTGAAATTGTCATTGTTGCTAGGTTAGGGGAAAAAAAAATCTTCCACACACAGGGTTCGTAGTAATTAATTAAAGAATTTAGGATGAGGGTTAGGGTTATTCATTAATTAAGAGCAATTTTTTTCAGGTAACAGGTCTGGTTAGTCAATCTATAGAAACTGTCACGTGACCAACGTCTTTTGGCAGCATGCCGTGTTTGGGTGATCAATTAATAAGTTAATCCTTTCGCCTTTTGTTGGATCACTAAAAGCGGATTTTTTAAAAACAAGCGGGTGCAAACTAGACCAATTTAACATGAATTTGCATTATAAATTGAGCCTTGATAAAAACCTGTTTTAGGCCAGGGAATTAATAAAAACGTTTTTTAGACATAAAAAGAAAATGTTTGAATCAAACGGGTAGTTAATACATACATAACCAGCCAGGCTGACCAGTTTAAAACTGAAGAGACCTATTTTACCAGTTTTGATGACAGAATTAGTTGACAGTTTCTGATAAATCATATTTTTGCGTTGTTTCTTGTTGTTTCTCGTACTTTACCACGCTTCATGAAGCACTCCACCATGTCACGGCTCCCATTGCCGTGAAAAATCCCCTCAGATCATGTCTGGAGCTCCATTTGGTCGATACCAATCGGTGTTCCACGACGAACGAGATCCAAGTCAAACTTCAGTCCAAGTCAGAGGCTGGAGCTGACTTTGTTTTCCCACCGTAACAAAAAGAACAATCCTCAACAAATTATGGGGAGTAAACCCTTCACTGTTAGCCTGCCCCGTCAGATTAAACCTAACCGATACATAAAGTTTCCCTACAGTTATTTCAAATCACGACTAAATGATCGGTAGGAGGTTCTCTTCCTGACTGAGCCTTGTTACGAATACGCAAGTAAGTAAGAGTGGAGTTTGACCTTGCAGCAACCAGGCTTGTCTTGCACATTGTTGGCGCCTGTCCTGTAGTTGGATTAGTTGCTATTTTCCTTTGTCGTCAATGGTCAGTGTTCGATTCTACGTAAAGAGCACGAATTTCGAATGCTGATTTCCAAGTAAGGCAGATCATTCCTACTTCAAAGATTGGCGCAACACAATCTTCCTATTCTATAGTCATCCCATTTACCAAATTTAGACTAAGCTGGACTTGATGAACGGTCGCCTGATAGAGTTGTATCTTTTTATACCCGTGCAGGTCGGTATTCAAATTGAAATTTTCTACACGGAGTTTTAAGGCTGGCAAATGAACCCTTCCCAAACGAGATACTCATACAACGCAATCTTTCCATCTTTCATCTTTCCTTGTTCAGCCCTGAATCAGACTAAACTAAGCTGGTGGAAGGCAATCTAGGCTGACGATTTCCACAATCTGTCAACATTTTCTCATCTAGCTTTTTAAAATACTAATCTAAATAAATATCTACATACGAGTACATACCCGACAAAAATGAGTTATCAAGGTATAGATCGGCACAGAGGAGCCAAGAGCTATTTCATTTGGTAATTTGTTAAAAGCCTCAACTCAACTAAAGCTATTTTAATCTTTCTATGACGCAATCTTCATTGTTATGTCATATATATTTTTACAATCCGTTAATTGTTTCATCAGCTATGATAGTCTATTTCACATAGACCAATCATTATAATTTTAAATAAGAATCGGACAGGACAACCGTACAACCAATTACATAATTAAACGAACTACTTTGCATAAATGATTTACACATGGATAGATATAGATCGTGTATAGATTGGCGAGCTTTTAAATATTTTTGTGTATTTGTGTCATTTGGAAGAGAATGTGAATCTAAATACGTTTTAAATGTACGCATATTTCTATATTTTACTTATGATTTACAAAACACACAACTCTCTTTCTCTCTCTCTGAACGACTGCTGCCAGATTTGTGGCTAAATTAAGATGGTGTCAAAGGTCGATCCAGGACACGGTAGTTTCATCATTGATAATAAATAATGATAGCCTAATTAACGACCAATTTGCGACAGATAAGACGTGGTGTCCCTTCACTCAAATTACCATTTCATTTAACCGAGACCAGAAGCAAACAAAGATTAACAGGGAAACGGAAGGAAAAAAAACACAAACTTGAGTTGTTCTGGTTACTTTGTCACTTGGAATTTTGTGATTGAGACTGACATGGTTTTCCGATTTTGGAGGACAAAAACCCAGAACTTCGAATCCAGGGAGAACACTGCTAACAGCCTATTGGCCAAAAAAGACTCAAAATGGGTAGGTCGCGGGCAGGACCAGTCCGAGGCTTTTATGGAACTCTAAGCAAAATTTAATTTGGGGCCCCGCCTCGCCTCTTGGGGCTCCCCTTCCTGTCACTCTTTGGGGACCTTTTGAAGCCCTGGATTTTAAGCTGCCGCTTAGTTGGTTTA